>KV751319.1:13348279-13387771 GCA_001698575.1 Mola mola
ATTTCCTATGTTTCCACTTGCCCAACACCGTTGCATTGCATAGCCCTCCTGAGGTAAACTGTTTTTAAAGTCTGACCACAATAATATTCAGAGGATCATGACTTCCCCAGTTGAGGTCACCTGTTTAGGAGCTTAGTGAAGTTTTTTTCACCCAAAGTGAAAAGTTGAGAATGCTAGGATCAAACTAGCAATTAGCAACATTTTTACATTACCATGAGCCCGTTGATCTGAAGTTGAATCGCCTACGGACGCCTTTAGTTAGCACTGCCATCAATGAGCCAGTATGTAGTGAACACGGCTTCCGTGTGCAGTTTAAATGCTGCAGCTTGCTGGATGTTCTGAGAGGTCACGTGCGCAGGTTCCAGACAATGTCAAAGAGGTTATCTAATAAATAAACAGTACACAAATGCAAAAAACTGAAGACCTTTATCACATGCTAAGAGACTTAGCAATTATTACTTTGTAGATATGCCTGATTGTCCTTTGTTTTTCTAACGTCATCTGCCTTTTTTTGGTGCAGTGCAACTGAAAAACAACAACAGAGGCTCCATGGTATTTTGGCGAATGACTTGTGACAGTGAAATATGAAAAATGTGTGCAGGGTTCTTTTCATTTATCATAGAATTTCCATATATGGACCATCAGAATATTGGCCCTAATAGCATTTTCAGGACATTGTTATCACACGTAACAAATGTGACAGGCACGTGTTTTATGTTGTGTATCATCTGAGTGAAATTAGAGTTGGTTTAAATAAAGTTTAGACGTTCTTGCCTTTAAAGTACCAGAGCATGTAACGTTTCAATTGATTTTAATATGTGTAATAGACACAACGGCCATATTGTAATTGGTAGCCTAAATGTATTTAATGGTTCAATTTGATGGCTGACTTTATGCGTGTGCGTGTGCTTGCCATTGGCTCTGTCACCGATCCTGAGGGATTTATGAACAATGTCAAGTTCCCTCTGAAGACCTGAGTGTCTTCACTGCCTCTTACGGCTTAACGCTCCCTGACTGAGTGGCACAGCGAGAGTCACACACTCTCTCACTATGTGCCACAGATAATGCTAAGAACAACCTCTCAATTCCAGCTCTCCTCCTCGCCTGGTGTGCCCTCCTCTCTCCACCGCACGCACGCACACGGCCGTTTCCATTCAGTGAGACAGCAGCGCAAACGTGGCTGATTGTAATGGAAAACGCTAACATTGTCCCTAATGGCTTTCCATCCCAGGAGAGTTTCAAAACATATGTAAATTTATGTAAACCCAACAGAAACACATATTTACAATAGCACAGGAATAATCACAATATGAAGACATGGTGCGCTGGCCTAGTAGATGGAGGCGCCATGTGTCATTAGTCTCCTTTATCTCTTTTCTGTTTCCTGCTACGGCATCGGTGCAACAATCACTCACCAAAGAGTGAAAATGATCTGCGCCCATCTGTGACACAGTGATGGAAAAGAAAACACAAAATGTATTCCAACCAGTGAGCAGCGGAAGGTGTGTCCTGTCCAGGGTGCGTTATTGATGATCTTCAGAGAACCAAATTTGACAATTGAAAAAGAACTCACAGCAGCACTTTCCCACAAAAAACTATTTTTATTTCATTGTCATCACATCACAGAAGGCTGTCAGTGATAAATGAAAGAGACGATACTATTTCCCAATCTGATTAAAAATCAAATTTTCAACATGTTCTGCAGCAGTTTGCAGTGTCTATACAGGAGATGCTTTTCATACACTAGGCTATCGTGTGAAAACAAATGCCAGGGTGGCAAAATAGACCAAGATGTAAAAAAGAAAAAACCCAGGAAAGTCATAATTATGTCTGCCCAAAATCCCAGCCGGAATTTTGATTTTAAAGCAAATGTTTAATAAAAGCAAAAATATTAAAGTGCATATAAGCACAACACAAATGAAATCAAATTCTAATGTACTGAGAAACTATTGATGATCACACCAGCAGACAGGTCTTAATCTTATGTAGAAATAAAAACATTTAAATTTTACAATTTAGTCCTTATCATAGTACTTGAAACCCAAAGGCAGTGACACCATTGATGATTTAAGAATTGTTGTTTGTTTTTTTGAGTTTTTTCACATTAACCAACTCTACTGACACCAAATTTAATGTGAACTTTGCAGCCCCACCTGTGGCCTTCCAGGTTTTACTGTTTGCTCTGTCTGACCAGTTTTTCCACCTCCCTCATGAAGCGCAGGCAGAGCTCATCCTGCCACGGCAGGGCGACACACTGCACCGCCACCGGCAGACCCTCACCTCCAGCAACAGCCTGAGCACAAACAAAGGAGCCAGTCAGTCAGCAGCACCACCACGGTCTCCTGCCACCACCTGCTGGCCAACTGTGGACCTGAACACAGGCTGAAGGTTCCCGGACCAGAATCGCTGTATGAACCAACTCTTCCTACTCGAAATCCAACGTTCATATAGAGACAAAGATAAATAAACAAAAAGTCCCAAAATGACCTTAAAACTAAGCAAAGATTCGGATGCAAAGCAACCACAAAGGATTGGAAAACATGAAACAAAAAACTACATCAAATAGCCTCTGAATCATTTAGAAGATGCATTTACGTTTCCCTTCTGAAATGTAGACACCAAAAAGTTTCTTATTTGATTCATAATCATTAATCAATTACTATTATAAATTACTGTTAGTTGCTAAGTTACCTCAAAGAAATGCAAAACTGTCTTTCTGAAAGTTTAGAGTGCGATTATTGGATGATGGTTTAACAGCCAGGAACTAATTTTAAGCAACTGTAACAACAATGTGCATCTCTGCTCCTTGTGGCCAATTATGTTTCTTACTTCTTTGAAGAGTTTGTCGAAGTTATCCTGATAAAGGCCAGTATAGTGCTTGAGCTCCTGCTCATCCTCAGCCGTCACCGTGGAAACAGGAACGACCCCCGCAGGAAAGTTCAGGATATTGTAAAGAGTCGTCAAAGAGATCACAGCTAGAAGGACAAACAGGTTGTTCACTAGCACGCTGGCCTTTTTAGCCAATGCTACATGCTGTTTTGTACAGTAATCACTATTTTGATCAATGTACCGTACTGTGAAAAAAGGGACACAATCGGTCTCATGTTTCACAACGCCATCTAAGGGAATCACACACACTGAACAGTTCAGGGCACCGTACTGGAAACCTTGCCGCAGTATAAGAAGTTGTAAGCTGGTCCGAAGATAGGGCACAGCAGCACGTCTATGTCGCATCTCCTCCACTCCGCTATCGTTTCACGAATGTAGTCCTGGTGAAAACACATGAGAATTTAATTCCCTTTGCGTGGACTAAAACATGCAGGAGCATCATTGGGTGTCACAGTACCTCAACAGCGGCATGCTGCTTCCACAGATTTGGAACAGATCTAAAAACAAGGCAGAGAAAGAACCCATTTTAAATATCCAGATCCAGTGTTTACCCACTAATGCTCAAACAGCTTCAGCTCCAAATAAACACTGTCAGGCCTTTCTTTGACTCAACTGTCACTGCACCTACGTTAGTCAATTGGGAAACACTTTTGAGCATCAGTTGATATTTGGATTATTTCAGGTTTAAATAGAACTAAACAAAACAGTCCAACAAAATAACCCTGCTACCATCCAGTCTGTGCTTTCACTAGTTGGAGTTTGCACCAACCAAAAGGCCACTGATAGTTCTGTCAGCACCGTTATAGTCATAAAAACGTAACTTCCAATTTTCATTAAGTCGAACGCTAGTTATATCTGGTAGTAAAGCTCTGTTATAGAAGCGCCTTGCCCTTCCCTGTGCCTTCAAGGAAAGAAAACAGAAATACATCCCACTGCATGGACAGCGAGCAGCACCTGGGGGAAATCTGTCTCTTGTGTGCAGATGTAATATAGCAAAGCTGCTCCTTTCTTATCTTACAGGCATAAAATCTGTTTCTGACTCTCAATCCTACACCTTACTCCCATCTTTGAATCACAATGTCCCTCACTGTGGTGGAGGCTGTGGTCTTCTCCGTTATATCCAATATGTGAGTAAAAAAACCTCATGGGCAAACTGTCAATAACAAAATTTGTTTCTCACCCAACCCCACAGAGAGCACCAAAGATGGCAGAACTGCGTGGAGCCTGGAAAAGCAGGACACAAGGCACAATTATTCAGCTGTTTTGTTGTGGTCATTTTCAAACCGTCATACTCAGCATGCCAGAGGAAGGAGTACATTTTCTTTAGTCTGTTAAGGCTGGCTACACACTGGAAGATTTTCAAATCTTAACCAACTTTAAAAACGTGGGAGAACATAGATGTGAGTACAGATTCAACCAAGGTTGAACATTATTATCATCTGAACACACTCAATAGAGAAGTGGGCCAGACCATAATACCACAGAACTGCAAATGTAGTAACAATCACAGTGGTGATTACACAGACATCGCAAATGGTAAATGATGCTTCACGGTCTACTCACTCCCCACAATCGCTGGGGGGGCGTGTAAACTTGACAGAAACTCGTCTAGCGTGTAGCGATCCTTACTCTACTTAAGCATGTTTGTCAGGAGATGGAGAGAACTTACCAGGGGCTTGAGGAGGAATGACAGGGTTTTCTTCAACCACTTTGGAAAAAAGTAAGGAAAGATTTGTGATTTGAGACAGGGGTCCACTGGGCTCCCCTGCCTTAAAACAGAAACAAGTCAAGGTTATTGGCACACGAGAGAAGAGTCTATTCTGCTGCTGCTGCTGCTGTAACACTATACATTTTTTCACTGTGAGTAATAATAAAGGATTATCTTCACCAGATTGTGGAGACATACGTGATTTATGTTGCCTTGTGTAAAGAAAAACAAATGCTGGTGGGGAAAATTGGTACAGAAAGCGTACCACTATGGTTCTATGACCGTGGACTGTTCTAAGGGTAAAGCTGTGGTGGATGCACATCCGGTTGCTGTCACTGACACATCAAGTCTGCTTTGAACCAAGTTTGCCATGGAACCAATATTGAACGATATCACCAACTTAATCTCTTTAATCTTAATCTCATTAACAGGCAATACACTGCTTTCAGAAACAAGCTGGAGGATAAGGTAAACAGTTGCTCTCAGGTCACTGAGTTACCCAAAAAGTACATATATCTGATTCAAAAATTGAGTTAGCCAATACACCAAGGAGGTCAACCCAAATCTTTCTCATGCAACTATATCATTTGATTGCATAAAAACAGGTTAAGGCACACTGTGATCTTGGCGCAAAACCACTACTATTGCCACATGGCTATATTGCAATCACAGTTGCAAATCGCATTCTGCAGCCAAACTGTAGGTATGTCTGCGCTTTAATAGAATTTATTTGCATAAAACCAGCCTGGGCAAGCCTGGGATATTACAGGGGAAAATTAGCAACGCCATTGTTTTTATTAATGTTGGTGACCTTATTGAAGCGACTAATACTGAGGACTTCTTTAATGCAAGCTCAGACCTAGAGCAACTTAAACCAGACATAAACAGTCAATACACTGTTTTCAACAATAAGCTGGAGGATAAGGTAAAAAGTTGCTCTCAGGTCAAAAAAGATCAGATATCTGACCAAAAAATGGAGTAAGCCAATACACTAAGGTTTTCCCACGGATGTGAACCCAAATCTTTGTTATGAAACAATATAATTTGATTGAATAAAAACAGGTTTAGGAATACTGTGATCTTAGCACAAAGCCACTACTTTATTGCCACATGAATATGGTGCAATCACAGTTGCAAATTGTGTTTGCGCCAGCACACAATTACAAAATGCAAATGCTTCTGTGTGCAACTTATGGCGCTGTTAACGGGTGCAATCCATTCTTATAGTAGGCCAAGCACAAATCTTTTTTATGCAATAATATAATTTGATTGCATAAAAACAAGTTTGGGCATTTAAACTGAAGGTCAAAATCAACAATGCCATGGGTCTCCTAAATGATGGTGACCTGATTGAAGACGCCAATACTGAGGATTTCTTTAACATTGCTTTAACAACTTATGGCCAGACATTAAGGGTGCACTCACTCTAGACCATTGGTACCATGTCCAAGCACGTTTAACTCACAAAGTCCTGATTTCTTGACTAGTGTGAACTTTCCAAACCATGCTCAGGCAGATACTCTTCCTTAGCCCTGGTACGGTTGGAAGAGGTGTGCTTTGGCATGGCACACAAGCACACATATGCAATAAGGACATGACCATATAACTTAATGCCTTCTTCTTTTCCTGCAGTCTTCGTAAAAATTTAACACTGCATTGCATAATTGATTAATCTGTGAATGTGAGCGTGACATATCTGAACAAAGCGACTCCAAATACGCCACAAAGTCAGTAAAGTTGCAGTTGTTCTCTCAACGTGATGACATAAGTACAAGTAGTAAAAAGTTGCTTTCAGGTCATCTCAGGTCAGCTGCAAAAGATCAGAAATCTGATCAAAAAAAATGGAGTAAGCCAATACACTGAGATATTCCAAGGGAAGCCAAACAAAATATTTTTTATGCAATCATTTAATTTGATTGCATAAAAAAACAGGTTTAGGCACAGGCTCTGGGCAAATACAAAAAAGGTCAAAGTCAGCAACATCATGATTCTCTTTAATGGTGGTGACCTTACTGATGAAACCACTACTGAGAATCTATTGAGCGTAAGATCAAAGGTTCAGCAACTTATGGCCAGACATTAACAGCCAATACACTGCTTTCAAAAACAAGCTGGAGGATAAGGTAAACAGTGGCTCTCAGGTCACTGAGTTACCCAAAAAGTACAGATATCTGATATCTGTTTCTTAAGCAACTATATATTTCATTGCATAAAAACAGATTAAGGCACACTGTGGTCTTGGCGCAAAGCCACTACTATTGCCACATGGCTATATTGCAATCACAGTTGCAAATTACGTAGGCTATGTAAATTATGTAGACTACTCGAGCCGTCTCCTCCGATGGGCCACAAACATCACTGTTCACCAGCCTCCCTTCTGGCAGGCTCAGAGCCATGCGAGCCAACACCAACAGACTCAAACACAGCTTCTTCCGAATGGCTGTGAAAAGACTGCAAGCACCATGAACACTACCGTTTGAATAATGTGGCCATTGCAATAACTACTTTTCTTGCACATTTTTCTTAAATTATGCACAGTATTTTATCTGCAACTCGCCATATTTGCACATGTGCTGATCATATTTTTATGCAGATTTATTCATTATCTTTTATACTTGAGAATAGCTGCTGCAAGAGATTGCTGCTAAATGAAGCTTTGTTGTATCTTGAGGTGCAATGACATTAAAGCTTCCTCTTTTGAATGGTACATTGAGTGCTTGGTCTCTTCTAGCTCAGCTCTCCGTTCACCACAACGGACTGGTTTAGCATACGCATCACTGCTAACGTCGTCCCTATCCATCTGTCGATCTCCCACTCCATTTTCCCCTCACTTGTGAACAAGACCCCAAGATATTTGAATTCCTCCACTTGGGGCAGAAATTCTTGCCCAACCAGGGGTGGGAAATCCACCCTTTCCGGCTGAGAACCATGGATTCAGATTTAGAGGTGCCGATTCTCATCCCTGCCGCTTCACACTCAGCTGCAAACCGTCCCAGTGCGAGCTGGAGGTCACTGTTAAATGAAGCCAACAGGACCAAGTCGTCTGCTAAAAGCAGACAGAGTCCAGGAGGTCCATAAAAATTCTGAACAGAACCCATGACAAAGGGCAGTCTTGGCGGAGACCAACCCTACCTGGGAATGAGTCTGACTTACTGCCGACAATGCCAACCAAACTCTGGCTCTGACAAAACAGAACATCTCTAGGGACACGGTCATAAGCCTTCTCAAGATCCACAAAAAACATGTAGAGTGGTTGGGTAAACTTCCATGGCCCTTCCAGTACCCTTGCGAGGGTATACAGTTGGTCCAGAGTTCCAAGGCCAGGAAGAAAACTGCATTGCTCCTCTTGAATCCAAGGTTCGACAGCTGGACTCCTCTCCAGCACACTGGTGTAGCCCTTACCAGGGAGACTGAGGAGTGTTATCACCAAGTAATTGGAACACACCCTCTCGTCCCCATTCTTGAAAAGGGGAACCCCAATCTGCCACTCCAAAGGCGGTGTCCCCGACGTCCACGCAATGTTGCAGAGGTCTGTCAGCCAGGACAGACCTACAACATTCAGAGTCTTGAGGAACTCAGGGTGAATCTCATCCACCCCTGGGGCACAGCTGCTGCAGAGTTGTTTAACAGCCTCAGCGACCTCCACCCCATGGATGAGAATGTCCACTTCCAAATCCTCCGGCTCTTCCTCCTCCACGGAATGCGTGTTGGTGGAATTGAGAAAATCTTCGAAGTATTCCTTCTACCACCTGACTATGCACTCAGTTGAGGTCAGCCGCTCCCCACCTGCACTGAAGACCGTGTGGACGGGTGCTGCTTTCCCTTCCTTCAAGTTCCACAAGCCAGCCATGCCCTGTAGGACTCTTTCGTCAGCTTGACGGCCTCCTTCACCTCTGGTGTCCACCAGCAGACTCTGAGGTTACGGCCACGACTAGCACCAGCAACCTTGCTACCACAGCTCCGAACAGCTGCCTCGGTAATGGTGACAATGAACATGGCCCACTTAGATTCCATGTCTCCCACCACCGGTTGAAGCTCTTCAGAGCTGGGTGTTGAAGACCATTTGCCAGGGTCCTCAATCAGACGCTCCCAGTGGACACTCACTATATGTTTGGGCCTGCTCACTCTATCTGACATCCTCCCCCACCAACTGATCAACTCACCTGAGTGTCCAGCACATATGGCTGCAGAGCAGATGATACGACAACAAAGTCGATCATGACTCTCGACCTAGGATATGACTATATCATTGATCAGAGAACAACTAATGGTAATATTTCTATATTTTTACCTGCATATTTTGATATCTATGATCTCAAGTACGTTCAATTACATCAACCCCAGCTTTCATACCATCCGGCAACTTAAAATTCGAAGTTTTATCCACATAAATCGCTAATCCACCTCCACCCTTCTATTGTCTATTCATATATCTGTCTTTATAACCCCCAGCTCAAAGTCCACCCCCTTATCAATACTGAACCAGGTTTCAGCTATGGTAGTTAATGTTCTGGTTGTACTGTTCATCAGTGTAGAAGCAGCATGTTGATGATGGTAGAAAAGGAATTACAATGGGAGTCTATATTATGTTGTAAATTCTATAAGTTATGTTAAATAATGATGCTTCATGTTCAAATATTTTAGCTCCTGTTGATCATTTCCACTTATCTTTCGAGTTGTGTGGCTACTTTCTTACACATTCAGGTGAGGTAGCTCTGCTAGTGTGTTTCATGTTTGTTTGCTACCTTATAGTCCAGTTCATGATAATCCTTATTAGTATGTCTAGATCTGCAAAGTTTGTGATGACCAGAGCTTTGGCTTACTTGAGTGCTCCGTTTAACTTGAAGCAGAGTTTACACTTTGTAATCCAGGTGTTTTGTATTTGCTGTTTCAGGTAGCACACTTTTTTTTGCTATGTCGCTGTTGTGTTTAGCTAGGTGGTCATTTATCAAATAATTTGATCCTTATAGGAAAACAGGAAAAGGTGTTGCCTTTTCCTGTTTGAACTGTAACAGTAAGCCACCTTAGAATGGCCTAACATCTTTGTATGGGTTACTTTAAATACAATGCGCGAACAACTTGATAAGCATTCTTATTTGTTGTCATTCCTTCTTCTATGCAGGATTTACCAGAGTAAATAGTGAGGAGCTGAGGATCATGATGATCGGGAAGACTGGAACTGGGAAGAGTACCACTGAAAACACCATTCTGTGACAATAGTGCTTTGAATCAAGACTCAGTGCCAAGGCGTTGACTGTTGACTGCTCCAAGGGCAGAGCTTTGGTAGATGGCCAAAATCTGTTAGTCATTAACCACAGATTTGGCACAGAACAACAGAACATTTGAGCCAGTGCAGTTATGTAGGGCTGTAATGTCACGGAATTTCCCTTGCGGTGATTTAAGAGTGGCTTGATAGCGTGATATGCAATATTATTTTGGCAATTTTTTTTTTTTTTTTGCACCGTATCCTAGTGATGATGTTTAAATACTGTATTTCTTCCATCTTATACTCGCTTACACATCTTTAAAAAAAAAAAAAGAAAAAAGATGACAGTTTTCAAACAGGGTTTCCTTTAATTAAACGGTGCCTTTAAGGAAAGGTGCACAGTAATAACGGGCTACACTCACACTTTTTTCTGTTAAGAAAATAATGACTGAGCTTACATGCCCCAACTGTAAGTAAGCAAAAAAGACAAAATAAAGAAAATAAGATGGTTTAGGTCAAATCTTAAAGCGCTAAATAATAACACATCTTAATAAAGTGGAGTGCAGTAGCCTAAAGTGTAACGACTATAAAATTTATACCTGGGTTTTTACCAACTTGTTTGATGTGAGGAAAACCAACATATTGACCTTGTGAGTATTCAGAGAGTAGCATAGAGGAGCGATGATGCTCCCTGTGGCACTAAGAGCTCTCCAATGGTGCACTCATTTCACAAATGCCCATGTACTTATGGGCGACTTTGGAGAGTAGAGGAGATCAGTCCTGGTTGTTGCGCCACCACCTAATTTGGTCTGCTTTAGAATCTATTGGGTCCTCGTCTAGGTAGCGAGTGAGTTTGATATCACCTCGAACCCTTTTGGGTATGGTTGCGGCTGCAGGGGTGGTTTGCCGTGATTTCAAATGCTCCCAGATGCTTGATGCAACATTGGGTTTAGCCACCAGTGCAGTCTCCACTGTTCCCATTTAAACATGAGGTGAGGTGAAGTGACATCACATGCTATTTTGATGGTAACCATTCACCATGGTTGGCTTGTTAATACTGTGATTGCTCATTTTCGCAGTTATTGCGACAGCCCTACTCTTTCACAAGTGAGTAACTGCATCTCTTACGCAATTCCTGGTTAAGTGGTAAGGCTAGGCAGATACACTGCTGCACCCAAGAAGCCATAAAATACAAAAATAAATCTCATTCATACAAATGTGATCACAATAATATTTTAGCTTGATCTTAGTGAATGATGAAGTGCTACAGTATATACAGCACATCAGTTAAGCACGTACTAATTCATTAGCCTTACTAAATAGATTGTCATAGTGTCCTGTCTCTCCTCTGCTCTGCTGTGTGTGTGCACGTGCGAGGAGGAACTGATACTAAGCTCTCCTCATGGAGACAGGAGAGACACAAGATAGCATATTTGCATTTATTGCAAAATTACAAGTACAATAAAATTTGTGGTGCAGCCTAAAATGAGGTAGAATAACATATCCTCCAGAAGGATGGGATAAAATCAAGATAAAAACAATAACGAGAACTGTCAATGATGCCCCTAATAACCAACTACACCACTATCAACCATTGGCAGTTAGCCTGTTTACCCTTGATATGTTCCAAACAGGTGCTTTTGGCTAATGCTAACAATATTTTGTTGCCACCTTATCGACTTGTTAGGAACATTTTGGTATTAAAAGAAAAGTGAGATAAAACATTTAGTTGTCTTTGTACTGATTTTAAGTGAACATATTTGAACAAGGAGTAGCAAATTCTCATACACTGGGTTGTTTATATTTCACACAATGAACATCCAAACTTTTTTGAATCTAAGTGGACCGTGTGCGTGTAAATGCAAATAAAGGAGCAGCAGGAAGAATAATAGAAACATAAAAAATATATACATATAAAATTATCACCTCACAGTTTTATGCTGACATACTGTCCCCATGAGGCTGCAGACTTATGTCTATCCAGACTTATATAATGTATTTAATGACTGACAGAGTCCTTAGTCAACAAAGTAATATATTATGGCATATTAAGGCTTAGTAAACAAATTTGAAGATGAAGTAAGTAACTGACATTTGTTTTTTCATACAACATCATACAACATCTGTTGTAATTGCTGTTTTTTGGTAGAATAATTTGTAAAGTTATTACAGTACATAACGTTATTTACAGTTCTTTCCAGTCATGGAGCACTTTGTTTTATGAGTCGTAACTGAATTGAATTGAACAATTGAATCATTTCTTTAATGAAAATCAAAGTTAGTATTGAAGAAAAGCTGATCTTTTTGTTTGTGTATGCTCTCAATTATAGTTTAAAAAAAAAGTATTGGCAGAACATACTTACAAAAAATAAAATATAATAAAAACAAATTAAATTAAATTCGGAATCAGAATCGTCCAAGGAAATTGTAACCGGCGCATTTCTAAATAAAACTGTAATGCTAACAAATTTTAAGCGTCAACAACAAGATCATGACACACTTTATACACTTTTCCCGAAGTAACTTATGGCGCAAATGAAAAACAACTTCCATTTCTATCTAAGCCAGTGTGTCTGACCCTGAATGTCAGTAGACATTTTGCTCCATCAGACTGTGCTCTTTACAAAAATAAAAATAAATAAAAAATATGTCACACACACGTCTTGCAATGGTGTTTTTTTAATTTGTTTGGATTCACACTGCCAGCTGCCAGGGTTTTCAGATATAAACCACAGACAGGTCTCTCCTCATCTACTACCTCATTTCGCTGTGAATCCAAGCGTCTCCATTTTGCAAATCCAGACACTTGCATTCTCACCCTCTCTCTCTCTGTGTGAATATGACATCAACCTGGAGGCACGTTTCACCTGTTGTCACCCGAAAATGACTCTGAGCTGTACTAAATCAGAGCAGCAGTTATCAGCTCTACGTTTTCCCAACCAACAACAAAACAACAACAACAACAAAAAGGGAATGCCTAATTGCCAGACTGTTTTGCCTCTGTGACCCTGAGCCCATTTGGGCTTTGCCCTCTAAATATACATATTAAGTATTATAATGTATGAGAGTTGTGTATATGTGTATATTTTTGAGGGCTGTGGACAGGGAGCCAAGGGGCTGCTAGAGGTGTAAGAAACGGAGGGGGCTGGGCTACAGGTGAAAAAGTCAAGGGAAAAATTTTAATAAAGGTCAAGGCTGCTGCTGAATTTGATTATTAACAATGAATACACTGACTAAAGAGCTGCAGCTGAAAGGGAACTTCAACTCACAGTTTTTGAAGCAAGGCGGTGCATCCGTCTGCTAACATACCCTTTATACCCAATTCTGGGATGGTCTGAGCGACCCTCAGAGGAGTGTAGGGCACCAACTACAAGTAGAAGCAAATAAAGACACGTGGGTCTCATCACATATGTTATGTGGTCACACGTCATCGAGAATGTGCGTCTGTGAGTGGTGCGTTCTTACAGTGTGCCCTGCTTGCTCCAAGAGGGCTTTGACCTCTTGGAGTCCTCGGAGCATGCTTGGCAGTGGCTGTGTGTAGCCATCGCTCTCGAGGTAGCCGATCCTCAGAGGCTTGGAGTTTTGGTACACCTGAGGACAAGACATTTTCAGTTAAATGGAAAAGTACATAACGTTCTTATTAATGATCTAAATTGTGCACTGATTGGTGGGCAGATCAGGGAATTTTAGAACACTGAAGATACATCAACACAAATATGCATTAAAGTTAGTACTGCCACGATAAGTTGGCCGATACAATAGTATTTTGATGATCAAATCATCAAATCAATAACTTAAAATAAACTATTTAAAAAAAAAAAAAAATTGTCTGGCTCCAGTTTTAGTAAATTTAATGATTTTTTTTTATCGTTCTTTGTCACATGACGGTAAATGAAGTCTATTTGAAACAAGTTGCTGACTTTAGGCTCTGGGAAATACTAACCGGAATGTTTTCGTGTTTTGTTTTTTTTTTGTTTCACAAACTTCACAAAAAGTTTTTCACTATTTTTTGACAAATTATAGAGTAAATGATTAATCAGTATACACACAGTAAGCCCCAAAATACTCATATCCTGGAAAAAAATGTGTTAAAAGTGGGTAAAGTCTAATTATATATTTATAAATATTAATTACACAAAAAAAACCCTTTTCAATAATCTATGGCAAAGCCCATATTTTCTATCACAGCTGTTAAACGGTTTATAATTGGTGACAATTTTTTTTTGCACATATCCACAGGGATTTCGTCTCACTCCTCCTTTGCATAGATCACCAGGACCTCGAAGTCGGTCCACTTCTTTGCCATCGCTCTTGTCTTCAGTCGGATTCATGTCTGGACTCTGGCTTGGCCACTCCGAAACGCTGATATTGTTCTTTACCAACCATGTCTCGACCACTTTGGCTATATGTTCGGGTCGTTGTCTTGCACATATCCACAGGGATTTCGTCTCACTCCTCCTTTGCATAGATCACCAGGACCTCGAAGTCGGTCCACTTCTTTGCCATCGCTCTTGTCTTCAGTCGGATTCATGTCTGGACTCTGGCTTGGCCACTCCGAAACGCTGATATTGTTCTTTACCAACCATGTCTCGACCACTTTGGCTATATGTTCGGGTCGTTGTCTTGTTTGAAGCTCCCTTGCCCAAGTTTTTCTGTAGAATGTCTGATGGTTTGCTCCAGAATCTTGATATAGTCCTCTTTTTTCATGATGCCATTTACTTTTACAAGGTTGCCTGAGCATACTGCAAACCACAGAATTGGTGACCAAAAGCATTCATCTTTGTCCAGGTGAGCTTTTGTGTGCCGGTCTTGAAGAAACAGAGTCCTCCCTGGTCGGTGTCCACAGAGGACAGCCTTGTGCAGTATCCACTCGTGTGTCTGCCTTGAAATGCTGGTACCAGCATCACTCAGATTATTCAGGATGGCCTTAGTGGTGATACTTGAATTATTTTTAACCTCCTGCACTTCCATTCCTGTCGTGCAGGGGTCACTATTGCTTTCCTACCGCCTCCTTTTAGATTTTGTAACGGGTAAACTCCTTAAATTTTATAATAACGCTCCGCACAATTTTGGACATTGAACATTTTGTCAAAATGTAAAAAAAAAAATCATATTTCTACCTCTTTTTCCAATTTCTTGTGTAATATACAGCCAGAAGATAATAAAAATTCACTTTAAATCAAAATTTGGCCAGGATATGAATAAGTTTGGCCTTAACTTTACATATTATCTAATTAATTTAATGTGAGGGACATTTTTTGTAAGCCCTAATTATCAAAATTAAAATAATAAGATCCTTGACGCATTTTAGTTGACATGTAATACGTCTAGAATATAAAAATGGTTCATTTTCTTAAATAACTGATTTTAAAAAATCATGATATCCAATTTTTTTTTATACTGGACACACCTGTACATTGAAGGGTATGGGTGGAACAGTGGGGTCCAAAGAAAACAAGTGGTCACAGAGCAGAGCCTGCATACACAGAGCCAGACTGTCCACATCCCTCGCCAGGGGTCCAGAAGCTGACAGCACTGATTTCACAAGAAACACACCAGAAAATGAATGCAGTTTAACATGCCACACATGCAGCACTGTGTTTGCAGTGATGAGACAAATGTAGCTTACCTGATTTTTGGCCTCGATAAATGGGGGTCAAACCCTGCAGACTGAGCCAAAAACAAATCCATTAAAACATTTCACAATTAAGATGTAGTGCAAAGTATCAAACACGCACAACGATGGGGCCGGACACTCACCTCAGCCGGCCTGATGTCGGCTTAAAGCCGCAGATGCCACAGAAGGATGAGGGAATTCGGATACTACCCCCTATATCACTGCCGAGACCAACGGGGGAACCTCCTCCCCCGATAAGAGCCGCCTCCCCACCGGAGGAGCCGCCAGACGTCTTCTGGGGGTTGTGGGGATTGAGAGTCTGCCCATAGATGGGGTTACTACAATCATAACTGGAAATGACAAAGAGGTAATGCACATTATTGCCTTCTGTCCTCTGAAAAAAGCACATATTGACTTTATGTTTGAGAAATACATTCGCATGAGTTCACTAGTATTGCAGAGTATGTGAAAATGGCTAAACTGTGTGATCATTGTAAATGAGAAATTAAATGACCTCAATAGGACTTGGGGCAAGTTGGTTTTAACAAAGGGAATGGCTCCTTGCTTCTTCAAAACTTGAACGAGCACGCTGTCCTCCTGAGCCGGACGGTCCAAATTAATGACCACACCACAGGAAGAGTCATAATTCTGGTGTTGTATGATGAAAACAAGGGGGAAGAGCATGTTAAAGATATACAGTAAACATGAGCCATATGCATACATATCTGAACACCTTGTCAGTGTAATTGCCAGCCTGCAATGAGGTCTTATGCAATTAAAAGATACCTTATATCCAATATTTTCTTTAATGCTGACTGGAACGCCATACAGAAGACCTTCCTTGTGGGAGACAAGAGTTTTCAGCTGGTCAAAACTCTCCAACAAGACCCCAGTGCAGCAGTTCAGCTTTTTGTGCACGTCTAGAGCCTGTAAGGAGAGAAAAGGTTCTGGCTGAAACCGACAACCGACTGTTTGATGAAGCAGTCAAATATTTACTTCAATCAAATACCGTAAACAACTGCCAACATCATTACATTTACTGCACATAAACTTTATTTAAATAGCGACAAACGTACTTAGTCTGAAGACTAATGGATGTACTTAAAAAAATAAACAAGAAATCAGTAGATTTCTGTTCAAATGTCTTTAGATATGTGACTGGTTGATGTGATTATGCGTATGATTGTGCCGGGATGTAATCTATAAAATCTATGAAATGTCTTTTGCGGTATCTAACCTTTTCCATGTAGGTGTAAAACACGTCCTCAGGGCTCAGCAAGCCTTCCTGCAGCTGCTTGGTCAGCTCAGACAGCGACAGCGTCAGGATGAGCGCAGGGTCTGGCATAGAATGCTACGAGAAAAACACACACAGGTTACCATCACGTGACAAACTGCCACAGCCGACGAAGACGTCTTCAAACTATGTGTATATTCTTAAATTCTACACACTGGACCTTTAAATGTTTCAATTTCAACTTATGAAAGGTTTCATATTAAGGCATTGAACACACTGAACCTGGTAGTAGTCCAAAACTTAAGCATTCTTGTTGGTTTGAGAAAAAACAAAAAAAGGAAATATTTGTGTGCACAGTGGCGGACAGAGATTGGTGCCCAATGTTCACAAAAAAAAAAAAAATGCTGCAAAATGTCTCCTATTGGATGGTAGATAAAACACGACGATGTGCCCTGTAGAGTGCACTTTTAATCATTTTCACTCCTGTCTCTCAAACATCCCGAGTGTGCCATTGTATTTAACAAGACATGGTTGTCACACATGTCCATCACAGTTTAGTGTCCCCTAGAAAACATCCAAATCAGTTGCCATGTGTGGAACTTGCAGTGCATTTCTCTATGTGCTAAACTGATAATAGTTGTTTTCTTAATTTCATCTCCTTACTTTGATTTTCCTCTGGGCAAACAGTCATTTTGTTATAAATATTGACATTAACAACTGGTTAGTTCTTAAGTGCTGCTTAAGAGCTGGTTTAGCTACGTGGAAACCAATCGTCTTTTGAGAAATGAACTCCACCTGTGATTCTCCTGTTTGACGGCTCACAATGTTCTCTGCTCATAAAAACCTTTCCTCACAGTGTAACTCTCTTGTATCTGTTGCTACCTGCTTTACGGCATATTCGCTATGTTTTAATGGTATGCTGTGTTATGTACACTGTATGTGCTGTTGAGCTTGCGCATCCAGTAATATATATGGAGCAAAGTATGGTTTAAATATCTAAAAATATCTAAAAATGGGGAACAACTGGTTAAAAAGCAGAAATGTTACAAAGGGGCACTCCTTGATGTTGGAAAGGAACATGCTGAAGTGCCATGCAGGGTGGCACACTAGCACTCATGGTGCCTCGGTGAAGTGCCATCCTAAGTGTTGAGTACTGGCATGAATCTGGTGTGTTACAATTTAACATATTGTGATATAGTAACTAAGTCAATAATATCCTACCCCTTTAAGGAGGTACCTTTCTGTTTGTTTGCATTCGCGCCACCAGGAGGAACCAGGTAGGGAAGGCTTGTGTGATGCAAGCAGAGCGGCAGCGTTTATCGCCAAGTCACGTGACAAAAGGATGAACAGGGCAGGTGGAAAAACGCTTTCAGGCCTGCATGCTTTGTTGATTGTTTTGACTTCACATGAACGCTTCATTAGCATTTAAAACATCCAGTGGGGACAGGAGGGAGTGTCAACCACACCCACTTAGGAAACTGAAAGGGTGAATCATTTCATTCCACTGGCAGAGCTTCAAATGTGGTATATTCATCCTACAGCACACATGCCAAGCACAAGGCCTGTGAGCCAAATCCAGCCCGCCACGTGATTTTATGTGGCCTGCCAGAGCTTGAAAAGAATATGATATGAGACCTCTGTGAGATTTTATGATACAAGCATGATTAAACTATTGATAGAAATCTTAAATTCTACACCTCTCGAATTCTACATTGCGATGAAAAAAAATCTCACATAATTTGCGAATGTCTTACATACTGTCACGTGCTTATGTTCAGGACTACTTTTCACACTTTGTCTATGTTTTCTATTGATTTAAGAAAAAAAATTACACACATGACTTGCATACTGCTTCTACGTTATTGTAGCCGAGTCGATGAAACGCTTTGGAATCACTGTGTGCGGTGT
Organism: Mola mola; assembly: GCA_001698575.1. NCBI lineage: Eukaryota > Metazoa > Chordata > Actinopteri > Tetraodontiformes > Molidae > Mola > Mola mola. The sequence goes on from KV751319.1 coordinate 13,366,842, forward strand.
AGCTGAAATTTATAAAAATATTTCAGCCTGACACTGTCACCTCACCACCTCAGAGTAGCCTCATACCTCAGAGGGTTAAATTTAAGTAATAAATAATGTTTAATAACATTTTTTTGATTGTTCACCTGAAAGTTTTGGGGGAGTAATTGTTTCTTATTATAATAACAGAGAAATGTGAATGTGTGCCCACATACAGTATATTTATACATCAATGCACAAGCATATGTTCTTTCGTCTTTTTTTTTTTTTTTAACAAAATCATTCTTAAATAATATTGTTGTCATGGTTTATGTTTTTGCATACTGTTTTGTTTTGCCTGTCCTGTTGCTCTCTGTGCTCCTGCTTCACCTGCCCCTCTTCCCTGTGTTTTTCCCCAGTATTTCCTAGTCTCTCGTGACCTGTTTTTTTTTTGGTTGTACTTTGCGTGTTGTTACCGGTATCTTCACGGACTATTTCTTTCGGACTTTTTTTTCTGTAAAAGAAGACTTGGTTTAACCTGATCTGTTTCTGCATTGGGGTCCCATTTTTGTGACTCGTGACAATTGTACAATGATTGTACACTTGTACACAAGCGTTCCATGTGTCCCACAATCCTACTTTCAAAGCTAGTTATTCATTAATGTACTGCTAAAGTCATTGCCAACTGAATGAAGAGGCAATTATGTAATAATATGACCAACTCGTACATGTCGGTAGTTTTAAAGTTACAACCGACCGTAATGCTGATGTGGCTCATGATGAAAATGAGTTCGACGCCCCTGCCGGAATATCAGCGGGTGGCTACTGAAGTGTTTGTAGTCTCTGTTTAATTACACAGGTGAATGAGTTGAAGCATCTTAAGTGGTACTTGAAATTTTAATATTAACCGGGGCTTATTGTGGTTCCTCCATATGGGCATCACAACTTCCTTCACATGAACGCTTCATTAGCATTTAAAACATCTCCAAAAATCTGAGTTCGCGACGCCATTTACTTAGTTAACACTCATTTCAGAAATGTGCAGCATGTCTAGGTGGGAGTTGTGCACGGACCGGTCGGGGCGTGCGGCTCTCACCGTCCTCTTGTACCGATGCACAGCCTCCTCAGCCTGCTGCAGGCTCTCAGCCCTCCGGTCTCGAGCCCTCTGGATCTTCTCCTTCGCCTTCCGGCGGCTGTTCACTCTCTGCGCCACCACCACCAGAGCTCCCACAACGCACGCAACGACCGTCAAAAGCGTGGCCGCCTCGCCGTCCAACTCCGCTCCCTGCAGAAAGTCCGTCACCAAGTCCATGGTTCTCCCCCCGTCCGGCTGCGCACAGGGATGACAGCCGGCTAACTCAGGCTAACACACACGGGCGGTTCTTGCACTAGCTGAGGCTTATGGGCGCGGTTACCGTATGTGGTGACACGCACATCATCATGCATCATCCCTCCGCCTTTCTGTTGCTCAGCAGCGATTTGTGTTCAGGCTCACCGGAGCCATGGGATTCAGGTCACCGTCCTGCCTCCTTGTGTTTCACCCCAGCTGAGCAACGACGGCCGCCGGGCAGGGAGCGCCCGCACTAGCATGAGATGAAGTCTAACATTTACGAGAATAAACTGGGAATAAAGTCGGGATTGTACGGGGAGAAATGAAGTAACTGCGGTGGGTTAGTTCAGAGGGCGGACAGGAGCGACCCCCTCCGCGGCATGAAGGTGGAGAACATCGGCTCATGTGTCACTTCAGGTTTGGAATCACTAACGCCACATTATCATCGGTATCAGGACGAGGACAGAACCACGCGGCCCTGGACGAAATGGCCTCTCTCAGGGGGCTCGGAGAACATGGGCTGGACTTTAGTGCTGAGCTGACCGTTTCCACTTCATTCGTGACGAGGAGCAAAGGAAACAGCTGTAACCACTCAAATATAGCTAATACCATACTTCACACTACTTGTTATTCAATGAGTGAATAGATCATTATCACGATGACCCAAACACAAGATTTTTTTTTTCGTCCATTTTGCATTACACACGCCAAGTGAGAGTCAAAAGTTGTTTTTCCAGGCGTGAGAGGCTGTTAATGTGAATTGTCCCTGTGGGAAAGTCCTTATATAAACATTGCACGATTGCAGCAATTCCCCTGGTGTATTGTGGGAGGTTTCACCAACGACAGACACACACCTGCATGCCATATATAGAACAGGTGACTGACCTTTCTCTGTTGACTCTGTAGGAGTCAGAGCTTCAACTTCACAGTAATAATTTACAAACATGGGTTTGAGTCATAAAATGAACTGCTCGCACTACGTTTTCAAGTCATCCATTTTAATGAAATGTTGACCCAAGTACCTCTTTAGATGCTTCCGTTTTTCACATGAGCAGATACAGCATATAATACACCTAAACATACAGCAGATATTTAAAACCAGGGTTCACTTAATAACACAAGTTCTGAAGAACGTCAGCAGCCAGTGGTGCAACAATCGGGGAGAACTTCATTTGACCGAATGGAACAGCTTGTGCGCCACCTGGAGGAGATACAAGAGATTACTGCAAACATGCCACATACAGTGCTGAGGTCAACTAAAAGAATTCATTGCAGCATGACTCCAGTTACTGCTCGTAACAGTGCATTCATTGACAATCATGTCATTTCATTTTATGTTGGTTGACAGAATGATGCAGTGGTTGGCACTTTGGCTTCACAGCGAGTTTGGGGGTTTGAAGCTTCCAAAAACCCTCCAGCCACGTTCTCTGTGTGGAGTGTGTATATTTCTCCTGTGTGTGTGGGTTTCCTCCGGAGGCTCCTCCTCCTTCCCAAAGGCCAACAGACATATACTGTAGGTTAAATGTTGACTCTAACATTCCTGTAGGAGTAAACAAGTGTTTGTCTTTGCGTCAGCCCTGTGATAACCTAGCGACCTGTTGAGCAAATAGGTCACCGCTCACCCAGTGGCAGCTGGGATAGGCTCCAGACCCCCACAACAACAGGCAACACCATGTAACTCTTTGGCAATCTAAGTTTACAGTACAATGCAGTTCTTTTTTGCTAAGTACTAAATATGGAGAAATAGAAGATGTACTTTAGGAATTTAGAGGAACTGCTACCTAATTACCACAGTACGCAGTTCGGTCAATAGAACCATTTAAGCTCGGTGTGTAAGGTGTACAATGCTACAGCGCAGGGCAAGTCAAACATCGGGGACAAATTACTTTTTTTGCAACTTGATAAGCTCAAATTGTTGTAGATGGATACCTACAGTGAAACAACCGTGTGGTTTTGACTCAGTAACTTAAGTAAATGTGTAAACTGAGCACCCCTCTGTCAATTGCTGAAGAGGTACTTTTTTTTTTCCTGATGTTTATGAAAGACTTATTATTCGAAAGGTACCTACTCCATACTCTGGTAACTCTCCTAAATAATAGGGTATTATATATATATATATGGGCGGCACAGTGGTGCAGTGGTTAGCACTGTCGCCTCACAGCAAGAAGGTCCTGGGTTCGATTCTGGGTCAGGACGTTTCTGTGTGGAGTTTGCATGTTCTCCCTGTGTCTGCGTGGGTTTTCTCCGGGTACTCCGGCTTCCTCCCACATTTCAAAAACATGCAAAACTGGGGTTAGGTTAATTGGTCACTCTAAATTGCCTGTAGGTGTGAATGTGAGTGTGGATGGTTGTTTGTCTCTATATGTCAGCCCTGCGATGAACTGGCGACTCGTCCAGGGTGTACCCCGCCTTCGCCCCAAGATGCTGAGATAGGCTCCAGCCCCCCCCCGCGACCCCTACCGGGATAAGCGGTAGAAAATGAATGAAAATGAATATTTACTACTATTCAACTATGAAAATGTTCAGCTCTTTAAGGACATTATGGCCTTCTGTTTTTCTACTTTTATGCTTAACTTCACGTACTTAAAGCACCAGAAGTAACCACTGGAGACATACAACAGTCAGCCTTGTATCACATCATCTGTTAGCACACGTTGCTGTGACGATAACGGAGATTAGCCCGCTAGTGCTAATCGGGAGAATGGCGAAAGGAGATCTGTTCGTATGATCGCTAAGTCTTATGGAAGAATAAGGCTTCCAGGAGCAGAGAGCTGGCCGGAGTACAAGCAAGAAGAGTGGACGGATGCACGAGGACAGCGGGGCTGATCTGAAGGCTGTCAGTAACTTGTCGACGAGGTGGCTGGTACTGCAGACCTTAATGCAGCTGCCGAAAGTGTGTGTCTGTGTACGTTTGAAACTGCACCTGTTTATCATAGTTGGCTATTTATTCACGTAAATGTGAAAGTTTTATACTCTTAATGTTCTCTGACAGCCATATAGTCACTATTTAGCAGGCTACTTAGTTAATAGTAAAAAGTCCATGACGATGCGTAAGCAAAAACATCGTCTTGTCAGTTTAACTATCCATCTCGTCCATCCATGCCCTATCATCATTTATATAACTGGTCTTATAATCAATTTCTTTTATTATTATGAATTCTGACTCCTTTGGAGAAATTGTCTTTATCCTATGGTTCAGCAAAGCAGCCTGTCAGTCAACATAGATGTGTTGGACAGTGAGTCCAGATGCTCACACATGGTTTGCAGCAGGTTTTTGTGTAGAAGTGTACAAATTTGCCACAGTCCATAATACACTGGAGTGTAGCATTTTTATTTTAATCCCTGCGGAATTATCTATTCACAAATGATGTACCCATTTTGTGTAAAATATGAATTATAAATAAATTCTATTGCTGCAATTGCTTTCTGCCTGATACAATGGACAGATGTCATACTTACACAGTGGTCCCGAGCATGCAGGAAGTCAAAGAGCTCCTCAGTACAATCCTCATCTGTCAAAGACCTAGAGCCAACTCTGTTCTCACACTCCTCCAGACGCTCCCGAGTGTGAACACAGTGCTCTGCCTCCTGACACTTCTGTCGCACCATTTCCAGAGGGTCCTGACAGCATTCAACAACAGCATTCAGCAAACGCACCTTGATGAGTGATCCACACATTCAGCATATTTCCATTAGGAAAACTCCATCCCATCAAAGTAAATGCATGAAGCCCGAACAAGAGCACAGCCTCCAAAATGACACTTAACCAGCCTGAGCAGAGGTGCTGAAACATAATGACGTATCTACAGTATATAAAAAATAATTTGGCTTCAAGAAGCAATTTCTTTTGATAATTTGTATTAGGTCTTTCACAATAAAATTCATCATAGAAGTTGAATTAATATATATGATATTGCATGTCACAGCATGTTAGATGTTATTGCAAATTACTTAGCTTGCTGTACACATAACATACTGAGTGTTAGGAGGATGTCTCGGCATGGACACACAGCAGCTTTAAGGTATTTTAGTCTGCCAACAATATTTGTCTCACTAGACTGTGATCCAGACAGGAGGTATCTATGAAAATCCAACGAAGCAAAGCCACAAACATCCATCCTTGACCTTCATCTTTTTATTAGAAGTGTGTGGGGTTTGCAATCAACGTTCATGGCAGTTTCGGAGGTTTCAAATAGACGATGGAGGTAAAAAACTGAGCTTCTACAAATTTCACAAACTCCTTAAATGCACTTTTCCAATGCTTTCCCCTACTGGCCATTGAATAAAAACCTAAATCATATTTTAGGAAAAAGGACGAGCTTGCCTGTTATCGTTGTGTAATCTCACAATTATACAAAGGGGCGTTTAAGGTACTTTGATGCTGATGTGGATCTCCAATGAACATACCACCATGTCTTCCTCTTCCTCCTCTTCTTCCTCCTCCTCCTGTAACAGTCATTAAAGAAAAACAAATCACGTCATTTGTGTCCTGGCATTAAGTCAGGCTTAACACGTGAGTGATTTTGATTATGCTGCATGCCAAAGGACGACGGGGGTGTTGGTCGACGCTAACGGAAGCTAGGCGACGTTTCGCGGGGTTAGCCGCGCTGCTAGCACACGCACAAGCACACGTTACTGGCACAACGGAGCCGTAATCAGGCTGTGAAAGCTACTAACATCCTCGGGCTCTCCGTTTGTGATCACTTCCTCGTCGAGAACCATGGCTTCGGCGCTCCCGTCCTTAAATAACCGGCTGCCTGTCAAACCCGGAGCGCTGGAGGACACGGACAGGTCACACACGTACAGCAGACGGCTAATAAAGTAGCGAACGTAGGCCAATGGTTCCGGTCACCAGACTTTCACAATAAACTTACAGTTAGTTTATTTACTGTGAATGCATGGAAATGGTAAAAAGTCATAAAAAGTATGGCTTTCAGTGATATGTCAAATATTTGTTGTGAGCCAGTTTCTTTTAAATCTTTTAAAACGCGCTTACACAGACAAACATTTGGATAATGTCTCAAATTGAAGGTATTAATATTGGCCTTTTATGTTTATTTAATCCACGTGTCTGTATATTGATTGTTATCACTCTTGAAATCCCTGATTCTGTGGCACGTTCGTTTTATCACTGTGATTTGCGTGTGCTGCTTCTAAATTTTCATAAATCACTTTGTAACGTTGAAAGGTGCTATACAAATAACATGTTAATAATGACAATAAATAGTGAAAAATGTAAATATTCTGGTAAAATACAAGTATGCCCCACAAGTATGTATCTCAAAAAATGTTCAAAGCCACAGTGGGGCACAGAACATATAAGAACAAATACAGAAACTGCTGCCTTCTAACTCATCGGTTGGGGCCGTTGCACAAATAAATCCTGCAAGAAATGTTTTATTTTGAAATTAGAACCGTCTGGCAGACGCGATTATGGTCAAGTTACTTCCTATTGGCTAAAATTATACTCTCTACTACCATCATATGTTGAAAAATAGTACTACATCGTTCTAGATTTTAAAAAAAACAACAACAAAAAACCAACTATGTGGGAGTGATTGTTTATATAATATCTGCTTGTTTTTTATTTGTTCGTATTCTATTTTGTGCTCCATACCTGTAATATTATACATGTGTAAGACAGACAGATAATTCATTAAATAAACACTTGTGAGCCATCTAGGCGTACACAAGAAAAAGTGGAGGAAAAAAATGATGATCGTGAAGATGAAGCAAGCAATAATTGGCAGCTTTTCTATTTAACACTGAAGATGTGTTGTATAATGGTAAGGTTATGCTTTCCTCTGATTTATTTGAAGTGAAAATATATTCTAATGAACATGCTGTATGCTATTTAATGTGTAAATACTGAGTATGTTACCTGTTTTTATGTATTTATTATTATTCGGGGGCTTTTTAAATGTGGATACGTGGAATTTATTTCATTGTATTTATTTTCTTCTTTCAACCCAGGTCTCATGGGTTGGTTTCCAATTGAAATAAACCCCATTTATAATCACTTGTAAATATGGACACCTCTTCACTGTTAAGTTCATTAGGCCCCTTTTGGTAAGAAAAAGCCAGGGAAATAGAGTTGTACTATTCTTGTGTTTATTGGCTCATTGGATATTTTACACCACGCTAAATAAAAGAGAACATCAATACATTTTAATTTGCAACTGATTTTACATGCAATTTCAATGCAATACAAATATGGTTGTCGTGAAAAGGATTCATTAGCATCCAACAGTGACTAGGTATGATACTTAGTCATTACAACATGTTTTATGAACCCTGTTACAACACCCTGGGGGACTTTTTGATGAAAGACGTGAACCAAATCAAAATAGACAAGTTGCAGTGGGATATAATTTGTAAGTAGGAGCTGAAATTTAGTTCCCATTTGAGGTCCAGGGTGATGATGGTGCACAGGAAGCGGAAGGACTCCACAGTGTCGCCCGAGGAGTCTGCAGGTTGGTGGCGGTGAGCGGGGCTGGGTTCTTCCTGCACTCATTGACTTCTCCACTGCCTTCAGAGTCTTTAGTCCTTAATTGTTCAGACAGAGGGCCTCTGATCCACCTGCAGGTTGTGTCGCAGACATTAAGCTGAGAGGGCTGGGATGGCAGTACTGAAGTCCACATACAGGATCCTGGCGTAAGTTCCTGGGATGTCCTGGTGCTGGATGAAGTGGAAGACCGAGTTTATGGCATTTTTTCCAAAGGTCTGCTGTAACATGTTTGAACACTTTTACATTCAACTATAGCCAGGCAGCCATTTGGTTTGATTTTCAGGGTCTAATGTGATTCCTGGTAACACAGGCAACAAGCACCTTATTTCATTTTTCATAAGGACCACCGCCCACACTCTCCACCAGACAACATGAACACTCTGCGTGATGTGCCAAGGAAAGCTATCTAAAATGCTTTTTGTGTTTTCTTACACATGACAAGCACACGTGATTCATGACTGTATGATTACTACCATTGCCGAGGAGGTGATGTTTACTTTCAGGAGAGGTGCAAAATGGCCTTAAAACAGTCCGTTTGATTTCGATAGTGATCTGGATTGTCATCTGGGTGCCGGGTTTTTAAAGGGTTTTTACAGGGACCACCATTTAAATGAAGCAGCATATTCACACCATCACCATTATTATAACATTGCGCTGTGAGTAAAATTTGCAGTTCTACTGACATGTGGGAGGGGTCTGTTTGAGAAACCCTTTACATACCTAATAAATACCCAGCCTTGCATTACATTATTAATATTTTTTTTTCCTTTCTGCTGTTTACATTACAGTTTCCACAATACAATTTCCACAATATCTTACTCTGTCCAGTTTAGATTGGGGTTGTGACATCTATTGCACCAAGATCACCATGGTTTGGGCCCAAATACAGGTCAGAAAGTCTGAGAGGTATCAGTCCCACTCTTTTTATTTAAGAATTCACTAAACTCTCACATGATCAATATCAGTCCAATCCAAACAAATAAACCCAACAGAGGGCAAGCTGAAAATCCGAAATTCAAACAAGAATCCAGAAACCAGTAAATGAGCTATTAACCAAAAAACAAAACAAAAAAAACAGTAGGAACTGTAGGAACAAAGGCACAAAAATGCATGATGGTCTGAAAAAGGAGACCGTATTTGTGTGCAGACTTACTGACTTAAATACGGAAGGAGTGAGGAGATAAATGGATTTGTATGGGCGGGGCTGATAATGGGACACAGGTGAAACACGTGAGGGTAGCCACGAGCGAGGGAAAATAACAAGAAATAACCTAAATCAAGATGAAACACTTGGGGAAAAAAAACTAAACCTTAAAATTGAAACAGGAAACAAACAAAAATTGAACACAAAGCATGAATGAACACTATGAACTCGACAATATAATTTCAGAACTTCAAACATAAGAGAACTAAAAGAAAACTAACCATTAAAAAATAACCAAAACCCCCAAAATTTGAGATAGGAAATAAACTAGAAACATTATAAAAATAGGAATAATAATTTGAAACTAAAATTAATGACAGAAAAAATAATATATTCAAACCAAACCATAAATGACAACCAGGAAGGAGTAGCTCAAGTAGAAAATTAAAGTCATACAACACAGCACCCAGGGACATGACAGGGGTGAGGGTCTGGGTCAGTTGCAGCCTGCAGAGAAGGCACAAAAACTTGAATGTAAATGCAAAACATACCCTCACTAAAGTTGAGACATCATAGCCCACCTTCAACAAATATAGTGGCGCTGAAAAGTAACATATAATTAATTATTGCCACTTGAAATTCATTTATCATCATTACATATGCCTTGTACAAATCCAACCACATTACTTTATTGTGTTATATATGACGAACACTTAATCAACCTGTGACTCACAAAACCAGCCCTGAGCCAATCGGAGTGAGACGTTTGAGAACCCGTTCCATAAGAAAGTGTCATTTGAGAGGAGCAGGCACAGTAAAGGAAAGTGATACACTGATGAAACCTTAGAATAAGCCGAAAATGTCGCAGGTTAGTGACCCAAAAAGATCCACGAATCACAACTAGGCACTCAAGCTACACCTACACTGAGGAGATTTAATGGAAAGAGACGCCTTGGCCAGATTTTAACGCACGCCCACCTCTCTCAGTCACGCCTCACAGTGAGAGCGGTTAGCCCACATTTTATACTAACCCATATCCGCAGTCTTAACTCCACACCCGTCATTGCTCTCACACACCTGCCAGTCACATATCCTATTCACTGTTGTTGAAAACTAGATAAACTTTGTTGTCAATTAGTATAGACACATGGTTACCTCGGTAACTCTGCGTTAGATTATAGGCCCCTATATTCTTATTGAAGATCCTACAATGTAGGACATAGTACAATGTACTCAAAAAGTACTAAAATTCTGTAACCACTATTGTGTTTATGGATTTTAATTTGCCAAACAACATTTTCTTGGATTTTCATGGTCTAATGTGATGTCGAGACACTCGCGTTATTGACTGCGTTGAACATGAAATATAAGCAGAACTATAAAGCATAAATGTTGGCTCAGAAGTTGAGTCCATCTGAACCTCAGTATGACTTTCAATCATGGTCACAATTTCAGGAGAGAATAAATGTAATAAATGACCATACCGCTGACTGTTGGGATTATTTTTCCAAGGTGTGTAGAAGTCAGTCTAGTTACTTAAAGCGTAGAAACACTGCTGACACCTGTGTGTAATGCTGCATGATGGAAGCATTCCAAAATGTCTGTTTCTAACCTCAGTCTCACCCACAAACTGATTTTCAGATTTTTACACATTTGATTTGGAATGTCTAAGAGGAATCTGTTCCCTAGCGGATGTATGCAATGTTTTATAAAGCAGCAGCAGTACCAGCAACTTCCATATTCTGTTAAAATTTGGCTACCGATTTAGTAATGTGGTTGCTTTGTGTGAAGGCCTTTAAACTGTTGTCCAGCAGCAACCACCAATTCTATTAGATCAATGAAAAACTTTTTTTTTTTTTAAATTTTAAGATCCACATCTTCATCAAAGCTTTGAGTTGCAATGGATAAGTACTACCCTAACAAATAGCACTTACATACAATTGTTTTTAAAGGTCCAGTTTGTAGGATTTAAAGATTATCTGTTTGCAAACATGTTATATAATTCTTGTAACTTTGTTACAATTACTGTGTAATCAACAAAAACCATAGTGAACCAATTTATAGTTCCATGGGAGCAGGTCTCTCTTCCACTGACAGCATCATCTTGTGCTGTCAGACTCACCCCAGTAAAAGGCAAAGAAGAAGAAGGAGTACAAGCAGTTTTTTGGTCAGCAGTCTACTATTTGTCCCAAGTCCCTTAATCTTCGTTGCTCCAAATGGAAGATCGTACACAGACAGCCACAGTAGTTCTCTTATTTGTTTAGAGAGGAAGAGGTGCAGCGAGGCAGCACTCTATCTCTTGCATTCTATTACCTCACCACTAGATACCGCTAATTTTCACATGGCTGACCTCTAACTATTTTGCAGCAGGTTTTGAGACATTGATTAAACACATGCATTTATATATTTGTATTATAAGGGGGAGGCTTGACTGTATGGTTGACGAGGAAAACCTGACACCGAATCCACCACCCTGCGCCGGGCTTCCCTCTACAGGGAAAAGTACCATGACATCCACATCAAGAGTGGCCACCAAGCTCACGAAAAACTTTGATGTAGACGCCATGTGGCCACATTACTTTTTCAGCCATGTGACTGTACAACAAACATCTTCGCACCTCTTAAGACTGGTTTAAGGTAATAAGTGAAGAGAAACACATATCTGTCTATCCACTAATTTAGCAGCGCTACATTATGGTCCACGTCTCAGTGATTCTCTAATCTGAGTAGCCTGCTGATTAAATGTTTTCTATGCTTGTCAATTTCCCTCATGTTACACAGGAAAGGTCCCAGCAGAGATAGACTGGATAGTCCAGACACCCAACTCTGGAGGATGGTTTAAACCTGCCATACACTAACGCTGTCATCCATGAGGTCCAGAGCGATGGGCAACATGGTTTCATTCATTTGTCCGCTCCCGGTGAGGAGCAACAGACTTATTAGAGTCTAATTTTTTCATTGTAGTAGAAATCTGAAATAAGCAATTAGAGAGGAGATCTCTTAGTGAGGCGTCTTTAACACATACAGCATGGAAAAAGGAGCAGCAAGGTTTTCTTCGCTGGGATAAAAAGATAACAACAGCTGACTCGGGACAATGAAAAGTTTAGGTCAGTCTATCAGAGGTGATTATCATATCTTCCTCACTACAAATGTCCGCCAAATAGTCATTCTCAGCTCACTGCTAATTGACACACATCTAACTACTTTATAGGTTCAGGTCAAAGAAAAGCATGAGTCATGGGGCATGTCATGAGGAGAAATGTTGAAACACAATGTTATCCTGTAGACAATAAATAACTATAGTAGAAGAATATCAAAGTAAAGGGGAATGATTAATTGAGCAACCAAACACTTGTCCTACCGCTGGTGAGGTGCAGAAAGGGGCAAATATAAGAACTCCTGTCACAAATCAGTTTCTGCATTGACAGGCTTGTAATGGGCCTCTGCTTCGACACAGGTTGGGTATGGTGGTATCCAATTATAGGCAAGGAATAAGTCATTTGAAATGACAGGACATGTCATTTATGGGATGCCTTTTCTGTCCAGCGTGCAGGATGACGCCTCTGCATTGTCTTGTATGAGTCATTATGTGGAGTAGAGGATCACACAGGAGTGGATTTTCAATCCTCTCCCATCCCACTCCCTCAGAAAAAATCCTGTCCCATCCTAATCCCTTGCCAGAGTAAAAAAATAAATCCCGTCATCCCACTCCTGGTTGAATGTCTCCCGCTCCCATTCTTTTTTCTTTGTTGGAAGTTAGTCTTTAGGCAATGCAATGAATTTGATTTGATGTTCTCCCCATCCTTTTTTGTGTTCTGCAGTTATAACTCAAAACATATGGCACAAGGAGCAGTTTATCTATGGTAATATAAGGAGGCATACTTCTTTAATCCAAACAACAACAAAAAACTTCACTAAAGGGCAAAAAACATAAATAACACAATGCCTGTGGTCTGGTCTCTATAGTTTCTATGGAGGGCCAGCTGCTAGATCCTTGTTTCTAGCTCTTTTAGAGTTCATTTACAGTAAAAAAAAAAAAAAAAAAAAGAATAGTACATGGATCACACCGAGCCTACTGTAGTTGAATAAACCCAAACATGGCATCTAATGTTGCATTTTATGAATTTATTGAAAATTTTTCCCATAACAATTTTCATAATAGTTCAAATACCTGAGAGTTTGTTTTAAAAACAAAACTGTAAAAAAAGAAAAATTACATTTAAGCTTGTCTGCTGGGACTGTTTTGACTTGACACCTGCTGGTAATTGACGTTTAACAAATGAAGTGAGCCTTGGCTGATTGTCTAGGACATTTGCCTTGCAGGTGTTGCCTCTTGAGCCCACTCGTGGCTGACTCACCTGTGTACTTGACTAAGACTACACACGTTTTACAACAAGCATACAGCGTCTTGGCACCGTCGCGCTCGAATCTCATGAAGTGTAAAACGTGAGACTTCCCCAAAAGGTCTGTTTGTTTAATAGAGGGATCTTTGTTTCTCACTTTGCGTTGTAATTCTTTTTTTTTTTTCCGTATCTCTCGGACCGCTTTACTCCATTGCGGTTGTGTTGTTTGCCTTCTATGAAGCACTGCGGGGCTCTGGGATGTGTAGTTCTTTCGACTTGCGCTAAAGCGTTGGCTAACTAAAAAGAAACTACAAAAATGGCTGCCAATTGCCGTCAATCGCAGTCAGCTTGAAAAAACATAAAAAGAAAAAAACTAAATAAACTGTACGTGCATATTTGTATATTTAAAAACTGGTCTATTGACGTCATTCCCGTCCCGTCCCAATCACGTGATTAAGAGTAAAACGACTCCCATCCCATGGGAATCCCGAAAAAATGTTATCCTCTAATGTGGAGGAGGGTTTAATTGGTATGAAACAGTTGCCATTGTTCCTGTGTATAGTTGTGTACCATTTTTTTCCATCGTTGCGCCATCCACCCCACCAACACTTCGACGCAATGTTATCTAAGGAACATTAGGTGTGCTGTTTGCGGTTCGGAGGTAAGCGGGCCTAACTGGTGTCCTGTCACTCCTTGCTGCGAACAGAGGGGTTAGATCAAATCACCGGACTTCAGTGAGGTGAGTACATGCCTGCTTCAGGAACTTATATGCAACGGCTGGTGTGCATCGCAGTAGGAAACTCAACAAATTTCCCTGCCATCACGGTGGTTAGCAACTCTTGGAACGGCCCAGTCCCTTTTTCTTCTTCCCCACAGATGAAATATGCTTCCTTTATTGGCAAAATTGTCTTCTCTGAAGTCCTCCTCTACCCCATCCCCCTCACCATTTGAGGGCAAACTTCCCTCTGGAATGTGGCTAAATGGGCTATGTTTTGGCAGTGGTTCAACTCATGTTTTGTTTGTCCTTTCGTGTTTTCCAGTATGGATGAAATATCTCTCTGCAAGTTGTAACCCCAACCAAACAGTGTGTTTGCACATACTTCTTGGATGTCAAGTTTTAACTTGAGTATTTTTTTGAACAGGATGTGTTTATTTATCCATCCATCCATCCATCCATCCATCTATTTATAAATCAGTCTTGCAAATGGACTTCCCAAACCGTCAGGTTGTCATTTATCCAAATGTTTTTTCTGATTATACAACTATTTTGGTTGAAGACGTCAGTCATTCTTACTGCATAGTCTCCATGGCGTCATTGTCACCTTGTTGACTATTTCTATTTATTTTTGGCACTGGCTCGTGCAGACTAAGTTGCTGTGATACATTTAAAGTGACATGACTCAAATTCCATTCTCAGACATGGGAGGAGAACCCAGGTCAGACCCAGAACATACTGAAGAGATTATAGGTCTTGGCTGGCTTGGAAGTGGCCTGGGAGAGGAGTGTCTGCTTTGTTTTGATCCCACCTTATCTTTTTGTTTAAAATTTTACTCTATCTTTAGCAGTGATCTATTCTAGTAAAGACGGTCACAAAGTAAACATTAGCATCTTGTGTTGACTTCCTGGGATGTCAGCAGTGACTCCTCTGGTCCTTGCCACTGAGTCCCTTTACTGGACCCTATGTTTTCAGGTGTGCAGTTACAGAGATATTACTCTGACTCAATGCATAAAATTCCCAGGTACTAGGATTTGCCGAAGACAATTGTGACAAGCATGGAACGCTTCCTGGGCCCTGGCACAGGTGTATGTCGGCAAGGTACGGTTGCTCATGCAGGAGCGCGAGCAAGTGTAGCGTGATTAGGCACGGCACTGAACTGGGCCAAATGTGAGTGCGCTCTCAGGTAAGCATCTGGCCTGGATGAAGCTTCTGGAGAACCATTTTTGGCTGTGTCCTATGGGATTCAGCTTGATAGCTGGGTGGCTGAGTGATGAAGGTATAACCAACTTGAAATTATTTGGCACCATATATGCATTTCTGTCTACCACCTGTCCGTCTGCCAAATTTATGAAACGTTATACTACTAAACGACACTTAAACTTTATTCTTTAAGTATGAGTTGAAAAAATAGCACTTCATCAGCTTGCGTTGAAGAATTATTGGTAATTGGTCTACCATGACTCCATAAAGTGTTTACTGTACTGCATGTTGAGTAGATATTGTTTGTCTGTCAATGTATGCCATTATTGTATGTGTGTATTATGGTCAGCAGCCAGTGCCTTCTCCCCAAGTATGCCTTGAACTAGCTGTGACGCCTGGCGATTGGTGCTTGCAGCTCCACCTCCTGCATGTCCAACATTCCCTGGAGGCTGATCGGTGTGGCATCCAGTGCAAGCCACCAATCAGCAAGCATCAGCAGCAACTCACATTTTCTTTTGTTCCTTTGTGTCTTATTCTTTTGTTTGATTTAGCAGCAGCCATTTGCCCTTTTTCATTAGTCTTGTCTTTACTGTTTGGAGGACCCATAGTATACTGATAATTAATTTTTGCCTTTTTATTAAAAATATCTGGTTTTATATTTCTTCCCATTCTCCTAGCTGGGATGTGACATAAATGGGATTTTATTAACAGAATTCCCAGACAAGCACCCATTTAGGTTAGAAACACTACTTTTCCTCAAAAATGAATCCTTCAATTAAAGTTATTTTTTGAAAGTGGAATTTATAGATTTTTGTGAGTAAAGCTGTACTAAGTTTTTTTTTGTTTTTTGGGGGCTTTTTTTGTTATTTTTGTTTCGCATTCTACAATCTCCACTTTCAACCTAAACTTTATCCTGGCCAATCCCTCCCTCAGCCAAATTTACAGTTGACAGTTGAGGCAAGGACAATTTGGTCCAAATGCAAACCACTTGAGTGTGACGTATCCCACATCAAAACTTTTAAAGGAGTGTAAAGCCATGGATGTAGGTAAATTCGTGGTACTACGATTTATCATGATGCTTGTCCAGCATGAGTCTCGGTGAGCGAAAGTGGAAGTGGGGGGGGCATTCTCCAACCTGCCCTGAACTTTCGTTGAAATCTATCTAATAGTTTAAAGGTAAACAAACAAACTAAACAACTAACCACTGAACGATCAGACAAGTGAGAGTATGAAGTCCTCGTTGTAAGTAATTATTAATGACGTGACATTGAAAGAGTTGGTCATAAGTAAAAGGAGAGGAGGCTGAGTGACCAACAGACTGAGCACAGCCTCACTGAGTTGATACAAAGGAGAATTTGAAGGTCTGAAACTTTCTTTTCCTCTCATCATAAACGTCATAAAGTTTCAGAAAACAGTGGAAAACAGCTACAAATAAGTAACCAAAATTCTTTCCTGAGTAAAAGTAAAGATACCATGTTGAAAAATTACTCTAGTAAACATGAAAGTCACCCATACAAATACTACTTGAATAAAGGTCTTAAAGTGATTAAAATTATATATGTTCTCTTGATAATGAGAGAGTAATTTTCTGGAAATAACTAATGTTAAAAAGTACAAGTAAAAGAGAATTTGCCTGCATGCACTACACGGTGTACTATTATTGTGACGCTTATCACCCTGATTATCAGTGCCAATACTCAACAATTTTCAGATGCTCAAATTCACTGTTATTTTCTTCCCCTGAGAGATTAATTCACAAAAACGTGCAGCTTCAGGTCTAATGCTGCATGTAATTTACAAATTAAATAGCCACTAACATTATTAAATAAATGTATTGGATTAAAAGTACAATATTTACCACCAAAATGTAACAGCGCAAGATTAGGAAATACTCTCGGAAGGGGGAGAGGGTATTGCAAACGCACCAGTCCGTGTTTCTGCCCCTCTGTGAGTGGGACTTGTCTGTCATGAAACTGTATGCTGCTACCATGTGTTTAAAATATATAATTGAAACATTAATTCTAAACTCTGTGGACGGTGGACTCCTCTGTCTTCATAGGCCTAGTTTTGGTCTGGGGCTGTTTCCATTAGGTGTATATTGTATGTGGAGTTAAATTTAATGTATGTTGTATATATTGAATTGTGCATTAGTTAATATAGTTAATAGTTAATTAGGAAATGTCCTTTCAGCTGAAGTTAAGTGTAATTAATAGCTGTTTATAACTTTACGGCAGCAGTTTGGGAGAAGTGCTTTCGTGTTTCAGCATGCAATCTGGTCCATAATGGAATAGCCTCTCCCCCAGTTGTGATGTTAAGTAACTTTATTAGCTTGTACAGATTGTATTGACCTTACACCTAAATACTATAGCTCCTTTTGTATGAAGTGACACACAGATTGCAAGCACACCAGCAGTGCATGACTTTTGACATATTGGAGAAAATCTCTGCAGCCAGTTTCCACAATCTTATAGAAAGCCTTCCCAAATGAGGAGAGGATGTAGGAGTAACATATGAATGGCCAAGGTTTGAAAGTGAGATATTCAGCAAATCCATGTGTGTGTCAACTTTGTTTGACTGCATAACTTTCCCATGCACTGTGACCTACCTGAGAGTGAGGAGGTGTAACTTAAAAGATCATTTTATCTAGACAAGTAGTAAATACAAAATGTTCCAGGGGAAAAGTCAAGATCTTGGCGGCTGCTGAAACATGTCATTAAATCATGTGACCGAATTCTCAGATAGTAATATTTCCTGGCAGTGGGTACTCAAATGTCCTTTCTTTGGGATATTTTTGAAAATAACAAATAAAAACTAGAAGCAGTGCACTCAGAGTGCAAAACTCCTCCAACAGATGCTCCCCAGCAGTAAATGCTTACCTTTCATGGTTGGTTTACTTATTCAGTGTGTCCAGAATTTAGCTCTCTGTGGTTTTACTGTTTGTTTTGGGCATTCCTAAGTGTGATTTTAGTTCAAGGTAGGAAAAAAGATTAGAAGTATCATATGTCGGTACCAGCCGACGGGTCACACGTGAAGCTGGTTCTGGCTGTGATGTGATAGACCCTGGAATTTGCTACAAAATGTCATCACTTATTGATCCATGCCAATTCCTTCTGGAGACATGTCCAGAAAATGTGTTTGACCTCGGCTGGGGTGACTTTTACATTTGAAATGGAATCGGTTGCAGGTCGGGTCGAGATACACCTTTGATGAAAATTTCATCGTAATCGGTCCAGTAGTTTTGTGTAACCCTGCTAACAGTCAAAGACAAAAACATTCGCTGCTGGAGGTAATAGGTTTCGTTATCAGGTCGTTTGATTTTGGCCATTGATCTTAAATTGAACAGCTTATTACTTTAGTGTATTCACCTCACACAACGCTATGTATTTTACTTACAAACATACCACTGTTACAGTGGTGTGTTTGACAGTCATTAATCTATTATACAATGTTTTTACAGTGTGTTTTTCCACATTCAGCAGGTCAGAGTCCAGTAAAACCGATGTGCTTTGTGAGACATTTCATTTCAGTCCACGGTTATTATTTATTCAGTTAGGGGTGACATGTTCTTATTGAACTAATATCAGTTCATGTTTGGTTTAATAGGAGAGGCGCATGTGACAAGTCTAAAGGGTGGTCTTACTTTATCTTGGTTGAATGGTAATGTCAGGAGTGGCTGCTGTCTGTGCGATAAAACATGTAGGGCAGAGACTTGTCTTTCAACACCACGCTTCTCCCTCACAGAGAGAGGAGGATCCTGGCAACCTAACACCAGCCTTCAGTCTATCAGAAGGAGCAGCACGAACTCAGCCTTTAGTTTGACTTGACTTTGGCCTGAGTCTTTGTGTGCAGAATGGATTCATTCTTTTCCACAGTCAGATCCTACTTGGACTGGGATTTCAAATGTCTGCTGCTCTTCGTAGTGATTTTCATCCTGATAGCGGATTATATTAAGAACCGTCGGCCGGCCAGCTTCCCTCCCGGACCCTCGGCTCTTCCTATCGTCGGAAACATATTCACTATTGACCACATGAAGGCCCATGAGAGTTTGATGCAGGTAGATCAGCAGCTGGTGAAAACTGGCCATTATAAGTGCAACAGATCATTTGGTAAGACTTTTACACTTGTTTTGATATGAAGGTTAAGGCTGATCCTCCACTTTTCAATCCTCTCGCAGTTGGCAGGGAAATACGGAGACGTGTACAGCCTGAGAATGGGCCAGACTTGGATGGTGGTGTTAAACAGGTTCAACGTAATGAAAGAAGCTCTGGTGAACCAGGGGGATAGTCTGGCGGACCGCCCAGAGCTCCCTCTGCAGCAGGATGTAGGGCACGGACTAGGTGTGAGTTCAAAACACACTCAGACAAACAGCTGATGTAGACGCACTTCTCTGTAACTCTGCATGTTGACTGAATGAATACACTGAGCTGTACATTTTTCCTTTTGTGGTTATAGTTTTAAATATGGCATCTTAAGAGTATGTTTGCCATGCTTTTAAGATACATAAATTATACCAAAAGTAAGTTTATTGTTAAAAATACACAATACACTTAATGATCGTGAGCAAATCTTTTGCCAATACATCTTAAATTTGAATTAAATTTTACATAACTGATAAAATAATATTCTTGACCATACTATATAGTGTATAGTAATCTACACTTGAGCTAAATTTAACAACAATATTTTGGTACGTCAAAATTGAATGTATAAAAGATTGTTTCATAATTTGTGTCTCTACTTTCGATGTACTCCTCATTAGGTATCATTAGCAGTAATGGGCACATATGGAAGCAGCAGAGGCGTTTCGCACTTTCAACCCTCAGATATTTTGGATTTGGCAAGAAGTCACTCGAGCCCGTCATCTTAGATGAATTCACACACTGTGCAAAAGACTTCAACGACTTCAGCGGTAAATAGTGAATGCGCGGATGAGGAATGACACACAATCACAAATTCACAATTCATATATTTTTATTAAAATTATCTTTCGAAATGTGTAGGCAAGCCATTTGCCCCTCACCTCATCATCAACAATCTTGTCTCAAATGTCATCTGCTCCCTGGTTTTTGGTCATCGCTTCAAGTACAATGACGAGAAGTTTGGGAAACTAATGAAGTGGTTTGACCAAGTTCTGCAGATTGAAGCCTCCATTTGGGTGCAGGTATGCCTGTGTAAATGTTAATGTCCAGCGTGTAGGATTTAGGGAGATTCTCTGTCTGTGCCTACTGTTTCTGTTAACTTTGGCACGGCCATGTTTCCATAATCAGGTTTTTAGCTGGTCTTTAGATCTTTAGCAGCCACCATAGCTTCTTCTACACGCTGGTGAAAGGGAGATGAGGGCAGGGGTGTTTGGTTAGATACAATATTTAATCAGACTCCTAGTTGACACTAAATCCTAAACATTGTACAGCTTAATGAAGTCTTCATGCTGTGTAATACTGTTTGGCAATGCATCTTCATTGTGAGCAGCTTAAGACTGTCGAGTTAGATAGTGTGTGGTGCTTTGGTTAGTTCTGGTTTGTGTACTTCCTGAGTCAGAAGACTTTATCGATCACGAGGGGGGAAATTTGGCTCATGGCTCCCGTTTCTTGATCACTGTTTTTTCACCTGTCCAGGATTTAGATGCAGTTCAACATGGAGGGCCAGTTTATAAATGGGATTATAATATTAAATTTGTTTTAAAAGTTGCTAGTAGATGCTTTTAAATACCGCTAATATTGTATCCCAAC
>KV751319.1:13397542-13432088 GCA_001698575.1 Mola mola
ATTTTTAAATGTTTTTGGATGAGCAGAAAAGTGATCTCAACTTCCTGATTTCAGCCTCTGAATTTGCTATATAATGTTGTTGTTTTTTTCATTTATTACAGTATTTCAAGCTGAAGCTGCGCTACAAATCCCTGATGTACTCACAAAATCAAGAGACGTGTCAGAGTGTCACCATGAAAGTATAAGTCCATGTTTACCTCTCTGTGTTTGCCTGTCCGCTGTGCGATTTCTGGTGTGTCTCCTGGTGTTTTGTTAGCTTATAGTTTTCTGGACCTTTATTTGTTTTGTTTGTCTGCCCTTGAATTTGTTTGGTCATTTGGTCTTTTCGATTTTTTTTTTTTTGTTTTGACCAGTAAATCCTGAAACTGAACCTTTTCTGTCTGCTTTGTCGACATTTTGGACCCCATTCTGTTTCTGGCAAAACTTTGACAGCCCCATGTATAAAAAACATCCCAGCAATCCAGTGAACAAACAAGTACCCTTTAAATTGAGAATATGCAAAACAGTGTGCTTTTGTGCGCCTGTAAAAGCCCACCAAGGGAATCAGCCCTTTGGATGATTTTTAAAAAGTGTAAATATTAAAAAAAATAAAAAATAAAAATCCTATATCAAGATCAATTGCACTTCTCCTGTCTGTCCACTGGGGGTGGGGTTGTCCTATGAGTTGTAACACCCCTCCCTCTAAATAGTCAATAAGTGTGTGTGTGTATACAACAGAAGTTTAAAAAAAAATAAAAAATAAAAATCCTATATCAAGATCAATTGCACTTCTCCTGTCTGTCCACTGGGGGTGGGGTTGTCCTATGAGTTGTAACACCCCTCCCTCTAAATAGTCAATAAGTGTGTGTGTGTATACAACAGAAGTATACTACTTGTAACATTTTTCCTGTTTGATAAAAAAAATCAGACAGCATTAAAATATTCCGATGTGATCACTGTAATGATGAAAACATACTGCTGCATGTGAGGTTGTCTGCGCCCAGCAGCAGAGGAGCAGGACACTGGCAAGTGTGTCCTCCAGGGGAGTTGCTGCAGGTGTGAGAGCAGCCGCCGTTCTGAAGTTTACATTCATCAACGTCTAAGTACACACAGAGACGCACACAAAGTGAAAACCTGGGATAAGATTCATGTCCCTGCAGCGAAATCTTTAAGGACAGAAGCGAGCAGGTAAACAGCAGCGAGACGTGACAGAGTCTCAGGGAGCGACTGACCCACACAGGTGTGGCCATCGATGTGCAGCTGGTAGCCGGGCCTGCAGGAGCACTGGAAGGATCCCCAAGTGTTGGTGCAAATGTGCTCACAGGTCCCACTCAACACGGAGCACTCATCCACATCTGGGGGTGCGAGAGAGACATTCAGATGAATCTTTTGTAAGGGGAATATCGGCAGTCTGACACTATTTGTATTTAATTTCAGCACCCATTTCAGTATGAGCCCAGAGCCAGGTGAGTGGGGTCTGCAACAGAGGACAAGTCAAGAGGCTGCTTGTTTTGACTCCTGGTGATTTGGTGACCTCTATATTGAGCAGAACTCCCCTCCACCTTGGTGCAGATTCAGTATGACAGGCAGCAAAGTGATTTTTAACTGATAACCAGGATTTTGAACTAGTGCAATCAAGCGGCAACTTCTACAGACTCTAACTTTGGATGTAGAGAGGTTATTTTGGTCTGTCTGTTAGCTGTTTGACAGATGGTTCCCAAAACCTTCCCTGACTCTTCCAGTCCACATGGGGAATCATCTTTGAGCAAGGAAGTAAACCCAAGATGTTCCACTTATTTTCTATACCTCACCTTGTTCTTTTTTTTTGTCCTTGGACAGAAAACCAGCACTGCAAAACAGACAGACAGGAGCTCCCCAATAGCAAAACCAAAAGCAAATCAATAGTCCCTGGTGGCTGGCTGCAAGATAGGTCATAAATTCCGCACGTTGGTGTTATTAGGTAAGACATGGTTGTTTTATTTTGTTAGCGAAAACTGAAAAAATGTTAGTTCATTGTCTCATTTCTCATTAAGATGTTAATGAGTCGGAAATAGATCTTTGACCTTGACAGCAATGATAAGTGTATAAATGTGTATGAGACGAGAATCTACAGAATTGTTAGCGGTGGCTTAACAGACATGCATGAAATTTTGACCCATTCTGACCCATCTAATCCCTTCCTTAAAACATGAGAAAAGCAGCCATGTTACTGGTTGAGGGATGTACATAGATTGAATGCCAGACAAATGGGTGATGACATGCAGACGTGAGAGCAGAAGATAACAAAAACAACACTGCAGCTTCTTCAACATTGAAGCGCAAAGAGCAGTTGATCTATGGACACACTTTATTTATAATGTGACAGAAATGCAGTGTTGTAATGACAGGAGATGGAAAGATGCTCTGTGGCTACAAAATACGGTGGGATTATTACAGTTCAAAGAAAGAATGACTTTTGACTAAAAGCTGACTAAAATGTAAACCTCAACTAACTTCCTCAACTAAACTAATCTAAAATGTGACTAAAATAAGCAACATTTTTGTCTGAAGACCACGACTGCATTTTAAATAGCTGCCAAAATGAAACAGCATGTTAAACTTTATCCAGAAGTGCACAAATAATTCTCAATAGTTCTAGTGATGTATGATCAACTGTAAATTCTTCTGACCGGTTTGTTTTCAAATAGTCATTTGATGCTGTTAAAGGGGGCAGAGCATCATGATTGACAGCCGAGCCACAGTTGCGATCGAGTCAGTTGGGTCCAGATGAGCTTTACCTGTGCAGTTGTGTCCATCCTGGTCCAGCTGGTAGCCTGTTGCACACTGGCAGCTGTACCCTCCAGACTCATTGGAGCAGTTGTGGGCACAGTGGCCGTTGTTCACGGCGCACTCATCGATGTCTGCAATCAAGGCAATTCCTACAGGGTGAGCGCTGTGTGCCCGAGTGCTGTTGGCACAAGCAAGCACTGACACAAGTACCGCCAGCAGCGAGCACCACTGCTGGAAACACCCACCAAAACAAGAGCGGCCATCCCCATTAAAGCCTTGGTAGCACTGGCAGAAGTAAGAGCCAATGATGTTGCCGCAGCGAGCCTTGGAGTCGCACCCGTGACCGCCTGTCGCACACTCGTTCTCATCTGGGAAGGGAGTGCACACACACCTCATTTTTTAAAAGCAAGATCCAAAACGCTGAACATTATTCCACTCGGGATCATTTTTGATGGGAGGCGGCACTAATAGCTTGCCTTCGCAGTGTGAGCCGTTTCCACGGTAACCTGGTGGACAAACGCACTTGTAGCTTCCCATCGTGTTCTCACACACAACCGGACCGTCACACACCGCAGGCCTCTCCACACATTCGTCCACATCTGGGTCAGAGACGAGGAGAGAGGAAGGCCACATACAGAAGTTTTCTATGTGTCTTCCAATTGCTTCTTTACTCCAACCAATAGTTAAAAACCCAGACACTCATTTAATGAGAGAAATGACAAAAAGTAAGCAAATCCTGATACTTTAGAAGCCAGAAACCAGACATGTTTAATAATGATGCTTGATTAATCCTTGAAGAGACAATTATGTACATGGCCAAACACTCCAGACTTTGCTTATGGTTTGGATGTTACCCTTTAAAAGCGAGCAGCACATCGTACCTTGACACATGGTGTGGTTTGGACACACAGGACCTGACCGGTCGCCAAGAAAAACAGAAGGGAGACTATCAGGGATATTTTAGAGAACAACAGGGGGAATTAGTCATTCAATGAAGAGTGAGAGGAGTGAGAGGTGGACTGAGAAACATAAACAAAGAGTGGCAAAGCAGGTGATTTGAGAGAAGCAAACTCTTATTTTGCTGTCAACAGCAGCCTTACCGACACAGGCGGGGGCCTCGGCTCTGAAGCCGGGCTGGCACTGGCACACAAAGCTGCCGGGGGTGTTGACACACGTGTTTCCCAGCTCGCGGTGACACTGCCCCTCGAAACTACACTCATCCACATCTACAGAGGAGAGAGCCGACTGTAAATGAGATGGGCACGTCTCACTTATGAGATATACATGCAAACATGCAATGCTTGGAACAGCCCTACCGAGTCAGATCAGCATCAAAAATCACAGATGTACTGTGGGATTTATATGTAAATGACTCGCTTCACAAAAATATTTTTCAATGCACACAAAAATAGTTGTCACTCCATATAAATGGAAAATGATTTTAGCTACGGAAGTTTACCCTTCAGTAAATAAACCTACCGAGCCCAGCCTGGTCACGTAACTATTCAGGTGACTGGCTGAGAAGTAAAACACCCACAGATGGGGATGTTTCACTATCCAGCCAATCACATGAACACCTCCGCACAGCTGAAAGGAAGGAGACATCCGATTGGCTACTGATATTTCCTGTTGAAAAAAATACATTTGTGCATCTTTTCTTGTTCCGACACTCTCGAAACCCCCCACAAACAAATGTAGCGAAGTTCACAAACCACAAGCAGTTTGTAAATGCAGTTTGTGTATAAAAGTTGCTACATACATATATATTTTTGATGAATATTGCAAATTATTTTAAATACACATACATGTGAATGTTCACTATATACATTTAAATCAAGAAATATTTCTGTGTGCATTGATATTTTTGTGGCGAGAGTCATTTACTCATAAATCCCAACATGAATCCTTCTGTGTGCATTTGAGAGTTTTGAGACTTATCTAACTCCATACAGTCACGCACACCGCTGTCTGTCACACCAGCCTCACCGACGCAGCCTCGACCATTTAAAGCCATCACGTATCCTGCAGGGCACGAGCAGGTGAAGGAGCCAGGGCTGTTTCTGCATTCGGCCACACCCTGACAGGCCTGCAGGCCCGTCACTGCAGCCAGAGAACACTCATCTATATCTAGTTAAAAAAAACGACATCACTAAGGGTTAATAGTAAAAGAAATAAATCATATGTGAAGCCGTACATCCTCTCTCACACACACAGCCGCTGACGAACCCTGGCACCCTCCTGCGCTCATCAGGTAGCCTCGGAGACAGCTGCACGAGTAAGAGCCGGGGGTGTTGGTGCAGCTGGCACGGAGGCCACACGGTCCGGGCCCCTCGCCCTCGCACTCATCGACGTCTGGGGAGTACAGAAAGACAAAGCGCTGAAAATGGACCTCACACCGCCTCTGAATGGTTCCAACGTTAAAGTGTGGTTACAGACGGTTCAAAACCCAGGTTAACTGCATTCGTCTCCTCACCTTTACACCCTGCCGGGGCCTCCAGGGTGAAGCCCGCGGGGCAGCTGCAGGCTGTGCCGTTCTCCAGCGTCACCAGGTTCCCTGGGCACGGAGGAGCAAGACTGGGGCTCAGAGAAACTGTGGATGTGAAAACAACAAAACATTTGTACAAACAGAGGATTTTAGGAGGAACCAACAAAGTCAGAGAAGAAGCACCAGAGAAGCTCTGAAACTTACATGTGGTCTGTGTGGGGCTTAGTGTGGTTACATTGAGATTCTCCACGGGATTCTCTGTCTGCTGAGTCTGAACAGGAAAAATCAGAGCTTTAATTCAAGCCACCGATCCAACGAGGACATATGTAATGTAACCCTATAGTTTGTGGAATTGTAGCGTGTTCCTGGGGCTGTGGGTAATAAACTGGCTACACATCTGGCACGTGAATACAAATTGAAATAATAATTGCACAAATGAAATAAGTACAAGCTAATGATGTGGAATAACTCTAACTGAAATACAGTTCACCACAGTATAATTACAGCACAGTTACAGTAAACATGCATTAAATGGTTTTTTTCCCCTGGGTCACTGGCCTGTTTCTTGGTGAGCTCCCCCTCTGTGTGCTTCAGAACTTCATTCTCCTCGGGGCTGCTCAGAGGTTCAGCTGCGGACCAAAGCAGCAGCAGCAGGGCTGCCAGCAGAGTCCAGAGGCGAGCCATCACCCGGGCCTGTGAAAACACACCCTGACAGCTTCACAATGCGCCGAACCGACAGCTGGGGAGCATGTGAGAGTGGCAGTAAACGGGGTTTGATTTCTGACGCGCAGGAGTCGCAGCGTGCAGGTCCGGGCAGGCAGAGCCGTGCAGGGGAGGAGCAGCACCAGCCCCCGGGTGGTCCGCACACAACAAGAGTCTGCACTATATTTACACGTCTCACATCAAGCCTGCAGGGTTTAAGTTCAGCTTTTTAAAAAAGCATCCACGGTTTGTTTTGTCTTGTTTTTTTAAGGAAAAGTGTAGCGACAACAAACTGAGAAAAAACTTCTCAGACTTATGTGGGGAAAAAACCCCCCCAGAAAAACTTATGTAATGAAGAGACTCGCAAACCGAGTAGAAGTGCGACGAACCGGTACCAGACCACTCACCCGGGTCAGAACCGCGCTCACTTACGAACCGGGATACGGACGGAGATCCAGCTGCCACCACGAGCTCCTGTCGTGTCCAGATGTGGACTCGTGCAGCCGCAGTCAGCTCCGTGGAGAGAGGGGGGGTCTCCACATCCTGTCCGGGAGCTCTGCACTTCCCATTCCACAGATCCCAAACCGGCGCCGTGGAGGAAGAGCCGGAGGGCCCCGCAGGGCCCCGCAGGCTGCTCCGAGAAGCTCCTGCACTGAACCCTGACACGGCGGGGGGGCCACAAGGCAGCCAGGAGCCTCGGTCAGCCGGAGGCCACGGCCGGTTGATACCGCAGGAAAAGGCCGACAAGGTGGCGCTGCTCTTCATATTTAAAAATAGGCTCCAATAGTGCATCTCAAAAAGGTTAAATATGGTTATTTTTTTCATCTTCTCTCTTCAATTTAACAAGTGAATCTTTCTTGGATCCTGTATTCACAGCACGTTGGATGCTTTTCTTGTTGGAATTTTGATGATTATGGCCTCGGAGTTACAGTGAAAATTCTAATATTTTGAGACGTTTTCTTTTATAATTATGGTAGTTATTATTGATAATAATACAATTATTATGTATCATTTTAGTTGTGGGTCATGATTTTTGATGAGACGTTTCGCTTTGCATGTAATGAGTCTAGAATCTATTATATAATCACTTTCCTTGATAACGGATATTCAAATTTATCTAATTTTGGGAGATGCATAAGTTAATATGCCTGACATAATTAACTGCTCTGAAATGCAAGTTCACTCAACATCATAAGATGAATTTAGATAGCTTGTCTAACTTGTCTTTGCAAAGTCAGTTAACTTAGGATATTAAAACAATGAACCAGTCTTAACAGTCCAGGGAAACCAGTATTTATAATAGGTTTGTGTCAGAGTTTAACATTTTGAACCTGTTCTGTAGTCATTATATGCACTTTGACAAACTCTAATGAATATGTCCGCCTACCGGGGCAGAGGTCAACTTGTCTTTAAATTGAGTAATAACAGAGCAAGATAACACTTTTCCCTTCTTTTCTTTTTACCCGTTTCAAGAAGTCCAGCATTTAAAATTGAGAGTTTAAGCGAAGCTATTGTGCTAAGTTTATTAAGTATTAAAATATAAAATATTTATTACAACATTCAGAACATTTAATTTCAGAAAAAACTGAAGTTGAATATTTTAATGATACAGTTGGTAAAGGTATAGGAATTTTTATGATGTTACATATTTATTCATTTTTCTTAAGGGATCCATGACTTCTTTAGAATGTAGCATAATTTATTTGATTTTATTAGAGTGTAAGCGTAAGTGAAGAGAAATCCGAGTGACAACATATGAGGTGGAACTGTCCTTTAAAACGACACAGTCATGGTCAAGCCACATTGATATAATGTTTCATCTAAGAACTGAGCCACTCAGTGCAAATGTCTCTCATATATCTGCAAGTTTATTTTGCAGAGCTCATCCTCTATACTGGCAAGTGAACTGGAAACAACAGAGACCATTATGTCAATACAGACTAGAATTGCAATACTAATGCAGTGATTAAAATGGCTGTGACTCTTTTTCAATTAGAATTATTTCAATGGCGTCCGATGTTTCTGAGCTCTAGGAGGATGTGAATCACAGCGTTCAGCAACAGCAAGCCCGGCAAGGTCAACAGTGAAATGGAAAATACAACATCTGTGCACGATTAATCCTCCATTGTTCATTCAAACAAGCGGTTACAGGATTCCTGCTACAGTCTGAAGACAACACTGTTGGCTTGTTAAGAAAAATGAAAAACAGACACATTGTAGGCTTGTACCTGTTAGGAATAAGGTTTTCTTTATAAAGCAGCAGAGAAGTTTTGCAAAATAATTTATTATGAATTACTTGATGTTTAAAGTTTAACGCTGATTGAACGTTTGGTGACTGCTGAGCAATTAAATCTTTTTTTGGGGGGTGTGATAGAGGTTGCAGAGAGCCATAAGGGAGCAGTTACATATTTTCACAAGACAATGAAATGGCAGAAAGAGGCACAGACAGGCTGGAAACGCAAACAAAAACAGCAACTAAACATTTATTTTAAGGCAAAAGTTCCACTTACATAAAGAAAACTTTGTTGTAGCATTATGACCGGAGATGGTGACAGCATCAGTCAGTAATTATACGCTTTATATAACCATGCAGGTGAAAACCCTGTACAGTATATTAGCAGGTATACATTTGATCGATGTTGATGATGAATACCATGTAAAAGTGTCTTCATGCTTTCCAGTGCTTTTATAGATTATAGACGGAGTTGGAGATACAGAGATTGTTGTTTTTTTTTCTTAATGGCTGGAGTCAAACATGACAGAACATGACAAGCTGCGCTGGCCTCAGCATTTGAGGTGAAGAGCCACCAGATTTCAAGAGGTTATTGCATGCATGAACATATCAATATGTTAATGCATCAAACTGCTCTCAACAATGTCAATATTAACAGAGGAATGTCATTTTTACCTCGATTCTTCCTATGTGCAAATTAATGGCTACACTGATGAACACATATTATACAATTTACATAAGTTAAATAAGTACAAATGATAAATACTTCTCCTCAAGTAGGGCACCACAGTCCGATATAATGTGAATAATCTGATGATGAAGGTTTTGGCTGCAGCTTCATAAGAGAAAGTCTAGACTATCACCAGCAGGCTACAACAGCTCAATGTAATGACCAGTTTTTAATTTTGAGTAGTGATGCCTCTGAGGAACTATTGAAGCTAACCTTTCTAAAGTTCCTGCCACAGAGGCCTCATGAATATGTATCTGAAATTGGCTGGATGTACTGAATGTGAAACGTCAGAGGCTTTCATAACCGTTCATCACGGCAGGCTTCACCCCGAGCGCAGCCGCTAAAACAGTCATCAGGTGTGCGCGGCTTCTCAGCCCATAGCTCGTATAGGAAGAGGACGGAGGTGAGTCCGGACACCACTAGAAGGGCGTGTCCATCTGGCTGCCCTTGGCAGCAGGTGATACCACTCCATAGCTCCTCACCTGCCACCTCAGCCACTGCATATGGACCTCTTTCTGGACCTGTCAAACACACACACAAATGCAGTTCTGGACTACCTGCAAAAGCTAGCAAGATGCTCCTGCTGCATCTCCCATCTATTTAAATTGTTATGTAGTTTACATGTAAGTCACGTATGCCTCTTTAGCTGAATGGCGAACAGGCTCTAAACATAACCTTAAATCTTGTCTAACTTGCACAAAATACAAGAATTTTTTTATTATCAGGGGTAATGTCAGGACTGTTTCTTAGGAAGTAGCGGTACTTGCCCGGCGACTGACTCAAAGCCAAGAAATAGAGTGGTGCATAATCAGAATCACACTTTGGTTTTTGTATGAATTGAACAAATGAGATATATTGGGTGAAACTGGGAATTTTAGATTTGATGGAACTTTGCATGTGTCACATTAGGGCAGAGGCAGGAAAGTTCTTTCATCTGCAGCCTGCAGTACTTATTTAAACAAGAAAAACGGGGGCCAAAAAACTCAAAAAATTGAGTTTTTTGGTTAGCTGTCCATTATTAGTGCCTTTATTTAATATCCTAAATAATTCCCATGGCAACAAGTAATATTTATTGATAAATATAGATATATAGAAAGTGTTCAGGCTCCTTCCATTAAGTGGCCAGGTGAAGAGAATTGCAAAATTATTTCCCATTTTAAGCCTAGAAAAAATCTAAACCGCCTAATCTCACAGGTTTTCTTATGCAACAGAGAGCGGTAAATTATCTGAGTGACTTGTTGAACATGTTTTAGTGCTTGAGAGTGCTGTGGCTTGGACTAACCTCTTGATTGAGAAAGCAGTAGAGAAGTGCAACAAGGAGCCCCTGTAGGAGAGAGGGTTTTAATTGTAAACACTGAAAAATACTCTGCATCGTTGAAAAGGTTTCTCAAGTGAAGATGTCACGTCTGAGAGAGACAACACGAAGAATGAGAATTAAACAAAGCTAACTGTTTTGTTTCTGCTCATATAGTCAGCAAACAAGCCCGGAATTATAAGAGGTTTGCGTTTAGGCTGTTTAAGCGCTTGCCTTGCCAGTAAATTCCACGCTCACCACACCCTTCAGTGCCTTATTTATTCTAATTCTCAGAAAGAATGGGGGCCAAAAAAAAAAAATCCAATTTGCAGAGCTGGCTGACAAACCAGCTCGTGCCACATGTGGCATGAAAGCCACTTTTCCATTCTGTGGTTGCATGTCCCTGGGAGCTGTGACAAACAGCATTACCCAGACTTCTTCTTCAACTGTTTCTTTGTTCAAGCGTACAATATGTGTTCAACACCAAATGTGGAACTTGAACTGAAATACTGTTGACAGTATTTTTAGCCTTGCAAGTAGCATGTTGGTCAGTTTGTTTCAGTTCTCCAGGTATAAATATCCCCTTTGTGTCTTTTTCATGTCCCTGTCAGAATGAATTATAACCACTTCGTCGGCCCCCTGACTTTTCCCCTGGCATCATCACCAGATTGAATAAAAACCACTTTGTCCACATTGTTTTTGACCTGCAGTGACATTGCCTGCTTGTTTAGTGGTAATAAGCAAATGTTAGCATGTTAACATACTGTATATAGGAGAACACAAACTTTCATGATGTGGTCTAAATAGGCTGTACACATTTTTAAGGATGTGCTCCCATGTTCACTGATCAGACACACAGTTCATTATAAGGAACAAGGCTCTGGAGAGGTCTGGGTATGAGCTGGTGAGGGTTTTTTGATGGTATTGAATATGATGATGCCGTCAAAGTGTTTATTTGTGTGTGTACCTGGAAGGATCCCATGCAGAGCTCGATGAAGAGCCGCAGGTTCACGTTGAAGTAGTCGGGCAGAAAATTGAAGAACATGTAGTGAGTGCCGAACAAAGGGATGAGGAGGAGGGTGGACTTAGTCAGGCGTCTGTCGCACAGAAGGAAAGAAACAATCGGCGGGAGGTGAAGAGGCCTCGGGGAGTCGTTCAGTGCGTGTCTTATCTGAACGCCGTCCGAAACATCATGCACGAAGACGCACTATTCGCTGGCTGTCAATCAAGGCAGCCTGTGCCAGCTTTGGTTTATGAGCAGAAAGGTAGCGGCAGGTGCCTGGTTCAGTGAGAGGATATTATAGCGCACGGGTAACACTTTTAAAGTGTGGAGCAGCGTGTTAATCCAACTGGTGCAATTAAATCAGCCATCAGTTTAACCTGGCGCCGGTATTTCTTTTATAAGATCCGGATGTGCATGATGTCGCTGAATACCACCAGCCAATTAGTGATTCTGTTTCAAATGGAAATTCTGATAAGCCTCTTGGATGGTTAGACGTGACCAAGCTGCGTGGTTCAAGGCGCCGAGTGAATCATATCATCGTCCAATGTGTCCTCAAACCAGGAAATGAAACAAAAGGTCATTTCGGTTTAAAAATGCAGGTTTTTCTGTATTACAAGTACTGCTGCGTTATTGCAACCACTTGTGCTGTACTGCTTTACCGTGTGCCCGATGTGTGTTGTGCGTCACCAGTCTGCTGCTTAAGGATTACCTGTACTGAGAGGAGTTGTTGAACTGGATCAGCCGAGGATTGAGCTTCTGTATCAGGATTCTGATGATGTTCATGAAGAGCATAAAGTTGACCTGATGATAGAAAGAGCAACGATGTATAATTAAAAACACAAAAAGCTTTATTAAACCCCTGACAATGTTGCTGACAGCAATGTGATTAGTGGATGTCATGGCAACAAGATAAACTGGCAATTTACTAGAGCAGTTGTGATTGACTTTTTTGGACAGTTCTTTACTCTGAGGTGAATTTTTATTTTTCAAGTAATTTTGACGGAAACCATCTTTGACAAGACTGCAGGCTAAACACTTGGGCTGTTTAACTAGGTGCATTTACAGTGATGGAGACAACAATCGGTCCCTTGATGATCCACCAATAGGGCGAGTCCTCGTTGATGTCCCAACATCTAGAAAAAGATGAAATGCAGGAAGGTGCACTTTAGCCAGCCTGTAAAGTTTGTTCACATAGTATGATGGGTGTGATGACTAATAAAATCAAGTGCCCATAGAAAAAAAAAAGCACATTTACTATTCAAATGACAGTTTTCAAAAAATGGTACAAATAACAAGTAAAAGTACATGGATAGAGAAGTAATAGTGGATGTTTATACACACTCTGTGTCCTCAAAGTACAGTCTGGACCCTATCCAAAGGACAATGAAGAGCACAGGTACACCTGTGGAACGACCAGATGAAAGAAAATTGAGGCATTGAGTATTACACATACAGTATACAGCATCCAGACCAATTTCTTGCTACCACTGGGATAAACTCCCCTTGTATTTATTATAATAAGTAAGTTAGAGCAGTCACTCTTTTCAATAACTGTGAGCTGCATGAGTTCTTAAAAGAAATAAGCTCTTTCTGAAAATTCTCTATTTACCACCAACACACTTAACCTTTTATTGCAGCTGAGCAGGGAGAGTTTCTGCCGGTGTGGCAATAGACAGCTACTAATCCCCCTTCAAAATAGAACATGATGAAATACCCAATTATTCAGCTTTACG
This sequence comes from Mola mola, assembly GCA_001698575.1. Classification (NCBI taxonomy): domain Eukaryota; kingdom Metazoa; phylum Chordata; class Actinopteri; order Tetraodontiformes; family Molidae; genus Mola; species Mola mola. The sequence continues at coordinate 13,410,471 of KV751319.1, forward strand.
TGTTTAAAATAAGTCATCTGATTTTGGTGGCTGACTAACATCTGGTGTGTTTCAGTCTTTAAAAGTCCACAAAATTACATCTACCAATTACCTATTATCACCTTTATACTGACAAAATACAAGTTTTGGCCCCGGATGAGAAACAGTACTTTAAGTCAGTGCAATACACTCATTTTAGAATGGAAATAAATAAACTTTTTATATGGATCGTAAAATCTGCTATGCAAGGAAAATAGGTTCCAAAATGAAGACTTATGTTCTAAACCGCGTGCAAGTTTAAAGGACTGGAGACTGCAAACCACACAGTGTGAGTCCAGGAAGAATAACTCTCACTTTAATACATCATATTATGCGTGTCGTAACAAAAAAACAAACAAAAAAAAAAATCTAGCCGCACATAAAATACTGGCTGCCTTGGCCGGTTCAAACCAACGTGAGTGCACTCGGGAAACTTTAGGGGAATTTTCTTTGATATGTGTTACTTTAACAGAGGGGGCAGGGGCAAAAATAAGAACAAATAATAAGAACAACAGTTCTATATTAAATCCGTGTTGTGATCTTTGCTGATATTATATACAGGTTTAAGAAATGCCTTGTCTAGTTCATGTAAGGATACTGTCGTGATGCTGCGGCAATTCTCATATTGGATTCAGACTCTGCAGCTCAACATAGCAAAGGTCTGCAACTCGGCACGTCAAGGTTTCTCACCCCAACCCAGCAGGCTGAAACCCCAAAGACATTGACGACTGTGATAGAAGGATGAAAGTAGCAGCGAGTTAAGGTAGAGCGCCTCCACCAGGAGCCAGAAAAAATTGGCCATTACACAGTAGTGACAGAAGACCACAGAGGCCTTACAGGTAAACTGAGAGAAGAGACAGGAAGAGAAGAAGGCGCAGAGTAAACCAGAGGAAGGATTAGTATGACAGAGGATCTGCATGGGCAATATGATGCATAAATAAACAGGAATTTCTTATACAGCCAAGAGCCTCTTGTTCTTCCAATCTTACGGTGGAAAGGGTGCAGTGGTTGGTGTCGTCGTTTGAGAACAATGTTGCGTCCCTTATGAACACCGCCATGGCTTTCAGGATGAATGTGATGAAGAGTTGGATGTGAATGAAGTTCCTGGCACAGCGCAGCCTCCTGTTGACAAGAATCAGAAAACAAACATTAAAAGAAAAATGACTCTGCTGTGTTTTCTGATGCCCAAAAATGAGTGTATGACCTATAAAGTGAATCGGGACTGAGCAGCCAGTGACGCTAAAGCGAAAGCGCTTCATGTCGAATGTGGTGAAATCCTGTCGCAACACAGTTTTTCTCTCCTTTTCCCGTTGTGTTTACTTGTGAGGGTGGTCCTCGGTAACTTTTCAGGAATCAAATCAAATCTTAAAGAATAAAATTAAAACGAGGACGAGCAAGAAGATGGATTGATGTGTTCAAAATATACACAATGTAAGGAACACTACATAACAACAACAAAAAACGATAATAACATAAAATTTTTCCAATATTGAATATTACTGTTGTGATAAAAACAGTCACTTCATGACAAGCAGATTAGATTAAACAACAACTAAACTGCCGATAAGTATCTACAAGCTCCTTCTCTTCTATCAGCGAAAGAACAGTGAAGAACCCTTCACTTCACCCAGCTGATACAGAAGACCTGTTTATGTCCATTCCACGTGGAAATAATTATGAAAGGTTTTGTCATGATAGACCTCGGACCAAGGAACAAGTGACCGATTTCAGATCAGAATGCACATCCAGGACGTTTTTGAAAGAATTTGTGATGACGTGACACGGGTCACCCGGCCTCACGCTCCCTGAATGTTCTCTGGCTGGGATGTATGCCAAATATGAATCTACAAGCAGCAAGGTTAGCCTGCTAGCAGGTTCAACATGAAGCCATGACTTAGTGATTTGACTTTTGTGTTATGTTACAGGTCAAACAACTAAGATAGAAGAGATTCTGCTTCTGTCAGGCTGAAGGCTGCTATTCTTGACTAGCTCAGCCCCTCCTACAGTACCCTGAAACTCTTGAATATACCTGTTTATTATTGTGTATACTGTGCATAGAGACTCAACATGTATATTTACTATCTATTTATATATTATTTTATACAGGTAATGCTACTACTTATCATTATTATCACTCACTACAATATACTACTGCAATGTTGTTTTTGTTACGGCTTTGATTTCTGTTATATAAAACCTAAAACTCCCAAAGTTACAAAAGAAAAATATACTAAAAATCTTTTATCTTTTAGACTGTTGGTACCTGAAGAGCAACAGGATGAACACGGCGGCAGTCAGCACCACTAGAGAGACGCTGTAGCCGACGGTGTATATCAGCTTCACCGTGGTGAAGTACGACTGCTCTGTCTGTAAGCAAGGCGAGAAAGAAGTCAGGCTTCGGAATGAGCTTCATGCCTGGATTTGAGAACAAACTGCAGACAAGCTCAGGACTCTGCGACACTGAAGAGACGACTGCAGCGTTTAACTGCAATACGGCTTTAATGTTTGGAGTGCCATGGCAGCATGAACACTACTGAATTAACTATAAAAGCTTGTGCAAAAGCTACTTGATTGCGGCGCAGGATCAGAATCCGTAATTACTCTTGCACTTGTAAGATTTAAAAGGTCTTTTAAAGACATAAGATGCTCTGTATAACATCAAAACAGTTTACTGCATAAGAACTCTCACTTCGGTACGGAGACACATTTCCTCTCTGTGAAAAGTTCAGCTACTACCTGATTTACTTACTGCCTCAAAAAACAATTCTAACCTCAAGCACATTCATATTTGCATAGAATTCAATTTCTGCCCTATACCACTTACAGTCTACTTGAATTCTCAACCAGCAAGAAGAGACAAACAAGGGGATCAGTTTAACTTTTTTCCCACCACTCAAAGCTTGGCCTTTTCTGGAACACTGCCTTCTAATTTAGTTTGTTTGGTCTGTCGAGTTCTGTTTTCTGTTTCCTTTCCTGTCGGCTGTCTCCTCGTCGGCGGTTTCCCTGGTCTGACCTCGTTATCTGGCACAGCCCAGCACCTCTCACCTCAGGAATGTCGTCATCCACGCTGCAGGCGATGTGGTACGGGGGCGAGGGCCGGGACCAGCCTGCACTGGTGCAGTTACGGCTCACCGAACCTGAGGCGAAACGTCAAAAATGTCAACCGTGAGGAGATAGAGTCGCGAACCTGTCAAGTGCTGGAGATATTGACCCCGGAACGTTGGGTGTTTTTCTAGCGATGCAAAGTGAGTCTTGGGGTGGCAAATGAAACATCTAAATAAAAATGCATGGGATGTATATCAAATATAGAGCAGATGTCCATGGTGCTCAGAAGATGAATTATGATGACTCCCTGTGGAGTTTCTACTCATCAAGTTTTGTACAAACGTTCAAGGGTCTCATGAGACTTACCCTGCTGAATTTTAGTGACCCTCTGCCTTTACCTCTAGTGCCACCACGAAGTTCACGTTTGGTTTCCAGTCAAATGTCTGAGCAACTCTTAAATGGACCGAAATGGAATTTTGTTTTCTTGTTCCCCTCAGAATAAAGTGAAACAACTCTGGTGATTCTCTTCTCTGTGTTAAGCTCTAATTATCAAATGTTAGTCATCCGGACTGCCAGTGTGATCTGCATTACACCGGCAGAACAACGTCACATTCACACGGTCAATGTGAGCACGCTGATGGGCCATTCTCATGTCATATCAGAATACTCACAAGTTTACAACCTCAAACTAGGTCCAGTGTTCACACCACCTTCTGAAAGTTCTGGTAAACCTGCTCTGATGTGTAATAATGCAGATACTCCTTAGAACATAAGCAAAAGCGTTTACCTAATCACTCAATGGCTGTTGTCCTAGATGATGAAATGTGTAAACTCTCCAACCTGCAAATTTACCTAAGAATAAATATAATAATAATAAATTGAAAGAGCCTCCAGTGACTACTGAGCAAACCTGAGCCAAATGGCTGAATGAATAAATTAATCAATAAATAAACACACACGCTTTAATGACAGTATCCAGATCAAAGCCCTCTGCTTTTATCAAAACAGCATTTGAACTTACTTTTCACGCGGTGGGGAACGCGCTCGTCGTTATCTAACTCTGAACACCCCAGTCAAACTTTCACCGTGTGATCTTCTGGTCACCTGTCTTGTTTTTGAAGAGGGAGAAGATGGCTGGACAAGCTCGCTGGACACTTTCCCCAACGGCCGCCTGAGGCCAACAGACAACTGCATCCCAGAACGGCCGGCAACCTTGTTAGAGAAGATTCAGGACAAGAAAGTGAGTTGGGATTTTTTTTGTTGTTGTTTTTTTCAAAGGAAAAAAAAACGTATCAACTGCACACAGTTTAAAGAAACAGTGCACGTATGTTTCCTCTTGGCTGCGGCGCTGTTTATCCATCTAGTTTTGGACATGATCTGCCTTGTCTGACCTCAAACCTCATTTGAAAATCTCAACAGCATTGTCTGTTTCCATGAATCCATAAACACTAACAGATAGCTTAAAATCACATATCATCCACAGGAACCAAAAACAATAAATGCTTTCTGCAATAGTTTCATGCAGGAACTATTTTCATTCTGTGTCACCGCACAGAAGTGTACATCCATTCGGACATGTATGGCAGTGAACTACAGTAGCTAACGTTACAGCCCAGCCAGGTCAAATATTAAATATTTGTGATGTGGAAAATTCTGGGTTCATCTGTGCAATGATACGCTGCAGATTGACAGAAAGACAATACATGAAACTGCTCACCACAGGTTTTACAAGTGCCACTTAGTTTCATGATATTTGAGAGAGGACGCACATCTTCATAGTGATTACCTTAAGAACTCTGCAAATCTAACTAAAAAGACAACATAAAGTAGTATTTTTCTCAATTTTAGGGTATAATGTCCCGTTGAATGTGTATTGGTGGGAAGTAAATGCAGCATTTGTTAAAAAGCACAACGTCCACCTCCGTGTTAGACCTAAATGAGGAAGCACCAATCAACCAAGACGACTGTTGTGAGCTAGCTTACGTACATGAATCTTTATGTAACTACCATCGATGTTCTTCTCTATAGATGTGTCAGGCTGACAGATCATCCGGGGCATTTTAATCCCGCAGCTGCGACGCCAACTGATGATTCTCGGTCAAGCATTCACTCCAGTTCAGGCCCTGTTACCTTCTGCTGGATATTTTGTAATCACGTCTACAAAGTGCAGAGGGATTTTATCATGAAAAACACACCTTCTGTGCTTCTGTTGCCCTGCTCCTCGACATACTGAAGGCAGCCGCGCTCCTCTTCCTCCAGCTGGAAGATGAACTCACATTCAGGGTGCAGGCTCGACAAAGCCTGGAGGAAGGAAGCAAGGAAGGAACGGGTGCTCTATCAGATATATGTAGAAATTCAACCAGACGACAGAGGCCAGTCAGTGTGTAATTACATGAAAAAGGCAGTTCAGGTTTTAAAGGGCAGTGTCTCGTTTTACCCCGCCGGCCGAAATGCTTCCCCGCTAACCTTTTGGCAAAATGCGCCTATTGTCTGTACTGGCAATAAGAAAAATCATTTTTCAATATAGCACAGGTACACACCCTCACAGGCTGGGAAAATTAATGATATTAGACTGTCTGTAAGAGACACAGATGATTGTCTTGGCCTCCAGCAACTCTGAACTCCATTCATTTAGTGCCGCTCGGAGATTCTTCTCTCTGTCTGCCCCTGTTCACTAAACAGAATAACCTGATCTGCGTTGGAAAGACATTTTCAGATTAAAACGCAAAGGAGCAACTTGTTTCTGCGAAGGAAAAGGAGATAACTAAAAGGGTTGTCAAGTCAAATAGTCCAGCGGGTGTAAAAACACAGTATGGCTGAGTGGCAGAGAGTCTGATGGTGGTGAGAGGTTTCCAGGTGAGAGCAAAATCAAAGGAAAAGGGTCAAAGTGACACGACGAGTCAGTCGAGGCGAAACACTCACAGTTCCTTTGTAGTCCGGTGTGTCATTGTCACAAGTCACACAGCAACCGAGACCACATATCCAGTCAAACAGTACGCCTGTCAGCCACAGGACAATACAGACAAACATTCTGACATCGCAAGTCGTAACAGAGATCATTTTCGCTCTTGTGTAGACTAAAAATCGGAGCTCAATTCTTTATTGTGGCAGACTGAGGAGGCTGCTGGCGGTCAGAGCTGCATTGTTTGAACGGGCCGAACTGTACATTCGGTTACAGGGGCATTTATTTTTATTTCACGCTGCTGGTGAACTTAAGTATCCCTGAAAGTAAAGGTCAGAGCAGCAGGCTGGCTCTTTATTTGGTCGCTCTGTCAACACACAGCGTTTGTTTCCGTACTGATGTCACTTACACTATGCGGCTAAGACTTTATTTGCGCCTTGATTTTTGATCTTTTTTTACCACTATTATTAGCTTTGTTAATTAATTACTGTACCCGGAGGTGCACTGCTGCACCAACGATGCTTGACTTGAAATAAACTTTTAAATCAATTTACATCTTCAATCTGGTGCAATGTGCACTAAAAGCTATTATCATTTTTTGTTTTTATCAACTTCGGCAAACAAACTCTTTCCAGATGTCCGCATGAGCCTTGAAGAAATCATGGTCTGGTTATAGTAGATAAAAATTAAAAGGCACCACCTGTTGTCAGCGAAATGAGGGCACTGAGTGCGTGAAAAAGTAGTGATAGGCACATGCATACGAAACCAAGATCAAAGCAGAAAAATGGTAGGAAGAGGAGGCACTTAAAAGCAGACACATAATCATGAGACCATCCATTTCTAAAATTACTCCAAAATGTGGATGTTTAGCATTTTGTTTTTCCAGTGTTGAATAATTTGAGCTTCTGTTTTGGTTTTAGAGGACGCATATTCACCAGGCTGATATAGAGTAAACGCTAAAGGTTGCAGAAACATTATCAACAAAGTTGTGTCTCTTATTGGGAGGGATGTTGTGCAAACTTTAGCCCTTAATTCAGCTCAGCCCCTTTTCATTATGGTAAGACATCAGGAAAAAAACAAGTGCCTCCAATCTCGTGAATAAGAGGCTCTAGGAGCACTAACACTCCCAGTCTCCAGTTTCCCATCAGTCACCTCCGAAGGGAATTTCACTTTTAATCTCAAAACTTCCTGACATTTAATTGTGTTATTCAGCCAAACTACTGCTGAATAGATGCATCTTAAAAGAAAAACACAATCTCATCAAACATGAAAAATTACAGGAATTACGCTGATCAGCCAAAAAATTAAAACCCACTGAGTCCTGGTATTGATGTGGATGTTACTTTGACACACAGCCCATCGAAATATTACTCCAGACCTAATCAGCCTCTCCCACCGGGTGGCCTGTGTGTAAAAAAAAAAAAAAAAACACCTACAGATGAGTGGTTGGAATTGATTTCAATCCGTTGAAACAGCTTTTTTAAAGAAAAAAAAAAATGTTTTGCTCAGAATTTTCTTCTGACCATCAGCTCTCCTCCCACCACTGAGGAATGGATGTGTTGGATGCCACCAGAGCAAATCGCTTCCTTTCCCTTTTCTCAATGTAGTGCTAATAATAACGAGCGCTGTCATCTTGCAAGCAATTACTGATTTCCCCTCCAAAGGCCGGGGAGGAACATAAAATTGCATGTACCTTGCTTCCTTCAGAGAAATTGATTCCGTCCAGAGTGTTTAGTTTGCTTCAAGTTGCGAGCATATTGTGACATATTGTTCGGTGCTGCATTGCTGTTTTGCTGTCACAATGGAATGAGTTAGTACGTTTATGTTCAAAGCAGAAAGATACGCATGCATGTTACTAAACAAAAGCATCAGTCAAATGGCACATGTGTGCCAGATGTGGAGGTACCACACCCTGTTTAAGGGGACACTGTGAAAAGAGGTTATGGTGCATAAGAAGGATTTGCAGCTCAGAGAAGGTGGGGAAAAAAAGCAAGTATATGTGGTTACGAGTACCAGGGATGCATGGCTTGCTCATATTGCTCAGGATGATGGGATAGACACTATGCTGTATTTAAGAGGCAGAAACAGAAAGAGGGATACGAACAGATGGAGAAGTCTGGAAAATATGAGCTATGAAACTAAATGCATAGAGCTGAAGGTCCCTTCGCACTGCATGCAATCTGCTGGAAAAAGGTTCTCTGAGTGGTGAAGCCCATTATCCACTAACTACCCAAAAAGGGGAAAATGGATTAGGCTCACTTTACAGATGCTGCATTCTATTTTCAACGGGGAATGAGGTGGACTAGTACGCTGCTGCGGCATGACTGTGGATTCGGATTAGAATAGGAAACATGTTTGGTCAATTAGAAAAAGAGCACAAACACAGCCACAGTCTCGGAGGTCCAAACGCTGAATAAACTGCTGGATGTTTTGAGAAATATGCTTCTTGCTGACAGTTTGATAATCAGATACCACTCCAGTAACTAGCTAGCTTAACCTAGCACAAAGACTGTAAATACGCTGTCCAAAACTAACAAATTATTATGAGATTATATGTCTTATTTGTTTGATCAACTAAAAAAGCAAACTGATAAAATACTTGTCTTAAAAATTTTTTTAGGCAAGACGGCAACTTTGTTAAGTTGCTTACCTTGTATTCAACGCTAAGCTAAGCTACACAACTGCTGGCCTTCTACGCCTTCTACGAAATCGATGAGTCTGTGTGCCTGTCAGTCTGTTCCTCACATTGTGCCAAAACCATTCGTCCAACTGACTCCAAACTTGGCAGGTGTGTTGCCCATGACTCCAGGATGTGTATTCGGTACATCTAGTGCAGTTTGGACACACAAGGCCTTTGATATGAATAAAAATCCACGTGTGACCACCTTGTGGTCAAATATGGAATTGCATCTGTTATGGAGTCCAACCAGTCCTGAACCGGCACTGAACTAGTTGTACAAATATGAATATGTTATATTCTCATCCAATGGCAAAAAAGTTGAACTATATTTTTATGTAACCGGGACACACACCTGTATAAAAGATCCCATCTTTTGCTGGTGGGCTGATTCCGATTTTTGCAAGTGTACGATAAATGTTTGGATACTGTTTTTACAACGAGACAAAAAGAGATGGCAAGACAATTCTTATCTCTTTTAAATTGATTTTTTGTTTTTGTCGGGGGTTTTATTTTTCCCTCAGACTGCCAAAAGTGCAAAGTTTCAATCATATCTGAACGCTCAAAGGACACCAGCCATATTGGCTACTGGTCTTGCTGCGATTGTGTTTTTGAAAAGTGCATGTGTGTGTGCTCGTCGGGGAACCTGGCAGTTCATTATAATTCTCTACAGTCCTGAGCAGTGAAAGAGAAAAGAATGAAGCACAGCACAGTGATGAGTGTCTGCCCTGTTCCCATTTTCCATCTGCCACGCTGATCATCGTACCACCTGTTTTCCTGCTTCTCATATTTCTATTACATTATGGAAATTAGCAAGGTGGCGTGTAATAATAACCCCAAACAACAAAAAGAGATGTTCTGAGAGTGTGTAAATGTGCACACATTTACTAGACAGCAAATAAAGTAGTAAGCAATAGTCAATTATGTTCACATTCCTGATCTAAATAATGTGAATATGTGGTAACATTTTACAGTTTGTCAAAAATCTAATGGATTTCAGTCAATCAAAATATAAAATTTGCTAATGACCACATGCACACATTTAATGGTTACTTTTTTTACACACATGACCTTCTAACCATGCCCACGAACTTGCATTTCAACATGGATGCTACTTATGTGATTTCTGTTTGTTACTGTGGGTCAGGTTCACCCTGACGACTTTAAATGGTTAAGAAAAAAAATGCACAAATACATTTAGCGCATTTGGACTGCAGAGTCACATTTATGCTACACTGATTTCCCCTCGACCCGCCATACAAAGCAACAAAAGCTATCTCATAACAGAGTTGGTCTACACAGACTTTTTAATTTACACAATCCCCATGAGCTCTGGATGACAGCCGTATCATGCCATCAAACACACACACACTCACACACAGACACACGCACACACAGACCCATCTCCAGAATGCCAAGTAGCCTGATTTAAAAAAATGCATAGTAGGACACAGACAACATACTTATTAGTCCTGCCTGCAAATAATATCATTTATATTACAGAATATGAAGACTCACAGACAAACAATTGTTAAACAATGAACATTATGTGTTTTGTTATTTCATCCAGAATGCAAGTAAGAACCAATGAATTTGGGGCCCTTTGGCCACATATAATACAATATTTACATAGAGCTATATACATTTGGACTTATTTTGTGGAACATTTATGGCAAACAGACACACAGGGAGCAATGAATGTGTTTGAGGCTCTGCTGCTGATCACATACTTCAGATCAGCGTGACGCACCCTGATTGCACAGTCTCTCATGACGCAACGTATCAGGAGAATTCATGTGGACCCGCATGAAGAACAAACCAGCAGCGTGCCACATGCACGACGCACGCACGCACGCACAGCCGTTGTGACTGATGAAAGCTCGTTGACAACTTATTAATATGTTCTGTTAGATCTGATGAATTTAAATATGGATTTTTGCTTCAGTTATGTGCATTTTGTTCCCCGTCATAAGTTGTTATGGTTGGTTCAGTTTTTAATAAAAGAGCTGTGAGTTTCTTGTTTGACAAAGATGGTCTTTTGGCCTGAGGCAATAGACAAAAATAGTAATACTCACAGCTGGAGCCAGACACATAGTGAGAAGAATCCCTCCGATGTGGGACATGTTGTCGGCTCAGTGACCTCCCCTCTTCCAGCTTCACAGACACACTCCTGCAGCGCGCGCTCCCTGGCAAGTTTGAAGTAATTACACGCTGCGCTTCCTGTATCTGTTTCAAGAATAAAACCCCTTAATCGCAAACTAAAGCCTCTTTTCCCACATTTTCACAAATCCCCACATGCAACGACTTGCAATGATGGAGGAACACACAGCTGCGGCTAAAGAAAATAGAAGGAAAAATCAAATGAGTAAATGATATAAGCTAGAGCATTATCTCACTTTTATTTTGAAGGCGGAAGTCAGATCCGAGGCACTTTGTGTGCGAAGCTTCACAGCCGAAGAGGAGCGCGCTGTGCGTCCCTCTGCGCCGCTGAACGCGCACTGTGAATCTGTTCTCTCTGTTATGAAAATCTCAAGCGAACTCACACGTTATGTTGAAACTGAACGGAAGGTTTCTGAAGTATTTACTCTCAGAGCAGACTCAGCCTTTCTGCAAGGAATTTAGGCATGTGGGGGATCATTTAACTAACTTCTCCCTTAGACACAGTTATGCTTTTAAGTTTTTTCACCAGTACATTTATACACACACACACACGTGCATCTCATAAAATTAAAGTTTTATTGAAATATATTTTTCTTTTTGCTTTTGATTTTGATAATGGTTTTTACATTTACTTTGAAATATTGTGATTCATATTCTGAGATTTGTTTTTTTTTTTTCTTTTTTTGGGCTGACGGCCATAATAATGATCAAAATGACATTTATGTGTAATGAGTGTAGCGTCTAATAAAGGTTAATTTCCCCAAATAACACTGAAAATCACATCTCATTTATTCAGATGCATTAGTATATTATTCACTTCTGATAAACACTGCAACAAGTTCTAACATAAAAATGGTTTGGAAAAAAAAAAAATATATATAACTTATATAAAACTTAAATATTCCCTAAGGTAAAATACTGACGCATTCACACACACATGCACACTCTGCTGGTGGCAGTAGTCATGTATAGGGAACCATTCACACACATGGATGCATCTTACTCAAGGACATTTCACATTGTTTTTGTCCAGTGTTCAAACTTTTGGATTGGGATTTATTTTTTATACATCTATATTTTTTGGATCCCTCTCAGACCAGTTTTGTCTCTGATGTAAAATCGCACAGAAGGTATTTGATACTTGTGTGTTGCTCATAATTCTCCAGGAAGTGGGCAGCACACAATGGCAACATGTTGATCCTGTTGCTCTGATCTTCCAGGCTGTCAAACACTCAATCAGACACAGATTATTGGCTGTCATCACTCTCACTTTTTATTCACTTACTGGATGTTTGACAGGTCTGTTACAAGTTACACCAAGTGCCTGCAGTGATGACTCACATGCACTTTACTCCTCAAAAATGATCCTTCATGAAGAGCAAGTAGAAAATTCTTGGACAAAAGATCATGTAAACTTAACAGATTCAATCTTGCTTTTAGGAATTTCAAAAAGAATTACCACAAAGTGCAGCTCTGTAGAGAAAATATGAAGCTTTGTTTACAAAATGCACCAATTTACACCCGTCAAAAATATGTGCGATCTAAGGAGCACTGACGGAAGATTTCGCTACATTAATTAGTAAATGGTTGTTTTTTTTCTTATTGCTTTACTAAAATAAAGTACAAACAGCACACAATATTGCAAACCCGTCACTGAGAGTAGAGTGCAGAAAGTTAACCAAACAAGTAACAAGAGGTTTTTTTTCCCCCAAACTGATAAAATTGAAAAACATCATATTTTGCATAGTGTGATTTCAATGTCACTTATATTATGTTTTTACAGAACATTACCAATTCATACCAAGGGTCTTATTCTGTGCAGATTACATAGAAATACGCAGTTCCCAAAGCAAAGTGATTCCTGGCAGTTTCGAGTTAAAAGGCACTTTGAAAGTACAGTGGCTCATTAGCAGACAGTCGTTAACTGAATGTCGTTGTAATGACACGTAAAGTCAGCCCGTGTAAGTACGGGCACTGCGCCCCGTTTGAACCCCGAAACTGGATGGAAAAGGCTGCTCTTTAAACAGAAAGTAAGATGGCAGTTTCTTCTTTTTGTGTCACCTTTCCAATGCTACGAGTGAAAAGCAATTCTACGTCACACTCCTGAGATTTGCACAAATCGCTTCGATATTAACAGAAACGGTATCTTTCCAGGAAACTTGCTAGTTATTGTTTTCTTTCCTTCCTGCACTGACAAAGTGCAAACATTGTCAAGTCAGTGGCAGATCACGCATATGCACTTTCTCCCGCTTCTTTAGGCCAAATGATTTAAAAGCTCACACAGCACTTAAAATATTTTAAACTGGCCTGGATTTTGTAAATTTAAAAAAAAAAAAAAATGTTTCTTGGCCTTCATTTTTTTTAATCATATTTCATACCGATGATGTTTTGAGTGCGGCAGTGATTCACGTTCCCTAATGCAATAGTGAGAAACCGACAAAAATTACAGAAAAAATGACAAAGATACTAAGGATGCACCGATAACGGTATTCAAAACAACAACTTGGCAAATAGCTGATAACAATACCTTTTTTCTATCAAGGAAATAAAGAATTCATCTGTATAAAAGTTGAAATGCCACAAAGTGTCATACTACATAAAAAACAGTACATGGACACGTTAATAGAGTCAAAAGTGTGATTTTCATCAGAGGGGGTTTTTAAAGCTGCAGTCAGGTGGAGGACAGCACATGTAGGCAGTGCAAAATTAATGAGACGTAACACATCATTATCGGTCACAGGTATCGGTTAATGGCACCTTATTTGCTGATAATGTCAATATCGATAATGAGACAATATACGTATACGGGTGCATCTCTAGAAGAAATTAACATTTATACACGTTTCTATACAAGAGGATTAGGGCCACTAGTTGAAAAAAATTTAGAGATAGGAGAAAAACTATTTGAGTTTTATTTGAATCTCTCTGTTTACAGTCATTTCAGGATCACTTTTGTCTCCAAATTTTGAGAATTTTGAGGGTATTTTTTGGAATTCTGATGAAGAAAGTCAGAATTCTTAGATTAAGGACCAAATATTTGAATCTAAAGTCAGAAATCAAACATACTTTTTAAAAGTGGCTCTAGTCCTCTTCCATAACATGTTCCAACTGAATAACTTATTCATTTGAAACAAACTAAACTAAAAGGTATATTACTTAGTGTCTATTAAAAAAATGATAAAACTGGCATACACATTTCTCTCTTTTTCTAAAACCTCTTTCCTCTTGTTGAGCACACCGGGCACAGTTAAAACACAAGCACACCTCCAAACAAAAACAGCACAGAGTTTTACAAAAACTACGACAAAATGAAATACTGGAGTAAAATCGGGGCAAAAGAATCAAATTAATGAGAAACAGTCACTGAACTGCCATCCCTCCGGTTTCCATGGCACAGAGACGTTGCGGTGATGTTTTTGTGACATCAGTCTGCGGCCTCTGTTGGAGTACGTGTGTGCGTGTGTGTGCGTGTGTTAGCCAGATTCAAGGAAAGTCGCTTCCATCATAGATTATAGGCTTCTCCATGGTCAGGTGGTAGAAAACTTTCTTTGAGATAAACCTGTTGGAAGAAAATTTCTGATCAAAAGACTTGAATCCAATTAGCTGTAACAAAACCCCGAGGGACAGTCTGAAGCCACCTTAAAGCTCTCACACACAAGGTGTAAGTGAATCCTTAGAAGTATGGAGGAGGTCCATACCTTGAGAAGGAGTTGTCAAAGATGAGTGTGTACAGGCCGGGGTGTCGGACCTTCAGCTGTCCCTGGATTGTCTCTTTATGGGAACTGCAGCGAGTCAGAGGAATGAGGACCTGAAAACACAACTGGAATTTGAGTCTGAAGTGAAACTGAGGTGTGCAGATAAAAGATCCTGCAAGAGCCTGTACAAAAATATCACCTGTCTTCTGCTGACATTATGTCACCTTATGTGACCATTTGTTTTGTTTAAGGCATCAAGAGTGCAATCGTCATATCCATAACAATTTTTTAAACAGATTTAAAAGCAAACTTTCAAGGCAAACTAGGAAGCATCAGGAAATATCTCCATGAAAAGGGAAGGGGATGTGAATGCACTTGGAAAGGTCAGAATTCATTAACAATCCCTGACATTTTAAGTGCAAGATGTCTACCTCAACCCGCTGAGCAACTATGGCAACCTACAGAGTCGGTCCTCTCTGCAGGGGGGAGCACACACAGGCCTCCAAGCACAACGATGCTTATTATGGTCAAACTAGTTTTGTTTCTTCAAGAACAGAGAATGTCTAGAAGAAGATCTCTTTGCAGTTGATCATCAATATCATCATCATCATCATCATCATCATCATATTGACAAAATTCTTTGCTGCTGTTCTAGAATTGATTTGCACTTTTCACACCGCAGTACATTCATGTGTAAGAAACAGAAGGCGGCTCCTTCACATTTAAATTTTGCTCTATTGTTTGTACAGATGAGAACGATGTAGTTTCGGGCATTCGGAAATGTTCTTATTTCTGTCTTGTTTCCAATATAAACACCCACTGACTTTGAAGACAGGCCTTAAAATATCATGTGGGTCCATCTTAAGTTTAAGCTCAGGCAATGTCAATTAGTCTTCTGACGCCTTGACATGATTTTCTGTGCTTTTCCAATCTGTTTAAAGTTGCGTCCACTTAGTGTCTATAAATGTTTCACTAACTGAGATAGTGATATTGTAAATTATAAGTGAAATAATCTGTAAATTCTTGGAAAAAATGACTTTTGCCATGCAAAAACGTAAATCCCCTTCCCACCAAAAGTAAAGTGGTTTTAATTGCTTTCCCTTGCGGCTATGTAATGGAATGTACAAGGATTAGGTCTCTCAGCATAATTAGCCTTAGGACATGAACAAAAATGTGCACAGACGACACATACCTTTGATTGTTCAACTGGAGTATCAGTGGAGTCCCTGTAAACAACACTGAAGGAAATGCTCTTAGGCTCTGAAGAAAACATCCAGCTGATGGTTGGCCCGCAGTCGCCCACAGCCACAGTTATCACGCTGTAACTGCTGGACTTGATGAAGAGCTCCCTGGTACCATCACCGAACTGAGCAATATCATCCAGGCTGAGGGGGACTGACATCCTGCGATCAGAAGAAATCCATTTTAAGAGTGGTTTCAGTGCAAGGGGGAGTCATGCATCAGACACGTGAATGTACCAGGTTCAGGACTCACGTGACTTCTCCTGATTTGAGAAGGTTTATTTCTGAATCCTGAACAGTGGGAACACACTCTTCGGGGTCATCAGGGGTCACATCTCCTGCTCGTCTGCAAGATCCAGAGAGACATAGAACTCTTCATTTGCATAATGATAAATTCAGAATGAAAAGCTAATTGTTATAATGATTTAACAACAACAAAATTGCAACAGGTCCTGACGTGGCTCATAAACTTTTGCTGCTTATCAAAATGTCTCTGTGATTCGTTGTAGATCCATCATTATGCACATGCAGAGTGGAATATGCATTTTAAATGTGCATTTTAAAAGCTAATAACAGCATGTTGTTGCAGGTGTTACCATTCATAAAATTTAAAGGTTAATCTAAGCCCAAGTAAACTCAGTGTAACTCATCTTCCTCTCTGATCTCAATGATGAACATCTTTGCACATTTTAAATTTGTGGTTCATAAATTCAAGGACGACAATGGCAGCCATGCTCCTGCACCACGATAGGTGTACTTAGCTTCTCTCCATCACCCTGTAACCCTTTACACATGAAGGCACTGTGACACTTCTAAATTGCTGCAATAGTTTTTTTTTCCAAAAGTGTGTTGCACATCCTCTGATTTACCTATATGATGGGGATCGTGTTTACTCAGGTACATTGTGACAAGAAACTCAAAGTGCATCTGCTCCAGCGAGTTTTAACTGAAGCAGTAGTGAGTCTGTATGTACTGTCTTTTTAAAACAAACGCAGTGAGATTTTCTCAGCAGGTGTGTGCCAGATACAGAATGTCCAAATACTGTTATTTACAATACTGACGGATGCAGGTCAGTACAACAGTGAGTTTTAACACCTTGTCCCTGACCAATAATGGTGACTTATTGGTAACACAAAACAGGTTAAAATCAATTTCAACTTCACTTTTCACGTTATACACGTCAAAGAACTGAAGAAAGTACGGCAACCTTGGATAAAGTGACTTAATTGGCTACTTTAAGAACATTTTTTTATAATAACATTATTTTTTTTTTTGTATCTTAAAATCATCAAACGTTTTTTACAGCATGTATGTGTTACTTTTGACTTTTGGCACGCTTCGAGTATCTATCATGAGACCAGTAAAGTTCATGATTGTATTATATATAGTTGTCCCTCTCCTTACTGCAGTAAGTGTCCGTGTCGGCTCGATGTAGAGGTTATTCTTTAAAATCTGGTGTTATCTTCTATTTCGTTTATGTGATTGCCTCAAAATGTGGACACTGACCAGAAAAGTACTTCTAAATCTACTGGTTTGACAAACCCTCAGGCCCATCCCTGTTCTCTGACCCAGGGAGAGATCAAGCTCACATGTCCAGCGCTCCCTGAGGCCGTCGCTCCTGTTCTCCCTCCAGGGAGCCAGCTGTAGCCTGGGAGGTGGTGTCACTGTCGTAGACCCCGTTCACTTCCTCTTCTGTGATTATGTCAAATGTTCCATTTTCAGATCTGTTGCTGGGGTCTGAAACTGGGAGGAACACAAATGTATGAGTTCACTTAACTGAATCACTGTCTTTTCTAGCAGTAAAGTCTTCTGATTACACAGAAAATAAAAAAAAACGTAATGCATGTATGCATGCATGGGAATTCAAATCTATCATATATGCACCAAACACTGCAAGCCTTATTGTTTATACAGTAATGGAAATGTTACTCTTCCCCTTTGATGAATAGGAATTTTATGGTAGTGGTTTTTTGTACATGTTCCTCAATATTTTTCACTTTCACTTCTTAGATAGTTAACAGTAAACAAAGATAGAAAGTCAGAAGCCAAGAGTGCTCGTCTCTCACCTGTTACTCTGGGAGTAGGTATATATGGGGCTGGTTCAGGAGGGGGCTGAGGTCCAGCTCCAGGTGGAGGAGGCTCCAAGTCCGAGGGGCTCAGCTCTGCCTCTGTGAACCTTTCTATCACTGCACTGTGTTGGGTGTAACAGTCCCTGCAGGAGCGCTCCTTCTTCCCACTGTGCTTGGTCATCACAAAGTTGTTGCTGCAGTAGTAGCAAAAGATGCGACCGCAAAGCCTGCAAAAAAAATAATTAAGATTTAAAAAAAAATCTATATTACACCTGTAATTATGTTTTTGAATCACATTTTTGAGTTCTTGCATTCTGCTGAAAGGCCACCTGCAGTGATGTCGGCGCAGCCACCAGGTGAACTGGCCCTGGCAGCCCAGGCAGTGCGTGGCCTCCACTAGCCACCAACGTTCCTCTGCTCGCAGTTTCTGCTCAAACTCCAGAGCGTCTGACTTCTGCCACAAAGCATCTTTGTCCCTGGTATGAGCCACAAAAAACACATATAAACATGGATGTTCTGTGCTGTCTTATCAAATTAAATCAGTTTCTGTTCTGTTGGGCGTTTAAACATTAAATACTTAGTAATTCTGAGTTTCTCCAGAGGCAGATAGAATCTGGCTATTCATTAAACCTCCCAAACTGCAAGATATATAGTACTAGCATATGGCATGTTTTCAATTTACACAATTTAAGCATGTTGTTTACTTAAGAGTAAACAACAGAAGCAGCCTCATTTTTACAAATAATACAACTGAGATAACAAAGACACACATAAGACAAAAGTATAAAAGACTGAAACCAAGTGGGCACAAATTCCAAAGAATCTAACTGAATCTCAGCATTAGCATTTTATCCCTCGCAGATTACAAACGCTTTGGAGGCAGCAGTGAGAGCTCAATCTGGTGAGGAATGATGTATTAAAAGCTGTTGTTCTACTCAGCAGCATCTCCTCTCTTCACAACAGGAGAGGAGAGACTTCTTCTTCAACAATATGTTCCTCAGTAAACTATCAGCATATAAAGACATATTTTCCCCTGATCCTTCACTCCAAATATAAATCTAACAACAATATCAAGCATGAAAACTGATCAAAGCTGCTCTTTCTGGAAGAGCTAATTAATAAATACAAAGTGGGACTAGGAGCAGGCAACATTACAAGGTGATAGACAAGAGAAAATTAACTTTAATCCCTTGATTCATTAGAAAATGATGTATCAGCTGCAACCAGTCATACCTTATTAGCTCAATGAGGCGCTCTTCAAGAATTGTCTTTGTTCTGTTGAGGTCATCGATTTCTGCTGTCATTTCAAGGTACTGGTTTTGTCTGTCAGTCTCTGTTGTGCTGAGTTGGTGCTTCAACTCCTCGCAGACCTTTTGTTTAGCCAAGTGAGCTTCCTCTGCGCTGAAGAGAGTAGGTGCCAAGAAAATTTGGGGCATAGCTCTTATTTGATGTCAAAAAAACATGAAATTCAAAGTAAACCCCAGGAGGTAAACTCACCTAGTTAGGGCATCTCTCAGGTGCTGAATCTCACTCTCATTGTTACAAATAGTTGTTTCTGTCTTTGTAATATGGGCATCCTTTTCACCAGTTAGCTGCAAGTATTGCTCATTCACAGCCTTTACAGAACACATAAGTAAAAAAAAACAACTAAAAAATCAGTACAAACATTTTATGTTCAATAATTGGAACAATTGCTTGTTTTCGCTAATTGGCCTCAGTTCTGCTGAACACTGATGAGTGAGTTAAAGACAATTATACAGACAATTATTGTATGTTTTTTGTTTCCATTATCATTATGAAGTAAATATATATTGAACGGTGTAATAGTAATGTTGAGTTTGTGACCACAGTACCAACAGTAACACCACCTGGAAACACTCGGGGGGCATTTCTATTATGAATTGAAAATTCCAAGTACCTTACTGTGACTGAAACATTTCTGCTGAATTTCAGCATCTCGTACAACAGAAACATGCAGTTCTGAAAAATACCCCTCAAAACCAAAGATCAAAAATATAGCAAAGCAATTTAAATTGAGCTGCTGATGATCAGTATGCTGCTTTCATTTTGCATCTATCTCCTTCCTTTAAAAGAAACTCCTCAAGCATTCAAGATGTCTTATTATTAAACACCAAGACTTGAAAAAAACATCTTATATAATCATCTACTGTCAATGGATACTGAACAAATAATTTGCTTCAGGTTATATCCCATGTGGTGCACATAATAAGCAGGGCACACCTTCTTTATGATGATGTTTTTTTTTATACACACCACTTTTCTCTAAAGGCATGTACTCTCCAATGATTACAGAACTACAACCACTATATATCTATTTACTATGTAACACTGAATCATTATGTTCGAGACAAACCTGTAGTTCAGACACTTCAACCTGCAAAATGGACATATTCTTTAGTTCTTCCTGCAGCTGGGCTTTCACTTTGTCCAGCTGCTCATTCATACTCTGAAATGGGAAAGTAACAGAAAAAAGGAAATAAGATTTTACAGCTAAATGCCAGTTTGCTTACAATAACATTGTTTACATGCTGATGTTAATCAGCTATAATGTTCACCCACGTAGACACTCAGTAGAGTGATCGAACAAATGTCAAGTTCATGGCACTACAGGAAAAGTAAGTTATGATTTAATCATTAGGTTTAACTCTCTTAGGGAACATGATGGTTTGTATAAAATTTCATGGTAACACAGCCCACAGATTCTAGGACATTTTAGTCTGGACCAAAGCAGAAGACCTACCAACCAACATTGTCATTCCAAGATGCTGATAACTGATTTGATTTTGACACAAGTGACCCATTTACAAGCATGAATATCTCGAGTCATACACACATGATCGCAGGCTCTGAACAACTCACCTTCATCTGGACCTGATGATTCATACTCTCTGAGCTCATTTGGAACTTGATGGCCTCTGCCTCTTCTCGACTAAAGTCCGTGGCTGTCTGCATTTGGTTCTTAGCCTTTTCCAGCTTCTCCCGAAGCTCCGCGATAGTCTCCAGAAGTTTCTCTTCGTCTGTCAGCTCCTCTCTCAGTTTGGTATTCTCCAGCTGGAGTTCCTCCATACTATTTTCTATTCGATCCACCTCTCTCTCCAGCTCTTCAATCTTGGCAGCGTCACCTTCCCAATGCTCTCTGACCTCCTCCTTTTCTGCACTTAGCTTACAGATTGTTATCCCAAGTTCTGCCATCTCTGTATTCGCTCTGTGTAAACTCTCACGTATCTCAACGTTCTCTGAGGCTAATCTGGCATTTTGTGCCTTAAGGGTGGATAGTTCTTCTCTGATGGCAGCTGCAGAAATTGCCATCTCAGCATGGGCAGCCACCTCCCTGTCACGCTGTTCAATCAATGCCTCCTCTTTCTTTTTGCACTCCATAAACTCTGTTACGTGACTCTGATTCAGTGCCTCTGTCTGAGCTTTCAGCTGTTCGGTCAGAGTCCTGAGCTCATCCCTTTGGGCTTCTGTCACGTCCACTTGTGCTTGTGATTTTAGCTTTTCCTCCTCAGACCTCTTTACCTTCACCCTGAGGTCCAGCATCTCTGCCTGAAGTCTAGACACATCTTTCAAGCTCACTTCCAACTGGCCCTCAACCATAGTCAGTTTGCCTTTTACTTCCTGGCTCTCCTTTTCTTGGATAGCACTCTTCTCCAGCTGGGATTTTTCGATCGACTTCTTCTCAGCAGTTATCCTTTCAAGCATTCCTGTCTGTTTAGCACAGGTATCCTCGGCACCAGCTTTTGCAATCTCAAGCTCCTTCTCCCTGCTTTCAAGCGCTTTTAACCTGCAC
>KV751319.1:13438692-13465536 GCA_001698575.1 Mola mola
GATAACATTGCGCCTTCATCAATACTGATCGACAGTGTGCAGGGACAAAAATTGTCATCTCCAGACTACCAGCAACTATTCAATTCAACCAAGATGTGTAGCAAAATGCAAAATACTCTATTCCCTACTTTAACATTACCATACGGTGAGATTTTATACAAGTAAGGTCACATTTTCTCAGAATTTCTGTTAAATTGTTTTAATAATTTCAATAAACTGTATTTTAAACTACTGGTTTGCATGTGTATGGAATCAATAAAGCCTTCTAGATTATCTGTACGACAAAAGTTGTCACTGTGATTCTTATGTTTGTTGAAACTGTTGAGAAGTGCTCCTTGAACTGAATAAAATACCATCATCTAACAGGCTTCAAACTACCACCGAGTTGAAAAACACCTCTCGATGCTATGCCCTCTAAGTGTCAACAGAAGTATTTATTGATTTTTAAGTATCTGTTGCAGGTATTATTGGTAATTGGATGTTGTATGGTTCACCTTACTATATACAGTCAATGGATCTGCTTCTGCCACCTGTAAGTTAGCGTTAGCTGTTAGCTTTGCAGGGGTAAACAAAAACAAAGCAATTATGTTGTCTGAAATGTGAGTGAAGTACATCGTTGTGAAACCGGTTCTAACTGAACAAACGTAGAACCTGCCACAATTCGCAGATTAATGTAAAACACCTCCATAGTAAAGGAACCGTAGTTAAAACAGGTTTGTTCGACATCACATGTAACTAACATTTAAACCGGTGACTAACGGCTAACTGGGTCAAAGGAAGCTGTGGTTTTAACAGTGTGAAATAATTCAGAACAGCCTTAAAACGTTAACTGCCGACCCTTTAAGCAATAACAAGACTTTGTTGTGTCGAAGAACGACGGGGCATGCACGCAGCTTTGACTTCAAGCTTTTACAAACAACTTTTGTGTGCTTCTGTAACGATAGCTGTCTCGGAGAGGTTCTATCTGACTAGCTCTGACTCCGTGGTCTTCTCTCAGCGACCGTGACACGACCGACAAACTACTACTTTGATAATCTGCGATGTTTCTAGAAAGTTTCTGGCGAAAGAATGACAAAACAAAAACAATTTTGACGTACTTTTCCAGATATGGCTCATGTCCATAACAACCCAGATCGCTTTCTGTGTACGTGCAAACTTGTGCAAAGTGACGTGATTGACACCGTTCGCGTCCAATAGCGTAACGGTGTCACGGTCATCGGCCAATGAGAATGAGGGAGGTGGGCGGGACTTTGAAACCAGGCTTTAGTTGTCGAGTAAACGGATGAGTGAACAGATGTCATATGATCAACGGCAGCTATTAGGGCTTGTCCCACTGTTTTTGTTCTCCTTCGTTGATGTGAAAAAAAACAACAAACATCCTGCAGTCCTCTATATTAAAAGCTTGTTCAAAAACATTTATATGGCCTTGTATAGCCCAGTTGTAGCAGAGTGTATTGTAACACTAAAACTATAACAATTCCTCTTCCTGTCGAAAATGCATGTGGCTGCTGCATGCTGATACAAAAACTGCTGAGATCATTTGCTGAACTGCAGAAATTTGAAATGAAGAGCCAGAAGAGTCATGAGCTACTACATTATGTCGCATATGGCACACTTAATGTCTTGAAAGTGTTTTATGGTACATGAAAGCTTTATACTGTCATCAAAGAAATTCACAGGTCACAGCAACGCCATAGAAAACAAAATCACGTGGAAAAAGGAAAAAAAAAAATATATATCACACAGAATAAATCCCAGATAAAGCTGAAGCATAAAAACATAAAGCCAGGAAATGATGGGGTGTCGAAAACAGGACGTGCTATCATTACAGGGTGGCACAGAAATGTAATCACTTGTCATTTTACAAGGGATCTGTAAAATCAAGCCCCCTGTGGCTCTTGTAGGTGCTCATCTAAGAGGGCCTCTATGCATTTAATAATGCATGCCAGGTTTGCTGCAGCTGTGCAGATTTGGTTCTGATTATAAAAAAATCTGCAAATCTGCAGTTAGAGATTACAATTTTTGAAACCCTGTACTGCAACCTGTGGGTGTGGAGTTTCAGAGACCTCTGCATCAATCAGGCAGGCAGGAAGAGTCTCATCGAAATGATATTTGGTTGCATTTTTGGAAATGTAGGATCCAGCATTTTCAGCAAGGTTTTCCCAGTGTTTGTCCTCCTCCCTGTACAAGGGAGAAGTAAAAGTACTGTGAACATTGGTGTGATGTTTCATTTCTCATTTCTAAAGTCTCATTGTGCGTGTTGGCTCATTCAAAGTACATAAACACGTATGCTTTTCCTTTCCTATAATGGTATTCAGATATGCACCTAACTTTTGTTTTCATTTACTGTACCTGTCGCTTAAAACCTCAGATTCTGAGATTTTCTATCAATACTACCAGCCTTCAGACTCAGAGGACAGTCTGTCACATTGTTACCGATAGTTCAGGTGGTCCTATTTCAGGGTTCCTCACACTCCATCTGCTGCGCCGTGATACGTGGGTAAACGTTGTTTTAAGAAGTCTACACTTTTTTATGATGTGAAACTTGGCACATTTCCCTCCACACAGAGATGTGGGCTGAGCAAACGACCACCACCTCAGGCCCAGCGTCAGGTAAAGTCTGGTAACTAACCAGATCTGGCCACAAGCAGGAACAGAAAACGCAAGCAGTCACAGCATTACTAAATCTGCTTCTTTTTTACCTCTGAGTGGGCAGAAGGAGTCACATCCAACGACATATCAGTTCCATCGAACCAAGGTAGGTCCAGTGTCACCTGTTGTGCATCTGGCTCAACAAGAGCCATTGTAACAGGACTTTTACCACTATTACTGTTATCATTATTATCCCGGCTGATTTTATACTTAACAATGAAATGACTGAAACTATTTATTGATGTGTACGATGAAAAAAACAACAGTAATGCAACCAGTAATCCTGTATTTCTTTTCTAGGATCCAGTTAGACAACAATGAATGACACTTTCAACAGTAGCCTGTATGACTATGACTATGACTATGAGGATGAAGTCTGTGAAAAAGAAACGGTGGTCAAATTTGGATCCATCGCCATTCCTGTTTTCTTCTCCGTTGTGATCGTACTGAGCGTCTCAGGGAACATCCTCGTCCTCGTCATCCTGGCTTTATATGAAAACCTCAAGTCCGTTACCAACATTTTCATCCTAAACCTCGCCATTTCCGACCTGGTCTTCACCACCGGTCTTCCCTTTTGGGCAATTTACCATATCTGGGGATGGTTGTTTTCAGAGATCCTCTGCAAAATTGTGACCTTTGTGTTCTTCACTGGCTTCTACAGCAGCATCCTCTTCCTGACCACCATGAGCATCTTAAGGTACCTCGCCGTGGTCCACCCGCTCTCTGAACTGAGCACACAGAGAGGCAGCACGGCTGTGTTTCTGTCTGTCCTGCTTTGGGCGATCAGCATTGGTGCAGCCATGCCCTCCCTGCTCTACAGCGCCATTGTCTCAATCCCCCAGAAGGATAAACACTCCCTGGGCTGTGAGTACGAAGCTACCCTGTGGAAACGCGTCAATATCTCCCAACAGAACATTTTCTTTTTGGTCGCTTTTGCAGTCATGGCTTACTGCTACATTCGAATACTGGTGAGAATCAGAAAAAGTAGATCTCACACAAAGAACAGAGCGGTGAAGTTAGTCTTCAGCATTGTGGCCGTGTTCTTCCTCGGATGGGTGCCGTACAATGTGGTCATCTTCCTGAGGATTCTGGAAGAATATGTTGTTGCACCATTCAATACCTGTGATGCAAGTATCCGCCTCGACTATGCATATTACATGTGCCGGCTCATTGCTTTCTCTCACTGCTGCCTGAACCCCATCTTTTATGCATTTGTGGGTGTGAAGTTCAGGAGGCATCTCAAATCAATGCTGCAACAAATGTTAATCCGGCAAACGGCAGCTGGTGAACAGCAGATAAAAATGCAGGTGATGTCAGGTGGATCAATGTATTAATATCTCTTCAGGTAATTTCTTTTCTTGCATTAACTGCTGCATTCATTAAGTAAAAGTCTAGTGTGAGCAATAATAAAGAAACCAGTTAATGTATGCAGGTGGTATTGTGGTAAAAAAAGAAACGACTGTGCGTCTATGCTAAACCTTTGACATAGTTGGTAGCTTGTGATGTAACTCATTTCATAAATTATGTTACTGGCACTTGCTTATTTTTCATGTGTAAATATGAGTCAATCTAATCAGAGTGACAGTGGAGCCAAAACAAATTCACTTTTGTGATGATGCGTTCTCACTTACTTCTGTAAGCACTGGTTGGTTTATTCTGCAGTCAGGCGGTGTGTCGCAATCAAACACGGTTTTTTGTTTCATGAATTTTGACATTAGGTTTGCAAACAACCTTTTAATTGTAATGCTTGCAGGTGTGTTAATATAGTTTCCTCAAGCTTATTAAATCCTTCATTTTTGTGTGATTTACTTGTAGATGAAAGTTAAGATTTTTTTATATCAAAATATTTAAATGCATTGCACACATTAGCTTTGATAAAAACTGACAACATGTACACTATCATTTTTTTTTATTATTTCCTGGTTTCAATATATTAATAAAAATGAGCGAAACAGGAGAAATGAGTCATTCTTTCCAGAAAAGAGTGGTGTGCCAAAGCTGGCTAATAGAAAAATTTACATTAAACACATTAAAAATAATGACGAATAACACAATCTAATAACGAAATATGGGATCTAAAGCCAAAGACATAAACCTGCTTATCTGTTTTCTGGCAATGGACAGAGGAGAACCATAGCTGTAACAATAGAGGGCTCCTGCGCATTACGCCTCTGCCATATACCGATCAGCCACAACATTAGTGAATGTTTCCATGATCTGCAGGTATATATACTTTTTTCTGCTCTGACAAACTATGTATTTATGGGTGTGAGATGGGAGAGAGATTTTGTAGCCTATACACAATATGCATGTACTTAATAAGAAATCCTGTTTTAAGTAGTTCAAGTGTGCTATTTTGCCCCTGGATAACATCTTCATGTCTCTGGAAATGTGTGCGTGTGTGTGTGTGTGTGTGTGTGCTTGTGTGGAGCCACAAAGACCATAAAATACTTAATACAAGAGCTGCCACTCCACAAATGGCCACCAGATGGCAGTATACTATATCATCTGTCATGTCAACTTCCATGAGGGAAATTACCTGAGAAAAAAAACCCTGTAAATTAAACCTCTCTTTCAAAAGAACTCGCTCTTAACATTGGCATGATAGTATTACTAAGTAACGTCTGGTCGGTGAGGTGCAGAGAATTATGTTTTCTATAGGGATACCTGAAAAAAAGGTCTCACATGTAAACCCAATTGCAGGAATTTCATATTTAAAGAGATATGTTTATCGCCCAGTTTTCCTTCTCAATCACTACCTCTCCCCTGTCACAGCTCCCACTAGCCTCCATGCTCCAAACTCTGAGATGCCACAGCAGACAGGAACTATAAAATGCTGAGCAGCAGGAGCCAACACACCCACTGAGTGTCCTCATTTGATAAAGGCACAAACCACAAGTTTATTGGGAGGTTTTAGCTCCTTCCATGTTTTACGGCTGTTGTGTAAATTGTCACACAGCTTATTTTTGTAAAGGTTCAAGAAGGTAAAGTCTTTTTTTGATTGGGGGGGGGGTCATGCAAGCAGCTGCGATGAGTTTGTGTTAGCTAATCAGCTGATTAAACAATATACTACAACACTTAAATGAAAGCTGCTCTGGTTGCACTAAGATAAGGAGTGCAGTTTATTTTTTTGGGATCTCTTCTTTACATTTGCTTCTGTCTACAAACTCTCTGCAATGCAAATAATTCAATAATAATGTTAATTACTAAGAAAATGGGCATCAGTTTATGCTGCCGAGTGAGTGAAAACACAGAAACGGAGAAATTGTTTTATTGGTTCAGCCCAGACTCACAACTGATAGAAGAACAGCCTGTGTCGAGGACACAAACTTCCCAAAATGTTTAAAGCATAAATTGTGAAGGGAGGGATGTGGAAAAAGAAAAATCATAGATCTTACAGGCTGCATGGAATGTATGACTGATGCTGATCAGCAGGACCAGCCTGCTGTGAAAGTGAAGCATCCGCAATGGCAGAAACAGTCAGCCTAGTAACATCCATTAACTGTGTGTGTGTGTGTCTGCATGACATCATCTGGAGTAACGACACTCCTGGGTATCGCATGACAGCCTCCCTCCTCCAACACATTTTCAGTGCTGTAAACACAACACTCACATAAGCACACCAGCACATACGTGCCACGCACAAACACACACACACGTAGCATTTGTTTTCAGACAGCTTTAAGATTCCTTTATTCCTCGCTGTCTATTAAAACACAGCTGTTCTTTTAAAATATCAACAATCTTCCAATGATATAAAATCTGATTTGTGAGAATGTTTTTCTTTCACGCCCCTGCAAAGTTTTCTCATGCTGTGACTGTCTCCACGTGCCCAGAGGGCACAAAATGGGAATAAATAAAGCTTTTGTCAGCGGCCTGCTGGCCCTCGTCCCAGGGTGTCCTCGTCTTCCTCTCCTCAGCGTCCCTTCATCAGGCAGCAGAGGAAACTGACCTTTCAACCCTGCTTTAATCCGTGGGGACATCGGGAGGTGTGTATGTGTGTGTGAATGAATGTACAGCATGTGGTTCATGAGTCTTTTCAAGTGTGTGTACACACGACAGCGGCTGTGCGTACATGGCACAGTAAACACGAGTCTCTCTCTCTCCCAGGCATCAGCTCGCTGCATCAGAGTTCATCCCGCGACGCGCGAGCCGCAGGAGGTGGCGAGTCTCCCGTCACGCTGTTCTGCGCCACGGGGCGGATTCTGCCCTGCTGGGCCGTCTTGCGGGCCTGCTGCCGGTCCCAGTCCGTGGCGACGGCTTCGTCGTCCCAGATGGTGGAGGTCTCCGTGTCGCTGATGTAGCCCGGCTCTCCGGTGTAGTGGGTGGGGTAGATCAGCAGCGGCTCCACCGAGAAGGCCTTCAGGTCCCGTGGCTCAAAGTAAGACATGTACTTGGTGCTGAGAGGAGAGCAGCAAGACAAAGGACACATAGAGTTATGATTTTATTACCTTGAACACGATGGAATGAGCACATCAGGTCTCGATGCCAGTACTTGCATGAATATGACAGATGTTACTCATCAGCTCAGCCCTCTCTTTTCATTCCTGTAAAAGCTGTGCACCTACGTGAGGTGCATGTAACTGCACTTCTTCACGTTCATCAGCTGCTTTTGACACTTGAACAAGAACGCAGGCGCGACTCTGCTGTGACATGTGAGCGACTGAGGTTGATGAAATCCAGCAAGTCCTCAATCAAAACACTTGAAATGGAATCGTCACCTCGACATGGTCTGTTGCTTTGTACCAAAGTGAAGAAGAAGAATGGAGATCAGATAGGGACAAAGTACTCACTTGCTGATGTTTGCATCACTATTATGCCACAACTCTGATGCATCAAATGGCATTAACTGGATGTTCTGGTGTTTATACTCAGAGCGCCGGGATTTAATTTCAGCACAGACCAAATCTACAGGATATCAAACAGGGGAAGAGGACACTCCTCCCTCCTGCAGCCATAAGGTCATAAGATTCTTCTTACTGTTGCTGAGAAATAAAATATTATATACAGTACTATATATAATATTTCAGTCAGTGGTTTAATAATTCTAGGTGGGAATCAGTTCAGTGTTGATTAATGTTATCCATATTTCACGCGTTGATCATGGGTTTTATGGGTTAAATCCTTAAAGGTGTAATGTCACTGATGCCTTTAAATTATATTGCAAGAATGAAAAGATCATTTCTCTGAAATGTAGTAGACCTACAGCTGAAACAATATTCAGGCAATCAATCAATTTTGTGAATGGGTGTTTTTTTTTTTAATTACTATTGTTACTACATTATCCATTTTGAAGTTGATTATTCTTTCAGTTGAATATAATTGCTAAATTGCTGTGACTTTTTTTATGTGGTAAAGGTAATACGCTATAGGGGCACTGAAATCTAATGGTTTAATTTAATTGATAGGTTAGAATATTGTTCCCCTGCCTGGCACCCAACTATTACTATTTGTGAACCTTTAAGGAAGCACATTGCAAATAGACAAAACGCGGGCAAATTAAATAAAACCTCTTCATTAATTTGAATATATCATTTTGAATACAATTGCTTTGGACAGTAGTAAGTAGTAAAGGCCATTTTCCAGTGTTTTCTGGTGATGTAGTTCGTTGCAGGCCAAAATGGAATAGCACCAAGTACCAAATTAATGAATTACAAGCACTAAAGTACAGCGTAACAAAAACAAAACAAAACCTGCACTGAGGACGAGTGCAGTAGCAGGATAAATAAACTAACGCCAGCTGATTTATTTAATCCAAGCAGCTTGTTCATTATCATCGTGAAAGATGCTATTTTTTCATGTCTGTTTGGGTGTGACGCGTCAGCCAGCCACTCGCGCAGACAGAGGTCGCCTCAGAGGTCAGGTCCCGGCCGTCCGGCCGTCTGTTTAAAGCCTGTCAGCGACTTGTGAGGACAGTGAAACCCCACACCTTTATTAGAGCTCATCTGAGCTGCTGCTGCAAACACACACACCATTTCCACACAGAGGGGCCTTTCACTGAGTTTTCTTCTCTCTTTTTTTTTCTGTTTTTGAATGCATTTCTGAGCAGAAACTTTTTTTAGGCAGACAGCTGGTTTACACCGTGCAGCCTGACATAACATACACAATTTATGCACATGATCTCCTCCTGATTTATATAATCTACACATTTCACATAGTTTCCCTCCCACATTTCCACATTTCTGTCCATATTTCCCGTTTCTTTCACTTTTAAACAAACTCACCTTCTCTGGCATTGGAGTACAACTGTGTACTCACTGGTAACCTATACACTGGACACACATCTCCATGTATTTATATAGTAACACCCACACACTTACTCAGTGTCCATCTCTAACCCACCCCCCCAAGCTCAGGCCTCTATCAATGGGAATCCTGTCCCCTTCTCCAAGCAGCAGGAAGAGCCATGCTGCCCCACATTCCTCAAAAAGAGAGAGGAGGAAGGCGAGGGGGAGAAACGGGTGACACAGGGGAGGGAGCATGCGAAAAACTTAAAGGTCTGTTTAGGAGAAAGAGTGAGGGAACCTAAAAGAAAGGTAAGAAAAAGAAGCGAAGCCTGAGGAGAGCGCCAGGGGAGGTGGGGGGGCTGATCTGAAAGATGAAACGGGGAGAAAAAAAGAGGTGGAGGTGGAGAGCCGGGCACGGCAAGAATCCCCCAAGGAGTAAAACAGAAAAGCAGGCATTGTGTGTCCTGCACAAGGCACTGTACCCGCTGAACCCCCAGAACAATCCACGCACTGTGTGAGAGGGAGCATGAAAGAAGACAGGGATGATGCTGGAAAGAAAAGGATAGAAATGAGAGGGAAAGGGCAGGAGGAGACGGACTGATGTAGCTGGATCAAGGTTTTGGTCTCACTTTGATCTTGAACGTACATTACCCGATATATTCTTATGTAAATAGGTGCACCTGCAACCGTCTACTGTACCTGTGGTCTTCGGGAAATATTTGTTCATAAACCAGGCCGTCTAAATGTGTCGATCCGCCTGCGTTTGTCAACATTATACAGAAATACTTAACTGTGGTTTTCTGCAACACAATCCTCGAACAAAGCGGTGTGTGACTGACATGTGCATGCTATCCCATTCTGTATATTTTTTGGCACAGTAATTTGAAGGGAAAAGGGACTGACTTGGGGTGTTTGTCGAACATGACGGGCAGGAACTCATCCACAGGCAGCATCCTTGTGAAGGGATCAGCAGCTACTAGCTTCTTGGCTCCCTTTTGCGATAGCGCGTATCCAAGCGTCCAATAGGAGTAGTCGGCCTCCACCAGGTTGTTCACGCCGTCCACGGACCGCTCGGGCTGCTGCACCTGCATACGTTTGCGGCCCACGTAGCTGGAGCGGAGACGGAAAGAATGTGTTGATGAGCATGTGTGTGTCACTGAAAGCCTGCATGGAGGGAGGGCTGTTAACTTACATGAGGTCCCAGTCCAGCTGGGCCTTGTCTATGTCATCCATTATGGCCTGCAGCCGCCGTTTGAACCTGGGCTCGAACCTCACGTCGTCCTCTAAAACAAGAACTTTCTGAAGGCCGCGTTCCAACACCTGATGTTTCACAAAACACAAAAAACACTCACAATTAACCGGAAAAAAATAGGAGCTTCTTAAGAGATTGGGTCCTATATTTACATGAATGCACCATTTTCTGCCAAAGTCTTTGTTGTTTAACAAAGACTTTGGCAGAAAATGTACTTTATTTTTCCTTCTTTTTCTTCCTCTTTCAGCTTTACCTAGGTTTTTCTTGGAGTTGCCACAGTGAATCATCCTCCTCCATCCCTCCCTGTCCTCTGCATCTTCTCCTATCAAACCAACTATCTGCATGTTCTCTCTCACCTCATCCATGAATCTCCTCTTTGCCTCCTGCCTGGTGGCTCCATCTCGAACATCCTTCTACCAACATATTCACTGTCTCTCCTCTGCACATGTCAAAAGCATCTCACTCTGGCCTCACACCACGGATCATAATCTCATCTGCACACATCTTCGTTCATGGAGATTCCTGCCTGACGTCATCTTTCAGTCTGTCCATCACTAACAAGAAGGGGCTCAGGGCCGATCCTTGATGCAGTCCCACCTCCATCACTCCAACAGTGCACCTCACCACTGTCATACTGCCCTCACAATTCAGCTCTTTTTGACCTTCTCTGTTCTTTTTAATCAGCATTCTCAAAGCAAACATGGTGTCTGTAGTGCTCTGTCTTGGTATGAAACCAGACTGCTGCTCACAAATCATCACTTCATCTCTCAGCCCCGCCTCCACTTTCTTTCCCACATCTTCATTGTGTGGCTCATCAGCTTCATCCCACTGTAGCTGCAGCAACTCTGCACATCACCCTTGTTCTTAAAAATCAACACCAGTACACTTTTCCTCCATTCCTCAGGCATCTTCTCACTATCCAAGATCATGTTGTATACGAGCTGTACATATTTCCTAATTTTAATTGTTGCATACTGCATTTCTATGTACAGTTATAGAAAAAAAAATGTCATTAATTAATACAATTAGCATCCACATGTTTCAAGGAGCTAAACTACACTCATAACTGATCATGCGAGGCCCACACACTTTTTCCATCTTATGATTTCCAGCTTTCTTGTGTAACTTATATACATATATACTTATATACTTAAATAAGAACATACGACAACATTTATGAGTTATTATTATTATAAGTCTCTCTGTTTCAAGCAATATTAGCTTCATGTTTGCCAAAATTATCAGTATGCAGATCATTAACCTCTAGCAACAAACCAGCTAATTTTTCTGTCATTAAACCATGCATGCACATGCAAAATAATATAGGTTTTATCAAAAATAGAATCAAAGTTCGCTCCCTTTTATGCATAGCAAACCATAACCTGTGTTCATCTTCCCTGCACTCACCTGCGCCCATATGGAGTGATGGCTGAGGAAGCATCCAATCTCCCCCCGCGTCAGGACTCGACCAGAATAGGGATCCTTGTAGTGCGGCATCATCTCTATTCCCAGCGCCTGCAGCTGAGACGTGTTGAGAGCCCTGAGAGAAAGGAGAAGAGAGGCAATGTAGGAGAAGTAATGGAGAAAGAAGGATTTTATTTTCTGTTATTGTGCAACACAGTGCTATGCATACTATGTGCCATTATTTTGCCAAACAAACAAAGGCTGGAGGAAGGATTAGAACATTCACAAATGGATTAAAGTGCTGAAACGGGGAAGCACATTGCCACTACAACAACAAAACACTGTTTCAACAGGATGTTTGGATATAAAAAAAGCACCAATAGATGGAAGTCAGTCTGTCATGTCAACTGACATTGCCTGGTTTCAGTAGTAAAGTTATTTTTGTCTGTGTGTAAGAAAATATTTCTCTTAAGGATCAAATCCACTTTCAGGTCGGTTCATCAAGCGCAGGCTGGGCCGTGTGTTTGTGACCTACTTGCCGTCCACGGCGTCAGTCAGTGATGCATGCAGACCCAGCGAAGTCATTGTTTTCAACATCCGAGTCCTCCTGTCCAGCCGACGCTTCAGGTTGATCAGGAAAATCTGAACATGTATATACAGGAGGCTGATCAGTTCTGAAAGCTCATTCTGCAGGTCTATTCCTGATGCTTTTCCAACAGTACGGATAAAACGGGAGCTTGTCCCAGAGAGGTGGGAGATACAGGCAAGTGCAAAGACAGAGGAAGAGGAACACAGACACACGAGGAAAACAGGAAGGCTGCTATGAAAACAGTAAGTGAGAGTTGCCGAAGAACAGTAAATATTCAGGGACGTGGCCGAAGATCGCAGCCTGCTCATAACTCACTTTATCAAAGCCCATCGTTTCCTGCGTTGGCGGCGGAGTGTACAGGTGCTCTGAGGGCTCGATGTCGTGCTCAACTGTTGACAGAGACGAGAAAATGAGGTGGAAGGTTGAAACAGTTTTAGAAAATCACTGAACTTCCTCTGGATTGTGATGGTTTATTTTACTTGGTTTAGTCAGATGAGAGCCGTGAAGGAAGAGGGGAGGGGGGGAATGACTTCCGGTTTAAAAATGGGGGGAGACAGAGGAGGAGGAGGAGGAGGAGGAGGAGGAGTAGGATTAAAGGAAAGAGAGGTGACAGGATGCAATCATGAGGGGTCACGGGGGTCAAGAAGGAGAAGAAACAAAACTAAGAGGAGAAGTAATCAAGGAGTGAAAGATAGTTGCAACAGCTGGTGTGTGTGCGTGTGTGTGTATGTGTGTGTACTCACTAAGAGCCTCCGTGGTGGTGTGTATAAAACTCTCGCTTTCATCCTCCACATTCTGTTGGGCTTTGAGGGGAACAGGCAGGAAACCGTAGTGCTCTCTGTTGCACACATACATCTGCACACCTGGGAGACACACGCAGGTTCTGTAAATTGATCCAGCTGCTAAAAACATTTCTATTAAACATGCGAAAGATATCACCTTGGTTTGAGGTGAGATGGGATGTTTTGGACATCTCGTATTTTTCTTGGGATCAATAGTAAATCGATTGGATGTTTTTTTGATGGATAAACGCACTTGCTGCTCTCTGCAGACACCGTTGCGCAGACTTTAAACAGGAGGAATCTGGTGTCAAGATTAGCAAGTGTATCAGTGTGTCTGTCCATGAAAACATGCTGTGACAACGACATGAAAGAGATGCTACTTATTAATTATGTTACATCTGAATTCGGTTCTTTTTCATTACTCTGTTATTTGCAATATTCTTTACATTTTGTTTTAAATGATGACAGTAGTTCTATTTAACTTTGTGAAGTGTTGCAAATATATAATACTGTGTCTCAGCATGATATGGCTTATATTCTTTATTTAAGGGCATGTGATATTTTTTTATGGGATGATAGAGGCTGTGAGTGAATTTACAGGATGAAAGCTAAATGCTAAAGTGCAGTTTAACACAAGTGGAGCAAAGACAGAAAGCCAGTGTCCATCATCAGATATTTGCTAGCATTAGCCAGCACAAGCGCTTTATCGCTGATGAAATCATGATTTTATTCATGAGAAAATGATCTTCTCCTCTTTGCAGAGTTACATTTTCTCACACTGTCACTGTGTATTTACATAAATCTTTGCACGCAAATGTTTAGCACATGAGTGAGATAAAAAGAAACCGAGCATCTGTGTTTTTGTGAGAGTCTTAACGTTTGTGTGACTGCTTTTGGTTTTGTTTGTTAGCTTATGTCAAACACATAAATCTACAAACGCTGCACCATAACAGTGACGACAATCATGTGGAAATGCTTTTACTAATCTCCCCTCATCTGACACACAGAAAAACACACCAAAAAAACAAAAAAAAAGGTTTCGCTGACAGTCCTCGGTTTATCAAAAGGACGCCGTTGTGTTGCGGCCCTGTGAGAGATGCTGCAGTTTGTTGTAAGTTCTCAGACTCACCTGCTTGACGTGCCGAGAAAGCAAACACCATGATGTCATCGAACGCCCAGCTGTAGTCTGGGTGAGGGGGGTAGAAGGACAGGTCCCTGCTAGATTCACGGCGGAGGTCTAATAAGAAGGTGCTGTGCACCATGGGAACAGCGAAACAGCCCAGCCGTTTCCACTCCCTGATTGGCTGATAGTCTGGGGTTCGCTTATAGTAACCCTGACAGAGAGGAAGGACACGAATGGGTCAGGCCATGAATCGGGCTGAGGCGGTGGGACAAATGTATACGTACTGATTGTACCTGAGGGCTGATGCCACACCAGAAGTTGGAGTAGAGCGAGCGTGACTCCAACATGGGAGCCACCAGGGTCAGGTTTTCAGCCATCAGCAGGTTGAGCACACGGGGGTTGGTCAACAGGTTGTCACTGTCTACGAACTAGAGTCAGAGTGGATGAGTCACTCCTCCTGTACACTAAGAATGTTCTGGAACTAAATTGGATGTGATGTTGGTTTATTCTCGAATGGGAAACGGCACTACTGAGTGGGTTTTATTGATGGAACCGCCGCTGCAAAAACTGGAACACTTTTCCTCCAAGTAGCAACTTCCAACAGCAGCGGACAAAAGCATGAGCTTATCCAATCACTGAGTCTCTAACGGACTGGTGTCAGCAGATTGAAAACTAAGGAAGACCAACGGAGGTTTTCAAACCTAATGCTAAGTTCAGACTACATGACTTGTTGTCAGATCACTGTGCATTTCCTATTTGGTTGTTTTAAGTTCAAACTACAGGACCGGCTGGTGACGGCGGTCACACGCTACATGATGCCTCACCAGGCTACTCTGGTTCCCCAACTACATTTGGTCACAAAAAACAAACAAAGTGACACGGGAAAAGACGGGCGAAAGGCAAATGATCACACAGGCAAATTTTAAAATGGACATTCGACAAAAACGAGACCTATTGTTTGTTCTGAAACACAAGGAAAAAATAAATATTGACTAGATTCACGCCTGTAGGCAGCACAGATTGTCCATGACATACTGTACACCATATGATGTTTAATGTATTTCCTCCTTCTGGTTTATGAATCCAATCCTGTCTATGTCTTTGAAAAATTGACTCATAGTGATGGGTGACTGCCGATCAAACATCGCTCTGGCTCAGGTCTGTGGACGTGCTCCAAAATGTGTTAGCAAATGTAGTGAGAACTAGTCTTTAACCTGTTTTGCCTGGACTCCGGATACAAAACTGTGACAGGTATTTTCAGAGTGGATGAGAGAGAGAATCTTAATTTTCCTCCATTCATTCACACAATAATAAAGAACGAACATCATTGGATGATCGTTATTAAATATTGGAGGATGCAGTCCATGTGGGCGAGTTATGTTAAGATCATTGGCTCGCTGGCATGATTATAATGCGAAAGCGAAAATTAAAACGTATGCAGTGTGGCAAGCAAACTTTTTAGGGTATGAAAGCACCCTAAATTAGCAGGCATCCCATGAAAGGAAGGATTATAGGGAATCAATCCAAGCGCTGATAGTGTCATAGCTGTAAAAGTGCACAAATTGTAAATTACATTATGCTATCAACACTTATTTTATAATGATATGTTACGTTGGCAGAGACTTTTCTGCCAAATCGAATTGTATAACTGTTTGCTAGAAAAGGTGAACATAAGAGTCTCAGACCACATTGTTGCACGTTCATCCTAAAATTTAGTAAAAAGTAAATCTTACTAGTATGTAGTCAGCCCATCGCTCCCTGGCAGCCTTCAGTGCCGCCTGCCTCAGCTTCATGACATGGTTGAACCTTGAAGGTGGCCAGTGCTTAGGACCCCACTCATCAGTGTAAGACCTGATTCAGTCGTAAACAGGTTATTATTCAAATTATGCGAGAAAATAGAACAAATCAAGGATAGAATCAAAAGTGTAGAAGGAGTCAGACTAAGGACATGAAAGGAATCGGGGCTGTGCAAGCTGCAGAACAAGAGCTTGAGTGGATGCTACTGAAAGATATTGGAAAAGCCTGACTCACCTTGGCTCCTCCATGGGTCTCCACTCCACATAGTGGTAAACATGCTGGGCTCTCTTTAGCCATTCTCTTAACATGGCGGTTGTGTTGTCTACATTGTGGTCAGTGGCTGCCCTGAAATACCAATACAAACAACACAGGGTGTCACTGCAATGAAACAGACTCTTGAGCATCGCATGGCAGAACATCCTCATGCAGTTTCATTCAGCCTCATGAAGACACTGAGCCATTCGTGATACTCAGATGGTAGGTTATGGATACACTGCAAAGTCTGACATTACAAAGCTTCCTCAATGCCTAATTGATTCCACTGCTGGAGCACAGATGACATTTAAGGAGTCCCAGTGCAGAGAGACTCTGAGGCACCACAAGCACAAAACTCTAACACAGTTTCGTCTGGTTCTAGACTACTTTTATGGGGGGGGGGCAGAAAGAGATTCTGATTGGGCACCAAGGGCCGTTATGCTGGAAGCTTCAAGAGTAAACTCTGTTGCTAGGGACGTGCGAGCTAACATTAGCACTAACAGCTGGCTAACTAACATTATAACCACTGGTAAAAGAGGAGTGAAAAAACAAACAAACAGTCAAAAACTTGTCACAGAAATAGTGTATTGCATACACAGGACACCAGGGTACACACAGACACAGACTTCACCTGTAAGCAAATGATGTCAGTGTAAAAAGCACAGTTGCACCCGCTTATTTGTCACTCCTGTGGTTTGTACTCTACAGCCATTTCCTCACCAATAATTCCACTCAGACAAGACACTGCAGCTACTGTGTGAGTGAGTCAGAGTGTGTGGATACATGCAAGAAATGTCTAACAAAAAAAAAGAAAAAAAAAAAAAGAGTATAATTTCAAAACATTTGTAATTCAGAAGAAAAAGTATCACCTGTCCTTGCATTTAAATTGCTCTAAATGTCAACAGATTGTGAGTCTGTACTTGACCTTGTGCACACACACACACACACACACACACACACACACACGCACTTGTGAGATGGAGTTTTC
This sequence comes from Mola mola, assembly GCA_001698575.1. Classification (NCBI taxonomy): domain Eukaryota; kingdom Metazoa; phylum Chordata; class Actinopteri; order Tetraodontiformes; family Molidae; genus Mola; species Mola mola. Next base: position 13,455,762 of record KV751319.1, read on the forward strand.
CACTGCTTGCTGTAATATTCCTTTCTGTACTCTCTCCAAAATTACACCCAATTTTAGACTGGCTGGACAGAGATAGAAACACGGCGCGAGAGAGAAAAAAGCTAACGGCGATACTCGATACTCTTCATTTACCCACATTTAGGAGAAGTACGCATTTAAGAGACAGCTGTTTTCACACAGGTGCTTATATCACAGCGCACAGAAATCTCACGTGAACGTGCAGGGTCTTGTAGGACACGCGCGGATTAGTCGGACAGAGTTTGGAGTTTCACTAATCTGGTCAGACAAATTAGCTCATCAGACAGACGCAGCAGCTGGAGAGAGGCCGGAAGGAGACACAGGGGTTGATCATTTTAATAGTGTGTGCATGTCTTCACTTGCAGATGTGCGTCAAAACATAAAGACGTTAATTTTTGTGTCCTGGGAGTGTTGTTTGTTTTGGGGGTTTTTTTCTACAAGGGTGTGCGTAGTGAGTTGTGGCTAGCACAAGTGGAGGTTTACAGTTTCAAATGTGTCTGTTTGAGCATGTGTAAAAGGTTAAAAATGTCAAAGTGGGCCGATGATGACTGGCTGTAGTTTTTATTTTATTGTAGTCTTGAAACACTCAGAAACATCTGACATCTGCTGTTAATAAGTAGATGTACACATATTTACACGCCTTTTCAACCACTAAACTAAACACATGTGTTCCTACATGCCATCTCACAATGACAGACTCAGCTCCAGGCAGGGATTTAAGAGGAGGGAACCTCCTCCTCCTGGTGCACTAAATTTTCATCAAGCTCAACATTTTTAAAATGCTAATGGTGTTTTTTTTTCCCCAATTAGGTTCATAAAAAATCAAAAGGCGTATAAATCACACAAGAGTCCTTTTGTATTTTTACAGGCTCCTCCTGGGAGAACATTTGCTTCCTGTGTCAAGGTGAGCAGAAGAGGAGGAAAACAATGTGTCTTTGGAAAAGTTTTAAAGAATATACTGTATGTGCAAACAATTACCTCATTAAATATTCCCAGTTAAATGATTTATTACACCACGAGGACAATAGATTTACTGTTAGGCTTGTTATGGGGTATTAGCTTTTCGATCGCACTGTGTAACTTTTTACAATCAGGATTACATCCTGCTGCACCTCAACATGTCTGGATGCAAAACTCCACTATCATGTATTCACCAAAGCAACACACATGGTGTTGATGTTCAAGGATTTGCTTGAACAGGTAGAGAAACAATAAGAAAGCAAGCCCGGAGGAAATTCATCCTCACTTTTGTGACCTGCTCGTCCTGCTTACAGAGGCAACCGTGTGCTCCTGCTCCTCATTTTCCTTCAGTCAAAATAAGCCTCTGCTGTTTTGCAGCACTGTCCAGTACTGTTCGTCACTGTAACCTCAGCACCAGTCCCATCAGTGCCGCACACGATGTCTCAGCTGATGACACTACAGCACTGTGAATATTTTATGCCCATCTGGCTGTGGCGACACATCTTCCCCCAGCTACATTTTAATGGATGACAGCGACCATGCACAAATGTGTCTCATCTGCTCATTCCTGTTTTGAAGTTTACAGCGAGATGCAGCCTCATTATTCCGCTGCCTGCAGCTCTGAAGTCGGGCTTTCTCTGCCCCCCTGTCTTTAAACTCAGCATCTGGACAACACATGCTTCCCCAGGCCTCATCTACACATCTCAGCACTACCCCTCTCCAACACTTAATCCACTTCTTCCTTCTTGTCTGATCGCAGTGCGCTTGACCATCAGCGCCTCTGATTCTGCTTGTGCACATCTCAAAGCGGGAGTACACCTGCCTTAACCAATGCTGCAGCAGCTAGTGTACAATTTTAGCACCATTTTAGAGCAGATTGGTAGTTTGCAGAAAAAATGCTCACACCTGCATTTGCATCACCTTATATGATTATTAACCTACTTGACATCACTCTCTCTGGCTCTCTCCTTCCTACTTATTAGGCACACTGCAGGAGTGTGTCAGATAACAGGGTGAGTGTGTGTGTTGACGGCTAACATCTGGCCTTAAACACAGAGGTCCGTCCCTGAGACCGGCCCTTTTAGGTAAACACAGGTCCGACGGGCTCCAGAGGGCCAGTGTCAGCTGACTGTTGATCAAATAAACTATCTAATATCACAGCCAATAATGACGGGGTGATGCATATAATTAAGAACTAAGAACGCCTCTTTTAGACCTAACATAATCACCATGCCTGTGTGTGTGTGTGTGTGTGTGTGTGTGTGTGCATACGCCTCTGTGTTGACTCGTGTGGAGGCTGACGTGGCTGCAGGCTTCCTGCTGGTCTAGTGGTGCAAAGGAGGCGGAGGAGTGGTTACATAGAGATGGAGGGGAAAAGGGACAAGGAGAGCGGGAGGGAAGGTACAAGGACAGCTTGGTGAGGCAGGACCCGCTGACTGAAATTCCTCATGTCTCTGAGGGTCAACAAAAGTAGGCAGGGCCGGCAGAATTGTAATGGAGTGTAAAATTTGGTACTCATATTCAAGATCTTCATCGTGGTTACTGTAAATAAGGCAGAAATCTAGTGTTGACTGTTGGTAGGAGACACACTCACTTTGTCTGAACTTTTGCATTTTGCATTTTACAGTTGTTGACAAGCAGTCCAACAGAGACGCCACCTTGCCTTTGGGGGGATTACACGAGATTGAAACAAGATTCCAAGGAAATCAAGCTCAGGTCACAAACTTCACTTCTGCCAATGACGCTTGCTGTGTTCTGTAGCCAAAGAGTATTTGCTACTTAGCATTTCCATGTAGGCACGCGGAAGGGCAACACAGAGGCATACTGCCCAAAATAAGTTCATGCACATTCGAATGTACGCATCTCTGACTATAGCGGCTTTCACAGAAATGCTATTTAATCTGTAAAAACACCAAAATCTTGTCTTTTGTCAAGCTTTTACAAGTAATCTAAGATTTACATTTTTATTATTTGGCTATGTATAACACAAAGAGTAATTTAGTAGTTGATGTCTGAGCAATGCTACTTAATTGTCTATTTTTTTAAACTTAAAAACTCTTTACACACTTAGTGAAAGGGGATAAGAACAGACAAAAAGCAAGGAGAAGAACGATAGCAAGCGAACATTCAAAGAAACAGAACGATGGTGGGAAAGTAGGCTGAAATGAGAAGGGGAAACTGTGAAATTGATGAAAAACACAGATGAACACAGAGGTACAGGATGCTGAAACAGTACAGATATTTCTTCCATGACAACATGCGTGCCAGTCTTTCTAATGAATACTCGAATTGTTCATGTTAACACTTTACCTGATAAACTGTTTCACTTTCATAGCTCGGGGATTGGAAAATAAATCCTCTGGGTTTACTGCACTTGATTGAGCTGGTCACAGGGAGAGCTTTCTCATGAATACCTTCTTGCTACAGGGCAGGGGGCTGGGCTGTGGCTGGTACAACGTTGTCAGATGCATCCTTTCAGCTTCAGAGGCTCAGTGAAGGGCTGGCAAGGATTAGGCTGTGAAGCAACTGTGGCTGGAAAAGGGACACATCATAATTTCTGCAAATGACACCTCCTCATTAGGTGTGGAACGCCTTTGTTTCTACAGACAGCCTGCAGGTATCATTAAAATGTTATTGAATACAACTCAGGTTAGACTGAAGAGTCATTTCAAAGTGATTGTCACCATTAGTGTCTTCGGCAAACCACAACTGTAAAAACCACATCAATGGGCCCCGCCATTACTCTGCAAGACTCGTTGCTAGTAACACTTAGACTGGGGATTGTGAGGTTTCGTCAATGAGCTATTAGTTTAACCAAAATGTGATCATCCTCACAATAAAAAGTTGATCATGTGGTGCTATATCATCCACACAAACTGCTCTCATCACAGCGTTTAAGAAAAGTTCAAGCACAGCAAAACTTCCTTGTGAGGCGTCAAATACAACCTCTGGTTAAGCTAAGTGAAGCCACTGATTTGCACGGATGAGTAACTTTGTAGCCGACAGATGCCCGAATCAATCTCTTACATTTGTAATTAACTAGCACTTGGTATGTTAGCTCAATGCTAACATAATGGGAATTTCCATTAACACGCTTAGCATCATGACACCAAAGATTTCGATTTTGGTCAACTTCAAATAGGATCTGTGTGCAGTATTGGTCTGGACATCTGGACATTATGTCGAGACTTTGTTAGTGTCCCACAGACTGTTGGCGTGAGTACACCTGCTCAGGTCAGGGCTGCCCATAAGGGGCATAAAGGGAAAATGTCCCTCTAGGGAAGGGTCCCTACCCTCTGATAGGGCCCATGGGGCTTGAAGTTAATCATAACCAAATTTTACTTCACTGTTACTTACAAAAACAACCAAAATCAACATTTTGTTTATTGTGTTAATTTGTTGCCTGTTTCATAATGGCATTGCCCATTGTGCAACATTAAAGCACCACAGGCCACATGAGAGGAGAAATTAAACGATCCAAGTTGACTGATACTAATATTGGATTTTTCTTGCTGTGCCGGCATTCATTTCCCTGAAAAGCATAGTAAAACAAAGAAAAGGAGTCGACTGTCGGGGGTTTTAGATCCAAATGATAATGTCACAACCAACTGCTTTCTGAAAGCTCAGAAAGCCATTCCCAGTCAGGCAGACAAGGTGAACGATACCAAGAATTGTTACTAGAGCTAACATGACCAGCTAGTGTGTGAAAGACCCAGGGACCTGTGAGATGGGGACCTCTTCAGGGGCCCATCCACATCTGCCTCAGGTGATACCGACTACAGAGGTCAGACATGATTGTGTACTGTTACTCTACACATGGACGCTCTGGCTCACGGTGGGCCTTGTGAGCATATTAGGCAAGTGATGAAAAGCAGGTGCTGAGCCAGAGGAGCAGAGCATTCAAACACACACAGCCAAATTACGTGAGACAAGATGCATGACAAGATGCATGCACAGACATACTTTGAGCAGAAGTATTGTGATCTAACGGAAATCGACAAACACTAAAAGCATATGCTGCTAATCACTCACAAATGTCCACGTTGTCAACACAACGCTCAATAAATGTTTCCATTCTGATAATTTATTTGGATAAATTGATCCCATAAAAAGGCCAAATTCCATCTGCTTGTTCCTTGTGCTCCAACAGAGGAACGGAGCCTGAGGTAACCCACTTGCATTGGGGAGATTTTTGTCCAACAGTACAAAAGTGGTTACCCTATTAAGATTGGAACCACTATTTTCTCTCAGTCAGATGAAATTAAAATAATAAACTACAGTCCTACTATGCATTCCAAGTCAAAATCACCAACATCACAAGACAGCAAACCTCACAGCATGCACATGCACAGTAATGAATGCAAGACCATACTTTCTGTCAGGCGCCTGTGCTCAAGAGTGCATGTGTGTGTTAGAGAACATGCGGTGCATGCTGTATGCACTTTAATCTGATAATAAGAATATTATAGTAGGAAGGACCATCGTTGCTTCAAATACTGTAGATGCCTGAGCAGAGCATTTTATTGCCCTCTCACCTCCAGTTTAACAGAGCTGCTCTGTGCAAAAGGCAGAATGAACATGAGTGAAAACTCATGTTCATTCTGAACACAGGGTGTCCTCGAATGCAGAAATGCATTCAAGGACACCCTGTTCCTTTTCCATACAGCCTAATTTCCAGTTAGTTGGTGCTATTTTATGTCACGTACGTATTTTCTATGCAATTCATTTGTCTTGGCAAATCGTCTTTTAGCTGAGATGACGTAATGCAGACACGTCAGGATACCATCTGCAGGCTCAGTCTTTAAATTCATTTGAAACCCAAAAAAATAATGCGGCAGAAAACAAAGCCCTGCATTTCTTTTGTTAACGAGGTCCACTGAGGCCACGCGAACAAGCACCAAATTTTAAGCATTTTAATAGGCATTTAAAATGTTTCAAAAAGCAAAATCTCACGCAAGAACAGACAGACCTCTGGAAAGTACAACACTGCAAACAACATAAATCGTTCAGTCAAAATGGCTTAGGTCTAATTTATTGACGAGTCATTTTTATAACATGTTGAAAGAAATGAACATTTTTTTATGGCACGTTACATCATATACCATGGGGCAAATAATCAACGAATGTCTTCAAATGTTCGAGTGAACACACAGCATGTTATGTCTATTGGCAGCTGTGGGAAATTCTTACCTTACAGAAGCACATCATACCTTTGAGAGCATCAACATTTACAGTTGGTGCACTATGGTGCAGGATATTGGACATAGTTGGTTGTTAAATAGTTGAAAATTCATACCACAAATCCATCTCAATGCCTGCAATGTCTTTGAGTATAAAGTGAGATTATGACCACAAACATGAACAAGTGGCTATATGATAAATAAGTAAATCATGCCATCATAAAAGCCAGAGCTGCAGGGAAGGCAGAGGACATCAGCGCTCTGAGATTCTCTTTATGGTTCAGTCTGTGTCTGACAAGTCCACAAATCATCACCTCAGCCCCGAGCTCAACACCTGTAAAATCACTCTACCACATGCAAAGACAACATAACATTACGTGTTCGGCCAAGAAGGACGCAATTTTTGTTGACGTCCCACCTTGTCAACCGTGACAGGAGCCTCTCATCCATGAGCAGAAGCATGTTTCGTCTCAAGCAGTGATCCAGCGCGGCTCGGCAGAAAGAAAACAGAAATGAAACTGCCCAGAATATGACCCCTGTGGATTATTATATCATTAGGCAACACAGTCAGGATCTTTGGAATGAGACATTACAGTGTAGTCGGGGTGAGAAAAAAAATGTAATTGGTCTAAGTGTTTTGCAGGGTGATTTTAAAAATTGATCTTATTCACCAAAATGGAAATATTTCTGTATATATTTTTTTGGGCCCAGATGCCAATGGCATGGACAGCTGTCATATTGTGGAAACACACCTTACGGCACTATACATGTCACTATCAAGAGCTAAAAACAGAGCAAGCTTAATAACCAAGCCAGAATGAAATCAACAGCCCATTTTATCTGCCATTAACTCCACCCGTACAGCATGGCGGAAAATAAAGGGGTTTCAGAACATGGTTTACAGTTTGGAGCTGTGGAACATTATTCTGTCAAGGAAGTTTCCTCTGAGACAGCTGTCCATCAAATTTACAGCCAGGTGACAAGAGCATATAGTCCCAGTCCTGCAGCATTGTGTCAATTTTTGGCCCTTTGAGCACCACATATGAAGTGAAGTCTAGTTCCATCAGCTGATAGCTGATGGAGCCACACAGTGAAAGTCCTCTAATATATTTGTCATTCTGCATTTATGGAAATAGACTAGAACATTTTTCTAGCAAAGATGAAATAAACTGATATAATTTCCATATCAAGAGTGAAGCTACAGCCAAGATATCTTATTAAGCGTTTGGTCTCTTTAGTCCGGCACAAAACGCGATAAAACCAAAATGTGGTCATTTTGAGTCTCTGGTTTTGTGTAAGATTACACTAAATTCAACATAATATTCCAATAATTGAGGTTACAAGTGCTGGTAGGCAGATGTTTTACATTTGGATGGAGCCGGATTTGCTGTTTTTAGTCTTTATTATAGGATAGTCGAGACTATATTGCTGCAGCTTCACATTCATATTCTCAACAAACGGTGACTGAAACTTTACTATTTTTATCTGACTTGCATGTGTTCAAGCTGAGAGAAAGAAACCAAAAATCTTGAGGAACTTCAACGCCATATATATATATATATAGAAAACCAGACCCCAGCCAGCCAGATTAGGTTATACCTCGAACCAGCTGGTGTTTCTAACCTGAATCTTCAAGCTTCATACTTTGACTTTTACACTCGCCACACGAAGACTGTGGCGAGTGGAGACACTTTATTGCCCGAAGGCTGCTTCTGTGATCGCACATCATACTCTGACAAGTGGTACAAGCATTCATGTATGAATATTCAAGAATCACTGAAATGAGTTTTCAACTGGGAAAACTCACGTGAACGTTGCTTCTTGCAAGAGAACAAGTCGGTAAGACAAAAAGAACATGACGTACTTGCAGAAACAGGGTTTATGAATGATGAATTCGTGAGACAAGATGCATGACAAGATGCATGCACAGACATACTTTGAGCAGAAGTATTGTGATCTAACGGAAATCGACAAACACTAAAAGCATATGCTGCTAATCACTCACAAATGTCCACGTTGTCAACACAACGCTCAATAAATGTTTCCATTCTGATAATTTATTTGGATAAATTGATCCCATAAAAAGGCCAAATTCCATCTGCTTGTTCCTTGTGCTCCAACAGAGGAACGGAGCCTGAGGTAACCCACTTGCATTGGGGAGATTTTTGTCCAACAGTACAAAAGTGGTTACCCTATTAAGATTGGAACCACTATTTTCTCTCAGTCAGATGAAATTAAAATAATAAACTACAGTCCTACTATGCATTCCAAGTCAAAATCACCAACATCACAAGACAGCAAACCTCACAGCATGCACATGCACAGTAATGAATGCAAGACCATACTTTCTGTCAGGCGCCTGTGCTCAAGAGTGCATGTGTGTGTTAGAGAACATGCGGTGCATGCTGTATGCACTTTAATCTGATAATAAGAATATTATAGTAGGAAGGACCATCGTTGCTTCAAATACTGTAGATGCCTGAGCAGAGCATTTTATTGCCCTCTCACCTCCAGTTTAACAGAGCTGCTCTGTGCAAAAGGCAGAATGAACATGAGTGAAAACTCATGTTCATTCTGAACACAGGGTGTCCTCGAATGCAGAAATGCATTCAAGGACACCCTGTTCCTTTTCCATACAGCCTAATTTCCAGTTAGTTGGTGCTATTTTATGTCACGTACGTATTTTCTATGCAATTCATTTGTCTTGGCAAATCGTCTTTTAGCTGAGATGACGTAATGCAGACACGTCAGGATACCATCTGCAGGCTCAGTCTTTAAATTCATTTGAAACCCAAAAAAATAATGCGGCAGAAAACAAAGCCCTGCATTTCTTTTGTTAACGAGGTCCACTGAGGCCACGCGAACAAGCACCAAATTTTAAGCATTTTAATAGGCATTTAAAATGTTTCAAAAAGCAAAATCTCACGCAAGAACAGACAGACCTCTGGAAAGTACAACACTGCAAACAACATAAATCGTTCAGTCAAAATGGCTTAGGTCTAATTTATTGACGAGTCATTTTTATAACATGTTGAAAGAAATGAACATTTTTTTATGGCACGTTACATCATATACCATGGGGCAAATAATCAACGAATGTCTTCAAATGTTCGAGTGAACACACAGCATGTTATGTCTATTGGCAGCTGTGGGAAATTCTTACCTTACAGAAGCACATCATACCTTTGAGAGCATCAACATTTACAGTTGGTGCACTATGGTGCAGGATATTGGACATAGTTGGTTGTTAAATAGTTGAAAATTCATACCACAAATCCATCTCAATGCCTGCAATGTCTTTGAGTATAAAGTGAGATTATGACCACAAACATGAACAAGTGGCTATATGATAAATAAGTAAATCATGCCATCATAAAAGCCAGAGCTGCAGGGAAGGCAGAGGACATCAGCGCTCTGAGATTCTCTTTATGGTTCAGTCTGTGTCTGACAAGTCCACAAATCATCACCTCAGCCCCGAGCTCAACACCTGTAAAATCACTCTACCACATGCACACAGCTGGCAGGCAACAAACGGCCGAAACCTGGAGGGACCTGTCTGCATTGTTCCTCAGGTGTTGCTATAAAAACACCAAAATAAATCATTATATATATATATA
>KV751319.1:13487351-13498887 GCA_001698575.1 Mola mola
ACACACACACACACACACACACACACACACACTATACAAATACACACAAGGACAGACTGACTGGCAGACAATCTGTTGACGGCGGATCAGCACAAACATGAAGAGGACACACTCCGAACACTAAATGCAATTATATGCAAGCATATATGAGCGTTGAGTGCGTGGAGAGACGCTGCGACGCCGTCTGCTGTGGACAGATGTATGTGTGCAAGGCCTGACCGGGGTCAACCGGTCGCTTCGGCATCGATCAGTGGATGCCGTGACGCGTTAAATGGGAAAGAATGACTTCACGGTGTGTGACGATGACTGACATGCGACAGAGAGGAAGATAGACGCCACTTTTCTCTCACCGATGAGGCAGCGGGGGGGGGTGTAGGATGGGAGGAAGAGGGAGGAAAGAGGAAGGGAGAATAAAAGGACAAAAGGTTCTGACCTAATGTTGTGCCAGAGAAGAGAGGAAAAGAAACACTGAGATGAAGACAGGAAGAGGAGGGAGAGAGGAGAAGAGGAGGGACGCCAGAAACCCAAAATAGAGCGTAAAGATTGGAAGAGGAAGGGAAGAACGAGGCCTCGAGCAGGGGAAGGGGAAAAGGCAATCTAACCCAACACAGAAACGTCTAGGAGGGAGGGAGAGAGAGAGAGAGAGAGAGAGAGAGAGAGAGGTCAGTCTGCCTTCCTCTCTCAAGGAAAACGTTCGACTTCTCTCCCATCTCTCCCTCTCATTTCCTGCCTCGTTCTGTTGCTCCTTAAAAAGACAAGGAGGGAAACGAAACGTGAGACCGGAGCGGTCGCTGGGAGGGCGCGCGAGGCTGGAGGAGGAGGGAGAGAGAGAGAGAGGGTCAGATGGAGAGACGACCTCCGTCATCTGTCACGTCCATCCGCCCTCATGCAGTTATACCAGAGTGTTGCTCCTAATAATTCTTAATCGCCGTTAATCCCTCCACCACCCATTATCTCTTCCTCTGGCTTTCACTCTCATTTTTGCCCCTCGTTGCACAACAGCCTGCGAGCTATTAATAAAGCTCAAGCTGCTACTGACCATTATACACATTGCAGATTATACTTTCAATTAATCAACTCTAAAAATAAAAAAAAAATTGGCATGTTTTTGCCTGAAGCCACTTATATTTTCTGTGCCAACATATGGAACAGTAAGGGGGAAAATGTCTTATCAGACCACTAACCCTCTGCTACAATCTAAAGCTGATTCAAGTCCAAAATATTGAGTTAAAAATAATTTGGCAGGTTTTGGCAGCAAATTCCTGCAGTTAAGACGGAGCAACCAGAGGATGTTGGGAACTGTTTTGTTCAGTTATCAAAATGGTTGAATAAAAATAACGAAAACAAAACAGGGAACAAATTAGCAGTTTCCAAACTTTTTGGCTTGTGACTATTTTGAAATGAAGCAGTCTCTGCATGTGAGTCACATGTCTAATGTCACTTTTCACTTCAATAGTTTTTACAGGGCAGAAAAAGAAAACTACAAATACATTAAAATTTCATTTTTCATTTAAATTCCCCTTATTGGATCTGTTAAAATTTTGCTGCAGTATTTCATGAAACCCTTAAAATCTCACTTCTGTTTTGTGAAAAATGACATATTTTGATTTTTTTCATGAAAAAAAATTGGCCTGAATGTAACTCAACAACCTTTCTTTGTCTCCACTGAAGGGATGTGAACGTGCTACTTTGCACTTCCACAGCTGAGCAATAACATATTTACTCCCTTTTGTGGGACGAGCTCCAGAAACTCTTGATACTACATTTCCCATAATGCAACCTAAAAGTGTCTTTTGGTGTCTCCTAAAAAGATACACATATTACTGACAAATGTTATTTTCTAAAAACATCAATGAGAATATCAGAGCCACAAAAATGACTCTGTAGGTACTTTCACAATCTGAAAAACAGTCCTGCTCATCGGTATCCGTTCATCCTTCTGCTCTCCCACCCCAACTTTACAAAATATGAAGAACGTTAAAGATACTGCGCACAACACCTGAGCGAGTTCAACACTGCAGCCTCACTAACTGAGCACTTCCCTCTTACATCGGACTTGTTAATATGGATGACTCCAATAAAACTGTGCTGCTGACAGCTATTGTCTGAAACGGGGAACATAACTTTCTGCTGGAGGCCTCTGAGCTGTAATGAAGAGAATATACTGTGAGGGCAGAGGGGGCAATGGAACTGCGGAGCTTTTATTGACATCGGTGTGTGTGTGTGTGTGTGTGTGTGCACTGACCGGTGAAGAGGTCTCCGTTGCTGTAGGCCTTGCCGCGTCCCTCCTCATCGTTGGGCACGGCCGACACCTGCTTGGCCGAGGTGCAGCCCATGGCCTCACAGTCTGAAGCCTCTCCTCATCGCACTCTCACCTGGCCGGGGGACAGAGACGTACGTCGCAAAGTGAGACACACGCCAGACTACGTGCACTTCACAGAAAATACCGCAGCCTTGGTGTGGTGGACTGACACCAGCTGACTATCTTATTCCAAACAAACTGGGTCAATCGATGTAGAACGCTTCATGAGGCTTTGGTGATTTGATGTGCAAACGTTTTCAGTGCTGCAGCTGCACGCGGTGCTTCCTGCACTTCAAAACAGGCGGATAATTGTTTGGAAAAACGGTTTTATATCTTCCTGTATGTAACTATTGTCTTCCATTACAGTAATGTCAATGTCAAATCCGGTGTTCAGAGCCACAAATGTAGTCATAGCACATCAGCAGAAGGTGGTTATCTATGATATTTTCACACATTATTTCCAAGCATAAGCGTTTCTTTTGGGCGAAACACAAGGCGAGGAGTGGAGGAGGCCAGTGAGTACATAAACCGGATGGTCAGGTGTGAATTTGGGCTGCAAATGGTATTTGGGTTTCTTTTAGAGGCAAGCGGAAGTCGCCCTTAAAACAAATAACTTTAGTCAAAATCTTAAAGTAGCTCTTATAAATGTACATAAGTATTAAAAGTACCTGATGTTAGAATGTAATTAATGCTACAGTATGTCATGCATTTTTGGCACCACGAGGCAGAAATCCCATAATAACCTTTAATTCATGTTAAATTACTATTTTAATTCAAGTGGTCTGATAAAAAAATTAAACTTCCTGCAGCTCCTCTTTGCTCTGTGTCGGAAACTCTATGCGTGAAAGCACTTTTCAGCCAATAGTATCATTTCAGAGAGGCAGAATGTTCCTACTGGCTGTTCAACAAAGGGTAGATGTGTGTTTACGTCCCCACAGATGGTGAGAGGCCAATACAACAGTGGACATCCCAGCAGGGAAAGTTGCTCTTTCAGCAGTCTCAACAACTGCGTACACGGCAAAGTGCCAGAAAACAAGGAAGCGTGAATATTTAAATGGTGGGGCGGAGTGACGGAGCAGAAGGGAGTTGCTACTTCCGGATTCTCATGCTTTATTCCCAGAGGTTACTTTTGCTTTAAGTATAGTAATGAAAAGTAAGACACAAAACAGGCAGATTTTTATTAACTAAATCAATTCAAAATTTTAATTAACATATGCATTACAAATAGATAATTATAATCCGTTGGAGTATCTGGGCCAGAATGTAAATATTATAATAGAAATTTTAAGAGGATAAAAGTAATAATTTCAGTTGGTTACTTTAGAGGCCAGACATCAGAACAATCCCCGGAGCCATAATGAGGATCGTGGAGAACTCTGTGACTACGGGTTTCATAAATACGGAAATTCTTAATAGTTTGGCACATCAGCATTTTCGGTCGTCGAGGCGGCCTTAAAGGTCAGGTTCTGAAGGCGTGGCTGAATATGAGCCCACCGACTGGTGCAAATCTGTAAACAACTGTTTTCAGCCCCTTCAAGTGTCCTTTAAACAGCTCCGTCAGGAGCACGGGACTAAAATAAACGCCACTAATTTTCAGAAAAGCGGAGAGGAAAAACCCTCCCGTTCGGAGAGACAGCTGACAGCGAGCAGACGGTGATCGTCACTGTCAGTCGATCACACGCGCTGTCACTCTCACATGCCATGTGTCATTGACGGAGCCCATCTGACTGCTGCCAGTCACAGAAGACGCACACACACATGCACAGCCATCCACATGAAGTCTGCACAAGTCATCCACTACAGAGAAAGGGAATAAATGGGTTGGTTAGAGGGGCGGGAGCTGGAGAGCCAAACACACAAAGAATGGGAGGAAGTAGGAAGGCTGCAGAAGCGAAAGAAAGGATGGAATAGAGAGCGAGGCCGGGGAGAAAGACAGGCAGAGGGCTTCCCCCTTCCTTCACTCCTGTGTTTGACTGCCGCCAAAAGGTATCTCGTGTAGCTTCACTAGGCAGCAGGTGAAGGCCTCACCCTTTAATTTTCAGAGACATCGACAACAACCCGGCTGGAGAAGTGAATCGTTTACAACCCGTCTGGTTATTTATTTTCCTCTCGGGCTTCACTGCAACTCCACACTCCCAGATCTCACACTAACACTGGAAATATTAAATCCATATTACTATTTACCTTTTGAACTACATATATACAGTATATACACACACACACACACACACACACACATCTGTGTAATAGTGTTGGAATCACCACAGGCCCCACGATACGATGGTATCGATATTGCGATCTGTTACCTATTGCGATGTTATATACTACGAAATATTGCAGTTTTTCACTCATTTCCACTGCAAAGCATGTCCCCAAAGTAAAATGCTGTCATTATCTGTTTTGTCTAATGACGGTTTCAGTCTATTCGTCCCATTTCATGAACATTTTTTGCAGCAAAAAGTTGCAAAGACAAACAGAGCTGCCATGAATGTTCCAAGCTGACACACTAAACTGTTTATTCCAGTCTACAGACAGTTCGAATACATTATTCTAGCAACCAGGGTGCATTATTTTGCATTTCTGTAATAAAACATGAGTATTTTTTCCACTGATTCAATTTTGTCCCTTGCACTTCAGGAAACATTCTTTAAATTACTGCCGAAAACAGATCTTTGCGGCCGACACCATCGGAGCCGTTGGAGAAATGCTCTTGAAATCCTATCGAGTGAGCTCACGCATGCATTTCTTCAGATGCCTGCAGGTGAGGGATGTGGCTGCGCTCGGGGAGAGGGAACTGGATGTGTGTGTCTGCATCACCTGTGGACCGAGCTTATCCCGTTCCAGGCAGCCAGGGACACCTGGGAACGAGTCAATTATGGCTCGCAGGCATTTCTAAACCCGCGCAGCCATGCACAGCTGGGCGGCCTTAATGCAGTCTCAGGCAGAAAGACTGTGGCGGCAAAGTTTCAGAGATGATCTCAACGGGCGTAATCTGCCGCTTGACAGAGCTGCTTAAACGAGCACAGAGGAGTACAAGGTGTGTACCTGGAAACACTGCCGCAGGGGTGCATGTTACCTGTCAGAGGATCACAGCGCTGCGAGGCCTACAGAGGGAACAACAGGGAGAACTCTGGAGAACCGAAGTGAATATTATATTAGCAAAGCACAGAGAATCCCTTCTGAAACGGAGCGCAGAGAAACGAGAGTTGCCTCGATAGATTTTCAGTTTCGATTGGTCCCCAGCACGTGGGAAGCATCTGTTTGAGGGCTTTGATTTGTGTGTATTGAAACATCAAATTGTGAGTAGGAGCGGTTTAAAAATAGAGCCAGCCGTCCCAGAGCTATTGTAGCGCGCAGGGATAATGTTAGGCTGTGTGAGGCTGTAAGCTGCTATTACTTGGGTCATATTTATATATATAAAAAGATACAGCTAGCAAGCCCACTGTTAACCATGGGTTTTCTAATAAACCAGACGATACACATCTTTACAGTGGCGCAAAAATCAGTTTTAGGCTGAAATTCAAAGAGCCAAAATCAGGTGCGATTACAGCTCGGAGGTTGTCCTTTTCGTGATGCTTGTGCATGCATGTACTGACTTTTCATACATTAATTAGTTTTAACTCCTCAGACATTTTAAAAAGAGCAAACTAATTTCGAATGAGGCCATAAATCAAAAGGCACGCACTGAGCAGACGCTGCTTCGTATTATACAAGTTTGGAACTAATAAAGGCTGAGGAATGTGTCTCCCTGTACAATGAGACGCGTCAGGGCTGAGCTCTAACCCGTCCAGCCTACAAGTGCCACATGCACGACCTCACTGGGGCGTTGCGCAGCGCTGATTTAACCCACAGCTCGCAAGTGTGGCTGCTCTGAACTCGGACAGGCTGAGCCCGACGAGCTAAAGACACTCACACCAGCCAACGATCCCTTGCCCCAAGATGGGCCACATCACATCGAAGGGGGTAAGAGCTGTTAATACCAACTGGCACACGACCACCTCAGGATCCTCGCAACCCGCTCCACATGCTTGACGTTTATCACGGCCATGCCTGCCAAAGCAAAGTAGTAGCCTAATTTAGGGATATAAATAATGCCATGTCATCTCGCAGCTCTTGCATCATTTCTGGCTGAACCTGCAGCACAGTTTTGACGGAGAGCTTTTCTCAGAGCGCTTCAGCCAGTGACCATCCTTAAATATGTCAAAAAAGAAAGAAGAAAAAACAAAACACAAGCCAACAGGCTAAAAACTATTGAATGCATTTGTGTCCGAGCCAAAGAGGAATCCTCGACACATGGCGAAGAACCAAGCCCTAAAGTGTGATCTGGCAAAGACGCAGACTTGCCCATGCCTGCATACCGCGCGATGGGACGTGACCTACTCTCAGGCATGTGAATAAGCCCTCTTCTCAAGTCAGTTTGTCAAAGGAAGAACTCAGACGGACTGCGCGGGGGGATGTGAGTGCACACGCTTGCTAAATACACATGCACACAGTGCAGACAGGCAGTGCAGTGTGCAGGGCGAAGGCGGTTTCTCAAACACTGTGTTGTGCCAGAGGCAGAGCGAGCAAACGCAGGGCCTGAAAAACTGGCTGAGCAAAGGGGGAAAGAGAGAGCAGCACCACAGGGACGTATCGGGAGGCGTGTGCGTAGAACAGGTTTCTTTTTTTTTTTTATTTTATTTTTGTATGGATCTAATATTTCCGTCATGATCACTTCCCATCACAGGGCTGCTGTGGCAGGAGTGTGTGCCTGTGACTCAGCGTCCTTGTAGAGGGAGGATGACTTCAGCCACAGGGAGAGAGCCACAGAGCTTCAGGGCACAGTGGAGCAGATCCATCCTCCGCTCCGTCATGCTGAGCCACGCTCGGCCGGTCTGCACAGCTCTGCATTGAGCCAAAGTGGACTGAACCATTGCATTTATATGTTACAGGTGCGGCGTTAAGGTCGGCCATATCCACGCAGTGTTCAAGGATTAGACATATATCAGAATATTTAGTCAGCGTTATAAAAAAGATCTGAACTCAGGATCAGTTCGGTTGGTGGATGACTGAACAGAATCTCACCTGTTAAATGGGACAGTGAAATACTGCCAGTGGCATGATTCCCTTGTAGTTAATAGTTAATCTAAAAAAAAGCATGCATGGACGCCAGCTTTTCTTTCAGGTCAGGTGGCCGTCCCACCTTTGGTATAACACGCTGTGGAAAACAAATGAGTCTGGTTGGGTAAGATGAACATATAAGGATAACACAGAAGGAGATATAATTTATTATCTTTGGGTGTGTTAAACACTTGCTGGCAGTATTCACTGTGCAAATCAATGAGAAAGACGGGTTTACGGCCGTATTGGAATTACTGGGCGCAGGTTTGATGTTTGTGAAATTCCACATTCACCAACCTCTCACTGGTGTGTTTCTCAGTATGTGTGAGAAAAGTGTGCAATTGTTCAGCCGGAAACCTGCACCGATTGCATTTTTGGTTCGATTTATCAATATTTTTTATTACCAACTGATAATTGATAATGTAAAATGTCCGGTTAACAGGCCGATAAATACGATGCACCCCGATCACGATATCGGTGTAAATCATTGGAGATGTAACAATCCACTGTGAGCTGGTTTAAAAAAAAAAAAATCACTAAAATAATGTGATTCATCAAGCAGTTTGAGATATGAAACGAGTCTGGAGACACGTATTGAACAGCAGATGGCGCTGAGGCTATGGTACATGTTTCATTAAGACTTTTAAAATTTTTTTTTTTTGAGTTGATGGTTTTGATTGAACAAACAAAAATAAAAGTCCAGATGCCTTTAACTAAAGCACTAAACGTTCTTCTGATACCTGTCCTCTAAAGTAAGCGACTAAAATGTTCTTCTCATAATATTTCATATAAAGAAAAGCGGCAGGATCGGGAAGCGGGGCGGAGCTACGGAACGGCCAAAGGGAAGCGCGGGGGGAGTGGAGCTGCTTACATGGGAGTCTCATGTTTGATTTGCCGAAGTCACAAACTCCGACTTCAAGGCAGAAGATGCTATTTTCTTATTGACAAAGTGAAGGAAACGTGCGTTGTTTTGCTGTTTCTAAAGATTGTCACCTCCCTGCATCGCAAGTGAAAAGGGATTCTCTAATTCTACAAAGCAACTATTTGTAAAAAAATTGAAGTATTTTGTCCTTTTTGTCTACCCTTTTTCATTTAGACTTAAAAAAAAGAAAAAGGAAAAAAGTTTTGGGGAAAATTGTGAATCATGAAACGATCACCGTGAATCATATCGTATTGCATAGTTGGGCCGAGTGAATCATTCCATCCCCACTGCACACACCAAAGCTTCATCACAAGCAAGAGCCACTTGGGGAACAGAATAAACAGTGCAGCAACACTGTTGACAAATGAAAAACTTTATCAGAAATAAATGGGCCAATCATCATGCAGCAGGTAATGCCTCAACTTAACTCCAACTTCAGTGCGTCTGCTTCTTTGTGACAGAGTCTCAGCGCAACTCTATAATATTTACTCAAGCCAGGCAGCAAATGCTGCAGCTTTCCTCGCGACCCAGTTTAAGCACTCCATTAGTCTGACAGGCCTGCGAAGCTGTGCCACCACGCTGGTGGACTGTGACGGTTTCAGCAGTATGTGTGTAAGTGTGTATCTCAGGACAGCTTCTCTGTCTTTTTCCTCTCCCTCTCCCTCTCCTGCTGTTGTAATCGGGCTGACGCGTGGTCTGAGAGGGAGGGCCAGGGTGTGGAAACAGAGGGGCGGGGACAGAGGTACAGGAGCTCCTCTGTTCTGTCTGTGTGGCTGACAACGAGAGACTCGTGGTGAAGGAATAAGAGCAGCTTTTAGGCAAGTTGTAAAGACCCAAAAAGCAGCCGGGTTTGAATTGAGAGGTCTGCTCTGCTTGGCTCTCATACAGTTCCCTTTAGAGAGAGACATGACGGTGAAGGGCCGGAAAGAAGAAGAAGAAGGA
The DNA here is from genome assembly GCA_001698575.1 of Mola mola. NCBI lineage: Eukaryota > Metazoa > Chordata > Actinopteri > Tetraodontiformes > Molidae > Mola > Mola mola. The sequence goes on from KV751319.1 coordinate 13,496,618, forward strand.
GTGGTGGACAAGAACATTCTGGATTACCACAAGCAGCCTATCTTCAGAGAGCAGCAGGGCGGTCTAATTGAAACCTGAACCGCGCGGGGTTGGTACAGGTCAAAGCGTACCATACAAAAACGGATTGTTCCACTTCAAACATAAAATGTCTCCTCTGAGGCCTATTACTGGCTGGCGCTTGTACTGCTGGCTTCTTTGGAGCGAGTCAGCCTCCCTGAATGTGCAAAAAGAAAGTAGTCATGCCCATCTCGTTCCCTCGGCTGCTCCCAGTAGAGCCAGAGGAAAAAGCAGGTGGGAGCCTGAGGGGATTTGAGGGTGAAAAGGGGGATCAAAGGGGAGTAAAGAAATGTTTTGGTGATATTGTGACCTCCTCCTGCGTCAACATTAAACATACAACAAAGTCTGTAAAAAGAAGCTGATTTTTATGCCCCAGCATCAGTTCCTCCGAAGCATGAAAAGGGCCGCCGCTAATGTCTGAGAGCAGACCAATAAAAAGGTGTTGAGCACTGTGGTTCATTGCTTTCATGTATTCAAGTGTATGAGTGAGTAAGTGCCTGATCATCACATTTACTAAGAGACAGCTGCACATGGCTGATGGAGGCAAAAACTACTCCAGCGTGGCAGCCACACAAGGCCAAACATGTTTACGCCTCCTCTTCCAAACCCATCTGAATTGCTAACACACCATCGAAAGAATAGCAGCATTAATATTCATTAAAAATTACCACCGGCGAAGGAAATAAATATCAATCTCGGCCTAATTGGCGAGCACGCTGCAGGATAATTGGCAGAGGCTTTTTTCGGAGTCTGAGCGAGAGCGGAGCCCTTCATCGACGAGCCGCAGCCTGATCTTTGTGTCTCAACGGAGCTGTTATTCTTTCAGGAGCAAACCAGTGTTTTTTCCTCCTCCTTTTTGTTGCAGGGTGGCGTGCACAGGCCGCACAGGGGAAGCCTTTTATTCCAAAGACTCAACACTTTTCAATCTACTGGCCAAGAGACTGAGGCTATTGTTATTCACAGTCCGCCGACGGCTGTTGTGCCATTTGGAACGACTGAGATCGGTATCGCGATATAGCAAATGTAGGCAAAAAAATAAATAAAATCACGAAACCGGGTTTTCCTCCAGAAGTCCTGCATCACTGCATACCTGTTATCCTGCGACACGGTTCGATCATTGGACTGTTGATGCAGCGACAAAATGTTTAGAAAACTTTTCGAGCAAGAACATCAAACATTCACTGACTCCAGCCAGTCAAATGTGAGGATATACTCCTTTTCTCTACTTTAGAAATATGTTTCAAACTGACACTTCAGGTTTCTGGAGGATGTTATACAGTTTTACAGATCATGATATTTGACAAACAATATGAGTAAATCTATTCAACAATCAGAAGATTCAATTGCTAATCAAAGCAATTTGAAAAAATAAGGATGGGTTTCGGCCCTAAAATGACACAGACACAGTGATGCTGATGATGATTACGCCGGAAGTCGATGGACAATACCGATTTACTGCCCTGTCATACATCGCATAATATGCAATATGTCATGGTTTTTACCAAAATCAAAACCTCAGTCCATCTAGAGGGGAACCTAGACTTAACAATTATTGATAAAAATGACATGTAAATAATAGTTCAGTTCAATATGTCAGTAAGTTTGAAACCCAACTATTCTCACTGAGACCGGCACAACAGAAAAGACAACGTTCAGGCTCATTTTCTCCTCTATCACCTGTCGTAATACTGAGAAACATCAGTCCATCTGTGGAACTGCCATCATCTCTGCGAGAGATCCAATCATGAGCACTTTATCTGGGTTTGGTGATGGGAAACAGATGTATTGTGTCTGATGGGAAAGGACTCTTCGGAGATTCACACAGGACTCTGGAGGGAGCACTGGAGTGAAGAGGAGAAGAGATAAGAAACGAAAAAAAAAAAGCTGGCAGGCTTAATCACTACTGGACTCCAAACATAAACTGCACCGTAAACACAGGCAGGGACCCAGCTGATTTATCATGGGACGGACACAAACAGCTCGATGCACGTGCGCAGGTCGGGATGCAGGGCCAAAGCCAACCCCTGCTGACTCAGAGGGCAAGATCGGACGACAGCGATGGCAGAAAACAGCTTACATCCACTGCAATGCAGGCTGAACCACACACAAACAGACAGGGCACAGCACACGGTGACAACTGTTTACGGGGTCTATTGCTGCAACCTCAGGGAAGCTTCCAGTCAGGTAGAGCATAACGATTGGCCGGCGAGCCC
>KV751319.1:13508206-13528699 GCA_001698575.1 Mola mola
TATCGTTTTGGTCAAATATAAAAGACCTGGCATCAAAGTGCAGCTCTGTAATATGGCAGTGAAAAAAGAACACTCACACCATGTCATTGAAAATTTACCTTATAAAGGAAATAAGTGCTCTCTGCAAACTCAGGCCTCAGGGGATGTTGGGCCCAGTGTACCCTGAAATCAGTAGTGAAGGCCTGGGGATAGACAGAGAAGGACGACAGAGTCAGCACACCTTCCCAGGCATCTAATTAGAACAGACCGATGAAGCTAAAGTACGAGTGTGTCGTATAAAATGTGAAAAGCTTGTTTTCAAACAATCACATTTGGCGGCACGAGCCATTTGTTGTTACGTAACTCTACGGTCAAATGACACCATGTGACTTTTTGTGGAACAGTTCAGGCCTAAGATTTGGTATTTCAAGTTGAATACACAGATAAACATATTACCTCTGGCAGGAAGTTGTGCTTCTTTGTAACTTGATACAACATTTCATGAGTCTCGATGGCTGGCCGGATATCTCCCTTTAACACCTAATGGATTAACAGTATGTCCATTATGACTGAAAGGGTTTAACCCAAAGTAAAAGCTGTATGTCATGTGGTCTCGTCTGACCTGCAGACCAGGGAAGAAGGCCAGCAGAGAGTCCATCCATGTGCGAGCGGGAAGCAGAGGTTTGTGGATGTGGACGTCCAGCAGCAGCGGAGGCTGGCTAATGTACTTCATTATGGAAGCATAGTGCTACATGGGAAGACAAAGACAGACATTAAAAGGTCTACTGCTTGGTAATGACCACAACTTACTCAAAATGAGCCCGAACACTTACAGGCAAATAAAAAGCATCTGAGTAAAACCTTTCTAAAAACCATTATTTCAATGTTAACTTCTGTGCTAAAGAGCTGAACAGTATTCTGAAAGCCAAAAACAGAACTGGTGCTGCCACTAAGACAAAAGGCTATTATGCAAACAGAGTGGGATTGAGTTACTCAGTGTGAGCCCTCACAATATTGAAGCGCTGGAGAAACAGGTCATCTCCCAACAGGATGTAGGCCTTTAACAGGTATTCATAGTACGAGTCGATTCCTGCTCCGACTCCACTGTCTGGAGACACACAACCACACATCGTTTTATGAGACAAGAGAAATCAGATGATGAGCAAGTGTTACGTTTAATCAACTAAATCCTGTCTCACACAGACAAAAACTCTATCCATTTTTCACTCCTTCTACCAGACAAACCGCACCGCACCCCACCCCACCCCACTCCCATCCCACTAAGGTCCTTTTGCTTTCGCTCTTACCCCTGCGCACCCACTCTCCCGAGTGGATATTGATGGTGGTTCCCACCAGGTTGCTATTCCTCTGCCTCTTCTCCCACAGAAAGTCCATGGCTCGTCGGGCATGGGCCTGCGCATGTGAGGAAGGGCAAATTGCAAAAACATGAATAAATAGATCTGTAGCAGCTTTCCACCTTTTAAGGAATATAGTAACTGGCTCATCAGCACACTACAAAAACTAAAATGTCTGAAATATTTCATTATACCACAGTAGCAACTCTTTCTTATCCAGTGTATGAATCTTAAAGAGCACAAAGTTCTTCAAGCAAATGAGAATTTTGGTTTTTGGTTCAAAAATGCATGTACTAACTATTTCAACTTTCAGTATTCCTGGTCTTTTTCACAGAACATATTTGGACACATAACAGCAGGAAAAGCACATCTGTAAATTACAAAGTTAATGATAAATGAATTATTTTAGCTACAAGACAAACTACAATATTTTAACAAAGTGATGTCCTGGTTAGGATGCAAGAGGTGCATAAAAGAAACAATAATGAAAAGAAATGTTCAAGTATACATGAAGAGACAAGAAAGATGCTTCATAGAAACTACTGGTGCATTTCAAAATAATTGAATATTGTGATCTTGTTATTTGAGAAAATTAAAATTTGACATAACCCAGACTGATTAAATGTAAAGTAAAACGTTTCAACGATTTCCTTATTTTAATGTAGATAATTATGGTCTATGGCTCAAACAACACACAAAAAAAAAAAAAAAAAAAAAAAAAAAAAAAAAAAAAAAAAAAAAAAAAAAAAATCTCAAAATATTAGAATATTCCCCTGCAACTGTTTAAGTCATAATTAACAAAAAACTTTATGTGTAACGAATATAGAATACATGAGAGTTTAGCTTAAAAAGAGCTTTTCCAAGACACTGACTTTTGAGATGCAAAAGAACATTAAAAAATCCCTTTTATGAATGAGGATCAGTAGGTCCATAATATGTTCAGGTTTTCTCAATCTGCTTCACCTGCTTCATGTGACATGCAACAACAAGATGTTTGTTTTAGAGCCAGGCCTCTGAAAGTTTGTCTCAAAACATGTAAAGTTACAATATACAATGTCTGAATAACAGACAAAAAAAAGAAAGATGAGCCACTTGTGTGGGTATTGCTGTTCAAACTGCTGGTGCTTTCCTACTATTTAACAGCTGTTTTAAAGTGGTGATAAGGGAAAGTTGGTTCACCCAGCAAGTCTAATAGCACAAAATCCAATTTGAGGTTGAAGACTAAGCTATTTCTTTCTCAGCAAATGTTTTGAAGATAAAAATATTTAGTCAAACGATGAAATTATTCCCAACATCTATTTTGCTGTTTTAAGTATTGCTGCCTTAATTATAATACATTGCAGAACAACAGTATGTATGTAAATGTAACTGTATGAAAAACTTATCTGATGAAAATTGAATACCTCAAACACAGGATCCCCAGTGAAGCGACTTAGGGCAGCAAACTCCAGGATGATGGTTCCTGCGCATGCAGTACAGGTGTCCGTTTCTGTGCCTGTTCGTGTCTCAGGCCCCCAGATACCATATTTCAAGTTCACCTATCAAGTGGAAGGGGGCAAAAACAAACAAACAAAAAAAATTAATCTGAATAATATCTATTCATAAAAGCCATATTTAATTTACAAGACACAGCAAATAAAAATTAGTCAGCTGTGAAAACACAGTGACAGCTGCGAGCAGAGCAGTGAAGCAGTAAACAAAAACATGTGGTTATGATCTGAGAGGAAATGGATATTTTGTTTTTCAATCACAGCTGACAAATACAGTACATCCTCATGAGACAATGTTCTAACCCAACCTACATTCACTTGCAATACAGTGAAAAGAAGACTTTTTTTATTCAATCAAATTATCATTTATTATATCAAATAGCTGTAAAAAAGAGTTAATAATATGGAATTAATGAAAAGACAAATTGAATATATGCAGAGCTTTGCCACCTTAAACTGACCTTACTGCATGTAGGGTTTATTTCTGACATTAGGTGGCTGAGCTGAGGTGTTTTGGTGTTTGATTGTCTCACCCTGGGATACGGTAGGCCACTGCTGGTGTTGAAGGCGGGCAGCAGTCTGAGCCCCAGGTCTCTGGCCATGTGCAGGAGTTCATCCTGGTACCACTGCATGTGTTGACCTCCATCTTTCAGCATCACAGCCATGGAATGCCCTCCTAACAGACCACTGAACAGAGAAGAGCGGAAAAGAATTTAGTGATCTCTCATCAATACAGTCTTTTTGAACAACTTTGCTGTTTGCTGCATGTAAATTTGTGTACAATGTGGGTAGAGTTTGACTGATGTGAGTTGGTAGTTTAGTTCAACCTCACCCCAACACTCGGATGTTGGTTTCAAAGACGGAGACCACAATGTCATTGTCCAGCCTCACATCTGAGAGCACTCTCCTCACCGCAGCCTCAAATTCTGTTGTCTTGTTCAAAAGCTGGCAATGACAAATAAATCATGACCATGACAACTATCTGGCTTAGTTATACTTATAGGCTAGTTCATAATTTAACAAAGAACTAAAATAATGATCCCAGAAATATAAAATTATATGTTAACATTTAATTAGTATTGTTGGCATTTCTTCAACATCCTTTTAAGCACTCACAAAGCAAAAAATAGAAATAGAAAAAAATATTTTTCTATAATAGCTCCACTGAGCTGTAGCCCATGTATCTAAAATAAGTCTCAAATGTGGAATTCAAACAATGACTGGAAAAAAACAAACATAACAAACACACAATACTTACCATCAGAGTATCCAGAGTGTCTATGAGAGTCAGAGAGAACCTTCAAGAGAGACAAATAAACAACGTTTACCAAAGGTGTCGCTGGTCACTCCTAACAACTGTGTTAAAATCATTCAGCCTATTGATGTTGATTCCACTTAAATAAATCAATTTTAACTACATTGAGAGCTCGACATAGTAAAATAAGATCTCAAGGAACAAATGCCCTGTAGTACTCACTTTCCAAGAGCATCGTCGATGTCACCTCGACTGGGTTCCAGCCCACGCACTCTTCCTCTGCATGTTAGTGGCATCAGCTCATCTGCTGGGTAGGCATGGTCCTGAAAACACACAAAACACACTTGATTTCCAAATGTTTTTTTGTTTGTTTTTTTACTCAGGGAAAAACAAGCCTTCATCACCTTGTCAATGTAACAGTTAATGATGTTTTGAGTTAAGCAGCATTACTGCAGTTACTGAAAGCTATCTGAGGTTGTTTTGATAAAACATGTACCCAAATATGAAAAAGATGTAATTTTGATTCTACAATTAACCGCTATAAGAAAAATAATGCATACTATGTTACAATAGATATTCTCTGCTTTAAAATAGTATGGGTAAGCATAAGTAAAATTCTATTCCTTTAACTGGAGATGCATATTTTTAAGAAATCTGGTGAAAATACTTACCATATAATTCTGATACGCATGGTCAAACATCTCAACAACTTGGTTCCTTCAATAAGGACAAAACAAACACACAAGTCAACCTTTGCAGGGGATTTTGTTTTGTGTGTGAGGTTTTCAAAACTCACCTCAACCTGTGCCTCTCCTCCTGTGACATGGCCTGTCCATGGTTGCACAATGCTCCGAACAGCGTAAGTACAAAAAGTACAGCTGGCATAGTGGCAGCTTGGCAAGATAGCAACAGTAAAAATAGAACTACAGTTTGGCTGTCAGACAGTCGCTGAGTAAATACCAAGACATTACCTCTGCCCTAGCCAAACAACTCAGACACATAAAAACACCTAAGAATCATAAAACTACACCACCCCTTTAATATTATACAACAGAGATCATTTTAAAGCACTTTTTGAACCACCCAATCATCAACAGGTACTGAAAGCATCGTGAAATCATCCTAGTTTGTTGCTCAACATTGGCCACTTAAACCATCCACGTGTGTTTCACACTAATATGAGAAAAAGAGTGACTAGAACAATGCGCACCTAAACTTAAATCAGTTTGTAGGAATGTTGCTATTTCAAGTATACAGACATGGGAGAGTAAATAACAGCTGTTTCGTCAATTAGTTGTAGTGCAAAGTTATCCCAAGTCCTGTGAAGCTGAACTACTGTACGCAGCTGTATCCCTGCCTTAAACCCCCGAAACTAAATACTGCCTGGGATCTAAATATCAAAAATATAGTTATGTTACGTTCTAGAAGTAATATCCCCACAACAGCGACCAATAAAACATCTAAACTACCTTTTCAGTTACCGAAACAAACTTTTATACGTAAGACTCAATGTAAACGTCACAGCCCCTGTCTTGTTTTTGTGTTTAACACTATAATCCCACTCCTCAAACCCTTTACTTCTTCCATGTAACATTAAAACGCTTAAACAACAAGTCAAACCAGTTGTCTTCAGAAGCTCCTGTCCGTACCAGCCCTGTTATCACTTTGGTGTGTCAGAAGTAAAGATATAGCAAGTTAATTATTTCCTCAACCTGACGGTTCTTTTTCATCAGCTATGTCAGGCAGAGCAGCAGGGTACTTGTCAGGGTGTGCTGTGCTAACTAGCTAGCCGAGCCGGTGACAGCGGACAGACCGAGAACGCGAGACAAATCGACCACAAACACCGCCATCGTTGAACAACGAGCCCGAGAGGATTATTTTTCAGTCCTTTAGGTTCCAGAGTAAATATTTTTCTGTGTTTGCGGTTGTTGTATCAAGCTAGCCTGTCTTCTAAACCGGATGCCAATACGAAGAAAACGTCAACAACATCCGCTTCCTGGAACAGATGATTGGTTTGCCCTGGCTTTACCTGATCAGGCAAAGTTTTGTCCCGACGAGAAATGTGCTTCTTTCTTGTTGGGTGGGATTTGCAAATTTAAGCTTGGACACTTGGTCCCAACACTACAACGAAGCAAATGTCACCTAAACCTAAGAATAATAAGTTGCCGGATGACTTTTGAAGTACCTGACAGTCCTAGGAAGGGATTCCATTTTTCTCACCCGTGTTTTTTCACTCGTGTCGTCCTTCCTTATGTTACCTTTTCGTGCTGAACATAAAAGTAGGACATTTTTAAACGTATTAATGACCAAGTGCTAAGATTTATAATTTGCAGGCTAAGTAAAAATTAAAAAATCCTAGCAACCACTGAACGCAACAGCTATTAAAAATATTTTTTAAAAAGTAAATGAGTAAGTAAATAACCACATTCATTTATCTGAATAGCTATTTGAAACACAGTATGCAATGATCTGAATATTTCCTTAGCCATATTTGTATGAAATCTACGTTAATTTCGGTTTTATTTTATTTTTATTTTTATTTTCGTTCTCTTTTCATTCGTTGACTACATTTCCCATGAAATCTTGCGTTGTCACTTGACGTCCAAGGGGCTTCACATGACACGGGCATCAACAAATCCCTGATCAGCATTTTAGAAGAAAAGTTAGAGCCAATAAGCCACTTCCCCAAAGTAAAATAGGTGTTATCACCACAGTGAAGGACCGTAACTCTGTTAGGTAAGCTGGAGTTGAATTTAAAAAAAAGAAAAGAAAACATTTTCGACGGTTTGTTTGATTTCGATGTCATTTTAATTATGGCGACATAATCTGTGTAGTAATTCTGAACATACAATCTGGTAGATGCATGAAGCAATAATTATCAAAGGTTTTATTTCAAGAACGAAAAAGTTTGACTTAAAAAGTGTATGTATTTCAACTTCTCATGTCTGCATTTCTTTTTTGTGTCAGTTATGTCTGTCATGGCTTCTGTTGCTGATAAAAAACTGACGGGACTGGTTGCAGCCACATTCACTCCATTGACCCCACAAGGGTGGGTAGTACTTACAAATTTCTGCCTATTCTCAATTTTTCCTAAAGCCCAATGCTAAATTGTATGTTTCTTGTGTATGTGCGCATGAAATCCCCCTCTGTAAATTCAAAGTAAGAAATGAGTGTGGAAATATCTGAAAACTGGCCATCTCACACTCCTGTTGATCTGGAAAGTTACTGTAGCATGTTTTTTGCGAAATGTGTAGGCCTACAGTATATTTTTTCACATTTTCTCAAAACAGTGAAATCAACCTATCAGAGATTGGACCTTATATTGACTACTTGACAGAGAAGCAAGGTGTAAATAGCATATTTGGTAAGTTTACAAGTGGATTCTTCCTTTTTGAGTGCTCTTTCTCCACCTTTCAGAATGAAATTTTCCTTACAGCTTATCATCATTGTTGAAAAGCCATGCAAGCACAGCAGTGTCTCTGGAACACGCTCTGCTTGAATGTTCTTAGTTCACCTTGCCTCTGAAACGGTGTAAATTCCTCATGGTTTTACTCATTCTGTGGAATGATTCCAAACATGCTCTGCCGGCTGACGGTCCCTGTAGTTCACTCCACCTCCAATTACTCAAATTAGGAGTTGAACATACTACTCAGTGTGAACAGTTACTTCATTATCAGTCTTTTTTGATACCTTCACCTCTCAGATTTTACCACTATATATTTTTAAAGCTGATAACATTATAGCCCTGTAATACTGATCACAGGTGCCTTACATGTTACTCACCCAAATGTAATGCATCAGTGATGCCTGACAAACATGGCGAAACATTGTCTTGTGATGAAAGAATGACTTGGATTATTAATTAATCTGCTGCTGATTTTTCTCATTTATATAATTTTTGAAAATAGCAAGAAACGACCCCTATTTTACCGAGCATGGTACCTAAGATGTGTTATTTTGATCAACCATTTTATTCAAGGTGAAGATATGTGGAAGAGTCAGACATAAAGTTTTTCATTAAAAAAATAAAACAATGGACTTATCCATTATTATTTTCAGCTCTACTCAAAATAGACAGCACGTATATTAAGTGCTAAGTATGTTTTGGATTGTTCTGTTGATGCAGTATTGCCTTACAATGGGAGTACCGAAAAACAAACCAAAAAATAACTGCAAAAACGTAGTCAAGTTTATGTGACAGTGTTTTCCTGTTTGTATATGACATTTTCGGTGTGTGTTTTCAACTCAGATCCCATCTCACACAAATGTAGCCCTATAGCTCAGCTAGTGGTTAAAAAAAACCCAGGATAAATTCCAGCCAAAGCAAAAAATTGTCACTTTGACTTGTTCCCCGTGTTGCGTTCCAGAGAACACTTTTAACTCAACTATTAGATATAAGCAATGCGTTGTTTTGTCTCAAAGTTTGTTTGTGTTTTAATCACTCTGTTCTTTATCACCAACTGTCCTTGCAGCAGGAGCAAAGACAGATTAGATAACATAAAGTTGAATTTTTTTTTTCTAAATTGATCAAAGTTAGACTGTGATCCCTTTGTGTCAGAAGTGATTAGATTTCACACTTTTTCCAGACCAGGGGTTCTTCACAGTTGGCGTAAACCTCTCCCTGTCGTAACGATCCCTTTCCATTCACATTATGGTTCGTCATTATTACCACTCATTATCCGTGAACGTGTTTTTGCCATGCCACATATATGCACACACCTGTATGAAGGAGAACCCAGAAGTTTGTTCCATTCTTCTTCGCTATATCTTCTGCGAGTTTGGTGGTGCCAGGTGGGCTAAGCTTTGCTCTGAAGGACCAAAGCCATTAGATGTATTTGTTTGTGGATTTAGATTGACATACTTGCTTTTGCGATGCATCATTCAGCTCGATCAAATTCAGCCTGCTCTCTTTACATTCTTTAGTATGTATTGTATAGCGCTCTGTACGTAAGACAAGTATTTACTTGCCTACAGTGAACGGCACCACAGGAGAGAGCATGTCTCTCAGCGTAAGAGAGAGGAAGATCTTGGCAGAGGAGTGGTGTCAGAAGGCCAGGGGCAAGTAAGTACATGCAGCATCTCTGGATTTTCCCACATGTGAAGTCACAGGCAGGAAAACATAGTAAATATTGTTTTGTGTCTGTGTGTGCGCACTTGTTTCTACAGAACGGTTCAGGTGATTGTGCATGTCGGCTGCATGAGTCTTAAAGACTCCCAGGAACTGGTGAGTTTCCGTGTTGACGGCATCACGGGTGATGTGAACGTGTGATGTAACGCTTGACTCACCCGAAAGGGTGTGTATTATTTGTGTCTGATTTTATATCTGCCATAAATCAGGCTTACTCCAGAGAATCAACTTTATTTTCATCAAATGTTTCTTTCAGCAGGTTTCAGCAATACCGTATCCTCCAAATAGTAAAAAAAAGAAAGGAAAAAAAGGGACATATAAGAAATAATATTTAAATGTGAGTTTAATGTCTGCGGGGTTAGATTTAAGGGCACACTGGTATCTGATGATATGGCCTTCATTTATAGTTAGTCATATCTCTGTGTACGTCATTCAGTCTCATTTGAGGAAGTGTGCATTTTGAAAGCGAAGCACCAATACGCTTGGAGTATCACTCGAGGAAACATTCATACACAGGAAACTGGTCAGCTATAATTTGGAGTTCTTCTGCAGGAAAACATCCTCAGTCTTCACTCTGTAACCAAAAATCTCCCAGATCATGAAGCATGTAGTATGATCAGTGCTGTGTTAGACTAGAAAAAGTCAATTAAACCCAAAATAAATATACTGGCCCCTATATATATAAATAGAGCCCCTTCCCTAAAAAAGGCCTGTGCCTGGTCAATAGTCTCCTCGTAAGCTTAAATAATTGTACTTTGAATTACCTCCTTAAAACTAGTTGTTATTCAACAATACGAAAAAAAAAAAAAATCACAAATCACAACAGTATGGTTATATTATGCTAATGGTAACTGTATACAAGTTGAAAACATCCACTATAAACTCCCATTCATTGTTTTTTTTCACAACATGATGTTTCCTCCAGGCTTGCCATGCAGAGCAGATCGGCGCTGATGGGATCGCAGTCATCGCCCCCTCCTTCTTCAAGCCCTCCACCGCAGGTATGGAGTGGTTTTAACGGGAAAGCGTTTAACTAAGTGTTTTCAAAGTGAAGTTCATGCACCTGTAAAATGTTTGCTGTCACATATTCACCCTCACATTTTGCCCAGATCTTACTCATCAAGCTTAGTTGTAGATTAAAACTGCCTTTTAATATTCCTTTCCTTCCCATCCTGCTTCAGAAGTGCTGAGGGCGTTCCTACAGGAAGTGGCTACAGTTGCCCCAACTATGCCCTTCTACTATTATCATATTCCAGCTGTCACCGGTGTTACAGGTCAGTGCCAGTCATGTTTGGCTTTGCGTTTTGCAGCCAGATCATTTTTGCTTGAACGTGAGACAGTCATTTTTAAAAAAAATTTTTTTATTTTTTTTTTTTTTTACCTTTTCCTCAGTGCCAGCTCGAGATGTGCTGAAAGACATTGAGAAGCTCATTCCCTCCTTCAGAGGCGTGAAGTTCAGCGGGAGCGACCTGATGGACTTTGGCCAGTGTGTCAGCTACAGTCAGCCTCACTGGTCACTGCTCTACGGCGTGGATGAGGTCAGCTCTCTGTATAGCTGCTCATACCGCGAGATGCTGTGACTCCACTGTGGAGCCTTAAACAGACTTTTTGTCATTTTGTCCGTAGCAAATGCTTGCAGCTCTGGCTTTGGGAGCCCACGGAGCAGTTGGCAGGTCAGTGCGGGAAACCTGGCTGTATTCAATGCCTTGTCTACATTCACGCACATCTGTTTTCTCTGTGTAAATCATAAGTCATTTCTGTACCCACAGCACATACAACTACATAGGATGTCATGTCAACAAGCTCATTTCCGCATTTAACAACGGCGATCTTGTACAAGCCAGGAAAATACAGGTACCGTCCATCACCCGTTTCTTCTCTGATGTTTTGCATCCGCTGGTTACTGACGTCTTTGTTTCCACGAGCAGTTCAGGATGCAGGAGCTTCTCAGTTATGCCATGAAACTCGGTGAGTGAATGTTTTGTGGGGGCGTCGCTCTCAGTCTAGGACGAGCATCTTTATCAGCTCTCGTACTGTAGCAGTCTTTTTTAACGTGCTCTGTTGTTTCTGGCAGGCTTCAATCTGGGGGTGAACAAGCAGCTGATGATTGATGTGTCCGGCTTGAATCTGGGGCCCCCTCGACTTCCTGTGATGCCCTGTCCTCTCGATCGTGCTCAGGCCATTGCACAGAAATATCTCAGCATTTTTCCTGCGTGTTGATATGTTCACGGTACGTCGTTTACACCTGTTACTAATGTTCAGTAACTCTGATGGATCCAGTGGCTCTCTCTCACGTTATGGCGCTAAACAAAATCAGATGTTTCAGGTAACCTTTAGCAAAAAAGTGCACGAAATGCACAGAGAAAGTAAATCAGTTATTGTCCTGAAACTTACCACTACATTTTATTTATTTGGAAAAAAGGCTCAACAGCACAGGGCATCGTATGGGTATGCAATTTGATGGGCTGAAATATTTATAGGGCATTCTTTGACTCTTTTTAAGGCGTCACTCCTTCTGTCAAAAATCATGTTATTGCTACTACAGTTATTGTATTTTTATTAGTGTTTATGATTTTATAAAAAACCAACATGAATTGTCTGGGGGGCACATTTAGAGGGGCTTTACAGACAATGGATACAAATCAGCAACACTCTGAGCCAATTCTTTTAAAATAGAGTTGTTGAAATGTGTACTTTCTTTATTAAATGCCATGTAAAAGGGAGATGTACTGTTTCATTGAAATGTTTTATTTGTATTTTGATAGCATAATATCACTCCTTTCTTAATAAAAAAAATATGCACAAATTTATTTGTGGATTCACACAAATTCTCATGTTTATCTTTTTCTATACCTCCGGTGTGTGCGTGTCTGTGTTTGTGGAGATTTTTCCGTGCCAGTCAGTGTCAAGCAAATTGATTTTTTTTGTTTGGTTGTTTGTTTTTTTTAAATACATTTCTTCATCTCAGGTTGTGTGCTGAAAGTCCTGATGGTAGCATTTAAGTCTCTCTGCTTTCCTCCATAACCTAAAATCTTTGAAATGATCTTTTCCTACATTTTTTTTTTTTTTTACTTAACATCATACTTGCTTGAGCCCACAATGCATTCAAATGTTTCTGTGTAAACACATTTAGCAAATTCTCACTCAAATCTTCAACGTTCGTGAAAAGATGTTTAGCAAAATGCTGAATTCTTCTCAGAAAATGAACTTTGACAATATTTTGAATTCTACCTATATGCACACAATTAAAGTCAATGGGAATTTAAACAGCCTGAAAGATTAATTTTCTATGTATGGAGCAATCCAACTTTGTAACATTTATGATCCGCTGGGGTATCAAGCTTGACAAGCCATTGATTTTGTGAGCGTGATTTCACAGATATTTGTCATTTTATGTTTTGCTGACAAACCGTTGTGTATTTGTCACATGTGGAACAACCTCATAATTCACATTTTCATAATCTTTTTAATAGGGTTAATAATAAATTATGATACATTTTTATAGGCTCCTTTCATAGCTGTCAAGGTCGCCTTACCTCACAAAAACCTAACATTGTTAAATATAAATAAACATGACAAAAATATGACCAATTGAGATATAATACCGTAAAACCAGAATATAAAAACAAAGGATGAGTAGAAGGTGTGGTGGTGGTAGTGAGATGATGCTATGTAATTAATTGTATTAACTGATAATAAAGTTGTTTATCTCGTGGGTTGTTTTTTTTTTTTGTTGTTTGTTTTTGCAGAGCAGACTAAATAGAGTCAATAATTCTAATAATATGTTTATAGTTATACCCATCTATTATTGCCTGTCATTGTAAAACATTACTCACAGATTCAGCCGATCGAACACTAATCAAAATTAAACTTTCTACGACTTTAAAATTTCAAACGAAACCTGTCCAAACCTGAATGTCACTAGTGTTGTTCCAAATTGCCATCTCACAGGTTCGGTAGAACACTTCAGAAATCATCAAACACATTTGCTTCTCTAAGAAGACAGTGGTTGGACAGAATCAGTGAATGTGAGAGAAAGAAAAGCTCTAGTTTTATGGAGAGCTGTACCTCTGTGTCTATTATTGTTTCTTCACCCTCTCCTTTTTCAAATCATTATCTAAGGAGTACATATTTACAAATATACATACAAAACAGGTTCAGCAAGTACTATATGAGTTGTTACCAGCAGCTCTTTTGAACGGAAGTAGCCCCCTGTGTGTGTGTGTGTGTGTGTGTATGTGTTTGCATCTGCATGTGTTCGGTCTCGTATTGCCATCTCTGTGGACTGTTACTTTAAACCACCTTGTAAGGACATTTTGAACAGTCTTCACATGATTAAAGGGATGTTTGCGGGTTAACACTTGGTTTTTAAGTTAGAAATGTAGCTCAAATGGTTAAAGTTTGCTTTACAAGGCAAAAAAAGCACCGCAAGACAGACGTGAGAGTCAGGCTCACATAAGCCTTTATAGAATGAAACCAGTTTTTACCCAGAAGCTGTTTCAAGTTAATATTTACTTGTTAGAAACAACCATCAGCTGCTTTGGGGAAGAAAATGATGAGGAAAGGTTGTGTAGGATAACAGTCAGAACAGAAGGTGAAAAGAGCAGGTGATGAGGCACAGCTGTATGTTTTTAACTATATATTGCAGTGTTAAGGTAGCAACAAGCTCAGGGTGTGCTGAGGTCCTTTATAAAGAATGGTGTGTTGTTGAGCCACCAAGGCTATAGCTTGTTCTGCTTAATACAGTATCTATGTTTTACTTTATTCTGGTGCCCTTATAGACATTCTCCTCCTCAGCTGCCTTTTGACCCACTTCCTTTACACCTCCTGCTTAATATTTCAAGGATTTTACGAGTTCAAAATGTGTTTTGATAATGTTTTAAGAGGATAATAATCAATATGTGCATAATAGCTCAACCAACAAAAAAAAAATCCTGATTATTTAGATAGTGTGATACTAATATACTGAAATAAAAAAACTACAACTGTTTTTCTATTAAATATCCTGTGATGAAGATATACACACTTAAATTCTTTTATCTCGTTCCTCCCTGCTTATGCCATGCCATAAAATGTCAGGCAGGCTTCAGACATACGGCGTCCTGTCAAGGAAGCTGTGACACGTGGGAGCAGACTGTGACGGTGTCTTCCTGTGGACACGCCACCCGACACACAAAGCACGACGCAGAGAGGCTGTGAGAGGTCTGGCAAACGTTATGAAAGGTTACATGTTAAATTAAAGGTTTATGCTGCTTGGTCCTGAGACATACTTGTGCATCAGTTTTAAACTCTGTGTATGTGCACCTTCATGCAAATTCCTATAGGATGGATTCTCACTGGTTCTTTCAAGATCAAATTATTTGCCGAAAGGTTCTTTTTTGAACTTCATCTTACCTGTCGAGATCAGTTGCTTTAAATCAGAATCAGAACACTACATTGATCTCGGGGGGAAATTTGATTCGTTCCAGTAACTGAGTGCAGAAAAACTGCTTGTTCATCCTTGTATTTTTTATATAGTTTAAACATGTCTGTTTTTATATCACCTAGATCTGTTCTTATTGCAATCTTGATTTTATGTTTCTAATTCTTAGTTGTGTACCAGAGCAAGGCTCCTTAGAAATTCTTAATGTGTGTGGTTGTACACTGTATGTGGCTATATAGCCTGATTTGATATTTTTTCTTTCCAAATTTCTTTCAGAGAAATGACCAAATGAGTTTTTGTTAGATAATTGATCTATTGATGACATTATTTCTGGAATAGTCTTAAAAAAAAATAATGTAAGCTGAATTCCATAGGGAAATTGGAAGGGCTCTTTGCGCATGTTGAAGAGAATGCTTCTGATTGTACCTCAGGGAGAACAATGCTGCCCTCTCTTGTCTATGTTATACAACAACTGCTGGATAAGCTGACTCATTTTCACGGGTGTGTATGTAAATATGACTAATTTTTCTTGTTTTTCTGCTCCGCACTGTACACAACAATAAAGGTTTACTTAAGCAAGAGTATACCATTCAGTGCAACAAGCAGAGATGAACCAGAGTGTCCTGGAAATAGGTTGTGCTTCAAATGTATGAGAATTAAGGTTTTTTTTTATTTACATATGGCAGGATTTCCAGTGCTGAGTATATCCGAGTACTGTTTATGTAAATATCTTATACCAGTAATGAAACCATCACGTTAATGTCAAAAATAACTTGGCTTTTAACTATTTTTCACTCCGTCTTGAAATGAAAGAATAATATACATTATTTATAACATTCATATAATTTGAATGAAATTTGAATGACTCTTTGAATAAAAATATGAATTTTAAGACGTCATTAAATAGTCATTCCATGATTGGTGGGAACATATGAGGACATATGTTTGAGATAGTCACTTTTTTTTTTTTTATTTCACTGAAGCTCATGTAAACTGTAATAAACAATAATCGTCGAAAATTAGCTCCGTTTCTTTAACCTATAAAACAGTAGTCAGTTAAGAATAATTAAAGTCCCTAATTTATTTACATAAATACATATTTAATGGCTGCGGACTCGGTACACAGTAAAAATTCAAGTCACTAGTATCCTAAACGTTGTTATACATCGTCGAACGATTTTACAGTGACGCGGAACTGCAAAGTTAGGCACGAAGAGAGGCCGGGATTGTTTGACTGTGGCACAAATAGCTCCAGCGTTTCCGGCCAGCTCAGCGCACCAGCCCTGCGGTGTTGTCAGTTTACAACCAGTCAACCAGTCAGCCACTCGCACCAGGCACCTGGCACATTTCGTGGGCGGCGGAGGAACACCCGGACGTTGCGGAGAGATGGTGCTGCTGACGATGATCGCCCGGCTGGCCGACGGGCTGCCTTTAGCTGCGTCCATGCAGGAGGACGAGCAGGTTAAGAAATATTAGCTATTTTGCCTCCGGAGCCGTTAGCTGCCTGCTTGCTAGTGTCACCTCAGGCTCCTGTTGTAAACGCTCCGAACTTAACAAGACGCATTCCGTGGTGACACTTTCGTTTCCGTCGCTCTACTGTGGGCCTGTCTGGTTACAAACAGAGAGATTTTAAAGAACGCGTTACCTGGATTTTAACCCCGACCTTGTTTGGATCCCGGCCCAGAGGACTGCACAATTTAACCGGCCAGTTTAGTGAAGCTGCTGCAGCGTCTGGGTCAATACCAGACCAGTTTAGGTCTTCACGGACCTGGTAAAAATTCAGTACGCACAGTCAGACATTATGTCCATATGTTGTGCCAACAACTGAGGGCGTGCCGTTCAATTTATCTTTTAATTTTTACATCAGAGACGGGACTACTGATGCATATTTTTTAGCGGGTCACATCATGTCTAACATACGTTGCGGGCTCGTAAGAAATAGGAAGCTGTTGAAAAAAAAAAAAAAGGAAAAAAGAAATGTGCAAAATATGTCTGACATTTATTACGTCTGTGGACATTTCTCCACCAGGTGGCGCTGTTGTCTATATTTTGCCGCTGCTCAGCTTTTTATTAACTGAACATAGAAAATCTTATTAAAAATACCATTTTAATGTCATTTGATTAGTAGGAAGGAATAGTAGGAATAAGTCAATACAGCCTGTTATATTGTTAAGGGATTTGTCTGATTTAAAATTAACCTCATACTCAAGACAATACTGACTGCATTATGTTGCATAATTTATTGGGATATTTTTGTTTGTTTGACTTACCACAACACTGCCCTGCTGTCACATCTTGGAAAAAAAGAAGGTGGCATCTCAATGGGCACTGCTCATGTAACTCAAACTGTAACATTAAGCAGTGCTGACCAAATATGGTTTGAAATTCTATTTCAGCTCGTTGTGTTCTCAGAAATATATTTCTGGTTATCTATTTTGCTGCAATAACAAGAAAAATCATTTTTTTACCTGGCCATATTAAAAAGAAAACTAGGAAAACCAGAGAGACTCACATGCAGGTACATACACATGTAGCCGAGCAGGCTGCCTAAAGAAATAACAAGCTTACAACACAAATGTAGTGTGAACATTCTCCATTGTAATATGCTGTGAGTTACATAGCAAATAGTGGTGTTGAATCTATATTAATTTTAAAACATTACCTCCTGCTGGAATTAAATGGGCCAACACTGTCTGCCCTAACAAAAGAAGTAAAAAATGAACAATAAAATGATATTGTGAATGTTGTTTTATTGTATTTGAAGATGAATTGCCAGGAGTCTAACATCTTTCCCCTCACTCTTTTCCTTGCTTGCAAAAGGGAAGTGAAAAGGTTTGTTGTGTCTCTGCTCTGTGCTTCAACATTACATGTGTCTCTGTGATGCTGCAGTGTCGCTGTAAAGAATCATTAATCAGCTGGAATCAGCCAAGAGATGAGAGCCGTCCATTAGCCAAATGCTGACTAAACAATTTTCAAAAACAGCTGGAGTGGCTGTTTGTTAGTTTTGAAAGCATCGCCTCAGATGTAGCATCACACCGCCAAGTCTGTCTGTGGGGTTTTTTCAGCACACTTGAAGGGCAAAAAATTAAGGCCACCTTGAAAAGAGTGAAACCTGGCCTGAAGGTGTTTTTTGTCTGTTTGATCACGCAACCGCATTCACAGTTTTGTTATATATGTTATGTTAATTGCTTGCAAGCTCTGCAGATGTGCCACACAAAGGTCAATATTTGCTCACCATATATTCTGTGTGAGATGTGAGTTGTGGGGTAACTTGTTTGTTTGTTTTTTGCCTGTTTAGCTGGGTCGGGACCTCCAGCAGTACCAGAGTCAAGCTAAGCAGCTCTTTAGGAAACTCAACGACCAGAGTCCATCGCGCTGCACCTTAGAGGCTGGTTCCATGGCATTTCAGTGAGTATGCTAAGATACAGTTTGCCCTACAGAAGTGTTTATTGTGCTTCTCACCTGCATGTATGAAATGCCTGTACCAACATTTTTACATTGTCCTTGCAGCTACTTGATAGAGAAAGGTGTGTGCTACCTGGTTCTGTGCGAAGGCAGCTTTCCTAAGAAGTTGGCCTTTGCCTACCTAGAAGACCTGCAGGCAGAGTTTCATGAGCAGCATGGAAAGAGGGTCCCCACGGTCTCCCGGCCCTACTCCTTTATTGAATTTGGTGAGAAGATGAGAGAACTGAAGGCGACTCAACTGCTGCTCTCTGGGTTGAAAAGCATACATCACACTCATGTTAAACCAATAGGTTTTTTGACCTATTAGCTAAAAAAAACCCACTATGAAACCACAACATTTAGCCTTGCCTAGTCCAGATTTAAAAAAAAAATATGTTTATCCCTATTTTTTTGGAAATATATCCTGAGACTTGACCAAAGGGCTATTTTGAAATGAAGCTACCTCAGCTTTTAAGGGGAAAAGCAGCATAAACATTATTCCAATTATCTGTGCATAAAAAAAATTGTCCAAAGCTATTAAAATTCTATTACAAAGTGTTTTGTTGGTGACAAAATGCCTATAAAACCAACAACAACTAAACCAAACCCTAACCCTAAACCAAAACACTTTGTAAATTTAATGATGTCTTAGCTGAGGTCTTGTTAAAATGTTATCGTATTCACTATTTCACAGCCAGAAAGCAGCTGTTGGGACAATTGGGGAATCAACAGCTTGAGTGTCATGTAAGAACCCTCAAACATAACAAAGTATAGCAGATGTTACCGAAGGAAATATCGGATCGAGCAACAGGAGGTTTGATATCCTGCCCGAGGACATGTGACATGTCGGGATTCGAAACACTGAGCTCCTATTTTGTGGATGATCTTTCCTCCCCTGTGAGAATAGGGACACCGTTTCCTCTGTCTCAGTGTTGCAAATAAATGAAAAATCATGTGACACTCCCTCCTTTGGCACTGTGCCACTGCATTGTTTTTGACAAATCAGAGATTTGACCAGTTTTAATCTTAATTAAAGGTTCAGTTTTATTGCATCGTGTTAAGCCTGGAATTTTTTTATTACATCTAAGAGGGAAAGGATTCAAATATTACACTTTCATATATCCTGTAATCAAGTGATATATTTCAAGCCTTTTATTTTTTTACTTATGCAGTTACACTTAAATATTCTAATATTTTGTGATCCTTTTTTCTTTTTTAAGCTGTCAGCCCTATTTACCAAAAATAAAATGTTAAAATGTTTTAAACATTAACATAGTTTTTGTGTAAAGAGTCTAGAATTAATGTTGACTCTCTTACATAACTGATGAAAAAAAAATCACTAGTCTGACTTTTTCATTTGCACAAGTATAACTGTCTGCCAAGACTAGAACAAACAGCAAAGAGTCATCTGCATATCTGCTTATATTTTCTGCGCTGCTCCCTCCACAGACACCTACATCCAAAAAACCAAGAAGTCGTACATTGACAGCCGAGCGAGGAGGAATGTGGGCAGCATCAACACGGAGCTGCAGGACGTGCAGAGGATCATGGTGGCTAACATCGAGGAGGTGCTGCAGAGGGGTGAGGCGCTCTCGGGTAAGTCTCGTCTCTCAAACCACTCATCTGTAGGTAGGGTGCTCCTCAGATTTCTCCTCTTTACTCCTTTCCTTTTAAACTCCTGTTTTCTTTCCTCTGCATTGTCCTCCCTGCAGCGCTGGACTCCAAGGCCAGCAACTTATCCAGCTTGTCAAAGAAGTACAGGAGTGACGCCAAGTATCTGAACACCCGCTCCACCTATGCCAAGTTGGCTGCCGGCGGCGTCTTTTTCATCATGTTCATTGTCTATATACGCTTCTGGTGGCTCTGAGGGGAGGAGGGAAAAGGAGGAGGAGGTATTGAAGTGGTAAATAAGATGAACACAGACACGAAGAGAAGTTGTCACCCTTGATTCAAAAAGAAAAGGATCACTGCTCTGAATGAGACTTTGCAGACATACGACCGCCCATTCTGTTCTCACCTGTCCATGGATGTGTGATCTGAATATAAATGATGTCATAATGCATAGTTTTATTACTGACAATTATACAGCAATGCTACAGTAGTGTCCCTGGAGATTTGCTAAGTGTGTGTGCGTGTATACGCAGGTTAAATGAAGGTGATTGTCAGTGACTGGATTTGAAGAGTGGAGACAAAATTTGTAATTTCCCAAAGCTGTATTGTACTAACTGTAACGGGACTCAATTAATCTTCTCTCCTGTCTAATAATAGAAGATTTAAAACAAAAAAAAAACACCAACTTTGACTTTAATTATGCTGAGCACATCATGCAGATGCGTTTGTAATGGTTGGATGAGACTGGACGGCGTACAGGACACACCAGTCACGCATATCACGGCAATCGTTTTTAGGCTCAGCAACAA
>KV751319.1:13528824-13568644 GCA_001698575.1 Mola mola
CACTCATGTCTGACTTAGGAGACATTTGTCACCATAATGGGATGTCAGTGACCCATGAAGGGGCTGTACAAAAATTATTCCAGGAGAGGGCAGTCAAGATCAGAGAGAGGGTGATGTGTTTTTGTTCTTGGTAAAAGGAAGAGAAGTGAGGCTTCTTCAGGGAGAGCAGGAAGCAGAACCAGTCCATGGGTTTAAAAGTCCCAAAACAATCCTCTCAATGTTGTATTTCTCCAGTTAACCGTCTAATGTAATAAATATTGGAAACAATGTGGATATTCATAATGCTGGTTAAACTTTAGTCTTCTTCATGACGAAAAAAGTTTTAGAAATTCAATTTGTTCTTACAGTTTTTCTGTATAATAAGTTAGGTTTACTTTTCAGTTTATGTATTTCTAACATAGAAAGTGGGCTTTACTGTTTCAGCTTACAATTTGTATGTCTGTATTTTGAAAATGATTTTTGTCACTACATTAAAGTTTAAAGTCCAATCTGATATCCCTTGCCTGATAATTTTTGTACAGTCCCTGACCTGACCTTAACAGTGTGTCCACCTTCCCCTTTGCTGACTGTGTGGACCTGCACCTTTCTGTAAAAAAAAAAAAATAAAATCAAAATAAAAGACAATGTGTCCCATTTTATTTCGTATGAAGTTTGCACGTGAAGTGAAAGTGGATTCGTGCAAAGAGTCTTCTGTTTATGACTGTAGGCATTACGCCTTCCGCTCTGCTCTGTCTGCTATCAGTGAATCAAATCACTTGCACACAGCACATCAGACAGAGCTGTAGTTGAACTGATGGTTATCAGGTGCTCTTCAGCTGGGGATGCAGATACTGTTTTCTAGAACATTGAGCAGACTCTCACTCTTGGTAAAACCATCTAATGAACTGCCACTGATTAATATCACAAGTAAGGTATGTTTGTTATGTGAAATTCAATTTCAACGTATAAGTTTGTCTCTAGATTTTACACCGTTTATCATTTGTTGGCCATGTGCATATTG
The DNA here is from genome assembly GCA_001698575.1 of Mola mola. Taxonomy (NCBI): domain Eukaryota; kingdom Metazoa; phylum Chordata; class Actinopteri; order Tetraodontiformes; family Molidae; genus Mola; species Mola mola. The sequence goes on from KV751319.1 coordinate 13,529,825, forward strand.
TACACATGAATTTCACTTTATCTTAAAGTTTTAATGTTGCTCTCAATGTTTGACAGTTCCAAGCAAAATTTACATGATTTGTTTGATGTCCTATGTCCTTAGTAAAAACACCCAAACTCTCCTTCTAGACAGCTGCAGGCCTGTGGTTTGAATTCTCCAGAAATGCGTTATCTTTACCCTCAAAGTCTTTCAATCCCCCCTTTGACCAGCAGGTAGAGTGCTCTGACCACAGTTGCACTGGTGCACTTAACAAAAGTGCCTGACTTGCAATTTCTGCTCCTGACCATGGCCTCCTGTTAACTGAGCTCCAGATCACTGGTCAGTTTGAAAAGATGGATAAAAAAGAAATGTCTGCAGTGTATATTTCAACAACAGCATTTCAGCCGCAGTAAAACCACTGTTGCTTTCGCACGAAAAAGCAAATCAACCACTTGCCTTCTACGGAGGAGCAGCTTCAATTTTCAGCATGATGTAGAACAGGAAATGTCAGAGAAGAAATGAGAAGCAGCAGAGGGTAGCGTGCCAAAGAAACAAAACCACAGGGCACAGGCTAACCTTTTCACCTCTCAAAGGAAGAGGGCTAGTTGTGAGTTCGGCCTCAGTTTCAATCTTTGTTTTTTATTTTGTCTCGGTAAAAAAGCTTCGATTACTTGGAAGACGCTTCTTGCAAGCCTTTATGTTCATTAATGTTGTATTAGTGTTCATTTGTAATTGTGTTTCTGTATGCTTTTGCTGTTGTGTGTGTGTCATTGTGCTCACACCAGCAGTCCTGCCTTCCATTTTTCCGATTCTGTCATACTGCCGCCGTCTCTATTTCTTTTAAACCACTTTCCCCTTCCACAGAAAAATAAGAACATTTGAGTTTCCTGTTGCATATCTTTTTGTATTTCCTCCACTCTTTGAAATGCTGCACTTTTTTCTACCATCGAAGATCCGTGTGAAGTGAGAAACGAGGAAGAGAAACTCAAGGGTGGGTGTCCATGGGTGCGATTATGTGTGTGTAAATGTCACAGCGATTAAAGAAAAAACAACGCGCCTCTCTCTCTCGGGCACTTTCTCCCCTTCCTCTGCAGGTTGCCATAGCAGCAGCGAGTGTGTGACAGTCATGTGAAAACGAAGCTGATTGGATTAAAATACCTTGTGTGATCAGGGGTCACCAATACGGCGCATGTACTAAACACACACAGACTCACTGCCTCACAAGTTGAGACGGGCAGAAAGCTCTCGATGCCCTTTAAACTTTTATCAGTTTTCAAGAACCAAACGTGCGGTCTGTACCGTCCTGTACTGTTCATATTACCCTATCTTGTTTAAGTTTCCTGTCAAAGACAGACACAACCACAGGACTGTCCACCCACACTCGACTGCTCCTGAGTCTTGTGCAATCTTGAAGAAACAGGACGTTAAGATGGCCTGACCTTGAACTTGACCTTTAAACACTTCGTGCCAAAGTCCGGAGCGCTGTCAGGGCACACAAATACATACCGAAAGAGAGAGTTTCAGTCATGTATGAGTATCTTCTCCTTGTTCACATGCGGTTTCATTGATTTTTCCCGTTAGCCCCAAGGCCACAGGTACAGTATGATTAATTTGAGCTCTTGCTGTAGACCTCCAGCTGCTCCTCCGAGGGTGAGAGGCTGCAGCAGACCTCGAGCTCTGACAGGATACGACAAAAAAGAAAAACAAAAAAAAATATAAGCTCAGGCAACTTAGGCAACACAATGAAAAGTTAAAAACAGATGCAGTTTAGATGCAACTTTTTCTTTTAAGACATTTCTATGGGGACAGAAGCTCTAATTTTCCAACAGGTTATACCAGTAAAACTGTTATAACCCAGCTTGGATGCTGCTATACATCTTTCTTTCTTTCCAGAAGGGCGGATACACGGTATGTCCGGTATGTCCTGCGACAGGGAGGCAAACAAATAGTTTTTAATAAATTTCAAGTTTGAAAAGCTTCATTCACCACTGTTCAGACATAATTTTACAGTAATGCAGCCTTTCCAGGAAAAAGACAATACATGCCGTTTCAAGATATCCATGATCCCAAAACACACCCAATATTTATTCTCATTTCACGGTAATAGTATATTTCTTGCATATTGCCCCGCCCTATTTAACCTGGACTGCAGGACGTTTGCCAGAGGAATTCACACAATGATCGTTCAACTAATTCCCACCAGATACAATAAATCTTTCTGTACTTTTCAGCATTGCAGAGTTTTCAAATTTCAACAGTAGCTTTAACAGAGCAGAAGGGCAGATCGGCCATCGTGGTAGAGTGGTTTTCAGTGTGGGCTACAGCAACATTTAGAGTTTTGGAACTTACAGCTTCACAAGTGCTTGGAAAGTGTTGGTGTGATTAGTCTCTGCCAAAAGAGGGAGGCAGAAGTTCTACACTGCAGGTTTTACATGTGCCCATGCGTGATCAGTGGTAGAACCTGCTCTGCTGTGGCTTTGCGACACACCAGAACTGACACACTCAAGCTGGGGAATGTTAACATTGTGAACCACAATCACGGCAGAAGACGTGATCCATGGCGAAATGTCAACAGTCAGAGAAGGCCAGCAAGTTATTCGTGTACCTGCCAGACAGAGACATTGACTATGACACAATAATATCAAAAACATAGCTGCATAAACAGTCATTAACCAATAAATGTGGCAAACAATATACCATCATGATGTTATAGAAAATTCAGACTTGTTTTGGCAAAACAATTAATGTAAGAATGGACAAAGAATGTGCACAGGGAGTGCACTTTGTTTCTGCAATGTTTTGCCCCTTGCAATGAACAAAGAAATCATATTGTTAATTACAATTACATTCAAAAGTGCAAAGGTGCGAAGGACGACGATTAACATTCAATCAATTTAGTTTTCAACTTGAGTTTCTTCAAAACCAGTGCAAGCAGATCTTTTAGGCTGCAGGCACAGCTGTGTTTTGAGCTAAATACCAATGTCAACATGCTATCAGGGTCACAGTGACAGGGCGTGCTGATGCTAAGCAGTTTTCTTTATCATATTCACCATAAAGTTTGTTAACTTCCAAGAATTTCGTGATGGGGAGCAACAAAGGTAAACCTAACATTAGCTAATTGGTGATAAACACAAACTACAGCCGAGGCTGATGGAAATGTCATTATTTCTACAAGTAATGGACAAACTGGACCTTATTTTTGGACTTCATCCTCCTTTTCTGACCATGAATGTCTGCAAGAACCATCACAACAGTATCATTTGTTGAGATATTTTATTCAAAACCACAAATGTTAATCTCATGGTGCTATCGTAAGGTACAGAGAGGGATTGGAAAATGACCTGGGACTTTTCTGGGACGTTATTAACCCATCGGATGTCTGCCTTCCAGAAGCTCAAGTCTAGGTGTGTGACATCACCTGGCAGGCCTTCAGAGCAGGTTCAGTCATAGTAGAAAGATTGTAGTATAATAGAAAATAAAACAAAATAAAATGACACAAAACACATCACAAAATTAATTAATTAATTTGAGGCATTGTTCAAGTGTGAACAATGAGCTAAATGGACTGGACCAAAAGAAGCTCTAAGCACTTCACTCTCCAGCGCTCTCTATGACCCACTTATTGTTGGTTGTATGAGTCACCTCTGTTGGAAGCTAATTTGGTCCCAATAAGATATAACCCAGGATTGCTCACAATGTCCAGTTTGAATAGAGTATTGCTATCTTTTCCCATTGGGGACCATGAATTGTTGAGACCAGTTTGGGTACAAACTGATGGACTGCGCAAGAGGCCAAAATTTCTCTCCCCTGGAAAAAAAAGCAAAAGCAAAAATTATTAACAGACTGCTCAAAAGAAACACCATTTTTTGCAACAACTTAAAGAGAAATAAAACATAATAAAGTATAAAGTATAATATACAGTGTTTCAACTTGATTACCAGATTGCTGGTTGGTGGGAAGACAAAACATTACACAAAACAGGCTTTTTCCATTTTGTGACTTCTCTATGACGCATTCTTGTTCCAGTCCAGCAGCTTCCCACATCATCCTAGCGTCTTCCTGCTCACTCCTGTCTAGTCCAATCAGCGCAAAGGGAAGCTGCAGAGACAGCAGCTGTATGGCAGAGGAGAGCGTCATAAAACGCACATGGCGGAAAGAGGAAGTCGAGTGACCTGATGAGTTATTGCCCTCCAAACGTACACACCAGGTCCTGGGAACTGGGAACTTCTCACAGTGGGGTATTATGGTGTGTTTTCCACAGGCCTGGACCTGCTCTACACTCTGTGTATTCCTTATCAGCTCATCACAGGCCAATGATGACCCCCTCGCACCTTGTATCATAATGCTGCATCTTTATAAAAAACAGTAGACCTTAAACTTTGTTATAAAACAGATGCCGTAAATTAGCCTTTTTTTCTTCCCAGCGCTGTCTCTACTACAACATCATCTCATGCTAGGTGCTGCAGTTGCTCTGTCAGTGTGTAATATGACAGGCACACGAGCGGGATATGGGAGAAAGGGGAGAGAAAATGAGATAAAGGAGGAAGCACATTCACATACATAAATGTATATCCCTCTGGGAGAAGAGCTATGAATTAATGCCTGCTTAATAATACGCCTCTGATGTATTCAACCGTTTGTAACTAAGTCTCACTAAATGTCCCATCTCGAAAAATTTGAATATTTGTGAAAGTAATATTTTTCCGTAATTCAAAAAGTTAAACTTTCAAAAATTCTATATTCATTACACATGAAAGTGAAATATTCGAAGCCTATTTTTGATTTTGATCATTAAGATATATCCAGTTGGTGATATTTTCTATGATTATAAAATGTAGAGACAAGCCTTTTTTTTTTTTTTTTTTAACAATTTCCCTCTGGGATAAATAAAGTATTCTGAATCTGAATTTATTTCCCTGAATTCCCTGTTTACCATTCCATTTTTTCAAACAGACAACATTGTTGGTTTATTTATAGTGTCATATCTGACACACACGCACACAATGAGTTATGCCTGTGAGAAGGTGAGGGCTCAAGTGTGAATTCCAGCCGTGCCTGTCTTTTCACAGCTTGTGAATTTATGATACAATTAACCCTGGAAGATATGCCTAACACAGTCACTTCACTCCCTCATCTTGGAGTGTGTGAGCCGAACAGCGAAAATGCAAAACATTCAACGGAACAGGTTCCACCACATAGACAATTTTTATGAAATCGATCACCAGATGATGTCGGAGTGTTTTAGTAGGAAACAACTGGACTTCTTATCTTGTTTGAAGACGTTTCGCCTCTCATCCGAAAGGCTTCTTCAGTTCTGAGGTTCAGTGTGGGAAACCCAGGTATTTAACCCTGAGTGGGTAGAGACAATCACCAATCACCAACAACAAAGATGTGTTTTGAAACCAACAGCCTCCTTTGTTGGTGAGACAATCACCAACAAGGAGGACGTGTTTAGAAAACAACAGCCTCGTCTGCGGTCGTCTGGCTAGGCATCGTGTGAGTCGTTAAGGTCACAAGAGCCCGGGTGTGAATCACTTGAGCGTGTTTGCCCCTCACCCTTGGTTCCGTGTGACACCTTGGGTTCACATGGCCCCAGGTGCGTGTGGGGGTTAAACCGCCTGGGGAGGGCTCCCAAGACAGCATTGTAGGTAGCAGACAAATGGTGTCTTAGTCCACCACCCCTGTTAAGAGAGGGTTTCTCCAAGTGGACAAAGATGGCCTCTTTTACTCCTCTTTCAAACCATCTGCCCTCTCTGTCCAGAACGTGGACATTGGAGTCCTCAAAGGAGTGATCTTTCTCCTTAAGATGCAGATGTACAGCTGAGTCCTGTCCCGATGAGGTGGCTCTCCTGTGTTGTGCCATGCGTCTGTGGAGGGGCTGTTTGGTTTCACCTATATAAAGGTCAGAGCACTCCTCTGTGCATTGAACGGCATACACAACATTGCTGAGCTTATGCCTGGGTGTTTTATCCTTGGGGTGGACCAGTCGCTGTCTTAAGGTCTGGCCCGGTTTGAAATTGACTGGAATTTTGTGTTTTTGAAAGATTCTTCTGAATTTTTCTGATAGACCTGCCACATATGGGATAACTACGTTCTTCCGTTTTTCCCTTTCTGCCTCAGGTGGTTCTTTGTGGCGCCTTTTGGACGATTTGACAAAGGTCCACTTAGGGTAGCCGCATGTCTGGAGTGCTGTCTTGATGTGTTTCAATTCCTTTTGTTTTCCCTCTGTGCTGGAGGGAACCTTCTGGGCCCGGTCATGCAGTGTCCGGATTACCCCCAGTTTGTGCTCCAGTGGGTGGTGGGAGTCAAATAAGAGGTACTGGTCTGTGTGTGTGGGCTTCCTGTAGACCTCGATGCTGAGGTTACCATCTTTATCAAGAGACACCGCACAATCCAGGAAGGGCAAAATGTTATCTCTCGTATCCTCCCTGGTGAACTTGATGTTCTTGTCCACCGCATTTATGTGTCGCGTGAAAGCCTCCAATTCTTGGGTTTTGATTTTGACCCATGTGTCATCCACATATCTGAACCAGTGGCTGGGAGCTGTTCCTGTGAAGGAGTTCAGGGCCCTCTCCTCCACCTCCTCCATGTAGAGGTTCGCCACGATAGGAGACACTGGAGAACCCATGGCACAGCCGTGTTTCTGTCTGTAAAAAACTTCATCGTATTTGAAGTATGTCGTGGAAAGGCAAAGGTGCAGAAGGTTGCAAATTTGGTCAGGGTTGAGGTTAGTTCTGGTATCTAGGGAGCTGTCTTGTTGTAGGCGTTTCCTAACTGTCTCTACTGCCTCACTGGTCGGTATGCAAGTGAAAAGAGAAGTGACATCGAAGGAGACCATGGTTTCATCCGGTGGTAGAGTAAGGTTCTGTATCTTCTTCGTGAAATCTATGGAGTTTTGGATGTGGCGTGGTGTGTTCCCCACCAAAGTGGACAAGATGCCAGAGAGGTGTTTGGCGATGTTGTAGGTCACCGAATTGATGCTGCTGACGATGGGTCTGAGTGGTGCTCCTTCCTTGTGGATCTTGGGGAGACCATAGATGCATGGAATGGCCTCTCCAGGGTACAGACGGTAATAGGTAGGGCGGTCAATGATGTGGTCTTTTTCCAGTTTCTGTAGGTGTTCTATCACCTTCTTCTTGTAGCTGCTGGTGGGGTCCCTTTTTAAGATCTCATAAGTTTCATGGTCACTGAGCAGTGAGGTTATCTTTGTGTGGTAATCTGATGTGTTTAGGATGACAGTGCATCTCCCTTTGTCGGCTGGAAGGATGGTGATGCTTGGATCCTTGCCCAGTGTGGAAATCGCCCTCCTTTCTTCAATGGTGATATTAGAGGGAGGTATTTTTGCACTGGCGAGGGTGGCCGACACTTTAAGTCGGATCTGTTCAGCTTCAGAGGAGTTCAGCTTGTTGTTCTTAATTGCTGACTCTGTAGCTGTGATGAGATCCACTATAGGTAGTTGTCGTGGAGAGATTGCGAAATTCAGGCCTTTTGCCAGCACATCTCTTTCCGGTTTCGTGAGGAACCTGTGAGATAGGTTCTTCACCCATTTGTCCTGGACGTCTGCTGATGCGCCTTCATTGTGTTTGGCTCCTAGGTGTGTTGGTCTGGTCTCTGTTCTGTAGGCTTTGTTCAGCAAAGATTGGAATTTGTGAGTCTGCCGTTTCTTGCTTGTGTTGTGTTGGGCTAGTTGAGCCTGGGTGACGAAATTGGATACTTCTTCAAAGATGAACGAGGGGAAAAGAGTTGCAAGTTTCTCTTCAGTTTGGTGGATTTGGACCTTCAGGGCATCGATGGTGAAGTGGACTTGTCGTATCCTTTCATTCAGAAGTTGGGTTTGTGCTTTCCTAGCCAGACGACCGCAGACGAGGCTGTTGTTTTCTAAACACGTCCTCCTTGTTGGTGATTGTCTCACCAACAAAGAGGCGGTTAGTCTCATAACACGTCCTCCTTGTTGGTGATTGTCTCACCAACAAAGGAGGCTGTTGGTTTCAAAACACATCTTTGTTGTTGGTGATTGGTGATTGTCTCTACCCACTCAGGGTTAAATACCTGGGTTTCCCACACTGAACCTCAGAACTGAAGAAGCCTTTCGGATGAGAGGCGAAACGTCTTCAAACAAGATAAGAAGTCCAGTTGTTTCCTACTAAAACACTCCGAGATCAAGATGACCTGGATGACTGAGAACCTTCACGGACATATCACCAGATGATGTAATACACAGATTACTACATTATTTGAATCAGCATTTTATTTCCATTTTGGGGCATTGCACCAGTCGTTCAAGCCCCTACTGTCATCAGCCCACACGTCCTGTGTTTTAACACTGCGTTCTTGTGATCATGAACTGCTGCAGATTAGTTTCACCTCCCTGGACCAAGGCGTGGTTGCGCAGTGTTTCAGTGTGCGTGTGTGGATTTATGTCTAGCAGTTGGTGCTCATACAAGTCCGCTCATGTGCACACATACAGTATGTACTTGCAATGTGCATCCTTTCATGTGTGAAAGAAAGACTCAGACAACCTTGGGTGGGAGTGGGCAGGAGGTCAACGTGTTAACGTCAGGGCCCCCCAGTTCCCACCATCTCTAAACATACGGTAGGGCCACCATTGAAGGGGTAAACAAAAGCCATCAAGTGTTCAGTCGAAGTTGGTTTTCCTCCACCCAGACGGGATTTAAGAACATCACTGTTCATCTTTAACTTACAGGGGAACCCTGTTTAGTACCACAGTGCATGTTAATTATACATTAACAGTTTAATAATTTTAATAATACAAAGAGAAGCATTAAAGGTCCAGTGTGTATAATTTAGGGTTATCTATTTGCAAACACGTAATATAATCTTAATAAGTCAAATTAAGTGTGTAATCACCTTAAATCAAAAACCAAAATGTATATAACCTTAGAATGATTAATTTATAGAGAGCACCAACTTGCTCCACCATGTTCGATCTTAGGCATTTTGACACAGAATGCCACCTTAGTCTTTAACATGAATTAACTGAGCATTAATGGTCTTTGCAACCCTTTTTGTAGAGTTGAAAATATGTAAGCCTTAAACGACATTAATTCATAAGACCACGGAACAAGCATGACTTCATTGCAATAAATCATTTATTAACCTTAAATAACCATTCATTAATGCACTTTCTGGCCCTTATTGTGAAAATGATAGCATGCCTCCCTCAAATGACACTTAAACTATGTATGAATTAGTATCTTAGTTGACTAAAGATCGTTAGCAAATGATTAGCTGACACATTAATGAACTGTTAATAAATGCTTATAACTGCATTAACTGATGTTAATTAATGTACCTGTACAGTGTAAAAAAAAAAAAGAGTACTATACTACTTGTTATTTCTTCAGGGATCACAGGAGGCACCAAAACATAGCAGAAAGCTATTACATACATACATAAGCTACATACTATATAACTTACACCTGTTTTAGAAATTTAACTTCTTATGTGCTTCTTGAAACAGTCAGTATTCATCCCACAGGTTTGAAAAACTGGTCATTTTGTTCTCTGCAAATGAGAATTTTGCACGCATGAATGCATCTGCATCTGAAATTCTGTCAAAGTTTTTGAAAGTGCCATGCATGAGTAAAATCTAAAAGGTGTGGTGGAAACAGGTGAATCCCGGCTCGAAGATAGCTGAGAGCGCCAGCAGTGATAAGGCTGGTGGACATGGCGGACAGGCCACTTGGGTCATATTTGTTCATTTGTCCTGATGTTGATTTTGATTGGGGGGGGGGTTTGGAAGCTCTGGTTGTGTTATGTATGTGTTTGCGTGTGGGGCGTATGGGAGAACCCAGATGATACTGCCAGGGCTGTTATTTTCCCACAGTACAATATAAATAGCCTGCTAGTGTGGGGTGACGGTGGGCAGGCAGGGGCACTCAAGGGAGGATCCCATCTACACACAACAGCACATTCCTGTCCACCTGGCCCTGCCAAAGCGTCAGGTCGCCTTACAGGATGTGTTTACACACACATGCATCTTTCCTCCTCCTCCCCCTCACACCTATACTTCTATCACCTGTCTCCTCACCTCTTTTCCAACTTTTCTCCTCATCAGGGACCCCTTGGCTCAGGTCTCTGCCCACATCACGCTTGGTCGCACAAGGCACTCGCGCTCGCTGACTCTCCACCTTTGACCACTGTGGAACGCCATGATGCACATGTTTACTCAGACACACTATTTTGGTTTCTCACAGGGACACACACACACGAAACCTCTGCTTTCCTTGAGAACTACAAAACGGCAATTAAGACTTCAACGAGTCCTCTCTTACATGTTGTCTGCAATGTGACCCTGGTGCTATAACTGATGTATAGCATCAAAGTTTGTTTTGAGGTGAAATTACACTTTTTATATGAGGCTCTTCTGCACTGTGGCTTTCATCTTAATATTTTACAATAAAAATCAGGCCACATAAAAAAGATACACTTGTGCAGGTATGTTTACTGCCTTCAAGAGCGATCCCATCTCCAACCAAGTAAATGATTACACCGATTTAGTGCTGATTTGTGTGCTTCTTTAATTTATGTGCACATTATCTGCCCCGATGTTGATACTTGGCCCATATAACTTCAAGTTCACACAATAAAATGATTTAGTGTGATTAAATATTTGGAAACCCTATCTGCTCAGCATCTCTCTGTAAATTACACTCCATGTGGTTCTCATCTTAATGACCCCACTCTAGTGTCACAGAGATTTCTAATCATCTAATCTTATATGCTCTTTAAACAGAGCCAAACACCAAACTCCATTGCCAGCTCCCTTGATTAAATTCAATATCCACAGTTTTTTTTTATTTTTTTTATCCTGATACAGGATTTTAACTGTGTCCTTTACAGCAGCCAAAACAAGTTAGTGAGAAAGGAGGTGACGTCAACCCTGAATATACGCTTTTTGGCTTCCTGTTGCCCAGATTTGCGTACACAATAAAGATGGCCCGACAGAATGACGCTTCCAGCACAACTTTTGCAAAAGTCCAGATGAGGTCACGGGGGCATCAAAAAACTTCACAATCAATGCTTCAAATTTGCGAATGCTTAATCTCAACACAGTCAACGCCTAAATCTGATCTCAGTAAAAATATAGTTTTACTGCAGATTAACGGTGGTTTTTTTGCACAAAAAAGGAATAATACTCGATTAAAATTTCTTATAGAAGCATCCAGAGCTAAAGAACGAGACATACCACAGTTATAACTGTTTATGCTAGCAAATCAGTAGCCACCGCTGCCAGGAAAAGTGAATCAGTTCATGCCAATACTAAAAATAGAAAGGCATCATATATACACACTTCATACTGGCTGCCATCTAAGAACGTAAAAGCCGGGTGACTTCTTAAATGACAGCCTCTGATTTGGTTTCCCATGCCTATCACCTTGAGGGAAAAGGGCGTGTTTATTGTTTAAGGGGAGTGCGCAAGATCACAGAAACACACATTTAATATCCCTTGTGGAATCAGTCATTGCTATCTGCCCCCCTGAACACTGTGTTCTGCACCGTACATTTGCTGGCAGACAGCTGGAGTCACTCTGGCTGATGAGCTCCAAATCAGAGGGAAGAGCCTCAAATGTGATGAAAGTGGCTCTTGCGGTTTTCCCACCTGCGTGGCGGAGGTCCATGGCTCTGATCCAGGCCAAGTTTAACTGCTACGCTCTGGATATACCTGATATACAAAAAATGGCTAACCATCAGTGGCTCCAAATTGGTATTAAAATACTAATAACACACCCATCGCCTTCCTGAGGTTTCTGAAAGAAGTCACTGGTAATAAAATTGATTTTTGTGTATTCAAACAGTACCACCAACACTGTCCTCATTCAGAAAAAAATAGTATTTTAAGTCATCTCAAAGATATTCGAAGTTTGGGTTGTTATTGCAAACAAGATTTAAACCATCAGTAAGATTGAAATTTCTCAATGTTTTCTTTTCAAGTAATGGCAGACTGCTGTGGTTAAAGTGTTTGATTTGTGCAATGGCAAAGAGGAACTAATCAGGATTTCCTGATCACGAGGCAGATGCAAAGCCTGTCTCACTCCCATGTCTCCTCAACTAGAAGGCCACATCTGGAGTGACATCATTAGGAAAACAGTGCTGCAGACAGAGTGAACCTCTGATGTGATTTGGCCCGTGTCACATCACTACTGTCTCACATGATCACTAGATTTTCTATGGAACAAAAGATTATCAGGGTGCACTCTTAGAAATTCTGGGCTGAATTTGGGCTGTGCATTGTACACAATATGATTATTGTGATAAGAAAATATTCATTGTCTAAGATTGTAATATCACATTTTGTGGTATGGCATAAATGTTTTCTTTTCCCGGCCTTTTAGGCTGCATTGCAATGACATTATGTAATTTTCTGGACTTATCAGTTTCCTACCTGTTCTAATATTTGCCTTCACCCACTTCAGTCATTAAATCCACATTACAAGATGATTATTTATTAAAAATCCGATTGTGTTAATGGTTTATTAAAGTACCTACAGTGAATGCATGATACTGTTGCAGCATCGAGGTATATGGATTTTGTTGTTCAGTTCTTGCATTTATGAGGAGCTTTTGAGGAAAAGTATTACAAAAATCCTGGGGTAACTCAAGAGAGCTGTGGCATTGATGATAGCTAAGAAGGATAAGCAAACAGAAACAAAAAAAGCATCTGCACAAATGCATGTGCATCACTTGTTGTGGTGCCAGCGGCTGACACCCAACCACACATGCAGAGCGAGCGCTTGACATTGGCCACGGCAACAAAGGCATTGTCAGTACAGACCCCTGAGGAGATCAATTCACTCCCCCCCCACTTCCAGGCCTTTCAGCAGGGTTGAATAGAGGACAGAGGGCCGGTTGCGGCAGCAGGAGGCCTGGCAATGTTTCTCTAACGGGGTGCAAAGACAAACAAATCACTCGGATGAGCCGCGGTCCTGTCATTGTGATGAGCTGCAGATTTACACCTGGATCTTTTGGCTGATAAGGGATAATTAGTTTGGGATTACTGGGGTCACTGGCAAAATATTAAGTGAGAGTGAGTGCTTGACTTTGCATTAGTTTGAATAGTTGGGATTCCCTCCAGTTTTTATTCTCCAGGAATATGGGGACAATAATGTGTGATTAACAACAAATTATACTTAGATTCTGTGCATACTGTTTTTGTGCAGGCAACACAAATAGTTCCATTGTGTATGCTATATCCTCAGCAATTAGTCTAACAAGTGGGATACCTGGAGCTGTGGCTTTACTGATTAATCAGATATCTTTCTCTACTAATCAAAAAAAACAAAAAAACAACAGTAAGTTAATTTTACAGAATAACTGGCTTGATATAGAAATACACACTCTTTTACAAAAAATGAGAACCATCTTTGCCTGAAAAAACGGACTTTAGGAATTAATGAACAGCTCCCTTCCCATATCGACATATATCCTTACTTGAGTATAACTTTGTCTTACGACTAGATTTAACTCTGGTCACCAACATGTGAACTGCAGGTAAAGTCCGTATCAGCGAGGGGAACTCTGCATTTACTCAATCTTTAAACTCATTATCCATAACTAAATAAAGCATGCACAGTAAATGATTTCGGTATACAAGCCTTGTGTGGGGGTTGTTTTTGACATCACCAGAAGTCGTTGTTCGCTCCCCTTTTCTTTCTACCGCTACAAACTCTTATAAAGTCTCGTGCCCTGACACCTGAGCCCTGGCACACAGTCTGCCTTTATCTTTTATCGTAACGAGAAAAAAAGCAAGCAGGGAGTAGGTGTTAGGAGAACTATGGGGGAAAACGCGTGCCGTTCATGGGATGGAAACAGAAAAACATCGCAGAACGGGTTAAATTTGAGTCATACCAAACTCCGAGAAGTAGAAAAATGAGAGAAAAATTCCTCCGCCACGGCGACAAAGAGTCAGCAAAGTTCTACTTCCAGTACGTTTCTATCTACTGTCCAGGGAAATGAAGTGACATATTTGCTGATGTTAATTTTCCAACGCGGCGACAGACAAAAGCAATTTAGATAAAAGCTATAAAGCACAGATTAAAGAATGTGGCCATCTTTTCAGCGGGACGATAGATCCCCGCTGATTTGAGCGGAAGGATATGAGTTTTGGCGTCTTCGCTCGCAGTGACTTCAGTGATTGGCGAGCAGAGAGGTGGAAGACTTTTTCACTGCCCTGCGCGATTCGCACGCCTTAAATTTATGCCCGTTTTAAGTGACTCTTAAACGTAACGACTTTCGAGACTCCACCGAGCAAGTGGTGAAATGTTGTAATCTTGTCCTACGTGAACTTTATATGCGCGTGACCCCTCTCCAGCGACACTTATCAGCGGAACCGTGTCAGGAGACAACTCAGCTTCGGGTCGGCGACCTTATGTGGATTTTACAGAAACTATGGAGCAGTTCCCCGGCTTTTCCTCGGGCAAAACACTAGTCCTCGTCTTCTGCTTCGTTCACCTCTCCCTGGGTAAGATTGTTTTTTAATTGTTTGCTTTTTTATGACGTTAAAGTCGCTGTGCGTTTCCCTGACAAATTCGCAACTTGTGACGATCACGTTTCGTCTCCTCCACTTCAGCGGGGCGGACGTAGCATCTCCACGCACACTGCCTGTGCACTTGAGTCGGACTAGCTTAGCTTAGGTGAGCTACGTGAGGACGCAGGTAACTTAATGTCGACAGCCAGCATATGGGAAGGCTTTTAATCGCTACCGCTACCAACTCCCGCTGTTCGGCTGCATGTTGTGTGTCTGTCTCCGTTAAGATGGAGACCGCGACGCTCGCGATCGCACGCCAACGTGAAGGCCACCGGGACCGACGCTAATGTTGTCTCGTGTCTCATTAACATTAAGACGAAGACTGACTACTGTTTGTCTGCGGCGAGTGATGGTTAGGTTCGGTCCGGGCCGAGACGCGCCGCTGCCCAGATGTTGAACAGCGAGAAAGAATTCAAAATGGACACTTAACTGCGTCTAGACGGCTGAACTGAGAGATGACAAGCGATGGGAGGGTGATAAAATGCATATTTTAAGGAAATATCTCCAATTATGGTAAAATGAACACATTTTCCCATCATATCGATGCATAACATAGCCATTTTTATGTCTTTTGATCTCCAGCAGTTCAGAAGTTTTAAGAAACCGCCTGTGCCCTAAAATGTGGGACTATGAAGTGGGAGTGGGTGTAAAGCTTGTGTAATATTATTAGAAATGACCTACATGGAATTGGAAATGATCTTTATAGCTCAAATCCGGCACCTGTACGACACATTTGTCGCAGAATTGCTTGCAGTTTTTATGTGTGGAATACAAGAGTGATTGTTTTTGCCTTCTAGTGCACCTGTCTTTAATTAAGCATTAATTAGTCCTCTCATTATCCTGTAGCAAGTCCCAAATAGATCTTTTGCCCTTGGGTCAGCTCACAGTGGCCCAAACTACCAAGCGGCACCTAAAATGAGAAGAGACAAGTAGGTTGAGGTCAGGAAAGGCCAATAGACCAACAGATTACATGTTGGAGGTAATTTTGTAAAGTTTTTATTTATGTTTCAAACTCAGGGCTTTTTTCAAATAGTTTTTGCTCGAGATATTGTAAAATATGATAGAATGATAAGATGAAGACGATAATAAGATAGAAAAGCACCCATAAAAACTTAACTTATAACCCATAAAGACTTAACTGACACTGTGCAATGCTTTGTTTCTCATTCTTGTGACTTTATATGATTTAATTCCTAAATTCTAGGCATTGGAAATAATATGGGTAAAGTGTGTGTTTACTTCATGGGTCAGGCTCTGTCTCCGTGCAAAACATTATTCCCTTTTTTTTCTGCCTATGTGTGTGTAAGTTCCTGTGCAAACAAAGATATAACATTGCCTGTAGCCCTTTTCACCGTTTATGTAATTGTACTAAGGCAAATTGATTTAATGGTTTCTTAGCCCTTTCTGCTCAGAGCTAATACATGCTGCAGTGCTATTTTCTCTATGTTTTTCAAGGACTATAGGAGAGTTCCGAACAGCAAAGTTACAAAAAAGAAGGAAAGACAATGCAAAAGTGCTGCAGGCAGTGCAAGGAGAGAAGAGGCAGTGGAATGTTGTTGGTGTTTGACATTCCTCTCTCCCTCTCTGTTCAGCCCTTTTCTCTCTCTTTCTCACACATGCACACACACACACACACACACACCATGATTCTCTTTTCCCTCCTGTCTCCATCCTCACTTTTCTTTCTTTTCTCCCTGCTGTGGGACACTGCATTAATGTGTAACATTGCAAGAAATTGTGTTCATAGCTTGTGATATGTTTAAGGCACAAGGAGTTTTTTTTAGAATTGTAGATTTTGTCATGTTTACCTTTGCCCATTTTACACAGCCTATTCCAAGCTAGACTGTTTGCCTTTATTGCAACTTGCATTTTGTTTAAGAGTTACAAAGATGGAATGGGCGTTCATACTTGTTTTGCCTCTCAACTACAAGGGAAAGTTGTAACAGTGCCAAATTGAAATTTGTGTAAAAGGAGTGAGCCGGCAAGGCCGCAGGAAAGGACAGCGTTGTGACATTTTGACAACGTGCTATGTATGCACACCCGGGAGATTTAAAAGTAGCTAGCTGCAGTTAGCAGTTGACTTAAAAGACAACAAAAGCAACTCAAAATGTCTGCAAATTGGGGATACAATGCAAGGTCTGGAAGCTCCTTACCGGCCATGCAGTTGTGATTATATCAATATCCATTGTTTTGAAAGCATTCCTAGGTATGTATGTAAAATATCACACCTAAAATCCTAAAATCACACTGGGATGACATCACATCCTTTTGGTTCAGCATAAAATATAACAATGGCAGTGTAGATAAGGGTTTTTATTGTGGTGGTAGTGGGTGGAAGAGTATAAAAAGAGTTGATTTTGAAAAAGGTATGACATTAACCCATCTTGCGGTTTCAACATTACATACTAGTTAATCACGACAGCATCTTGAAGCATAAAGTATGCAGAGACATATACACTTGTGAAATGGCATTGCCACTTCTAACAGCATTCCACAGATAGAACGCTACCATTCAGTCAGCAGATGAGGCCGAAATGACAGTTCATTTCATTGAATTGGCTAAACTACCATTTTCCCAATTCAAGTCTTATTTTGAATTGTTAAAAAATCACTTTGTTTATACTTATGAATGTACATTTGTTAAGCTGTGGTTACTCTGACATTGTTACCTTAAAACTTCCCATTGTAGTTTCTGCAAGTTGTCAATTTATTACCAAAGCATTTATCTGTTATAGTTAAAAGGTGGGAAAACATAAATAATTGTGTTGCTGATTGATATAAGGTGTGCACAATAATTTTCTGCCTGTGCTCCTAAAATTTTCAGTATGGGGCACCAGTGTTCCTAGGAAAAAAGGTTAGGCTGGTACCATGCAGTTGCACTACACTTAGCTTTATTCTGACTGCTTAAAGAAACAATTTTCAATAGCTGAAAGCACTTGATGTGAGACAGCTTTAACAGTATATTGAACTGACACTAAAGCACCAGTATGGCTCATAAGGGGGATCATTGAAGAGCTGCGATCTGGTGAACAGAAAAGTAGTCAAAATAAGTATGCTTTATACTTTGCCACCTGCTTGCTCACACATTCCAGTCTAATCACTTTAGTGAGATAAATCAATAAGACCTTAATTTCTTATGAGGTCCACAGTATTGAGAGTCACAATGTTTCCCCATTTTATAGTTATTCCTGTGATAGTAAAAATGAGGTGGAGCACACTCCCTGTTCTACATTAATCAGCCAACTTGTTAATTGTCTAAAATACACTACATCGTTTGTTTAATGTGTATGCTCTTTATGTGTAGTCTTCCTAAGCACTGACTGCCAGAATCTATGTCTGACATGTTCCTAAACCACTTGTACCAACATACCAAGGGGTACACTGGCATTTCTTCCTGTGGCTTGTTTTGCTAATTGAGCTGAAAATTATGCTAATGTCAGTTCTAGGGAATCTTACTTTTCCCCCAAGAGAATAATAATGCATGATTTCTTTTTCTCTTAAGGCCTCTAAAGGTCACTGAAGCCCATCTGTATGCAGATGTGTAACTGTAATATATATATTAATAGATAATACAGCCCAATTGAGTGGTAGCCTGATTTTTGATTGAGCATAGGTGTCATCTTTGTAGCACTCAATTTTATACCCCTATTGTTGGCATGTGATGGGTTGCTTATATTTGCTCAGTGCAGGCTGCGGACAGCAAACAGCTGATAGCATGTATGGATCTATTTGCGTGTGTGTATATGCACTGCATTCTGGATACAAGCTGACAAAGGCCAGGAATTGTGCCGCCCATGGTTTACTTGTATCTGACCCAAGCTCTAGCCTGGTGTGAAAACTGATTTATCTTCGCAAGGCTTCGACATGTGCTTCGAAGACAAAGATTTTTATTGAGCTGCCCACAACATTGCATTAATTACTGACCACCAGTTCTACCCACTGCCTTATTGCTGTGTGGTAAATGTGGCTTCTCAGTCTTGAGGCATCTATGTGACACAATCCCTTTGCTTTTTTTATGCCTTCTCATCGGCTTCGTAAACTCTCAGTAAGATAGATTTTTCTTCAGTGTGTGAATTTTGCAGTTTATATTAAGTTCAGCCTCTCCACCCTTTTGATTAGTAGTGTAGTTAAAAAGCCAGCCTTCGCATATGTTTTGGTCCTGTACTTGATGGTTACAGTGGTAGGGAGTTTTAATGTAGAACTGTGTGAGTCAGGTTTGTGGAACTGAACTCATGGTTTGCATCTGTGTCTCTATACAGGCATAAAGTACATGTGTGTCCACCCCGTAGCCATGGTTTCTGGGAATATTCATAACCTCATAAACCAAGGTCTTAGGGGTGTGACGATACATTCAGCCCACGGGACGAGACACGATATTGGGTTCACGTGAACGAAACGAGACAGGATTTTAACATTACTTTGAAATAAACTTTAATGACTAAATATATGGCTGGAAAAATAATCTTTTTTGTGACTTAGTCACAAACAATGCAGGTGCATTTTGAAATATTTTATAACTGTCTCAGACAGCTCACGACTAACTTTCAATATTGAAATAATAACGTTTACAATTCTAAAGTTTATTTATAAAGCATTTTTTAAAACTTACAGTTACAAAGTGTTTGAGGTTTTGCTTTGCAAAATCTAAACAAAATTCATCATTGAAGCATTCTTCGTCACTAACATTGAATTACCCTTAAATAAACATGCGTGAACTATATCACACATGAGGAGTTGCTGAAATTCCTCATTTTCTTCCAAGGAAAAAGTGACCTCATATCAGCTGCAATGTAAACACTGATGTCTCTCGTTACTGCTGTGGCAATCAACAGGGGAAGCTGATTGTAATAGAGAGCTGTGGTGGTTTTATAGGTGTCTATGCATAGTGCTTGCGTTAGCTACGGTGTAAGACAATGTTGTCTTACATATCGTCCGTGTCTTGTCCGTCACTTTGTCGCTGCTTATTTCCAATAAATACCCAAAGTGCTGCCACTCAAACGATTTAAAAGCGGCAAAGGCATCTTCAATTCTATTATTGTCAGACTCAATATCGTACTTACTGCAGCTGGATGGGCTGCTTTTTCTTCTTCTTATTCTTCACCGTCTTGTGGGTTTCGAGCAGACTAGATGCAACAAAGGTGTATTGCTGCCCCCCCCAGGTCATAAATAGTTTCGATGGACTTATGCTTTGTGAGACAGCTTTTCCTTCAACAGGAAATATGGTCACGTTTCTTGTGGCACGAGTTCTCATCACACCCCTACGAGGTCTTGAAGTAAGAATGTAAGTCATACATACAGCACATGTAGGACTATGGTCATTTTCCTCCATCATGTTAAGGAAGCACCAGTGCCTGCCTGACAAGTTTGCTTTGTGTGATGCTGATCTCCATGTAATACCTGTCAAAATATGGATGAAGCTAGGTGTGTGAGCCACACACACTGTTACTATTGGAGGAGATGTTTGCAACTGTGAAGGTCAAGCAGATTACAAAGCGTTGTTTCTGCACTGTTGAACAAGTTAGCAAATTAACAGGGAACCACTGTGGCCTGCATTCCTTGGCCAACTCAACGCTTTAATCCTGGAGGCATCTGGCATGGTGCATGGAGTAATTATCCAAGTAGGGCACAGGCAATAGAAGGAGGGAAACTGGTTTATAATGGGTAACAACATTAATATAGTCCTTTATCTAACAAACATTTTAAATTTGTGGCATATAATCATTATAATACCAAAACTTCACAATTTAGTGTTTTAATTGATTTTTGATCAAAAGAAAATTAGTTGCCAAATACTTAGAGTAGATAATTGTTTTTTATCATTTCAATCATTATGTTAAATATTAATTGCTTCCAGCTTTTTAAAAATAACGATTCGTATCTCTGTCATTTATTAAATTGTGACTGATAGGTAAGCAGTGTTGAGTTTATTATTGGACTGTATCAGGAAATATTTTTGCAAAGTCTCCTAAAAGACATTGAAGTTTATATCTGGATTCCAAAGCCTCTCAAAGGGATGCAGTCACACTAGATTGTAATTAAACGTAATAATTCCATAACCATTTAATGTCAATACCATTATAACATGCATTACGTCGTTGACCTCATGTTTAACTGCAATGATGTCTACAATGCTGTATTTTTCTCATCAGTCCTGTTCAAATCTTGTTGAGAGATGGATTCCACATATTGCTCAGCTGGAAAAGCAATGCTTCAATGACACAATATTTAGTTTATTTTCAGATATTTCCTTAAACATCACATTTAGTTTTGACTAAAATTCTCTGGCATTGCATGTGACATTCCAGTGTGCATTTGCTGTTTATAGCTGGCTGCTACCCCTTTACCTTTGCTCTGCTTTGTGAAACCATAAGTATACTTGATCAGCATTGCGTGAACCCTCTAAAATCTATGAAAGTAAGTAAAAATGGTTGCACAGCAGTCCTGAGGTTTTTTTTTTTTTTTTTTGGTCATGAAAAGCTTTTATTCAAAAAAAGGTGAGGATATGAATGAGTAAGGGAAAGTCCCAACATTTGCCCTTTCTGGTCTGTTGTCCTTCGTTCTGTCTGTCTCTTTCCCCATCCAACACACACACAGTCAGCAGGCCAGCCCTCAGTTTACGATGAAACTTCCCCAACT
Source organism: Mola mola (assembly GCA_001698575.1). NCBI lineage: Eukaryota > Metazoa > Chordata > Actinopteri > Tetraodontiformes > Molidae > Mola > Mola mola. The sequence continues at coordinate 13,550,988 of KV751319.1, forward strand.
TTTCTAGTTAATTGCATCAACAAATGTGACTGTCTTTGATGTTGAAAGAGCAATTGCTGGAGTTGTACCAATCAACATCTGTGTCTTTCATTTTGACTTCATTTCCACTTATAGGGTTAGGAATATGTTTAAACTATCAGTGTGTGAGGGGTGAGCAGCTTTTGAGAGTTGGTATATCCTGGTGAGTGCTGTAGTGTACATTGAAAGTTATTAAATGATATCAGGTTGAATGATGCCATGGGTGTCTTACAGTTTGACACTGAAAACTGAAGGTGACCCGCAGGACTAAAGCCTGAAAGCCCCTGCTTGGTTTGTTGGCTTGGTTGCTTTGCTGTTTGTGTGGGCCAGTAAAGCTTCCCTCCGGGTAATAGTGTTTAGTTTGAGCCTCTTCCCTCTCCTTCCATGCAGAGCTAAGGGTATTTTATTGCAAGTTACCATGACAACTATTTGGCCTGCTGGATATTGAGACTTGTATAGCAATTCCAGGAAATGGGGTTACTTCCTCACTCAGTGTGAACAACTTCCTGCCCTCTGCTGTATGGATGTGTGCCAAGGTTGCCGGACACCAATTCATGTACAGTCTTTGTCTGCAGTTTCTTAATTACTTCCTATCTTAGTGCTCAGCTATTAGCTCAGTCCATCTCTTTCTACCTCTCTCTTTTTACTGCTTCGACATTGTTTTTTTTCTTCTCATAACATGGCTGGATCTCTCTACGCATCCACTAATGGTGTCTCTTACAAATGACTCATGAGTGCTGATGGAGGAACCAGGGTAATGACAGCAGAGCACCACATCCCTGTTCCCCTCTCATTTATTTCTGTTTTTGCCATCATGGGCTGTGATTTCTGCCCTTCTTTAGTTAAACTTGCATGGATCAGTGTTTTCTTACAAGTACTCACAGTAAAAAAAAAAAAAAACACTTTAAAAAAAGACAAGATTGGCTTAAAGTTTGATTTTTTATTTTTTTTTTCACATTTTTTTTTAAAGCAAGCTGGCATTGCTCAGTAAATAGAGACATTACATGTAACAGCAATTTTGTCACTACTGTGATATTTTTACATGCATTAGGAGCAGTACTTTCTACGCAATGCAATAACAATGTAATACCAATCATTTGCCATTCTCCTGTTTTATGCTAACAATACATCATCCATTTCATCAATTTATAAACTCAAATACTCAACAATATTAACTCCTCATTGATATTTCCCAACTGGATTTGTATTGTATATGCTTTGCAGGGGAATCCTACAATACCTCTGCTCAATGTTAACAGAAAAACAGCAAAAGAAAATTTAGCATGTGAAGCTGTTGCTAAATAAGTCGTACTAAATAGCCGAACACATTAACATCAAGCTAACCAAAGCTGTCATGTCCTTACATTAGTACACTTTAAACGCTGGTAAACAAAAATGAATCAGTTACTCTATATGCCATTAGCAGGCAGATACATAGTCTTTTTTGTCACTTAAGCAAAGCAAGCAAAACACCAGTGAACCTGTTTTATTGGCAGCCAGGCATACCTATGCCATAACACTGATGTTGTGGTATTCCTAAAATAGTGAGCTGTTCCTTTCCTTCTTCAGACTCTCTTTAAAAAAATGCTGAAATTCTGGACTTTGATCACATCTTGGTTGTTTTGTGTCATTGTCCAAATACTTCTGGAACTAACTGTATGTAAACATCTTATTTTTTCCCCTACTCAGAGTCTGACCTTTTTCCAAATTATAAGTATGAAATTTGTTATCTGTGTATGATGGTGTAATTTTTTTGTGTGTGTTTGTGAAAATACTGTTATAAGACACAGTCTGTCTCAAGTATGGTATTATCATTGTGCCCAGCATTGCAGAAGTGTGCATGGAAAGCTTGTCAAACCAGTTGGGGATGAGGGCAGCTCTTTCTTGTCTCTGCTCTTTTGCTTGCTATCTTTGCTTCCATCTGGTTTATGCAGTGATCTCGTCATCTCTTTCAGCAACATCCTTTTATTTTGCTCATTATGCAATTGTCTGCTCAGTCCTAAATAACAGTTGTCTGTGCTGTATTGAAGGTTAGGGTTTTATGATTTATTGAAAAGCATATTAAACAAGATTTTGGATAACACAAAAATCAAAATGAAAAGTGAAAGTCCCACTGTGTCTCGGTTTCTGGCTGTCTTAGACGTTAATGTACAAAATTTTGATGTGTTGACAGGTGTGCGTCTTGTATGTCTGCCCAGAACAGAAATAGTCCCTAAATAGTGCTGTAATTGTGCACATGCACATGTGCATGCTCATTCGGATTATGAATTTCACAGGGCTTTATATGTGGTATCCCCATGTCTAATGGACTGTGTCTGTCAGCTTGGCTCTAAAGCAGTAGTCTGACCCCAACTGCTGACCAGAACAGTTAAGATACTGTTAAATCTGAATCTGAATCTATGTCCCATTTACACCAATTCAAAATTACAAAATGTGGGGTTAAGAGTTAAATTTGTCTTCTCAAGGACTCCCCAACTTGAATGACACTCTGATTAACATAATGTCAGGAAATAACACCATTTGCGTGCACTTCCTGTAATGCAATGACTGCTTTGTGAAGACACTGTCGGCGTTTCTTTAAAACAAGCTGACTTACTCTCTGTTTTGTAAAAAGAGCTGTCTTACAGACTGGAAGACACGTCACATAACCACACATACCATGTAACACTATAAATGAAATTTCATTTTAACCGCAACATTTGAACAGCAACTGCTAACGACTAACCGTCTTACATATTAATTAAACACAATAAAAAGTTGAGTCTTTCATTTGGCTACCATATCCCATTGATAAATAAAGACTGAGAACATTACAGTGTTTTTTTTACATATTGGACTGGTATGCTGTGCGTGAAGACCACTTGAGACATGTGTCTCTGGTGGCTTAAAAGCTACACAATAGCTGATGTGTCTAGCTGTGAGTGTTTTATTGGCAGATAGCTAGTTAGGCTTTGTTATCTTCATGGCTCATTTCTGTTTCTCTCCTCATCCGACTGCCCTGTGACCACTGCCTGATTTTAAGCTCGCATTTAATCATCTAGATAGGTGCCTTCTGCCTTATATATGTCACGATGAGGCAAAGGAGGAGACTACTGAGGATTAATGCCTCTTTCCCAACAAGCAGTTGGGGTTATTTCAGTTGCATTAGAATAGTATTTGCTTCCAAGACCAAGTTATAAATGGTACCAAAGAACCATACCATGCTGTTCTGTAATTTTATTACCCTTCCATTATCTAGTAGTTTAAACCAAAACTAAAGCTACATTTCCACCAAAATTCTTCCAGAATAGTAACTTTGTTAGCCTACTTAACCCATAATTGAAGTATACAGTCCCGAGACTTGTTAACTGTTTCCACAACTCACTTCACTCTAAGTTAATCGGACTAACTTGAGTTTCTCCCATGTTTTTCCAAGTCCCTGCGTGATCACTTAATTACAAGTAGTAATTGTTCTCAGGCCCGGATGCCCTCAGAGCAGTGTGAGTGCAGACCAGTGTGGGAGTGGGGAGCGGGGACAGTTGCGCTTCGGGCACGGTATGAAACATCTGGGTCAAGTGTGAATGTGCTCTGAATAGTAGGCTATAGGCAGTGGTTAACATGTAAAGAAATTCTACAGCTTCCTCTAAAATAGTCTCCTATGTTGCCTCCAAATTTCTAGAAAAGTGAAAGTCATCACCACGAAAGCCCTGGTAACAACTCCGCCTGCGTAAGAGTACCATCCGCAGCGGAAACAGTTAACAGATCTAGGTTACTTTATTTACGGATTACATTCAGTTACCAGACCAGAAGCAATGGAGTGGAAGTGTGAGAGGGTTTGCTTAAGACGAATTGGATTGTGTGTGAGGGAGAACTTTCACTTCTTCTAACCAGTTTTCTTGGAGAAACGCTAAAGTTTTGAATAATGACAACTTTGAAATTTGGCAGCAATGAAAGACAGAAATTCAAGAAAAATGTTATATAGTTTAAACAGCTTATTTCTTGGATAATTTTTTTACATGATGCACAAGAATATCAACATGGTGTCTCAGTCTAGCCTTGTCTTAGATACCAATTGGTACAATATGTAAAGACAAACATTTTTGAATGGTAAAATGGGGCTGCTATTGACCGATTAACATTTATTTTCATTGTCAATTGATTTGCACATTATGTCCATGGTAAGAATTTTAGTGGTTAAAGGTGTAATTTGTAAGATATGGCCATCATTTTTCAGAAAAAAAAAAAGGAAAAAAACAAAACAAAAGAACCAATATCAACAAGAATGCAAAGAAACATTGATGGTGACATGTTTGTATTGTATTGCAGAGATTCCCTGTGAGGCTAGCTTGCTAACTATCTTGCCCTGGTCTTTACCCTCTCATAATACCACTTTAGAGGCAGCACCTCTAGAACCAACAGTCTCTCCAAAGTTTCATCTGGTACCCATGGGTCACTTTTATTTATTTTTTTAATACATTCTGAGAGATAGTCTGTTAATAGCAATATATTAACATTGATAAAAACAACTTAATTAAATGAATAAAAAAATAATTATCCAAAAACATTGAGTTCAAAATAACTGTTAATATGCAGAACACACTGGCATATTGTATGTGTATATAATGACATGGTGGTAGTGAAAGTTTAAGAGACACTGACTGTGTGGTCACTTTTCATGTCACACACCATACAAAGCAGATGAATGACATTTTTCCTGCAGTGACTGTGGCCAAACTAAAACACTGCAGCCATTGTTCCTGAACAGACACATAAGAACAATGCTTTTTTAAATAGAAGTAAACAATGATAGTGAAATATTTTGGAAATGTGGAATTTACAGACCCTGCAAGCACTCACTTCAACGGGAGGAAATCCCACAGCATGGGCTTTGACCCAGGTACACGGCTACACCACCCTTTGACTCCCCCTGTAATCCAGATCCAATCTGAGTTTAACCTACCCATGTTGTTATTAATGCTGTGTCTCCAGAAATGGAGAGTAGCCTCCTGCTGTACTGTCAGATGGGGAGAAAACTATTGCAGAACTAGACAGTTTTCACCTGTAGTGTTTATTGGTCAGCTGGTCGCAAATGTTTCTGTTGATTTCTGCTCTGATTTTATTCAAAACTTGATTGCAACTGCTGCCCTCACAATTGAATTCTGCCATATCGCCAATATCACGCTACAAAAAATTACAAGGAAAGGAAAGTTGATTCTTATCACAATTAAGGTTCTAATGTTAACTGACGGTTTCCTGGAGTACCACTACATTCATGCCTCTGCCCTGCTCCACTATATTTATCTCTACGGTAAAACAGGGCATGCTAGCTATGCTACCCAGTTAATAAACTTTATGAGACTAATTTCTAAACATTTAAATTATTGAAACAAGTATTTACTAACTCTATAATGGTTATTACACTGAACTAGGGATGGCTGAAGTATTTGAGTAGCATTTTATTATTTGCGTACTGCGCAGTGTCCCCAGTGGAGACAGATAATAGACAGTCTCGCATCTTGTCCTCTGCTAGATCTGTAAGCTCACGTTACTGTGATGCCAGAGCAGTGAAGATAAGCCTGCTAGTGCTAATAGTGGAAAAAGTGACTAAGGTAAGTTTGGTGGAGGGACACGCTGATGGTTGGCCGGAGGACAAGACACAAGAGTGCAAAATGTAAGGACAATGGAACTGTATTGAGGGGTGATTAGCAACTTGTCAACAAGGTAGCTGTTACTACAGCTCTTACAGCTTTAAAGCAGCTGCCAAGAAGCGGGACGTTTAGGTGAAGTTGTCTGCTCGTATTCATTTGAAAATGCATCTGGTTTCGATTGTTGGCTATTATAAGAATGTGAAAGTGTTATATTTTAATGTTCTCTGACAGCCACATAGCAGCTATTAAGTTGTCTGTGGCAGACTATTTATTAGGGATGGGAAATTATTTTCGAATATTCAGATATTGTAAAAATACAAAAAGTTTTCCCGATTATTGGTTTGTCTGGAAATAGAAATTTTACTGTTGTTTTCTCCAGTGCCTACAAATAATGCAATAAATGGTCATGTTACTTCCAGTAAAACCTTTGTAGCACAGTCTTTCCCACTCGAGGTCTATCATTTGCCAGACATTTGTGGGCCGCTACATCCTACAGTAAATATACAAACAGCAGAGATATGCAAAAACTACTACAGTTGTCCAAAAATTCTGTGGAGCATTAAATAAGGTGCAATGCAAACTATGCTAGGCAAAGCTATCATATCACAAATCAACAACTATGGGGAAACCCTGTCTGAAAGCAGGCTGCTCCCCACAAATCAACCACCCACAATTATCTGTGGCACCAGAAAAAGTAAGGTTGATGACCGATCAGCATTTATTCAGGGCGATGGTTTTTTGACGTTTGATGGCATTTGTCCAAGCGGAGTATATGGTCCCATAAAGAAAGACGGTTACTGCATGACTGGAGAAACTGTATGACGATAATGCAGCTGAGCCGCGCAGTCAATTGACTAGTGGGGGAAAAAAACTGTCTCTGACCACAGATTCATTGATAGCATTTTACTACTGTCGTAAAATTAGTGTGCTGAATTTGGTAAAAATTGTTACCATTATCTTTATGACTTAGTTGATCTCAGCGCTTGTTTTGCTGTGATTTACATTTTGCCATTTTGGGAGTGAGTTCCCAGTAAGGATCGAATAGCATTTGTGCTTGAAATACTACTTATTTACTATCTGAAATACTATTTAGAAAATATGTGCAGAACATTGGTTTCGCATTGTGCTCCTGTTTTTATCTTTTACATTAAAAAAGATATATAGATATATTTTGCCAGTACTCAAGTACTTTGTGGGTACTCAAATATTGAAATGACTGAAAATTCTCATTCCTCAACAAGACAGTACAACATTAAGGACGTACAGAGAAAATCAAGTTATTCTGCACCACTAACTAACCCGAGGCAGAGATGCATAACAGAGAGCCTAAGCAGAAAGACATTGAAGGGAAATTTTTAACTGAAAGGATTAATGGATAGTTGGTTTTATTAGTTCAAGTATAGACCTAAACCTTCTTTATTCCTGGTATGGGTCTCTATTCACTTGACAGCCTGCCAGGCATTTAGCAGAGGCCCGTCTGATTGTCCAATTTCTAACATGTCATTTGTCTCTTGCAGCTCTGCAATGTGTGGATGATAAGGCGCCTTGTGTTAACAACGCTACATGTCTGACTTTAAGCAATGGCACCGAATACTGCAGGTAAGATCGACTCGCTTGCCTTTTATAGTTTAACTGTTTTCACCACAACACTACTTTTAAAAATGATAACACAACAATAGAAACACCCCATAGGTGGATTGTTGGACGTAAGAAGCCAGTACAGAAATAGGGATTTAATATCAAGCCCAGCCTGTCCACGGGACTGTGAGTTTTTGCCCAGGCACAGAACAGGGAATGAAAGACTGCTCTGTCTGACAAAGTACACAGTGCTGGGAACAATACCAATACACACACTTCCACTTCCAAGATCTTATTTAGGAAATTTGGGGGATTTTGCTACTTACTCTCCCGGTGCTACAGGATTGAGAACAAAGTGTTGCTAATACATTTTACTTCTGATTTCTTGTTGCCGAGGGATTTCATGACAATGATGAGACATTTTTATTGCTTGACAAATAAAAACGTATGTTAGGTAATTTAAACGTGCTGAAACGTGAGTGACTGAATCCAAACGCTAACTTCATCCACACGTTTTTTTACTAAGTGCATGGTATGTTTTGGAAAAGTAGCCTCTTTTACTACTGGTGGTGCAATCAGACCATTGAGGAGTGTTGTAATGTAAAAGGGAGCAGTGACCTGTTTGATATATGCCTTCTACTCTCTGACAGCCTAGCTGGGTTTGTAATTAAGACTGAGCTATCGTTATGTAATTGTGTCGCCATTCCCGAGCCAAATTCCCAACAAAAACACACCATAGCTGGTTCGTGAACCTGATCATATTTCATCAAATGTGATGTGAATAACACTGTGTGTCTGTTCCCAGAGCTTTTGGAATTCCAACTCTTGGCTCCCTCTGTAAATAGTCGAAGAGAAGGCAACATTTATTAATCAATGTTTGACATTCCCCCTGTTTAATTGAAGGTTAGAGGGAAATTGTACTGCAGGTGCAAAGTGGTTCAGTCTTGAGAGTACAGGTGCATTATGAGCTTGTGTTGTGCAGATGATATGCCGGTAAGCTCAATAAAAAACCTGATGAAATATAGGCAAGGGTGACATTTTCAAGGAAAGCACACAACAGGAACAACAGCTTTAAATTTGGTAAAAAGAAATCTCAGGTTCAGTAAACACAATTGTTTTATTAGATGGCATTCAAACAGCAGGGATCTAGGATATCAAAAAAATTGCCAAAATTACATCCATTTTGTGTGTATTTATATATTTATGTTTTGTACTGATACGTTATGGCATATGTCTCTGAAAAATAATTCAGATTTTTTTCCAACCATTTAAAGCTCCACCACATCCTTTAAGGTTTTGGGTTTTTGTGTTGTTTTTAGTACATTTTCTACTGCAGTTGTAAATAATATTGTAACACAAATCATTGGTTTAATTGTTGTACAAGGAAATGAGTAGTTTGGGACTATTCTTTTGTATTTACTCTCACTTTTGCTCAGCCAAGCTGTCTTATTCATGTGCTTGAAGCCAGCATTTTATTCTCTGAATGAAGATGTTGATGATAAAAGAAAGGCCTGAAGACACACACAGAGTAGTCTGTCAGTTTAAATGGGTCAGCTGATAGAGCGCAGGGCTGCTGTTAGACTGATTAACTCAGCCAATTTTTTTCTGCAGTCCACAAAGCATGACCGACTACACATGGACGTTCTGATGCAACCATATATACACGCAATTATAAGCACTTGCCTCTGTCTTGCCCGTCTGGTCCTGTCTGCACTGCAATACTGGTCAAAATGCTCATTGTGCTAAAATCAAATTATATGTGTCTGTGTATTAAAGACAGCTGTTTGTAAATAAACAGTTACTTTGCCCATTTGGAGCAGCCTAATTTTGTCACATTGATTACATCTAGGGTCAGACTGGAAGTAATTGTATAATTAAAAAACTTTGTAATACAGGCTTGTATTAGTAAGTGCCAGTGTTACATCGGTTTGATATACATTATTTGACTTTAGTCGTAGTTTATAATTAACTAGCTTATTGTTTAACAGCATGTTTCATCATGTTTTTTTTCTTTTCTTTTATGTAGTTAATTTTCAATTATTCAATTAGTATATATGCAATTCCACAGGGTTTGTTAATTACAGTGTTTCAGTTTGCTATTCATATTGAAACAGTTCTGCAGTAAAAACTAGGCAATGTTTTGATTGGCAACAGAAAAGTCATCTGTTTATTTTTTTTATTTGTCAATTTGCCTTAATTGCCTTATGTAAAGTTGCCATGCAGTCTTTGGAAAAAAAGCATAGAACTGCTTTAGTCATGTATTTGTCCGTGTTTTAAATCTTAATTTCTTTTTAGATACTTTTTCTTTTCATTTGCAACTTGTGACTTTTAACAGAGAAAGAAAATAACAAGAAAAGAGAATAGGGAAAACTTTATTAGGTGTTTCCATGTAGACATCTAAGTACCACATGCAAAAATAGTGACATTTGAAGAATGTCCCTTCAAAGAAAGATTGGTTGTTATTTTCAACACAAAACTGTTGTGAAAGGGAATTAAAGCGCATGGGTGAGGTCGACTAGCTAACTAGCAGGGCAGGGTGCAGAGAAGCGGTCTAACCGGTGACACTGCAACCCATCTGTCTTGAGTGTGAAAACCTTTGTTTATTGCAAGTTTGTCTTTCTGTGCATAAGGTTGCTTGGTACATGTTTATAATTTCTGTCATTGCTGAAGACATTTAGAAATATTTTCTGGCAGGGTACTGGACAAGATCACAGAAACTTGTCTTTTTTGTTGGCCACAGGGGACATTGAGTCTGACTGTTGGGGACTTTTGTGTAAGTTCTCAGTCATCCAGGTTGAGGTTGTCATAAGACATTTCACCTCTCATCTGAAAGGCTTCTTCAGTTCTAAGCATTGGTGTGGAATCCCCAGTATTTATCCTCTGGTAGGATCGTTACACCTTGGAGGTGGTCACCTGAGTTGTTGACCCTCTCTGTGTATGCACATCAGGGTCACAATTAAAGTGTAGTTCATTAATGAATCATTTTGAGGTGTGACTCATTGATGAGCCCCCTCACATTCATGAGAGTCATTAGGGTCACATGCTTGAGTGTGACTCACAACTTAATACCTGAACAGTTTAATCTTGAGTGAAGCCACACGCATTAAGTTTTGTGAACTCTATTTTTCCTTCAGAACAAAATCTCTTTGTCTGGTGTGGTGTCATGCTGCAAACTGATTAACTTTACCTCCCCAACAATGCCACTTTTCCCCACTCTTTTTCTCGTGCAGTCTCTGTCATTCCTCTAATATTTATTTAAAAAAGAGATACCGAAGAATGAGGGGAGAGAGTTGCTGTGTTGTCAGATCTGCTGCCTGTTTGATCTGACAAGTAGAACTTACCTTCAGGGCAGCCAGAATAAGAGAAAGGGCCAAAAGTAAAAAGGAAGTCTTTTTTTCAGGTAATTTGAGGAGGAATACCTCAGAGGACAGTGGTGATGGTGGGGGAAGGGAAGAAAGAGGACTGTTTTCTCTTGTTACTCCTCTCTCATCAAGTTGTCAGTCATCCATCCATACCACGACTCCTCCCTCTGATTCAGGGTTTTAGATGCCTGGTCAGGACACAAGTCACCAGGCCTCTTAATATGTCTCCCACAACCTCCTTATTGTTAAGATCTTGTCCTTTTTGCCTTTGGTTTAGCCAGTCTCGTGTCTTTTAGTTTAACAAGGGCTACCACAAAAGACAAAAAGAGGACCTGTGAGTAAGACTAGCCCTATGTTCACAGCACACATACACACACGCAGACACAGACACACAGATAAATAGATTTTACTGGCTTAGGCATATGATCCACACTAAGTAAACAAACCCTGGAGTAGGAGTCTGGAACCCACTGCAGTGATTTCCTGTTCATACCTTGCAGAATCCTATATCCTTTCTACAGTCAAGCAAATGGAACTGAAGATGTGGTTGAGAGTGGAACTACAATGATATGTTTCTTTGTGCATTTGTTTGCTCTATCTAAATGTGTGTCTCTGGAGAGTAAGGGGCACCTTGTTTTCAAAGTGGCCCAAAGAGGTTTGATGTTAGTTTCAGTTTTTAGCAGAGGTACAGACCTACATCGCCACCTTCTAAATAATTTTGTGAGTGTATTTAGTGCCCAAATGATGAGACAAGTAGATTGTTCATCAGTGGACAGCAAGGCTATAACTAAAGATCATTTGTATTATTAACAGTGTAACTAGTGTTTCTCGTAAAAACCCGTATAATTTCTGACATATTTTGTTCAAAATTAAAAATTTTATTGATATTTTTTAAATACAACCTGAAACCATAAAACATTAAATTTCTAATTTAAAAAACGCAAATCCTCACATCTGAGAAGTTTTAACTAGCAAATGTCTTATATAATTGGTCAATTACTTAAAAACTCTGTTAGATATTAAAATTGTTTTTTGTTTTTTTCTATTTTTCATCTTTTAACTCACTGATTCTATGCCAATTCACTAGACTGTGTGTATTCAACATGGCCTGCCAGCAGACTTCGCCTTCGAATCGCCAAGACAAAATACAGTCACAAAAACAAACAAATACATTTGGCAAGCACACAAATGTACAAGTGCAAACCAGGCTGCCTGGAGGTCTGGTGAGTCGAAGCTGCACTGAGAAAAAAGTAGCCTTACAAAACAGTGGGGAATGTAGCAACCAGACCATAAACCCACATACAGTAATGTGACAAGTGGCTCTCTGTCACACATCAATGATGGCAGTCTGGGGTAAAAAGCACCTCAGTTTTGTCATAAGGTCACGCATTATTTGCACATTATGATGTAAATTGTCTCACCAGTGTGAGTTTTAGTGAAATTTAACTGACTATACAACATTTAGGGTACATTCTACACTAGTGTCTTTTTATTTTGACATAATTTGTCCACCGACAAGCATGTTAGCAGCACTTTCATCTATCCATACCAACACATGTAAGACAAATATCAGATGACAACAATTTTGCAGAAAACGCCGTAAACAATTTTGAATAATTAATTTTGTCAACTTACTCTTATTTACTTTGACATTTACTTTGTAATACAGCTATCAGGTCAGGAACCAAGATCATTAAACTTAAAAAAAAATGATAAGACATGGAAATGTTGTTCTTCCTTTGTGTCTAAATACATACTGCACAACATCATTCCATCAATGTTTAAACTCAAATACTCCACAATGTGATAGCTCTTACTACAATTCTAAAAGCAATAACAGCCTTCTGGAGTGTATTATCACTCAGGTAATTGGAATGTATATAACATTCTTCCACATGTGGACACAAAAACGTTTTTCACTTAGGGTGATTGTGGCGATGTGGACATTCAGAAGTTTTCTAGCCATTCCTTGGGAAGCCACAACTTGTTTAATAAAATTATCCCATTATCCCATTAGGCAATGGTCTGGCAGCACTCTATAGGGCTGATAAATCTACTCGACATGGGATTCTTACGAATAATGGCCTACCTCGCCTATATTTAGGCAGTAGTAGTATCGGATTGCAGAAATTAACTGCCCAGCAGCCATTGAAATGAACAATGAGATCAGCAATGCTCATAATTATTTTTATTTATCTTGAATTGAACACTGATAGTTAAGGCTTTTTTCTTGTAATAAATGGTGTAATAAATCAGTGAAGGACACATAAGCCCCTTTAACCTGTCATAAAAATGCGTTTTCTGTTATCGGATCGCAATTGGATCATGCTTAACCACATGAAAGTAAAGGTGTAAATACACTCAAAACATTTTTAGGATGCTAATCCGATCCGCCAAACCACTTCCGTAGGTAGTCAGGGACACATTGTGACCATAATTAACCCTAGTGTAAATGCAAATGGATCTCCAATCAGCATTTTAAATATTGTAAAGAGCGGCAGAGCGCCACTCTCTCCTCTGCTTCGGAAAGCAGACAGGAGTCCATACAACAGCGTAACTTCAGAGTTCTGTCTGCTTGCAGAGAACTACATGCCCATCCAGGGAACGCAGACTGTACCAGTGTAATTACTAATGCAAATAATGGCTTGAGAAGGATAGCCATGCAGTTCGGCTATTGTGTTGTTGTTTTGTTGAAATGATGCACAGATGAAAAGAGAAAGAAACGATGTAGCCTGCAGCATTGCTGGTTCAGCGGAGGAGCGTTATGGGGTAGTGTGTTAAGGGGGCCATAGTGACTGATAAGACCAAAGAAGCGATCATGCATGCATGTCTGCATCATCACTTCCAAAGCCTCTTTTCAGAACATTCAGGATAAAACACCACTCTATGGTTTAATCATCAGCTTTTCAAATATTCTCACTTTTAGGATGTCAAAGTAATGTTTATGTTAAATGACCTCAGCAGAAAAAAAACAATACAAAAATTCCTTGTGTTCCCTCTTGCATGAATGTCAGAGGGAAGAAACAAATATATTTTAGAAATAAATGCAGAATAATTGCCAGAAGGGGAAAAAAAAGTAGTTGTGTGGTGTTAGTTAGTTGGGCTGCAGCAATACATTTGATGAACATTAACAATTATTAAGTTACCTTTAAATAGGAATATGTGGAAATTTTTAAAACAGCCAGTGGTGGCTTTTATGTCTCTCTAGATATAGAACTTTAATAGGCCAACAGACTATTGTTGGACTTTCCAATTTGAACAACCACAGAAAACAGGATAATGACAGAACACAGAGAGACAAGCAGATGGAGCACTCAGAGAAAAATACATGTGTCATTTTGAACATGTTCTTAAACATAGTTTAAGATTTTACCACATATCCCAAGTTTGGTCTCCACCCTGCTCTGCACTCCTTTATTCAGTCAACACAGAAGCTTTTCAGTCTGTCTAACTTCCTTTTCTCGTTCTATGTCTGGCTCTCTTCCACCTCATTGCACTTTCTTTACTTTTTCCTCTTGGTCTTTTTTGTGTCTCTTACTAACTTTTTTTGTTTGTTTTTTTTTTTTGTATGAGGCAGCAGCCTCTCTTTTTTCTTTGAAAATGTGAAATGCATTTTAATTTTTCCAGTGCAGAACAGGCCTTCTCCCCTGTGGCACTCACTGATGTATGAGCCTAAATGGTACATTTCTGCTAGAATGTAGCCCCTTTTACACAGACAATTCAATGCGTGCATGTTGCACCTGGCTATAAACATTGCAGGGGCATGATGGGGTCAGTCAAAACTGTTCTGGGGGCAGTAGTAGTATAACAGCAGCAACTTGACATCTGTATTTTCTGTAAATGGAGTGACCAGACGAGGCTATGACACTCTGATGACATGTTTTGCGTGTCACCCACAACCTGGAGATTTAAAAGTGACTAGCAGCAGGTAGCCACTTAGTGAAAGAAGAAGAAAATTCAAAAAAATATTCACAGATCATTGGAGACAATGTAAACTTCTGGAGCTACTTAACCTATGAGAAGAGGGTGAGATTGTCTGCAGCATAACAGGGACGGTAAATGTCACTTCATTTTTGACAAAGTTCTGTTCATCATGTATGTAAAGCATCACATTGAACTCGAACACTGCTGTTTCTCGTCCCACCTTTTGTGATTGCGTAATGCTTGCCTGCTATCTAAACCACACAGTAGAGCAGCGTTATGACACTGTTGTTATTATGTCTTGTTATGTGCTATGTTTTCTTGATAATGCTTCCTATTGCCAGACCGATCCACACACTATTTTTACACTGTGGTGTTTAAGAGAAAGTCTTGTAAGGACTCATAATCATTCTGTGAGAGAGCAAATTTCCTCTAGGATGTCTGAATTTCATAAATTTCATACCCCAATTTTTCCAGTTCACTTGTGCCCTTAAAGATAAATATGGTCAGATAGGGAGAGACTTGTCATGGATTTTAGTTGGCGTTTAGTATAGTAGACAGTAGTGTCAGTGCTGAATGTGTGTAAGCACCCTGTTCCATGCAACAAGATACCAAAAAGGAAATTCTCATTGAATATAGCCAATCAAATGTTAAAGGGGCTTTCAAGAAGTGTTTTCAAAGAGTGAGAACAAACACAGTGTTCAATGTCTGATGGTGATTTTGACAATAAGGAGTAAAATATAAGGGTGGTTTTCTTGGTTGGGATATCAGCTGCCTATAAGAGTTTTTTGACTCCTTTACGTTCTTGGGCTTCTGGGTAGCTGTAATTTAAATTCCTTACAATATCAGTGCCTTGGAAGAGCAACCAACGTTGTTGCTGGACTGCCTTTACAGAAACAATCAAAGCATTCATTGTGAGTCAAGGTAGAACATATACAGTCACATGCTCTTGTACATTACCATTGAGATATTTCTTCACACCTAAACCAGTCTTAGGAGCTCCACTGGGCTCCATAGTTTACTTTTGAGGTCCATGTATTGGAGTGGCGTCTTGTTTGTATTACTGTATCTTATTTGTGTAGTTGTGTTACTTAGAAAATACAACTCAATAATCGTAGCAGTACAATGTCTAAAAAAAAATGCTCGCAATGACTAATACAGTTCACATTAGTTTGAAGATTAATTGTATGCAATGTTTTTTCTTACTTATACATTACTATTATGTATGTCAACATGACAGTTGTTTTTTAGCCATATAATAGACTTTGGTTCTTAACAAAGTCCAGGTGTCTGGATTACTAGAAATATTCAGACTCCTGGTGGCCATTCTTTTTAGATAAACTGCAATGTGTAGCATATATTTTTTGTAACCCTAACCCTTTTTTTCCCTAAAACAATCTACCAGGCTGCTATAAATTCTTTGGTAAGCCAAGGATTTCATTGTTCCTGATTTTCCTCCATCATTGAACTAACAGCATAGCCAGTGACTTGTTAATAACTTCACTTGTGATGTCCATGCATGCATACACCACAGGACTACAGTACAGTGAATAGACCACCTATGGTCTTTCCAGGCCAAGGAATGATCCAGAGATGTGAAATGTGAGCTGATTTATGCGTTCTCTCTTTCTCTCTCACACAATCTCCCCGCAGGGGGAGAGCATGATGGAATTATTAAGAGTAGAATAGTGGTTAGTGGTGGAGGTGGTGGTGGGGTTGTAGTTCAGAGGGGAAGTTGGAGAGGTAGGAGGAAAAAGTTGGCACAAAAGAAAAGGGGAATTAGGGATTGGGGAAAAGAGAAGAATTAGCAAGAAGGGAAGTTTGGGACAATAAGGAATGAAGGACATGAGAGACATTACATGAGTGAGTGAGAATAAACCCATCCCTCTCTGCTCATGGAAGCCCCCATGACAGGCAGAGAGGTCAGCATGAGGTAGAGGAGGAGGAGGAGGAGGAAGAGGAGCAGAGTGAAGGAGAAAAGGGGTGCAGATAGGGCGGAGTGTGTGTAAAATGGGGGGCGATAATGTGAACCAGCTGTAGAAACTTGACACGCCGAGAGTGGGTTAGAAATGAGAGGTGGAGGAGTGAGAAAGAGAGGGAAAGAATGGCCGCAGGAAACTGCAAAGGGTAAGAGAAGGATGGAGAAAAGAAGAGAAAAAAAGTCCTTGGAGCAAAACAAAGAATCCATATATGAATTTAACTTTAGAAGCACTCTCTACTGAGTTGTTCATAAAAGTATTGCTGACTGCCTATGTTAAGGTGTCCATGTGCATTCATCTTCAGGCAAATACCTATGCCTGTTCTCTAGTGTTTTTGTAAATCTCTCATAAGAATCAAACTGCTTCCTGTGTTGTATTCAGTGACATATTGTGTGTCTATTTATTAGATTGTCTCTTCTTCAATGAGACACCATTTCCTGACATTAATGTGAGTCGTGCAGAGCCTTGTCTATTTGCCTCAGGCTTGAGTGATACAGCTACAGGCTAATAATGAGCTCTCTATCTGGTAGTGAAACTTGATGGACAGGGTGGTATCCTTTCCTTGAGCCATTGGCATGTGGGTCTGTCAACACTGGTTAGATAGAAAAATGATTGAATTTAAGACAGGTTACTATGTATCCATGCTGTCAACACTTTTAAATGTTAAGAAAAAGATTCTAAGTCACAAATAATTCTTAATGTGTTGTGTGTAGTTCAGTGCCCTTGTGAACTCTTTCATGTGCACGTTGAGATTATATTAAAAGTTTAAAGGTTTGAAGTTTATTTATTATTTATTTAATTGTTTGCCAAGTTTCAAATGTCTTATCTCTAACCGAAGTAGCTAAACTTCACTTTGAATTTGCGTCTCATATTCCACATAGTTTTAACAGTGAAAATGTTTTAAATGTTCTCAGTGAAACATAAACCTGGTATTAACCTGGACACGGTGTTCTTTGTGTGACAGTCTGCTAATGTGATGTATGTCACAGGGGCAGAGGGCCTTGTCATTACTCCCTAAGAAGGGGCGGAGAGGTTGTTGAGGAAAAAATAGCAGTCTGTATTCCCAGGACGACTGTCTTGAAGTGATATCACGGTCGAGTGTGGAGGGCGGGACATCTTTGTGTGTGTGTGTGTGTGTGTGTGTGTGTGTGTGTGTGTGTGTGTGTGTGTGT
>KV751319.1:13573049-13595924 GCA_001698575.1 Mola mola
ACTGTAAGTTTTTTTTAAAACTAATTTTACAGTTCATCGCCTGGGTCATGAATTAACAAACAGGTGAGTTCAGTGGCTCCTACGTATAATTATTGGTATACTTTATGTAGATTGATCATTAATTAATCCAGAAGATGGTTAAAGTTATTTTCTTTCATTATAATAACAAATTTAAGGTATGCAAAGTTGATACATTGACTACATTCTTTTTCAGAGAGGGCTCAGCAGTATTTAAATCAAGTTGTACTGAAAATATCACAGGATAAAACACAACATGCGGCAAGAAGCCTTTTAGATATATACCAATACATACCTCTTATTACATGTAGCTTTTCTGTAGATGGTCATATTTATATGTGGCACATAGACAAGCCGAAGTACTAATGCTGAGCACTTCTTTTTCTTTTCAGGACCACGCTGTGAGCATGAGGACAGCTGTCTCTCTAGTCCCTGTGCCAACGCTGGAACATGTAGCTCTCTGTCTGGTGGCAGCTACGTGTGTTCATGTCCTCCTGGCTACACAGGTCCTCGCTGCCTTAATGATACAAATGAATGTGCTACCACACCCTCTGTATGTCAAAATGAAGGAGTATGCTTCAACAACCCTGGTTCTTACAAGTGAGTTTTTAACAATTTGAAATATGTTACGATACTCTCTGTCAAGACTGACTGAAATGAAATGTATGAAATCGACTGTCACTCCCAAAGGTGTAGCTGTGCCCCGGGGTTTACAGGCAGACACTGTGAAAGCTCATACATCCCTTGCTCACCGTCACCATGCCTAAATGGAGGTACCTGCCACCAGAACTCTGAAACCAGTTACTCGTGCCATTGCCTTCCAGGTAAGTGGATTTGAATTATGAAACGTCGGGAATTTTCTTAAACTGAGTAAGAACTAGTTATTTTTTTTAATAAAACGGAATGAAGACAATAAGTGACATGAACTGGTGTTTATCTTAAAACAAATGTAGCTTTGTGTTTGTTTATTGTTGTGTTTTGTTTGTGGTATAAACAGTCTGATCCTGCTGGCTGTGTTGTATTATACACATTCTACTGTCAGTTTGCTACATTTAGCAAGTAGACACAATAAATACACACACGTAGCAGCTCTTCAGTACTAGGTCATGTCATAATACCTCTGTACACCGGAGAAGATCAGGCTACACCAATATGCAAGTCTTTCCTAATGGATGGTAATTAAAACAATGAATCATTGCTTTTCTTTAATCTGAACCAGGTTTCAATGGGACTAATTGTGAGAACAACATTGACGACTGCCCTGGTCATCAGTGTGCGAATGGAGGAACCTGTATGGATGGAGTCAACACCTACAACTGCCAATGCCCTCCAGAGTGGACTGGTGAGGTTTTTGTCCCTGCACTTGTTCATATGTTTTTAGTGAGCATGATTATGCTCTGATCTGCTATCTCAGATAGTTTCATAAAAAATTTTATAATAATCTGATAATAATAATAACAAAAAACAGTCATTAAACAACACTAGTGGGCTTTTTTGGTGGTGCTATGTTGTTTCTAGTTGTCTATGAAACATGAAATTGTATTGTGTACTTGAAGGTATTGAATTGTTCACTGCCTCATTTCTTTGAATAATGTTGCGCTGTAGTTGACAACCAGGTTCAGCCTTTAAGCTGGATGACTTTACCATTTGCATCACCCACTGTGTCACTGGACTGGACCAATTAAAACAAATGAGAAGAATAAAGTCAGTCTGAACCCAGCCCTAGGAAAATTTAGTATACAATATGCTAGATGCAGTCTTTAAAAGTAATGTGTATGCTCTGTTTTGTCAAATTTTCATCATCTTTTATAATTTTAAATTATATACACAGCACATTGTATTTTTATGTTTTCACTTCCTCGACACATATTACTATGAAATGGCTTGTCTATTTTTGATTCTTTATTTTGCAGTTGAACAGTTTAGTGTGCCGACTGAGCAGTAAGGTGGAATAAGTATAAATGTTGTGCTGTGATCAGTGATAATGATTAGCATCTTTACATGTAACCTATGATATTATACTTCCTGTTATTCTTTTGTGCACTTTCTTGGTTGTGAAAGCTTTACTTAACACAAGGTGTGTCTGTACTAACAATCTTGTGTGGCTTATCCAAGCTTTCCATTTACATAGTAAACATAAATACATCAGCCTCCTTGGGCTTGTCTTAAATTTATGTGTCTATAATCCATGCAGAGTAGGCAAAACCAATGTGATGATTGCAGAAAATATTTAAGAATGTCATCAAGGAATGAATAATATTGCTTACGTGAAAAAAAAGTTTTAAAAAAATTGAGCATTCAAAATATGAAAGCTTAAAAAAATCTTACACATGCTTCAATAGAAACCCACAGAATTACACCTTGATGCATGATGCTAAATGCTAATTATAGAGACCTTTATACCAATTTTTCCCTCCGGTCTTTCTCCACCCCCATGACTCTCAATAGGCCAGCACTGTACAGAAGATGTAAACGAGTGTCGCCTGCAGCCAAACACTTGTCAAAATGGAGGAACTTGCAGCAACCTGATTGGAAGCTATGTGTGCGTGTGTGTTAACGGCTGGAGTGGGCCCGACTGCTCTGAGAACATTGATGACTGTGCTACTGCATATTGTAGCTTGGGCTCCACATGCATTGATCGCGTTGCATCTTTCGTCTGCCTCTGCCCCCATGGAAAGACAGGTACATTAGTAGTGACAACCATATACAGATGTTTTAAATCACTATAACACTGAGATAAATTAGGATGATAGTTATAATGTCATAAAAGGATAAACAGAAATGCTTTGAGTCATAGTTGACTACTGTATCATTTTCAAATGAAATAAAATAAAAATAAAAAGCGGTACGGAAAAATGCCACTAAATATGATCCATGTCAAATAGTACAGTACACTAATTATACCACAGAGAAATTTTTCCATTTCCACCCTGCAGGCTACTGACACATATTTTGGATTTGGATGAAACCTCGCTCCAATTATCCTCTCCCCAGAGGCAAATTTGTCTTTCTTTTATCTGAACTTTAGTATAAGTATTCTGGCAATATTTTTTGGTGTACTCACACTAGGCCATCTGTAGGGCGCCCAAGCGTGAATCACTCACAAAGTCCAGATTGTTTGACTGTTGTGAGCGTTCTGTACTGTGCTTAAGCACAGCATGCTTCCTTGGCCAAGGCACGGTTAGAAAAGCTGTACTTATGCACAGTATGGTTGCTCAAGCACAAGCTCAAATCAGCGTATGCAACATGAAAATGCTAATATAATTAAATGCCTCCCTCGTCTCCTGCTGCCTCCACCAAAAAAATTACTTGTCGTGATGCATAATCGATACATCCACGAATTTGAATGTGCCATATCTGAACAAAAAGACTCCAAATAAGACACAAATCCAGTAGAGTTGTAGTCATGTTCTTTTAATGTGATGACCTATGTGAAAACAGTAACCAGCACAGTTGTGCTAGAGCAGTGTGAGTGTGGGCCAGCGGAGGAGTGGTGTTGGTGGGGGGCAATCGTGCTTAGGCACTGCACGAAACAACTCAGCCAAGTGCAAATGTGCCGTTAGTTTCAGGAAATCTTTTTTTTTTTTTTTTTTTTTTTTTTCATTCCTTGTCAACCATGTATTTTTTTCAGGTCTGCTTTGCCACAGAGATGATGCCTGTATCAGTAACCCCTGTAGAGAGGGCTCTCAGTGTGACACCAACCCCATCAGTGGCATGTTCAACTGTAACTGTCCCCCTGGATATGTAGGCAGCACCTGCAACATTGACAGAGATGAATGCAGCATTGGTGAGAAAGACAATGTTTAGAACACAAATAACATGCATGTCTGCCGGGCTTTCAATCATGCTTCTTTCGTCTTCATCATCAGGTACCAACCCTTGTGAGCATGGTGGTCAGTGTGTAAACACTGATGGCTCCTTCACCTGTAGTTGTGCCAGGGGTTATGCTGGGCCGCGCTGTGAAACGGATGTCAACGAGTGCGCTTCAAACCCTTGCCAGAATGATGGTACATGTCTGGATCGCATTGGGGACTACACCTGCATCTGCATGTCTGGTATGTTTCTTCACGAATTAGAAATTATCTTAGATTTTTATTAATCAGTCAAAGAAATTAAGCATTTTGAATTTGTTAGTGGTAGTTTCTTATTCATAACTCGATAGCAATCATAGAAGACATACGTCTGTGCAATAATCTGAATTCTTTTATTGAAAAGGAAAAGCTCAATGCATTGATTTTGAAGATCCTGAGTGATAAATATGAATATCATACATGTCACTTAATGTACTATTTTAAAAAGTGCAATACTTCATTACAGAATATATACAATGTTTAAAAATATGCAGTCTTACATTTCAAAATTCTTGGATCTGAAACTACATGAAAAAAAGTTACAACTTTTTGGATCCTGCTAACAAACAGTTGAGAAGGACCAAATACAACTGTACAAAGGTAACTTCTTTTAGTGAGACAGCTTATGCTGCTAGGTTAAAGTGAGGCTGCTGAGAGAATGCAATGGAATTTTTGTAAAGCTTGAAAGAAGAATAAATGCTAAAAACTTTAACTTTATGCATGCAGGATTCGAGGGGACTCACTGCGAGATAGAAGTGAATGAGTGTCTCAGCTCACCCTGTCTGAACCAGGGCAAATGTTTGGACCAGGTCAGCCGCTTTGTTTGCGAATGCCCAGCAGGTTGGTTTCACATGAAGCTGTTTTTATAATGATTTTATTTTTGATACATTTCCATCTACTCAAAGTGAAAATAAAGTCTCACCTGAGTTGACATTGCTGTATTACATTGTTCAGTTCTGTGTTCTGTTTTTAGGCTTCAGTGGTGAAATGTGCCAGATAGACATAGATGAGTGTTCAAGCACACCCTGTTTGAATGGGGCCAAGTGTATCGACCTGCCAAACGGATATGATTGTGAATGTGCTGAAGGTAAAAACGAATAATCTTGTATGAAGTCTAAAGGTCCCTTACATTAATATCTCAATTTTAGACTTAAAATGGTACTATATTTGTTTGTATATTAAAATCTTACATGTATGTGTTACCATGAAAACAATATTGTTTTGCTGCATGCCTCTTTCTCTCCATTCCTCACACGGTATGATTTATAATTTAACAGCTAAAGGTAACCGACTACTTTTTATGAGCAAATGTCCTGATTGGCTAAGCACAGAAACCCTGGTGGCCTGGGATCAGTTTTTGACTTGAGCCTATGGTAAAAACTTAGTAAATTAATAAGACTTGGGATTGTTGGAACGGATCCTTTCTTCAATTTTAGTTTGGATACAACTTCAGCTCCGGATGCCCTCTTATATTCAGTACGGTGCACTATGGTGTGAACTGCACGCAGCTGTACGTGAAAAGACCGATTCGGGACTGGCACCAAAAATAAAATAAATCTCTGCAATATTTGTCCTTTTTAATTGATCTGAATGAAGCCATGTAGCCAGGAATTATTTTCATGGTCTCTGTGGAAAGAAGTGAACAATGAGGGGGTGGGCTGAACCTTTTTTTTTTTTTTTTAATTCCTCACTATTGGTTATCTAGTTGATGGCTACCATTGATCGTAGCTGTGAGGTCATCTTGTGGGAAGGAAGGTAGAGGGATGGCGGTCATACTCAAATTTTAACAGCTTTAATTTGCACCTCCAAGTTATTGCAACTTATTTCCAAGTATTAAAAACGCAGAACAACAACCTTTTTATGACACTGGCCCTTAAAATGAACATTCTTCTTGTTCTATTATGTAGGGGCTTGCACTGCAATTTGAGCTCTAATGACAAAGGGGAATTCTACATCCCATCAAACCCCATTTGACTCAGAAAATAATCTGAAGTACAACTGATGCACCAGCCTTGGTTATTTTTGTAAAAACCAGTGTCCTCCCCCAGGTTTCAGTGGTCTGCTTTGTGATGAGAACATCAATGACTGTGTGCCAGAGCCTTGCCACCATGGTTTGTGTAAAGATGGGATTGCCACCTTCTCGTGTGAATGCTACGCTGGATACACAGGCTCCATCTGTAATATTCAAGTCCAAGAGTGCCACAGCAACCCCTGTCAGAACCGAGGGCGCTGCATTGACCTCGTCAATGCCTACCAGTGTAACTGCCCTCCAGGAACCAACGGTAGGTGCTTGGTGTGCAATACTGCCTGTGTAATGAGATTTAATTAAAGCTAAAGTTATTTTTTATTTTTTTATACCTCCGCATCAGCAACTTTTGAGTGGGCTGGATTGTATTATTGGGTTGTCTGCCCATCCTGTTTTTGTGAGTATGTTATCTCAGGAACACCTTGAGGGTCACATCATTCACTTGAACCAAAGGAAGAAACCGATAAGATTTCCGATAAAGTCTAGTCAGAAATCAAGAGTGTATACAACACTAATTATGACTCAGTTTTAACCGAAAATGATGATGTTTTTATACACAAAATGTCAACTTCTCTGACATGATAATCTTCTGTAAAAAGGTTTTCCATCACAAATCTGGAATAGTAGGGGAATTGTGACTGTAAATGAAACTGTCAGTTTTTATCAGATACTCATAGATAGTAATTTTGAGAGGCCACCTTGAAAAAACTTTGCTACTTGTATCGATCTTCTCTCCTGCTCAGTTGAAGATGTTTTTTTAAGAATGCTTAGCAACATTAAGTTTTTAAGCAGTGTTGTCATCCACAAATTCACTGGTTTTGCTGATAGTGAATGTCAAGTCATTAAACATAGCATCAAGTCTGTTTTTTAAAGATGAATGGAGTTAAAACCTTGACTTCAACTTAAAGACCTCCAACCCGCACATCTTGCATTTCCTGTATTGTTTTTGATATGATATGTGAAGTTCTTTGCTCGTGTGTTTGTGTGTGTGTGAGATAAATGGCAGTCTAAGTCTGGGTTAAGCCACACTAACCCATGTTGCTCTATAGATTAGTCTGTAGAACAGTCTTAGTAGTAGTAGTAGTGTTAGCACTCTGAAGTTGGGTACTGAATTTTTATCATCATCACCTCACCAAAACTGGTTTCAGGTCTCACTTTCTGATTTCATGGCCTGACTTACCCCCTGATGTGCCAAGTTCTCTCTATATATTTTTCTCTCTTGCCCTTCTACTACTTATAAATACTGTAAAATTTTCTAGTTATTTCTCTGTCTTTTTCATATGCATTCTATTGAATAGTAGCAGGAATCAGCTGTGTTAAATGTCGTCTGTGTTTTTGTTAACCATCTTCGCTGGTAAACTCCACTTGTATTTGGAGTTTTACTCCCTCTGGAGGTGAATGAGTGAACTGTCAGATTTTGTTACAGTCATTTAATCTGCTTTGTTTATAATGCAACTCCTCATTCACACCAACCAAAAAGAATTAGATGGGTTTCTTTAAATGTGTTATTTTGTTAGCAGATGTTAATTTTATAAGATGATTAAATATACAACTTGCCTATTTTTACTAATGAGTTTGCCATTGCATTTTTCTCCAGGTGTAAACTGTGAGATCAATGAAGATGACTGTGCCAGCAACCCCTGTGAATACGGAGAGTGTCACGATGGCATTAATGAGTACAAATGTGTGTGCACCCCAGGATATACAGGTATGTTTTCTACATACTCCATTAAAGTAAACATGATGATAATATAAAATGTTTCAGTTAGAAGGCAGAATAAAAAAAAAATTAACATTCATGCTGGCATTTTTTTTTTTCTATTGCTAACCCCCCCTGAATCACTCTCTGATAGGAGTTAAATGTGAAGTGGAGATCAACGAGTGTAATTCAAACCCTTGTATGAGTGGGGGAACCTGTGTGGACAAGGTCAACGGCTTTCATTGCATGTGCCCACCCAGCACCCATGGCCCTCTGTGCCTCTCTGGGACTGACCATTGTGCTCCTCAGCCTTGTGTGCATGGAGAGTGCATTGAACAGCAACATGGGTATATTAAACTTATCCTGCTACTCACGTTCTGACATCCATCTGTCTTTTTCCTTTTTTGAGTTTGGGTTTATAGGCACTAGATATACAGTTCCAAATAAGTGTATCTAAATCAGAGGCGAACAGCCAACTAATTTTCCCCCCCACTTTATTGTAGTTTAATAGTTGTTCTGTTTACGCAATATAGAGAGGAGGCCTTTTTCAGTTGGAAATTTTCATACAGACTGCCTACAGAAAACATTAAAATATGAAGTACTAGCTCTACTTGCATATAATTTTCAAAATAATATCCCCCTTGAACTAAAGATGCCACTTTTATGAATACTTTTTAGCTAATTTCACACTTTAAACTTGTGCGTGCCTTTCTCTTCTTTAAAGATATCATTGTGAATGTGAAGCTGGCTGGGTGGGACAGCGATGTGAGCAGGACAAGGATGAGTGCCAGCCTAGTCCCTGCCAAAATGGTGGCACCTGTGTGGACCGGTACAATGGTTACACTTGTCAGTGCCAAGCTGGGTTTAGAGGTGATAATTATTATTAGCCCAGCGTGATTTTTTTTTTTTAATATCTATTTTACAGTCAATATAAGAAACAGCACCACATTTTAATGACAAATATTTGAATCAACCTTTCTCTCTCATTAGGTGTGAACTGTGAGAAGAACATAGATGAGTGTGCCTCTGGGCCTTGTCTGAACCAAGGCAGTTGTATAGATGGAGTCAACAGTTATACCTGCCATTGTAGTCCACAATTCACAGGTAAGTGATATTACATTTTCATAATGGCACTATCAACTTCCTTGCATGCAGTCTCAGTCATTGTGGCAGCTAGCACATATAATTTAAGTAAAGATTTTAATTCAGTGGATTATTATCAGGACTAAATATATTTGTACTGTCAAAACAGGCAAACACTGTGAAGTCAAACAGGTTCCTTGTGCTTCACATCCATGTGAGAGGGGAGGAGTATGTCAGCCAACTGCAGACTACACCTCTTATACTTGTCGATGTCCCACTGGTTGGCAAGGTATGTGAGTGTTCCTTGAGAACAAAGCCACAAATATTAATGTATATTGCTGGTAAACTCATGCTGTGGTGGTATCTGTTCACGATAATGTAGGTACACGCTGCAGTGAAGATGTGAACGAATGCAAAAAGAACCCCTGCAACAACGGTGGCCGCTGCATGAACAGTCCGGGCAGTTACACCTGTAAATGTCTCCCTGGATACAGTGGACATAACTGTCAGACGGACATTGATGACTGCTCACCTAGTGAGTTTAAATTCAGCTAATTCATGGCATAACATGCCATGACATGGCATATTCAAAGTGTGATATTCTAGTAGAAGCAGGGTAGAAAAATCCCCAGATGTATTGAGTCAGACATGGCTATAAGACTGAAATATATTGTACTTCCAAATTTTTTAAAACATAGGATGGTGCTTCCAGGGACCGAGACAGACTTTAAACTTTCAGACAGCCCGCTGGTGAATTACTTCTTATTATCACTGACTTTTGTTTCTTCCCCTTCTCTTACCCCCCTCTGTAGACCCATGCCTGAATGGAGGCACCTGCGTGGACGATGTTGGGAGCTTCTCTTGTAAATGCCGCCCGGGGTTTGAAGGGGAGCGCTGTGAGACCGAGGTAGACGAGTGCGCCAGTCAGCCCTGCAGGAATGGTGCCGTCTGCAAGGACTATGTTAACAGCTTTGTGTGTGAATGCCGGCCAGGCTTTGATGGAATCCTGTGTGAACACAACATCCTTGAATGTACTGAGAGGTGAGCCATAAAATGAGCTTTTTGCTTTTTACTTTCATGCTTAATTGTTCTGTTGTTCTCTATTGAATTATTTGAGGATTACGTGATAATTTCTGCTGTATCTCCTGTGATACCTTTTCCAAACTAAAGAAAAGTAGAAGTTGAATCTTTGAAACTTTTTGTGGGTGAATGTTTTTCTCATCACTGTGGGTAACAGATCAATCACTGCTTTCTTTGTCTCCTTCCCTCCAGCTCCTGTCTGAACAATGGGACTTGCATTGATGACATCAACACCTTCTCTTGCCGTTGCCGTCCTGGTTTTTTTGGGACATTTTGTGAGTACGAGCAGAACGAGTGCGACTCTCATCCCTGCAAGAATGGAGGCACCTGCACTGATGGCCTGGGCACGTACCGCTGCACCTGCCTTGTGGGATACAATGGACCAAACTGTCAGGTAAATGTGTGTTTGGGTGGTAATGTGTGTGAGTTAGACTTTATATATTTTTTTTAGCAATTTGAGATAAAAAAAAAAACACTTAACAAATTTAATATTTGGCAACACTTCAAACAGCTAAAGTTCATAGGCTCTTGATATACAGCTGTACAGCTTGTAAATCCCTGAATTGTGATTAAAAAAATTTACCAAAGTGAAAGAAATTGTCCTCACATACATGACAAAGTTGACATTTTACATTATGTAATTGTAATCTTGACAAGGAATTTGGTTTGGTTTGATGCACCCACTGAAAATATCAACACTAAGGTGGCTGAAGGCCTTCAATTCTTTCTGTCAATTTAACATATATAGCTGTTAATGCTCTGTCCTTTTTGAATGCAGAACTATGTGAACCTGTGCAGCCAAGTGCGCTGTCACAACGGTGGCTCCTGCTCTCAGACAGCAGCAACATCTTGGACCTGCCACTGTACAATGGGATGGACAGGACTTTACTGTGATGTACCCAACATGTCCTGCCAGGACTTTGCAGCCAGGGAAGGTTAGTAACTACTACTTGTTATGTTTTTAACTCAACGAGCAACTACAGAGCACTTGGAGAGTACAAACATTCGGTCACAGGGCAGGGGCCCTATGTCATAATATAAGAATATAAGAATTGTTCCTTTGGCCAAGGCCTATCCTTACAAAACAGACAAACAAACAAAAGCTAGTAAAAACATAACCTTCTTGGTTATGGCGGAAATGAGACATGTTGATTTATCAGCTTCTCAAGACTTAAGTCTTTAAATAGGCACTAATTATAATGTATTTTTACTTTCTTGATTTATTTTACACATGTTCTGTATTAAATTATTGTAGGTCTGGAATTGGAAAGTGTGTGTAAGAATGCCGGGCGATGCGTGAATTTGGGTAATTCCCACAAATGTGAGTGCCAGCCAGGATACACAGGCAGCTACTGTGAAGAGATGGTTGATGAGTGCAAGTCAAACCCTTGTCGTAATGGAGCTACATGCAAGGACTATCAGGGCACATATGAGTGTATAGTAAGTCATTTTTCAGTTGTTGTGTTGTATACTTGTTGGTGAGGATGATTTGTAGGTTTTAAAGCTGTGTTTCAGATTTGTGTTAGTCACACCACAAGCTAACCTCTGTCTGTCAATGGTCCAGTGTAAACCAGGCTACCAGGGTGTAAACTGTGAGTATGACGTTGATGAATGCCACTCTAAGCCCTGCCTTCACGGAGGAACCTGTATCAACCTCATTAACCGCTTCACCTGTGCCTGCCCGCCTGGAACACATGGTAAGTTTAAGTACTGCATATGTGCATGAATACAGCCCTCAGGAATTCTCATATTAATAAATGTTAGATGCATGGTGTGCTTTGAATTTAAAGTTAAACAAGTTTCACCCCAGAGCAGGCCTGATTCATTTTAAAAATGATTGTAAAATAATATTATAAGCTTTTAAATGCTATCTTTCTTTTTCTTGGTGCATACAGTGACATCTGTCTGTTCTGTGCTCTATAGGGCTCCAGTGTGAAGTGAATGTAAATGACTGTGCCCCTAAGCAAGGCTCCTGGGAGCCTCGCTGTCTTAACGGAGGACAGTGTGTGGATGGTGTGGGGCGTTATACCTGCTCCTGCCCTCCAGGATTTGTTGGAGAACACTGTGAGGGGGATCTCAATGAATGCCTGTCTGCACCGTGCCACTCCCCTGGCAGCCTTGACTGTGTGCAGCTGATCAACGATTACCAGTGTCGCTGTCGCCTTGGATACACCGGTACCTACATATTAGTGGCTCATTGAAGTACAGCAGCAAAATGTTTGGTCATTTTTTGTATTAGAAAGCTGGATGGAATTTTGTGTACAGTGTTTCAGTACTTTAAATGTTTTGGTGAATAGTTTCTTCCTCTCTCAACCTTTATCTTCAGGTCGTCATTGCGAGTCCATGGTGGATCTGTGTCAGTCGAAGCCTTGCCACAATGGTGGCATTTGCTCTATGAACATGACTTCAGTACATGGCTACATATGCTCCTGCCAACCTGTAAGTTTTTTTTCCCTCAGTGCAGCTTTACAGTGGTTCTTTTTTACAGCCACTGAAGCTCATTAAGAGAGGAATACATTTTGATTTACAGAGCTTTGCTCATTAATCTGCCGTATTACTTCTGGGATGCTTTTTTTGTTCTGATTTCCTTTTGCACATTTGGTACAAAGAGCCATTGCTTGAAGCTGTGCAAGAAACTGAGATTAGATGCATTAGAATTTATAAACACCCACTAAGGTATTGTGATTTTGATTTTAGGTTATATAAATAAAAATTAATATAGCTTGAAAAAAAACAACAACAATAGATATGGAGATTCATCATCATCATCCTCATAAATTCTCAGTATTCTGTAAGTGGGCATTACCCAGTTATATTGTTAGTGAGGAATGGAATGATTCACTCAACTCACGATTTGATACGATTCACAAATTTTTGATCTTTTGTCATTTTGATATATTTCCAATGGCTTCCTGGCCCTATCACTGGCTGAAACCATTTTCCTTCTGCCGTGCTTCCATCATTGTAACAACTAGAAATGGAGAGTTACCGCATGGCGGTGTTAAAGCACCTGAAAGCAGAGTCATAATACATATTGTCGAGGCCATCTGCTAAAACGTGTATCAGAACTCATTTAACATCTCACTCAGCTGAATGAATCACATTATTGTATTGATTTTGAGCTGACTCTCAGTGTATCGTTGAATCCCTACTGTGCTTTTGGTGCTTACGTTTAAAGAAGATAATTTATCTGTTTCATTAATCTGTCTGCTAACAGTGACAGAGTTCTAGTACAACCGCAAGTCCAAAAAACTTGGGTACGCTGTGTAAAATATAAATAATAACGGAATACAATGGTCTGCAAATCTCATAAACCCATATTTCATTCACAGTAGAACATTAAGAACATATCAGATTTTGAAAGTGGGATATTTTACCATTTCATGAAAAATATTAGCTCATTTTGAATTTGATGGCAACACATCTCAAAAAAAGTTGGGGCAGGAGCAACAAAAAGCTTGAAAAATAAGTGGTACTAAAAGAAAACAGCTGGAGGAGCATTTTGCAACCAATTAAGTTAATTGGCAACAGGTCAGTATCATGACAGGTTATAAAAAGAGCATTTTAGAGAGGCAGAGTCTCTCAGAAGTTAAGATGGGCAGAGGTTCACCAATCTGTGAAAACTGTGTCAAAAATTGTGGAATAAACGGTTCTGTGGTCAGATGAATCAAAATTTGAAATTCTTTTTTGAGACCACGGATGCCGTGTCCTGCAGAAGAGGAGAGGGACCATCCAGCATTAGCGCACAGTTCAAAAGCCTGCATCTCTGATGGTATGGGGTTGCAGTAGTGCCTGTGGCATGGGCAGCTTACACATGTGGAAAGGCTCTGTCAATGCTGAAAAGCAGGTAGAGGTTTTAGAACAACATATGCTCCCATCCAGACAACGTCTCTTTCAGGGAAGGCCTTGCATATCTCAGCAAGACAATGCTAAACCACATAGTGCATTCATCACAACAGCATGTACTCTGGGGGCTAAACTGGCCTGCCTGCAGTTCAGAACTTTCACCAGTAGAAAACACTTGGCGCATGACATATCCGTCAAGGTGACCCAGGACTGTTGAGCAGCTAGAATCCTACATCAGACAAGAATGGGAAAACATTCCTCCCCAAAAACTCCAGCAAATGGTCTCCTCACTTCCCAGACGTTTACAGACTGTTTTTAAAGAAGAGGTGATGCTACACAATGGTAAACATAGCCCTGTCCAAACTTTTTTGAGAGGCGTCAGTGAAATTACATACATTTTTTTTTTTCTTAAGTGGTACATTCAAATTCTAAATATTTGAGATGTTTTCTATTATCAATTTTGAATAAAATTTGGGTTTGTGAGATTTGCAAATTATTGCATCGCGTTTTATTTACATTTTACACAGGGTCCCAACTTTTTGGGAATTTGGGTTGTACTTGTGTATAAATTCATTGAATATTATAAGACAATTTTGAAAGTGGAAAATTAGCAGTGGTTTCCTCTCTTTGGCTCCCATACTCGAACATTAGTCCTTTCTTACTAAATGCTAATTTTTCTCTCAACTAACATCTTGCTCCCTCTCTTATTCTCATGCTTGCTTCAGAAGGCCACAACTTGACTCAGGTAATAGTAGACAAGCAGTAAATCTATAGCAGAGCCTTGACATTAATTTGTTATCGTAAATTTTGTTTAATTGGATCAGCTGTAAAAGTTTTAAATGGCATCAGCAAATGTGCAACCACGCCTTACTTTTAAAATTAGTACATTATCATCCCACTTTATTAACATGTTATGTCTTTATAGGGCTTCACTGGCTTCAACTGTGGTGAAATCGAAGGCTACAGCTGTACAAAGCTACGTTGCCAAAATGGTGGGCACTGTGTAGAGTCCACAGTCGGACCTCTTTACTGCCAGTGCCAGCCAGGCTTTAGTGGTCCACACTGTGAAAATGAACTGAGGTGTCCATGGGTCTGCCAAAATGGAGGAACCTGCATCAAAGACCCTGCCAACCCATACCAGTATAGTTGCCGCTGTCCCTTGCACTTCTCTGGAAGATATTGTGAGTCTCAGGTCAGCCCAAATTTCCCAATCTGCCCCTACCTGCAATGTGAGCAGCATTCAGGGGATAAAGTCTGCGATGAACAGTGTAACAACCACGAATGTCAGTGGGATGGAGGAGACTGCTCGCTCAACTGGGAGCGACCGTGGATTAAATGCAACTCCAGTGTTCCCTGCTGGGATCTCTTCAAGAATGGGCGTTGTGATAAGGAGTGTGACAACCCTGGGTGTCTCTTTGATAGCTTTGAGTGCCAGGAGATCCCTACGGCCACCTGCAAGTATGTCACCCCTGGATTTTTTTGTCATTGCTCCAACAGTTTCTATTAAGTCCAAAAATGTTTTGACTGTAAATCACTGAAAAAACCCATTCCTCTTGTACTATGTATTTTTAGGTATGACAAATACTGTGCCGACCACTATGGTAATGGCATCTGTGACCAGAGCTGCTACACGGAGGCTTGTGGTTGGGATGGCCTGGATTGTTCTGCTAACATTCCACCCCAAATTGTGCCTGGCATCCTGGTTATTGTGGTCCGGCTGCAGCCTAAGGAACTGCTTGGAGACTTGAGGGGTTTCTTGCGTTCTCTAGGAGCTCTGCTGCACACTAACCTACATGTGAAGTTGGATAAAAACAAGGAACCAATGGTGTACCCTTACTTCGTAGCGGAGGAGGAGACTAAACGTCAACTCCAGAGGAGCCGAAACAAGAGGGAGCTGGAGAAGGAGGTTATTGGGTAAGGATGCTTCTCTTCCGTAGAGCTCTCATATAATCCCTAGTAGTTTCCAATTAATCGCCTGTAGGGATGTAAAATATATATATATTTTTTTTTTAACTTATGCTATAAAAACCAAGTGATGCTTTGCTTGTTCAGTAGATGATAAAGCAAGTAGTCTTTGTATATTCAACTCTGTTTTTAAGCAGCAGCAATGATTATTATTGGCTAATGACTGATAATATAACATTTCCCATTATTTAACCATTTCGCAGCCTGATAATATATTGTGTGTCCATAATAAGCAGTTAGCTATGTTTCAAAAACTGTTTTGCATTTTCACATTTTTTTCTGCAGATCTGTGGTGTACCTGGAAATCGATAACCGTGAATGCCCCCAGAGCTCTTTTGACTGTTTCTCCACCACTAATGAGACAGCATCCTTCATCGCAGCAGCACACATCAAGGGTGAACTGCCTTACCCTGTAGTGTCTGTTGACAGTGGTAAGTCATTCAATGGTTAATGGAATTTCAAGGTGCATCTTGTAAGATTTCACCCTAAGTTCAGTTAGTAAAAAAAAAAAAAAAAATCCCCTCATGTGTCCCCCATGATCAAACTGGCCTCTGCCCATTTAAGAGGTTGCAGAGGTTGAGCTTAAGCCCTGTTGCTCACTATATCACCCCCTATGATCCAAAATCTCAGCTGAGGCATTCTTTAGTTATCTGCTTTACTAGCAACTGAACCAATGGTCATTAAAACTACAACAAAAATAAAAATCCATCCCCAAGATAACTAGAGCAGAAATTATAGTGAGCAGCAGTTCATCACTACCCTGGTGATTTACTGCCACCTATATTTTTAGAGGTATCTTCAAATTCTGAACATAACTTACAAGTTGCCCCTTTAACTGTGTTGTTTTACAGTAATTGAGTAAAAATGTATATGACATACATCCAAACTAACTGATACTTATGTTTGTCTTTGTATTACCTAGATTACACAACTGGTAAACAGGATATAACTATTTTACCATACTTGGTGGGAGTGTCAGTCGTTATTATATTGCTCATCCTGGTGCTGGGAATGCTAGCAGCCAAGAAGAGAAACAAACATGGTGTCCTGTGGCTGCCCGATGGTTTCTTGGCCAATAAAAATGACAAGAGAAGAGAGCCTGTCGGACAGGATGATTTTGATATGAAGTGAGTGGATATACAAGATTGACCTACAGTGAAACTCTGCTTTGATGCAATACATTCTCTGTCCTGGTATAAAAATAAGAGCAACAAAATATTACTCTGATTTAAACTTTTTTTTTTCTTTTTTCATATATCAGGAATTTCAAGACCCAGGATGGATCCATGATTGATGGAAGTCAGAGTCAGAGATGGATGGAAGATGAGGTCCCATCCAAGAAACCAAGAGTAAGTACATTGTAAAGGAAAAAGGAAATGTTCTCAGATCAAATTATTATTTTCAGTTTAAATAATTGTAATAGTTTGATTTAAATTTGGAAATGACATGAAGAAATTGGTTGAAAATGTTTGTGTTCTGTTGCTTTTTATAGAGTGAAGGTAAACCCTTGCTGCCTCTCGCAATGGATGGTGGAATTGATAGAAGGGAGTGGACCCTGCAGCACCGCAAGGCAGCTGACATCACCCTCACTCCCCCACAAGCTGACTTGGATGCGGACTGTCTAGATGTTAATGTCAAAGGACCTGGTGAGAAAAATGCCCATCTTATTATCTAGATCTGATTTATTATGAATCATTTCTTTACCAATGAGTTCCTCCTCCCCTAGACGGCTTCACCCCTCTGATGCTGGCATCGCTGCGAAATGGGGGAGTGCCAGACTCTAGCCTACACAGAGAAGAGGAAGAAGAGAGTGGAGGAGATGAACCAGGGCCAAGTGTCATTTCAGACTTGATTGCACAGGGCGCTTTGTTGATGGCTCAGACTGACCGTACAGGAGAAACAGCGCTCCATCTGGCCGCCCGCTATGCCAGGGCTGATGCTGCTAAGAGATTACTGGACGCGGGAGCTGATCCCAATGCCCATGACAACATGGGCAGAACTCCACTGCATGCTGCTGTGGCTGCTGATGCCCAGGGAGTCTTCCAGGTAAGGAAACTGTTATAGATGCCAAAATGGTAATTGTTTTAGTAACAAATTCATCTGCAATCATTAACTGAATATATGAAATGCATTTAATTTACGGTGCCAGTTCACAACAGAAGTTATTTCATGACAATTAACATGTAGGCACACTATTGTCTTATGTGAGGAAAATCAGCATTTTTGGAAAGCAGAACCCTCAGAGCAGAGCACAGCTCGAGTTTGGAGATCATTCGCCTTGACCGCTGAGGTATAAGCAGAAAGACAGAAGATCATTATACTTGTGTCTATATCCTCTTTTTTTTTTTTTTCTCTCAGATCCTGATTCGTAATCGTGCGACAGAACTGGATGCCCGCATGAACGATGGCACTACTCCACTGATACTGGCAGCCAGGCTTGCTGTGGAGGGCATGGTGGAAGAGCTGATCCACTGCCACGCTGACATCAATGCTGTAGATGACCATGGTCAGTGAACTTTTTGTTTACATACTCTTCCTTTGAAATACTGTAATATTTTATGTAATATCTGGTCTGTGACTGACAAAACATCATGTATTCAGTCACTTTGAATACAGAATTAATCAACTCCAATATTAGCATATGGAATCATCTTAGTGAGGTTGTCAGAATACCAGAATTTTCAGCTTTGATGAAGTCTTCATCTATTCCAATACCAAAGGAGGCGGAAGCCCCAAAAGGCCCTTGACACTTAAAACAACCTTGTATGTTACTATGTAAACAGGACAAGTTTAGATCCATCCACATAAATCTGAAGTGATCATGCTGGTAAACCTTACACCAATTTGTCCTTTCTCAATTTTTTTTAGGCAAATCTGCTCTGCATTGGGCAGCTGCAGTTAACAATGTGGGGGCAACGCTTGTGCTTTTGAAGAATGGAGCCAACCGCGATATGCAAGACAACAAGGTCAGTTCTTGTGCTTGGATTAATGAAAACCATTGTTCCTTAGTATGTGTGCTAATTATGATACTGTATATGCAACAGAGGAGGATAGTACATTTTTGGTATCTATTCTTTGTATAACATCAATAATTTGGAGCAAGAAAAAGCAGAGGCCCCAACTGATCAGACACTTGGGCAAAGTATAGTTTCACTTTCTGCTGATATTTTTTTTCTCTTGCAAATATTTGAAACATAGAAATAGAAATATAATCAAAATGTACAAATACAAAAATGTACAGTTTAGCTAAAGACTTTATTGTTTTTCATTACTGAGTACTGAGTGACTAAACAAACTGTAGAAAGTTTTTTTTAAAAATGTGTAGTTAATGACACTCTGTTTTACACAGAGCGGCATGTTAACCTCTTGCTGTGTTTCCTTCAGGAGGAGACTCCATTGTTTCTTGCAGCCAGAGAAGGCAGCTTTGAGGCAGCTCAAGTTCTCCTTGACCACTACTCTAACCGTGACATCACTGATCACCTGGACCGGTTGCCCCGAGATACTGCTCAAGAACGTATGCACCATGACATCGTGCGCTTGCTGGACCAGTACAATTTGGTTCACAGTCCCCACAATGGGCCTAACCTCATGGGTGGAGGAGGAAACTCCTCTGTTATGTGTGGGGCAAACGGGGCAGGCTTCATCGGCATGCGCCCCGGGCCACAGGGAAAGAAGAGCAGGCGCGGCGGCGGCGGAGCGAAGGTGGGAGGTGGTGGTGGTGGACCTAAGGATCTGAAAGACGTGAAGGCAAAGAGAAGAAAGAAGCCTACTGGAGGAGAGGGGCCATGCATGAATGCAGGAGTGGGAGGAGGAGGTGGGGGAGGTACAGGAGGAGGGAGTGCCAGTGCCGTAAAGGCTGCAGGAGGACTTCCAGAGAGCTCTGTCACCATGTCACCCGTTGACTCCCTGGAATCGCCGCACTCATACACAGGTGATGTGTCAGGTGCTGTCTCCACCACAGCTAACTCACCTCCTCTCCTGAGGAGCCCGACCACGAGACCTATGCTGCCTCCCGTCAGCCACATGCTGGGACAACAGCAGGGCTGGGTGGGCATGACCAAGCACAGCTACAGTGGCCACATGTTCAGCCTCATGCCACACCAGATGGGGGGCTCTCATCCTGGCATGGGCCACAGCCAGGGTCCCATGTTGACTCCTATGAATGTCACCATGAGCAGAGAGCAGCTGCCGCCCATCGTCACGTTCCAGATGATGGCCCCTGGAGGAGGGCAGGCCATGTTGAAGCAGGCTCAGACGGGGCAGGTACAACTCACACAGGCCCAGGGGCAGACCCAGAATCAGGGTCACTCCCAGCAGGGGCCAGGCCACCTCCACTGCTCCCAGAGCATGATATACCAGATGCCTGAGCAGATGAACATGGCGCATGGGCTCTCCCATACCCTGCAGCACCCCCACACTGTCAGCCACGGAGCACACAGTGGGATTGAGGGGCAGTCTCGACCGCTGCCCTCCTATCCACCCATGCAGAGTCCCGTGGATAAATACCCCACACCTCCTTCGCAGCACAGTTATACCACCGCTGGCTCAGAGGGCACCACCCCCGGCCACTCTGCCCACCCACCCAGCGAGCATCCATATCTCACCCCTTCTCCCGAGTCCCCAGACCCATGGTCATCTTCCTCTCCACACTCCAACTCGGACTGGTCTGACGTCACCACTAGCCCCACCCCTCTGGGGAACCCCCACCATACACTGCCGTCTTCACACCACACACACATTCCAGAGCAGGTGCAGCTGCAGCCCCAGACACAGCAGATTCAGCAGGCCTCTCAACAGCCTCCGCTTGGAAACATGCAGGTGTTTGCATAGGCCAGCCAGAGGAAAGCATAAACAGACTGACTTTGGGGTTTTGTGTACTTAAATAGCAACACACAGCAAACTCAAACAAAGCTTTTCTCTATTCTCACTTGTGTTAATTCTCTTTGTTCTTCATCATAATATTCAGTCACCCCCACCCTTTTACCTTTCCTTATCCTCTTTGCACTTAATAAAACTGTACAGTTTCTAAAAGGTTGTTATTATCTGCTTGAAAGCAAAAGTTCTCAATACCAAATAGCTTTCAGTCCCAGCTGAGCGTCCTCTGCTCTCCATTGGCCGAGCCAAGACTTTTGTTTTCGGCTTTTGGCACCCAAACACAAACTGCATATTGAGGGATCTCCGAGGAAATGCCAACCAGATGGGGCACAGCTGCATCAGAAAACCTGACTGCCGAGATGGACACTGAAATGTGGCAGAGACTTCTGCATTAATATTTTTTGGTTTGGAGGACATTGTCATTTTCTTCTGTTACTGTGTATGCTATCTTTATTTTTTGTTTACTGTGATAAACCTGCCAATACTAACTTCTCGTTGAAACCATTTGATCTTTTTTAATATGATGGGTCACATTCAGTTGATGCTTTAATTCAGCAAAACTACTTAGTCGTTGACTAGTCTTTTTTTTTATTCTTACATGCATTTTTTTAGGGTTTAAAGTGGGAAATTCATGAGACATTCTTCCATGACTAGAAAGACAAAGGTACAGATTAAG
The DNA here is from genome assembly GCA_001698575.1 of Mola mola. NCBI lineage: Eukaryota > Metazoa > Chordata > Actinopteri > Tetraodontiformes > Molidae > Mola > Mola mola. The sequence goes on from KV751319.1 coordinate 13,594,169, forward strand.
GAATGTATATTATTGGATCTTGTTACAAAATTAGTGTATACTTGCTCAAACACAGAACGTTCAATCGGTGTAGATTTTACTTTTTCCTACAATCAGTCATGCCAATGTTTCAAATGTTTTTGCTGTTCGGTAAAGTGTTAATTTGGAAACCCAATGAGTTCGTTTGGATGCAGTTATATCTCGTCTTGTCACAGACGGTCCCGCTATGATGTTGAGGAATTCTTTCAGAAGCTTGACAAACTTTATGCAAATACATTCATTAGTTGTAGTATGTTTATGATGAAATGTACATAGACTTACAGTATATCGTTGTTACTGAGATTGATTTGGCAATGACATGACAAAATGTTTGTTTTTATATGAACTGTTCGCACTTCTCTGAATGATTTTTGAATGTTACAGCCTTTTTTCTTCCAAAATCATTTAACCAGTTTTGCATTTTGCTTATATACAATCAATGTATCTGTGCACCTTTTTTATTTGTCATGATTCATAAACCAAGTCTAGAGGCATGTGAGGTTTAATAGTTTCTTGTTTGTCTTCCTCGAAGTTGATGTTGATCATAGCTTTATGTGACTGCTCTGTAAAAACAGACAATCATTCAGTCATTTTTGAAAAAAAAAAAAAAAAGAACATAAGTGTCTCTAAGACCAAATGCATTTTTATTTGCCAAATATATACACCACGTCCACCTGTCAGTGGTTGCCCTTGTTTCAGTTACTATTCTGTAATAAGACTTAGAGGTTAGACACATGGGACACACATTCAGCAGCAAGAAGTATTTTGGTGTAATTAATCCTGCAAGTGTATGTGTACAAATGTAATCATTTAGTGGTATTATCTGTACATGATGACGTCCCTGTAGTTTCGTAAAATACAAGTACTGTACACTGAGGTGTCAGTCAGCATTTTTCCTACAGAATTGAAAATGCTTGCTCCTGTTTATATGCAAGGCCATGTGTCTATGTTCTGCAAATATTTTTTTTTTGTACTTGTACTTAACCAAATAACCTAATATACATGCCATATGAAGTAGTTGTCACCGTGTTTGTATAAGGTAGAAGAACTAAAACTTTTGACAAAATAAGTTGTCTGTTGCAAAAGAAACCAAATGATCAACCAAACGTGCTTAATGAAATAAAGCCCAGATCTTCATATATTTTTTTTTTTGCACTTCAGTCTTTTTTTGATTTTGATTTGATTTATTCAGTGTTGACTCATCAAATTCAAACACAGTGATGGTGTTTTAAATAGATTCATAGTGGTTTTACAAAGAAAACAAAGTGGGACACAAATGAGTATACATTCAAACAGAAGCTCATGACTTTTAAAATCAGTTCTTTTAATTCTACAGAGCAGGATAATTCTACTGAAAATACTACAGAGTACTAAATCATACCATAAAACCGTTCATCAAAATCTTTCAGTGAAGCTTGCTTTGTTTCACTCCTTGCTAATGGATGTTGAATTAACTGTTTTAATTAAATGAAAGTTGTTTATTGTGATTTACTTAAAATGAACATAAATACATAATCATTATTAGTCATATGTCATCGCATTATTTATGTAGATGAAGTATTTTGATGTAGGCAACACACACTTGAAATGCTACTTCTAACGAAAAGTGAGGAGGGTTTTTTTGTCAGTCCAGCAGGAGGCGCTGGTCCGCACAGGAAGTCATGATGCCAGACGAGGAAGAAAATCTGTACACGGAAGTCGTCCAGGATCTTACATTTATGAGATAAGTTTCGCCCTG
>KV751319.1:13595979-13609347 GCA_001698575.1 Mola mola
GTCGAGGGCCTGAGGAGATGATGTAACGTTACTTTCAGCAGCAGGCGGTTAAAATCCAGTTCGTTCAATGGACGCCAGGATTTGAGGTGCTGCTGTTTCTGACAGCTGGGTTGAGCCCCGGTACATCTTTTGTCTGCCCGACAGAAATAGCTGCTGAGAGCCCAAGTTTAAACCCTGAGGGGGTTTATTCAACTACGCGAGCGTTATCTACGTCAGTGGAGTTGCGACACTGAAGGAAAGGCAAAAAAAAAGGTGAGAGGCCCCCTCCCTCTCTCGTCAGTGTGTGCTCTCTTAAACCCTCCTTCTGTCTCTGAAAGTCTCCCTCTGCTTGTGTGAATCGTCAGTCTCGTCTTCCTTGTGTCCAGAATATAAGTGGTCATGGCCTCCTCCCAGCTGAAGTACATGTCCCTGAGCGTGCTGGTGCTCCAGACCACCTCCCTGGTGCTCACCATGCGGTACTCCCGCACCCTGCAGGCCGAGGGCCCGCGGTACCTGGCCTCCTCAGCTGTGGTGCTGGCCGAGGTCATGAAGATCCTCACCTGTGTGCTGCTCGTCTTCAAGGAGCACAGTGAGTGGACCAGGGCTGGGGACATAGTCTCACTAAAGTCACCTTAAACACTACACAATAAGAGAGATTTCACTCTTTGTTAAGAATTATACAATACAGTCGAAAGCGAAAGTTTGGATAATATATTTGCGTGTGATGATACAATTTTTTTTAACGTTTGGATGAAGATGACAGTATACAGGACACAATTCAATATGTATCAAGATACATTAATATACTGAATTATTTCATTGAACAGTTGTGTATTGTAGGACTGTGGGGAAAAATCGATATAGCGAAATATCGCGATGTTTTATGGATTTAAATACTGCAAATGTGGATATATTATTACATTGATTCCAAATAAATGTTGAACTGTGGCTATTAGAATGATTAATAGCTATCAACATTTCATTTGATGCAAGTTTGCTTTCAGTTCATTCAAATCATGTCGCCCGGAATAGATAGTTTCGTTTCTCAGCTTGGAACATTTATGGCAGTGCTGGTTAGTCTGTTTGCTTGTAGTTGCACCTTTTAGCTGCAATAAAGGTTTATGAAGTGAGATGAAGAGACTGAAAACTTTCATTTTTATTGTATAATAAAGATGTTGACAGAGTTGACTCAGTATATTAAATATGTACTGATGTTTAATCATTGCAGAAAGACATAATTATGACCTTAATTTCACTTTTGGTAGGTTTCCTGTTACTTCCCGCCTTTTTTCAACCAAATTACCTATTTTGGATAACCAACAGTCCAATACAGAGAAAAATGCTGGTGGTGTCGATTAAACACGGGCAAAAGCTGCAAAATCACGTATTTCAGAAGCGGCTCATGTTTGTCCTTTTTGCTCAGTACATCAACAGAAACGTAATGAGCTCATTTTTATTTCTGCTCAAAGTCTGAAAATGACCATTGCTGTTAATTTATGGTAATCATAAAACTGTCAAATTGTGTTACACAACAATATTACCTATACATTTTTTCTAGAACAATCTTTATATGTTAATTGATTTTTTTTAGTGGTAAGAAAAAAAATTCTCTGACAAATAAAAACACATTTTACTGCAGCAGTATTTTCTTGAACAAAAAATACTCGCACGTTAAAAAGACTTAAAAACAAGCAGTGGCTCAAGAAGCATGCTGCCAAAAAAATACAGTCTTTGCGTTATTATCATTTAAAGCAAAGCTTGTCTGATCAAAGAATAAGGTGCCAAACTAACTATTTAGTTTCAATAAGTAATACTTCTTCTGAGTAAAAATAGTGCTTTGTAGTAGTCCCTCTCATGGAATCAGCTTTGTCAGGTTCCTCCGTCTTCACTGAAGAATGCAGTGTTATTTCACAGCGCTCCCTTTCTCTCAGTTACAACTGTCCCACTACCTGATGCAAAAATCAGAACTGAAGCATGTGGTAAAAACCTGGATGCGCTCTGGTGTAACAAGCAGCATTTCAGTGATCAGATAAAGCAGACGTAAGCGTTTCCTCTGTGGTTTTTGTCGTCATTCCTTCAGATTACAGCTTGCGAGCTCTGAACAGCGTCCTGCGTCAGGAAATCCTTTACAAGCCCATCGAAACACTGAAGCTGGCCATCCCCTCTGGGATCTACACCCTGCAGAACAACCTGCTGTACGTTGCCTTGTCCAACCTGGACGCAGCCACCTACCAGGTACAGGAGAGGGAAGAGGGCTGCCGTGTTCGCAGCTGTGTGGCTCACAGTTGTCTCACGCAGGAGCCGATGTGTCGCCTGAGCCATTTTAGCATTTAGCACATCCTCGCTCATGGATCAGTTACAGATTTCCCACTTTGTCTCCATCAGGTGACGTACCAGCTGAAGATCCTGACCACAGCTCTGTTCTCAGTGTCGATGCTTGGCCGCAGGCTGGGCTTCTACCAGTGGCTCTCACTGCTCATTCTCATGGTTGGAGTGGCCCTCGTGCAGGTTGGTTGCAGTTTCATGTCCGTTTAAATGAAAAATCGTGTTTTCACCCGTCTTGAAAAGCCACAGATTATCTTCTCTGTGGTTCCTTCTTATGGAACAGTAATAGAGATTCAATCTAAAGTGAAGGAATTTGAAGCATGTAGTCTGCACGCATGTTGCTTTTCATGTTTGTAAGTAATCGCTCGGCTCTTTTAAATCCACAAAGACATTTTATCCAGTTCTGTAGGTGTGCTTATTTTTTACTTACTATTTAATTTAGTCACGTGGCCACAGCAGGACAAGAACTCGCAGTGGGAGTTGTTTGGGTTTACGCTGGTTAAATGGATTTGAATGAAGGATTCCTGAACTGGAACGCAGAATAAATATTGGCTGCCAGTGGTTACGAGGGATGTGCTGATGAACAATGAAGTGTTGAATGGTGTGTCACCACCTCCTCCTCCTCCTTGGCAAAACAAAGAAAATGCCCGGCAGATAGTGTAACACTGGATAGGATCCTGGAGAGAAACACAATGGAGGAGGATGTGAAGATTCAACACAATTCTTCACTAACTGCCTAACTTTATAACCAGGCCGTGTGCAACCATGTGCCTCACCTCCCGAAGGCTCAGGCAACAGACCATCCCGTTAGGTTTACTATTTCAGCACACAGATATCGCGCCCATTCTGTGTGCAAACAGGTTTTCCTTGTTACGTCCCACTTTGTGTGGCAAACAGTATTTTGTTGTTCACTTACTGAAAGAATAGAAAAGTGCAGCCGTTACTACTCCTTTCTTTCTCTGCACAACTTCGATTTACTACAATTTGCCATGGCTTAGTTTGAATTTGAGGTGCCCAGAGATCTGAAGGTGATTTTTTTAATGATCTCAGAGAGTTCTGGTGTTTATCAGTACTTACTGGTAGAGTTTCATCTGTTTGTTAAAATGTATACATTACAGTTTTAAGTCACAATAGGAGCTTTTGTGTTTGACAGTAAGCCACTGTGCATTCGCATTTTTTGTGGTCTTATAATGGCGTAGTTGTAATAGAGCTGGGCTGTAAAATAATATCACAATTTTTGATGGGGGGCATATCACGATATGCAGTATACATCAGAATAATTCTCCTCAAAAGCTCCTCGTTGATGCGAGGACCTGGCACCAACATCGAATATATCACAGTTTTTTGAGCATATAGAGCATTCTGATTAGTTCAGAAAATTCTTGTTATTTTAGTGTAATACAACCTTTAAAACCAGAAGAAAACAACAGCCAACACCTACATCATATCACGATATAACAAAACCAAAATCTCACATGATATATCCTCTTATATCATAATAACTGTATATTGTCAATCTTATCTTATGTATTGCAAAAACCTGTTAGTGTATTTTAATTTTTTTTTTTTGCGTATACAGTTATAATACTTAAAAAATAGTTCAATATTTTTATTCAATTTATTATCAAATATTTATTCACTTATGGGATGTCATATGTGTCTCTTAATTGTTAGTCCCCAGGTAGCTTTAGGTCAGCTTAGCTCAGCATGAAGAATGTAAACAGGCAGCCTGGCTCACTTATCAACTGATTACATTTTTCTTCGCGCGTGTTTGATTCTAAAAAAGTCTGAATCCTGTTTGTTTGCGTATAGAGTCTTGTGCAGGTCTGTTTGTTGGTGAGGCTTTGAGAAGGTTTAATATTTTTATCAAGTTACTTGCGAACCATGTCTTCCCCCTTGTGTTAACAGTGGCCCTCTGAGTCCGCTGTGGCTGCGGCTGCAGAGAAGGAGGCCCACTCCGCAGGCTCCCAGATTGTCGGCGTGGCAGCGGTCCTGGTGGCGTGCTGCTCCAGTGGCTTTGCCGGTGTCTACTTTGAGAAGATCCTAAAGGAGAGCAAGCAGAGCGTCTGGGTCCGCAACATCCAGCTGGGTCAGTGTCCGTCAGAACAGTGTGCTAAATCCGATATTAAACAGCTGTTCATACACATATAGTGTCGTATAATACGCTGAACAGTAATGTTCATTCAGATAAGCCCCTTTGAATGCCGGGCTGTCGACAGAAGAGTAATGTTTGAAGACGCCGCTGCCTCTGTAGTTTTGTAGCGATCGTTCGTTTCTGAGGCTTCGTACCTCTGATGCACTTCTGTTAAGATGAATGTTCCTGTCTGGTTTATTTTTACCCTGATGCGTGTGAGGCATGTTTTAAGTCTCCTGCGATTCCTGGTGTGCGCCTGGTTCTGCATTACGTGTTGGAGCCTCGATCTACAGCGAGAGCAGAGCAAAAAATGCTCTGCGTTCATTTCATTGTTGTCTTAGCTGTTTAAAATTTAAAACATTAAAAATAAGTGGAAACAAAACTGGCTTATTAACGCTGCAATGTGCAATTGTGTTTGTATTTCTGTTGTGTTTCCAGGTATGTTTGGCTTTGTGTTTGGCCTCTTTGGGATGCTGGTTTACGATGGAGATAGAGTGAGGGAGGCGGGAATGCTCCAGGGATACAACGCAGTCACCTGGACAGTTGTGGTGCTGCAGGTAAGGCTCAGTCCGCAGCGAGCAAGTGATGTTTTTCCCACCAGATATATAATGAAGCCTCTGGGGTAATGGGCCCTTTTATTATGTGGATCAGACTCCCCATCAGCCCCTGGCAGGTCATGCCTTCGTCCATCTGTGTCCTTGTGTTTGTTGTTTCTCCAGGCACTGGGTGGTCTGGTCATAGCAGCGGTCATCAAGTATGCAGACAACATCCTCAAAGGCTTTGCTACATCGCTCTCCATCATCCTGTCAACTCTCATATCGTACTTCTTGCTCCAGGACTTCGACCCCACTAGGTAGAGCCAACAGTCACTCCCTCTGCCTCTCGCTAACGTCTCTTTTTCTCTGTATCTCAAGCGTTATCTGCTGTCGCCCACAGCGTGTTCTTCCTTGGGGCCGTTTTGGTCATTGGGGCCACTTTCCTGTACGGCTACGAAGGCAAGAAACCCCCCAACCCCAGCAGGGCGTAGGGCACTCAGGGCCGACACCACAGCGGCTGCGGCAGCAGGAGGTCCTGTTGAAGCACCGAGACGGGGGAGAGGAAAGGAGGACAGAAAACAAGGGGAAAGGTCTTAATCATATATCTTGTAAGGGAAGAGATGGAAGGGGGGAGAGGCAGGAGAGGAGGGAAGCAGTAAGAGAGGATAAAATTGACCCGCAAGCACAACGCTGTGATGGTCTCACACACCAGAAGTGCCTCAGCTGAAGAAAGCAAGCAGCGAGCAAAGAAAGTTCTGCTGGGGAGATTCTCCTGGCTGCCGCGCGACAGGACCGACCGATCGTGTTCGACTGCCAATCATTGTAACTGCCTCATCAGTCACACCGGTCACAGGCAGCATTCTCTGAAGCCTCGGTTAGACGCTCCGTCACACCAGAGCAGCAGTATTTTAAAGCTCCTTCTTTGAGCTCTAAAAGCATGTTTTATGCCATTATCCCCTCCACTGGAATGAGCCTGCTCAGCAGTTATTCACTCTAAAGTTATGTACAGTATCTCAAGCTGTAATAGTCAAATGCTCAAGGTTAGCGTTAGGATTAGTGTCCGCACACATTTCCCAGGCAGTGTGTAGTGACTGGGATGTCTGACGAGATGTAGAGGTTGTCTTGGTGACAGGAAAGGTTTCGCTTTAGGACTCTGGTGTGTCTGCGTCGTGGAGTTTCATGTTTGACATTAATCTGGGTGATGAATAAAAAGCTGCAGGACGAAACGAATCCAAAATACCAATTTTACCGTGGTGGGGTAAATTATTAAATGAAGGCATTTTGCGGTGACGGTAATTTTGTACATTTTGAAGTTACGTTTATCTAAGGGTGTGAATTGATGACACCATTTAAATTGTAATCTATGATTCTCGATTGTCTGAGTGACTTATCAATTAGCTGGATTCTGAAAGGCTCTGATTACAAACATCCAGCTCCTTGTTTCCTGTGCTTGTGTCACGGTGTAGTCTGTTGTTTCTGTAGTGGAATTATGAAAAATGACACAGAATGTGTCCCAGCTAAGTCTGAACTGACTGATTCATCAGACACACAAAATATCTTCTGGGCTGTATGATTTGACTTGTGTTTTTCTTCTGGAACTACTGTTTTGTTTTTTGTTTTTTTGTCCTTTGCGATAAAGCGGGTATAATTAATAACTTTATTCAACTTATTTCAGTTACCAATATGTGAATCTTTTATAAAAGACGAATGTTTCCTTTAAGTGTTCTGGGTGTTCTTTTGTATTGAATTAACATCTTAATATCTCCTCAGAGTCAGATTGGTTCTGCTCTAAAACGCTCACACTTTGGCTTATACTTCTCGAGATATTAAAATATAATGGAAAACTTTTTTTTTTTTTTTTTTTTTTTTTTTTTTTTTTTTTTTTTTTTTTTTTTTTTTTTTTTTTTTTTTTTTTTTTTTTTTTTTTTTTTTTTTTTTTTTTTTTTTTTTTTTTTTTTTTTTTTTTTTTTTTTTTTTTGCTGTAAGCCATCATTTTGCTTGAAATATTTTAGCTAAGTTACATTTTTACATGTACTTTCTTATATAACTAATGAAATATCACAAAATTTTGATTATAATTTTGAGATGCGCTAACTTATAAACTTGACAAGTAAACATTAGGGGTTGGGCAATATATACTATTTATATCATTAGAATAATTATGAGATTTTGGATATCGATATGGTGTAAGTGTTTTCCTTGTTTTACAGGCTCCATTACAGTCATCTCATTTTCACTTCTCGCTTACCTGCTCAAAAACATTGTGATATTTCTCTTCATTGGCCAGTCCTCACATTTATGGATAGCTTTTGACAACAGCTATTGTGTTATATACCAAATAGCAAGCTACTATTGGAAGGCCATATCACCCAGCCTTATTACAAGTCTATTATGTCTCATTTAATCCTTGACACGCTGCCGTAAAACCGCAAAAAGAACATGAAATAAGCAGACTTATATTCTGGGCATTCGTTTTAATGACTTTAAAAACACTGCATGCAAAAGCCAGACGGTCTGAGAGGAAGGACTGTAACGCGTCCGTCATGTTATAACACTGTAAAACACCATTACCCACTCATGTTAGACAAGTAACTGCATCAGACTCTGAGTCAGAACAAGTAGGAATTCACACGTCCAGCTCCTCCTGAAGGGCCGCTGCCCGCTCCACCCTGGAGTCTGCAGGCACATCTGATACTGTAAAAGACACTAGACTGTGACTCATGGTCAAGTATAAATGTAGGCTAGATTTTCACTTTCTTCCTCTTTGCCTCACCCTGTTAAACCCAAAGTCATCTTAATAAAATCTCAGTGAAGCCAGTGAAGACTACCTGGCTCAGAGTGCTGCTCTGATTGTCAAGGTTGGCCTCACAGTTGCTGTTGCCTCACGAGCTGCTCCTGCATCATGGCTACAGTAGGCATGTCAGAACATCCAGAGTGTGTGATGAGTGCGTGACTTGAGTGCTCCTTATGAGGTGTGTGTGAGTGTGAAGGCCCGTTCGGTTTGCACCAGGAGTAATGAGCAGCGTGAGTGAGGTGATGTGGTTCCATCCTCCGCCTCTCTTCATCTCTGTCTCCTCCGCACCGGCTCAGTGCTTCAGATTGCCCTGTTTCACCGAGAGTGTACGAACAGAGATCGACCTGCCTGCAAACAACAAGCAACATTTCCGAGATCCAGCATGATTGCGACGTGTTCCCATTTTGTAAGCCGCAGTCTGCGTTTTCGTGTCAAGCCGAGAATCTCGAATGGTACAAGAGAGCTGAGTAAAGTAAACACTGCACCAATCTTCAATGGACCAGTTAATCTAAATGATTTCATTTTTACTCCATATTTCTATATAGTATTAATCATTTTTTCTAATATTTTCGTAACACTTTACAATAAGTGTACGTTAATTGACATTAATCAATGCTGTAACAAGCATTTACTAACTGTTCATGTGCAAACTAATCACTAATGGTTTTTATGTTAACTAGGATAGAAAGTCATGCATTATTCAATAGTTTAAAACCATACTACTGTTATTTAAGGAATACACGTTTTTCAACTAAAGTACATGTTCACAGAGAGCTTCAATAAATGGTTAATTCAGGTTGATATAAATGTTTTTATTGGAGTAAGGTTGCAGTCTGTTTTTCGATGCTCTTCATTGTATTATTTAACTGCTGGTTAATGGGATTACTGTGTTAACGAATGTTGCTTGTCTGGTTAGGAACTATGGAATAAGTACCATAGTTAACATGAGGACTGTTAGTATGTGATTACATGACATTTATTAACTCTTACTAAATGCTTATAACTGCCTTAACTAATGGTAATTTATGTATGTACCCTTATTTTAAAGTGTAACCAAAATTTTTTGCACATTACTTGTGTGTGTGTGAGTGTGTATTGATCAGTTGTGTGTCTAATTCATGGACTTACATTTAGCGTTTCTGAGACAATAAATTCCTCTGAAGATTTTCAGTTCTCTGCCTCAACCCCAATACAACCAAAACGAGACGGAGGCGAAGGGAATGTCATTTTCATCCCAGGTCATCAGAGGTTGTGATGGAAATATTTCAACATTCACTGATGGCCCACAACATTCTGCACAGACATCAGGACTATAACCTCATTATTCCCAAACTTGTCCTCTACCTCCACCACAAGGTTAATGACTCATTTTTCATTAAAATGGTCATGACATTTGGCTCCATGGTGCCCCGAGGACTGATTGTAATAACTCAGTGATTAAAGGAGAATTCCATAATTTCCTCAACTTTAGCCCTATTTCCTGGTCTTGTAGGCTCTTAATATTCACAAAATGATTCAAAAAGTACTCCAGTATGGATTTCGGTCGCTAAGACCTTTTAGCTCAACAAGGCTACACGATGCGACGGCGCAGGGCAAAACAGAACTAAATCACTTTTTTTTTTTCACCACTAACTACTCTCAAAATGTTATTGCAAGTGTCTGGTAACATGGAGTAGATAGATATCTACAGAGAAACACCTGTATTGACTCAATAACTGTAAAGATGTTGTATAAAAATAGTGTTTTTCCTACCTTTCTCTGCTTCCAGGTTTTCTGATATATGGGGGGAAAAAACACCAAAGTAGTGAAAGGTAGGAAAAAAATAGTGTGCACAAACATTCACTGAATTTTGCTTGTGCTAATTAGCAATTATCATGAAGCATCAGCTTGCTGTCTCTTAAGTGCAGCTTTGTAGAGCTGCTACCGTTCCTGTAAACTCTTAGTCTTGTTTAAATGCTCTCTTCCAAATTTGTGATTGTGGGAACACGTTTAATTCACCTCAATTGTATTGGTTGGGAGGCAGAAATCTCAATAAATATAAAAACAAATATATAATAAGATCCCCCTAAACTTTGTGCCTAAATACAGATAGAGGTAGGTGTAGAGTTTCTATTGTTTTCATAATTCAGGTAAACCATTCTTTAGGTCTTATAGCATGGATTCAATTCTCTTAATCTTCATAAACAACACAAATGACTGTAACAAGACATATCTTCTTTCTCTCGCAGAGGACAAACTGAAGATCGACTCATTCCAAAACTCGTAAAAGAAAGTAACCTTGTTGCTTCACTGCAAAACCCTGATAGGATGCAACATAAGAGAGACAAAATCATGTTTTTGATATAGAAGGCTGTCGTCAACACAGGCATTATTGGCTTTCAGAAGGCAGGGAGTCAGAACCTCTGCAGCTTGGATCAACTGGTCATTTGTTTTTGAAAATAAAAAGAGGAAAAGAAAACCCCCGCTGCAGGGTTTCATTTTAGTTTCCTCCTAGTCCACGAAAAGAGCACGTATCTCCAAATCCAAGCTGTGACTCTTGCTTTTGCTGTGGTATGTTGAAAAGTGGCGCTCCGGGGATGCACCTATTTTGACACTTGTTCTTTTTATACATGACCCTCGACCCCCAGCCGGAGCACAAACGAGGCCCCCTGCTGTGTATGAATGAATGAGGCAGTCTGGTGTGACAAAGCAGCAAGCCCGGACCCAACCCTGGGGCTCCATTATAGAAAACACACAACCACAAACGCACACGCCTGCACGCCAACGCTCCCCTCATCTCCTGTCAGCTGATAATAGAGAGAATATCTGGTAAACCCCCACAGCAACATTGTCCTTCTACACCTGTAAGACACAAACATGTGACGCCTTTCTGCAACTACGCAGCTCACACAGCACGTTACTGTACAGTACTGGGCAGGTCAGCGTCATTAAGGCCGAACAACCTTGTGAACCAGGGTCTCAGCTTAGGCTCGTTCACCTTTTTCTGGGCCTGAGTAGCTACAGTACAGTTTGTGTTACATCCCAACACAGAGGGACAAGAAGTTGCTCAGTTGTGCTGGGCCAAAAGTGGAGACCTGATACCAAACAGCTCAACAGCACCAGAAGGAGAAACCAACATACTTTCTGGATCGTCAAAGGCAGCAATGGGGAATTAAGGCAATTGTCCCCTCAAGATTTAAGAAAAAAAGACTAATTTGTGCCATTGACAGCTCTCAGCCTGCTTTGTTTTGCCTGTTTTTGTCTTTATCTGATTGTCCCTGCAGCTGTTTCACCACAAAAGTGGCCCCCCGTTTGGTACGATGCAACAAGCGGCCAATCGGATGCCCTCGGCTCTCTACTTGGGCGGTATGACGACCAGCGGAGGCCCCCTCCGAGGCCTCCACATCAGAACCTGGGCGTCGTTGGCGTTGGGCCTCCCCATGGCGTTAGGCGGGATGGGCTCCATGCGGGTCAGCACCCGCGGCTGGTCCTGGTGCACCCGGCCCACCAGCCTGGCCCTGGAGCCCAGAGGCAGGGACGGATCCACCACAATGTCCACCCTCATCCTCCACTTGATGGTGTGGAGCAGGATCTTTTCCCTGGACGTGGTGTTGAGTGCCACCAGCCAGGTGGTGAAGCTCTGGTCCCTTTTGATGTTGGTCAGTAAGGGCGTGTTGGATTCACTGACCGGCACAGCCCAGGTGACGCTGGGGTAGAAATTGTCGTTCATGCTGACGATGAAGCGGGACGGCTTGGACGTAGGTCCCACTATGGTGACGGTCTCGGTCGTGTTTCCGTACCAGGGGTAGCTCACGCCGTCCGAGTCGCTGATAGCCCTCACCAGACCCTCTCTCAGCTGAGGCAGCTCCCAGCTCGACCTGGGAGGAGACAAACGGCGTGAGGCTGGGAACAAGCAGACTTCTCGGTGACCGTGGGCCATTCATTACTGCCAACGGATTCCAGAACAAGGCCAAACACCCTTTTATATCACAAGAGCAAGCTCTGAATTTAAATGGAGTGTGAGACTTTCAACTGTTGAAAAGAAGGTCACTGTAAGAATGAAGTCATTGTTTTAACTTAAAGTTATAATTAGAGGTTCACTGAACTTGAAGACAAATTAAGGTATGATTCAAATCTTTGATGATTTCAAAGATTTGAATCAATGGGAAATGAAAAAGTTATGGCAGCACTTTTTGTAGTTAAAACAACAGACATCTGATGTTTTACAGTGGAGCCCTTGAATAAAAGAAATAAACCTCTATATGTAGTGGTTGATTAGTCAATTAATAGGAACTTAATTTTTAACTTATGCATCGTTTAGGTTACATATCAGGCAACAAATGTGCTTTTCTCAATGGGAATGTGAACCTTTCCTGGCTTTGGTGCTGTTTTTTACAATCAACAGTTCAGCAATGTCGCCTTGTCATTTCTTATCACTTTTTGACAATATAATTAATTGAAAAATAACTCTTAGCTGAATTGATAAAGAAAATAATAACACAGTCAGCTGCCGTTTCACAACTTGAAAGGAAGGATCGGTGGCAGGTATTTGACGTACGAGGACGCCAAATAGCAGGAGTGACCTCTCGGAACGGCCCGAACGTTCCAATCCAGACACAATCTTGCAAACGGGCACCATCGGCTGCCTGCACGTAACATGTAGTGGTTCAGTGTGTCAGCGGATTAACATCATCTCTTTGTTGTGTCCAACAGCTTACTGTCATCTGGTGGCTCCTCATCCATCTATTTGTTGTGCTTTCAGCACCAAACTGATGGCGAGCCGTCTTAAGCCCCATCGTCTCACACGTACACCCACCCACTGCCTGAACCCGGGAGGATTAAGCACCCCCTCACATATGCCCTCTTCTGTGTGTGTGTGTGTGTGTGCGTCTGGGGGTGTGCGTGTGGGAGGAGGACATGTCTCCATGGGCACGACAGTTTCAGCCGTTGTTTAGCTCCTTTAATAGCAGCTTTTCTATTTAGGTGCCAAAGTCACAGGAACAGAATCTGTCTGTGGGCGTTTGGATGCAGGGGGGCATTGAACCCCCCTCCTAACCCCGGAGGGGAGAGGAGAGTTGGGCACCCGGAGGGAGGCAGTGAACCTGCCGCGTGCACAAATGCTCCTCCGTGCAACTCGGCCTGAACGCACGCGGTGGGCGCGCTCACAACGTTCACCGGGGGGTGGGGGGTGGGGGTGGGGTGACAGAGGCGCGAGGACTCACATGCCAACGTCTCCGTAGGTGTTGTAGAACTCCATCTGCGTGCACGCCTGGATCCAGCCCACCACCCAGGTCTCGTTGCGCGGAATGGGGGGCATCACAACCCGCGCCGAGGCTTTGAAGTAGGGCGTCTTGTAGCGCAGCACGATGGGCGAGCTCTCCTCGATGAGGGTCGGGCAGTGGTCGATGGTGGCCGACAGGTCGTACACCACAATGTTCTCCCGCTTGACGCGCGACTTGCTGCAGGCGATGCTCTGGATGCAGCCCATGGCCGTGCACGCGAAGGTGATTGTCAGCCTGACGGGCCTGGAGAGCAGCACGGCCGACCGGGACTCGACCAGAACCAACACCGTGAGGCCGTGCATCAGATGGAGCTGGGAGGCACAGGCGGGTGCTGCCGCG
>KV751319.1:13610076-13658948 GCA_001698575.1 Mola mola
GACCGGTGAATGATGGCACCGGGGCCGGATGAAATCCGATAAAGCGTCCCAGGAAGCCGCCGCTCAGCATCCGCGGCCGCGTGTCGCTGTTCGGCCTGCGTGGTGCTGAAGCTGCTCAGCGGACCAATGAGCGGCGGGGGGAGACTGAAGGCGTGGGAGTGCCCGCATCTGCACTGTAGTAGTTTTACGACCTCTCTCCTCCATGTTGGAATGATGCTTTCTGATGGCGTGAGAGCGCATCAGATGATGGCTCAGATGATCCTCCAGCAGATGTGCTGCAGTTTGGTCTCTGAGTCACGACGCAACAGGTCGTCTGTGCTTCTTCATGATTCATGAGGGATCTTTTTTTTTAGTGTTTAGCACAGATGCTGTGTTTACTACACATCTAACCATATGTTGGTCCGATTTTTATTCCAAATGAATCTATTATTTTTGAACTTTCATTTCTAGCAGTATTAAAATTTAGCCTCTAGCCTTTTGAACAACGGCTTTCTTTTAGCCTCTTGAGTAGGCTGCAGTTCAGCTACTTATGCTGTGATAGTTATATATCAGCTTAAAGCTCATGACTTTTTGGCTCTTTAGTTCAATTGAGCAAATGCTTGCAGCTGTTTTATTTCAGTAATCAGCATTCACACACCTTTCCAACTGGAGACGCAAATTTTTAGTCTCTGTCTCTATTTGAATTTTTTAATGTTTGGAATTAAGGATGCACCAGTATGGAAATTCTGTGCTGATAGCGATGAGATATCTAAAATAACCGTTTGGCTGATGCCTGGTATACAATATTCTTAAAGTGTGTGTTCTGTTGTTTTCATTTATTTCCCTTTTGTGTCAAGGAAATAAAGAAATCCTTTGTATGAAAAATAACTTCTACAACCTTGAGTCCCACACTCATAAGTTATCTGGGTTTGCTCCTTAGGTTTTTGACATAGAGGACCCATGCTGTCAGAATTCATTTTCTGGAGACTGTCATTGGTGGATTGCACCAATGCCAATCCTCAACCAAGGCACTGACTGCTTATTTCAGAAATGACTTTGTGTCACAGTACATCGAAACACCCTATGGACATGCTAAAGCTGCATCAATACATGCATCAATACCGGTCAACCATGTCCATATGAGCCGGAGCTGATATTGACCTGATATACTAGTGCATTCCTTGTTGGAATTATATACAGTAGATTTTAAAGACAGATGGGTAGACAGAAATCTAGATTGATAGACAGATAACTAACTCTTTTGCACTTTTATTTTCGTTGCATATATTTGCTGCCCACCATAAAAACCATTGTCAGTTTTCTTCACCTTCAATAGTTACAATATTTTCATTGTATTTTTTTGCATTTTTTTAAACAAATTTACTTGTTTAGGCATTGCATTATAATTTGTGCTACAAAGACTAACAAAAGAAAGAAAAACAATGCAAACTTGCAGAGTGCTTACACATGATTTATGGGCAAAGAATTTTATGAAGATTAGTTCTATTCTGACCCACCACCATCGTCCTGCATTCTGAATTCAGGCTCTGTCATCTATTATACTGGTACTTTTAACATTTCAAGGTACACTAGGTTAGGTCAAAGATGACCCTTACTTTGAAAACCAACGACAAGCAATGAAGAAACGCGCAGATTCGTCATTTCCGGGAGGCTGGAAAGGAAGTCTACTGATTCACGTACAGAAGAGAACCGACGTGTTTTCATTAAATAAAAACATGTCATTCTTATAAACTGAGGAAGTTCAGAGGTATTATTTTCTGTGAGATTATCATGGTGAGTATATGACACCTTTCTACAGGTAAACTTTTGACAGCCTCTAAACTAGCACTTCTACATGTGCTAAACTAAGCTAAGCTAATCGTAACTTAGCTAGTGTAGCTGACGATGTAACGTTAGCGTTGTTATGTACCGTAAGTGGGCGCACTGTAAAATTACTGTAGCAAAAAAAAACACGTAAAGAGGACATTTCCTATCTAGTACAGCGTTAAAAGATATCCATAGTCTGCTTTTAAAACGAATCAATTACTCATTTTACCCATAATAAGTAAAAAATCTCACTGACCTCAACAGATAGAAGTGCCTACCTCATCTTTTAAACTGCTTCACCATTGTACGTTCATAACACAAATACAAATATTTTCACAGCATTATATATGTTGTGTTAACTATATTTTTCACACATATTAATATTTGATTTAAGCGGTCGTACTACTTCCACCACGACTACTATTAATACGACTTGTAATAATAATAAGAATTCTAATATTTCTTTAGCTTTCCCAGCACAAAAAGAAAAGCATCCATCTATAGATGTAAACTTTATTTGTGATTTCCTCCCCGTAGGTACCCACAGACTTTAAAGACCTGATTCAGAGGTTTTATCGCCTTCAGTCTGAGCGGGTGGAGACGTATCAGCTGTTTGAAGAGTATGTTTGGATCTCATAGCGACCTGCCACACTGGCATTTACTGCATGCAACTGTATACACACACACATTTAAAGTCTGGAGTTTACCTAAACTTAAAGTTAAGTCATTCACCATCGATTTCATGGTAATAGGCTATGTGGTAAGAGATCTTACCAGAAATGGCTTACAGGTAGATCATTTGACTCTTAGTTTATGATATCACAATGTGTGTCACATTGCCTCCAGAAAACCATGTCGTGGATTCAGAAGCTTCTGATTTTAAACAATTGAAATGCAATATTACCAAATTTTAAGTGAGCTCTATGTAAACTAAGTTGGAGTGTGATGAAAGATGTAATTTTCTGCTTTTATTTCTAAAACGGAGTAGTGATCCTAATTGACTTCAAACAAGGAATGTTTACTAAGATTAAATAATAACTTTTACGGTGCTTATTATGCACAACTTCAGGCCCAGAGACATAGAAGTCAGAATTAAACACTTAGTCATTTCAGCTCTTGTTTATATTTGTGTTGTTTTTTGCCTTCTAGGGGACACGAGGCCTACTTGAGGACGGGGCCCCATTATGACTTCGACCACTACAGGCAGCTGGTCCATGAGATAACACAGGCCTTTTGTGGTATCTCCAAAGAAGTGCTGGAGATCAAGGAGAGGCTGCACCACAAGTTTGACAGGCCAGACCTTTCTGAGCACATTGAAAAACTCCAGAGCAAAGAGAAGCAGAAACTTGAACTGGTAAGTAAAAGCAAAGTTCAGTACTGTGATTTTTAAACAGAGTACAGTGGTGTACCTACATAGACTAAAATATTATTTAGTCAGCTGATTAAAAGATTCTTAGATTCACATCTGGGATTTCATGGTTTACTGAAATTTTTTTTTTTAATAAATCTAAATGAGTCAATCCAAAAGAGACAATTTTAAATAAATAAATAACTACATTAACAAATCAGACTAACAGGCAGTTTTTAAAATGAAGATAAATTTTATTTTAAATTTTATTTTATTAAATAGAATTTTTTAGGGATTGTGTTAATAGTATCTCATTACTGACGTGTTTTTTTTTAAAGTTATTACATATCAGTATTGTTTTCTAACCTTTCATATAGCTTTTGTTTCATGTAAATATGTAAAATGAAATCAACCCGTTACAAGTTCACTCCTGAATGGTTGATGCGGTTCCTCTCTTTTACCAGCAGGAGGCAGCCTTTTTAGCATATACAGTTTTACCACTGACATGTTAATAACACATTTACTCCCAAGTTGGCAGCAAAAAATTAATTTCAGTCCAGTTGAAATTTTTCAGTGATACTACAGTGTATACTGTCATTTGAGTGAATTTGGTGCTAAAATGTTTCTGTGCTTCCCGTATTCTTAACAACGGTCACATCTGGTGTTCAGAGGTGATATGCATTGCTTTGGTATGACATTTTGCACTCCTTTGTAATTCATCTCCCTTTTTACACTAATGTCATCTCAAGCTCTTATTATCGTAGACTTCATCTTCTGTCTTGTCTCCATCCTCTGCTGTCAAATGGTTTGCGTAAATCTTATCAAATGTGCCTTCTCAACAGACAGCCAAGCTGCAGCTGGCCAGGCAGCGGGCCCAGGATCACCCAGAGGACGAAGACTGTCAAGAAAAGATTCAGGAGATCAGGCAGGAGTAAGAGCAGTTATTGTCATTTTCCCTTCGTTGTTTCCCTGTTGACCTTCCACTCCTGATCACTTGCTGTCAGCTGTTTCTTACTTATTTAACAGACTATTCTTTGTTTCTGTTGTAACATCATGAGCCTGTCAAACACATTCACAAATGCTTGTAACGCGGCGTGTTTTCATTCTTCCTTCAGGATCATCAAGAACAAAGAGGCTCTGAGTGAGATCATGCAGGACTTTAAGTTTGACTCAGAGGAGTGTGATTGACAGGGGGCTCCCAGGAGCCCTGCAGCCGCCCCGTCACGTCACCAGACAGCGGCGCTGACAGAAAATCGACCCGGCTCTGCTGCAACTTCCTCAGCCGCACTTATTGATCCCCCCCTGGCCCCCCCGGCTCACTGCTGCAGTCCTCTTCCACCCAGAGGGCTTCTCACATTCTGGCTCTGTGAGTTCAGTTGTCCTGTGTTTGTGTTTATGACTGCAGGTAGAAAAAATATGTTTATGTTGTGAAGACATGTAAATATTGTCCGGCAATATCGATGTTTACCATTTAATTTGTTTTTGCTTTTTAAATAAAAAAAAAGATAGTTTGTAATACAAGTTTTACTCTTTTATAAAAGATATATATGCATTTGTCAGAGACAGTTCTGGTGCAGTAAAAGAACATCATCTAGACAGAAACATTCTTTAACTATGAAGTTCCCAAAAAATATAAACAGTATGAAAACTTCAAACAAATAGGCTGGTGAGAGAGAGCAAATCAAAATATATTTTACACACGGCCTGGCCTTATTTACTGGGAATTCAATCACTGATAATCAACACATTTAGGGATATCTCAAACTACGTAAATGGTACGAAACACAGCATTTTGGATTTTACAATTGTAGTTTTCACTGTCCGTTACCGATTGATAAAAGTATTGGAACAAAAAACACTCAGTGGTTCCAATTTGTCGATTGTGTTAATGTCTTTGATTTATGTCATTTTAAATTGACTGTTTTATGATTACAGGCAGAATGATTAATCAAACACTAATCAGCAGCTTAATTGATAATTAAAATAGCAATGAATGTAGAGAGAATGTAAATTAACCACAGCTTTACAAAAGCGCTTTTGAAAACATCTCTTAACCTGGAAAAGGAAGTTTAGAGATGTTTAGTATGGGGCCTAAATATTTACATAAACAAATCTAACATTTGGCCTCCAGAAATGGAAAAAACAAAACTGAGTTGTCTCACTTCACTCATTTCCACCTGGGCCCCAGAAACACTGCAGCGTCCCTCGATCTGACCGCGGTGGACCTTTCAGCTTATCTCGGACCCTCGGGGGGCCATTTATCTGTCAGCGCTCCTCTTGAAATAAACACCACAGTGGTGCCGAGTGGCTCCGCTATGAATTATTGTCTTGTAGAATCTGAAAAGACAAAAGCAGATGCTTCATACTGGACTCATTCAAAGGGAGAAAACACATAATTTGTAATCACAGCAATCATTTCTGTCTGGCTTTCACTTTCCACTCGTCCCCTCATCTCTTGCGTGTTGCTCCTCTGCTATCTCCCTCCCCGAATAATCAATAGGTAGCTGTCACGATTTGTGAACGCGGACATTATTCAGGAGACTGCGTGCGCCTAATGAAGCACAAAAACCCTGGGAGCTGCTGAACTAATGGAGTCGGGTGGCATGAAGGTCTCTCGAGTTCGAGGACTGGACGGGCGAGTGTGTGGCTGAAAGGATGTGAGCTCCTCACATAAACACAAAGACGATGACGCATTTGGACCCAGTTATTTTTGTGAAAGTGGCTCCTCATTTCAAGAGAAAACAAAACACAAAAGGAGCACCCTAGAGCGGGCTGTTATTCACAATGACATGTTTGTGTCTCTTTGTTGTGGTCATCAGATGAGGATCAGATGAAAATATGTGACAAAATATCTACTTTTATGCCCCCACTTCTGGGGCAGCAAAATCCAAATCCAGATTATCGAGTGTATGGAGTGAAACTTCCCAGTTCAAGAGAAGTCATCTCTTTGTGGCGTGACGAAAGCAGGGTCAGAGACTCGGCTCGGGATGTCAGTGCAGCAGCTGCTGTTTGTGAGGGCGCTTCAGCCTCGTGAGCAGAGAGGGGGAGACGTGCCGCTTACCTACCTACCTGGTTGCGGGTTCTGTGCGTTTTCTGCAGCCACACCCTCCACTGATCGTACAGCTTGATTGACATGGCGCTGCAACCGGACGTGTGCTTGCGGACCCATCCCAGGAACTGCTTGAGTTCACGCCGCAGGGTGGAGTTCTGCTCGCCGGGCTTTAGATCACATGAGTTGCTCTGCAGCTTCCCTGAGGGGGGGGTGGGGGACAGAGTGAGCACAGAGAGGAAGAGGGGCGGGGCTACAGAACAGCATCAAGGTTAGTTAGGACAATATATTGCACCTGCTGGCGTACAGACTCGAGCATCGGGCTGCTCACCGCGTGGTAGTGCAGACGAGCCTTGTAGTACTTTTTCAGTGAGGGATTGAATACAGTCAAGTATTTACTGATTGCAAAATAAAGTGTACTTTAAACAAAAAATTTAAATTAAACAAAAATTTAATCCAAAAAAGCTGGGATGTGCTTTAAAACATTCCTCTTCTTTTTAAATTCAAGCAAAACCCTATAAAAAAAATATTTTAAATGTAGAATCTCAGCTATTTCTTTGGTTATTGTAAATATAGTATATGTGTATGGCAACAATACATTTTGAAAATTGTGACAGGGCAACAAAAAAACGGGAAATTGTGAAACGCTCAAAAAAGCTGAACATTCGAGAGTGACTGAGTATGAAAGGAGCATCTTTGAAATGTTTAGTTCTTCACCAGCAAGGGCGGGGAGAAGTTTAACAAATATAAGAACATTAATCATATCAAAATATCAACAAACCCAGAGAATCCGGAGAAATCTCTAAATGTAAGGAGCAACAACGGAAACAAACATTGAATTTTTGCAAGCTTTTGATCCCTCAGGTGGTGTTGTGATGCTACGAAGGAGGTTATCACAAGGGTTTGGGAAAAGTATTGCTATTAAACACGGTTTTACTGCTGCATCTACGGATGGAGGCTACGTGAGACAACAGAGGCCCCAGTGACGAGCTCAGTGATGAGTTCAGGTACCAGTGATCGAAGGTGACTAAATACATTTACTCTCTTACGCCACAGTACAGTTTTGAGGTACTTTTTTTTTTGAGCACCAATCCATTACGTTTTGGAGGCTATATTGAGATTTTACACAGAGCCAAAGTAGCACAGTTGTAAATTTAATTAAAAAAAGCCAACTGGCAGTGAGATTCCAAAATGCTGAATGTGATAATTTGCTGGAATGACACACATTCCACCTAGAACAGTATAGTGTATACATGTAAATATACTGTATGTACTTCTACATTTACTTCTACTTTTGACAGATAAGAAAATTACTATTATATCAGATACTATCATACTCAGTTTTTATATGAGTGAAATTTTTAAGCCATGTAACGAAATAACTATCTTGTTTACTCTATTCAGTAATATTTGGGTTAAAAAGGGGTTTTACAAATCACATTATTCTGTTGTTACTGATTTTTAATGTCCAAACTTTTGGTGGATTGGGGTTGTAAAATTCCAAAATTAAATGAAAACAGTTTCGTATAAAGAGAAAAGTCTCTGTGTCATTAAATGGGTGTATCAGACACAGCATACTTGGGGAGGAAAGGTTACTGAAAATTGTAGGTCTGCTAGAGAAAATTGTTTATGACAAACAAAAGGGCAGACTTCCTCGCTCTGCAGAGGAAATGCCCCTTCGCCGATGTGAGTCATTATCGGCTCCTCCTGCTCCCAAACCTGCTTCAACTCGAGCTTTATAGGTTGTGTTTGCCAGAGAGGGACAAGCAGATCTTTAACTTGCGCAGTCTCAAAATTTATCAAATGTCCCCGTGGCTCTTTGCAGTTACCTCTTATCCTCTGCGGGGAGAACTCTATCAAGACATCCAGCCCATTAATGTTTGCTTTGTCCTGGGTCAGACGCGGTTTACATCTGCCTGTCCAGGATGTTGAGACTGTGTTTTTCTGGCTTTAATTGGTGGTAAAAGGTTGATTATTAGGAAGGAATGAATGGCAGAGGCAGACCGTAAAGGCCATAAAAGGATAAACACAGAGTGGATTTTGTATTAAATGTACAATAAAACGCTGGCATGGCTTTTTCTGGTTTTCTCGTTTCTTGAATGTTTTCTGGTTTTCTTGAAATTTCTGCAGTTATCGTCCCTGCAGCTGTGTTGAAATGCGATGCACTCACCAGTGCTCGGGGTGGAGGCGGCAGCTGGGTGGCTCCAGTCGCTCCAGATGCCGGCCTTTTTTGAGCCGTAGATGCCCACCGGATTGCACCTCACCTGGACGAAATAGACGGTCCCGGGCCGGAGGCCTGCCAGCCGACACGACGTCTGGTTACCAACATCATCCATCACCTGAGACACACAGTGAGGACAGGGCTGCGTGATATGGATTAAAAAAAAAAAAAAAAGCAACGAGATTATTTACACTGATAGTGTGATATGAATTATGATTAGCGGAAATTATCCTTTGTGCGTCACAATTTTCCCCCGAAAAACCCCAAGAAAATTATGTTTGTAACACATAAACAAGCTTAGAAGAAGAAAATATCAGCAGCACCACAGTGCTTCTTTATGATGCACTTAGCCATAACAGTTGTAATTCTTTTGAAATTAATTGTGCAGCTCTAACGAAGGTAAGGTGAGTAAAAAAACTCGAGTATTTAAATATTTTAAAGAGTGTATACATGATTTGCTGCTAAGGTCCGGCTTCACGATGTTTTAGAATGATTTTTCTAATCCTCTCAAAGAATCAAAAAATGTGAATCACCGGATTCACAGCGGAGAACAAATATCATGAACCTCGAAGAGGCAGTTTGGGAGAATGAAAGCTTCTAAAGGGCTCCAGTGCTGCACCTTCGGATCAATGCCAGCTTTCAGACGTTAACGGTGAACAGTCGCCAGCAGCATCAAGGCTTTTGCTTGGCGATTTATCGCTGTAATGAAAGCAGCTGCGGCATCATGTGAACGCTGCAGGCTGGTGTGTGAGAAGGTTCACCTTCCACTCAGCGCTCTCCTCCAGTCTGTAGCGTATCTGATATTTGGCCTGAAACAGGATGTCCTCGTGTTCCGGGGGGCTGGCCCAGCGGATGGTCAGCTGGTCCTCGAGGTCGCCGACGCGGCTCACCTGCAAGCCGACTGGGGGGCCTGTGGTCACTGCGCAGACGACGATGAGCGTTACAATGTTTTCACAGTGTTTGGTGAGGACACGGGAGGTTTAAACCTGTGAATAACACTGAAGGGAAATGTCATTTTTATGCCTTTGCGACATGCAGGGTCGGAGGCATTCAATTTTCTCCAACCTTTGCACAAATGTCCTCTCTGACTCAAAGATTTTGGAAGCCATTGGTCAAAGGTCGAGGCCACTGCGATCCCATGTGCACCACGCTTGTGAATGTGAAAAGAGAGTTAGCTTTGATCAGTAGACCTCGACCTTTGGACGTCACTGTGACCTCAGACCTCGTGAGCACAATATCTCAATAACAAAACAAGAAATGCTGTTCCTACAAATATCTCCTCCAACCTAATTGATTTTGTCAATTTTCACATTTATGTTTGCCTAGATAAAAGTTAACCAGAAATCATGTGACACTCTCCACTGTCTTTACTTTTTATTTTTATTTTTTTTTTTAAATTAAAATCAATTTTAATAACCACCACCAACATTAACTGTTTTCTATATCCTTATTCGTGTTCATTTTATACAACAATATGACCTTAACGTTTGAAAATAAGATTTCTACCAATTACATTACCGCAACCATCACCACGCATTTTTTTCTTGATTTGTCTATATTTAATTAGTTTATTAATCTCTTTTTTTTTTTTGTCCTTAAAGCAAGAAATTAAAAAAAAAAAGTTGATAAGTAAAGTCTTAAGAAAATCTCAACTGAAAAAATTATTTTATTCACATAAAAACTTATTTTTTCAGGTGCAGACTCTACCAGGTGAGCATCTTTTTCAATAATATTGTCTTCTGTGTTCAAAAGGAATCAAACAGAGTTTCAAGACACCACGTCGAGACCTTCATGATATGAGAACAAAAACAAAGCATTTCCTCCTGGCTGGCAGATATTTGGCCGACGTCAGTCATTACGCGCCATTAAAACAATTAACCAGCATTCAAACAAACAATTTACCAGCATCCAAACAAATCCAGCGCTTTGAAGGAGAGAGGGACAAAAGCTTATTAACAGTGTTTTCCGCATGCTAACCTTCTGCTTCACACACCAGCATCCTGCTGCCAGCTGTCAGTTTTTTTTATTCCTTTTTATTGCAGAGTGCCAAGCCAGAACAAATGCTTTCTCAGCTTGTTGTCTCTGTCGCAGAGGCAGTGCTCTGCATCACACGCCACGCTCCCCCCACTTTGGAGCCACTCACGCTCAGGTTATCTGCTCCTCAGGAGGGAGAGGATGTTCACGCCGGCCACCACTGCACACTGTTACACCAGTGCCGCAGAATTTAGAATAAATACCTGCTATTGTTTGGCCATCATAACTCAAGGTGCAATTACCCAAGAAGCTCCTGGCGCGCTCTTTTACAACAAAACCGTTAATCGCCGAGACTTGCAGTCTGAAGCCATAAAAATAAATCCTCCAGAAAAGTGTGCTGGCCTGTGTAAGAGATCTGCAAAACAAAGGGTCAAAAAGAAGAAAGAAAAAGGAAGGAAAGAAACATCCTCTTTAAGCTAATGGACCCCCCTTTTTAAACAAATATACTGTACAAGCAATCATTTAACCAGTTCAAATAATAAATTAAATACATTAGGTAGAAGGTAATAAACGGCCATTTAGAAATAAGTAAATAAATCGGTGACACAATAGAAGAAAAAATATATAGATATTCAAAGTGAGCGTCTCATTGGAAACAATGGGAGAAACTTAGAGTATGAGGTTGCATTTAAAGCATTTTGCTTTTATGAATATAAAATTTCATGTATAAACGATGAGTGCATAAGCTTGTATCTTTACAGTCTCACTGAGGCTTGTGGACCCACCTACATCCAGGATGTCCAGGGTGGTGATGTCAGAGGTGGCCGAGCCCAGCCGGTTCGCCGCCTCCACCCAGATCTCATACGGGGTGAAGAGGGCGAGGTTGCGGCGGACGCGGCAGGAGTACCGCTGCTCTCCCGCGCTGTCGCTTTCACACTCCTGCTCTCTTCCGTACCACCTGGACACAAACCAGCTCTGACGTTCGTTTCGTAAACAGCACCCTGATCTGATCGGAGGCGCTCACCTCAATCTGTACTTGAGGGCGTATTTGGTTGGGATGTGGGTCTCACCCGGCCCACCCGGGCTCCACCTGCAGCTCAAGTCCTTGGTGTTGTGGGACCGACATGTTAAATTCACTGGTTTTTCTGGAGGCACTGCAGGAAGAAAATAAAGAATTTTAATAGAAACGAGAAGCAAAGAGGATATGAAGAAAAGAAAAAAAGGTTCTCGAAAGCCTCAACTCACTGCCAACGTAGAGACATGACCCAGCCAGGACGCGCCCATCGCCGGCGTGACACACGAGGTTGTCTCCGGACTGCTGCCGGGAGCCGTCGAGGCTGTGCAGGGTGACGCTCAGGGCGTGTGGACTCACCTCTGTGTAGGTGCTGCCGGGGAGAATCACCCCGTTCAGAGTCCAGTACAGCGAGCTGGACAAGAGGCCGAGCTCCGGGCTCAGCGTGCACGTGGCTGTAAGACTGGAGCCGGTGCGCAGGACGGGGTCCTGAGGGGAGATCACTGCTTCTTCTGAGATGGTGGACACACACAATAGTTTAAAAAAATATACATATATATATATATTTGTATATTTGGTCATCTAATCCACCACTTTTATTGAATTCCAACAGGGAAAGTTTATCACAAGTTGTCCCACCAAAAGGCCAGAACTCATTATTAAAGGTTGTTCAACCTGCTGTTTGTGGAACCCCGTTTGTTTATTCAATAACATCAAAGACTGAGATGACAATTTAAACACTAATATACCTACTAATGTCTTTTGTTTGGCTTTTATATCCTGTCCTATATTATCGTACGTTTCATGTCTGATGAAGCCCAAACAATTGCTTCTTCTATACATTCATGCTGAGCTCAGCACGTTACCTTTTTCTTATTGGATCATGCTATGCAGCGATATACTTCCAGATGTAAACTATTATGTTGGCAAAGGAGGCGAGGTTTTCAGGTTGATTTGTTTGTTTGTTTATCTGTTGGCAGCCTACCGATCCACAAATTTGGACAAATCATCCTATTTCTTCCTCGGTGATCGATAGCAATATATCTGGCTCAGGGAGTCATATTGTTGTTTATGTTATTTTTCTCTTTGCTACTGTTCATGTAAAGCACTTTGTAACTTTTGTCTAGTGCTACACAACAAAAATATTTTCATTTCCTATTAGCAGTGCCTTCAACTGATTTAACTTTGGGTCAAAATGAAGGATTAAAAAAAAAATCCCCCCAAATTCCCACACGTTAATATTTAGAGAAATACTGAAATTTCTCCAAAATAAATATTGACCTTGAGAGGTCAAAGGTCATAACTTTAGTAAAAATCTGAATCATTTCATGTTTCGAATGAAAGGGCAGTTTAGCTTGTTTTTCTATTGGGAAAAAAATTCAATTTAATGCACGTGACAAAAGCTCAATGTCAAATAAGGCCACATTAAATTTGAGTGAAATTTAAAAGGTCAAAAGTCGCACTGCTTTGAATTTTGTTTTTTTTTTCCTAAAATACTTTTTTTTTGTTGCGCCCTGACATTTCAGGCTAGTGAAAACTCTCTGATTGTGTGAGGCGGAGGAGGAGGAGGCGTGCAGCAGCACTGCGCCACAGCAGACTGGCAGCCCAGCACATTTTTATGACCCGGTAATGAAGTGGATTTATGGAGCGTCGGTAGGATCAGTCAGGAAGGTCACCCCGGTTTGTAGAATCCTTGAATGCTTTTCCATACCATGAACGCCCCCCCTCACGTTACACTTCAGGCTTGCCTTTATGATCGATGTCCGTGAGAAAAACCCTCTGCGGTGCATTTGAATGTCACTCACAGAGATATGGGGGTTCATGTGCAGGTTTTATGAACCAGCTGGGTGGTGGGCAGGACTGCCAACACATGTGCCACCGCACAGTTTTCACTCCCAGCTGAGTTAGTCGCACTGAAGTCAAAGACAGACGTAGAGGGATGAGAGAAAGTCATTGTCTGGGATTTAAAATTGTCACGCTCGCTGCATTATCATCGCCGTGTCAGACAGGTCTCGTTGTCCGTGGTCCTTTAAGTTTTTTGATTAGATCTAATGATTACACTCATACATTAATGTGGCATCACATGCTGAAACTATATGTTATCTGTCACCATTAGTTGAGTTAAAGTTAAAGTAGGTCTTTGTGGTTCACATTTGATTTTTCTTTATATTCACGACATGTCTGTTGATTTTAGGTTCTTGCTGACGTTTTGATATTACTCCTTAAAACTGTATATATATGTTTTTGAGAAAATAACGGAGAAGAACGAAAAGAATGAATGACCCATTGACTGTATAAAGACGGACAACACGGGAGCTCCCCAATAGTGAGGCAGGAACGCCTACACCGCCCCTGGTGGTAGGCTGCGGTATAGGTTAAAAGATGCACTCCTGGCTGTGATTGAGGCAGGTGTCAAGTTAAGTTACCAGGACAAAGATGGCAGCACTCATATTCAAGATATTTTAACTCATATTCAAGATGTTTTAGCTTAATTACTGTTTAAGGAAGTGTTGTTGCACCATCCCTTTGCATTTACATAAGTACAAATATATTTACGTATATAAAAACGTAAATATTATCTGCATTAGACGGTTAGTTACTGGAGGTATACCAATATGTGGTTCCTTAAAGCTGCACTAGTTTTTGACAAGTCTACAGCTGTCAGTCCAGGCTTTTTGTTTTGGTGCATCATCCCAAAACATTTCAATGAATCACCATGGACTCCTGTGGGAAAAAAACCGAGGGCTCATCAGCTGAGAAAATGTTTACATAAATCTGTCCAGTAGAACACAGGGAATTTCGCAAAAACACAATAAGAAACTAACGATTTTTTTTCTCTTTTTCTCCTTCATCATGTTTTGCTGTTGCTGTTTTACCAAAAGTCAGTTTTTTTTTTCACTAAATATATTTATGTATTCAAGTATTTCATATTTAAATGTTTCAAATTTCAATAGATACAAAAAAAACTATACTTAATTAAATATGTTTAAAATACTATACTGAATTTTGAATAGACTTTAAAGCTCATATAACAATAGTGATGTCATCTCTTTGCCAGGTAGCCAATTTATATGAATAACTCTGCCCTTTAGCTAATTATCCAATAACATCTTCTTCATTTTATCCCCCTAATGTTCATAAAAGTACACAGACAGTGACAGAGGATTTTATCCCTTCATTAACCGGAACCTGAACTTATGTGGTTACTTATATATTTATTTTAGGTGAGGTGAGTGAACTAGTTTTGTTGGTTTGGAACTTGCACGTAGCAGCAGTGAGGAGTGTATAGTTTGGTACTTACGCGTCAAAGACGACCACACCTGATGTAAAACAAGGAGCAGGAGACACATGAGGGAAAACATGATTCTCTCAGTTGTTTTTCTTCTTTGTGCTTCGCTTGTTTCCTGTTTCCGTGAAGAACAAACAGAAGTGAGGAGCAGCTTCACTGTCCAGCGGCTCTTCAGTCAAAAGCTCAGGGTTTGCTTCCTTTTTAACTCTTGAATGACTTTGCTGCTGTAAGAGTTCACTGTTTGCTCCTCCCCAGCTTGACTGCTTCCTCCCTCCCTCACACACACACACACACACACACTTTTGGAAAACATTCAATTCAGTATTCCCTACCCCCAAACCATAATCACTACTTGCCTAGGTCCAAGCATAACCTCAAGATTTAAATTTAAATTATTCATACAAATAAAATGTTTTTTAAAAGGTGTAAAAATTGCAAAAAATCTGAATTTATTGAAGGGGACTCAAGTTTTGTCCCTGTAAGATGGTGACTTAAAAACTGTCCCCACAATGTATGTTATACATGTACACGCACACACACACAATTTTAAAAACTCCTTAAGATTAAAGACTTCAGAAGTTTATAAAGTTCTATTCTTATTTTATACATGAATAATTATTCGATCTCTTGAAGATTATCTGTACTTGGTTGTTCTGTTCTGGTGCTTCCGGCAGCCGACTCGTCCCTCAGATGCATCGACAAAACGTCATCTTAAACCTGCAAAACTTCTGGTTCCCTTTTCCAGCCGCGAGATTCACACCAACACTGTTGACCTGCTTATGAGACCATCGTTTCTCGCCAGTCCGGCTCTGGAAAACCAGGCCTAAACATGGGATGAGGCAGACAGAAACATTCCCCTGTTCTGTCAGAACTCAGTACTGGTGAAAACTGTCCGTCAGGATCTACAAATACAGGACGACGGGGGTACGCAGCAAGAAGGTTTTATCTTCAGACAACACACTATCATTGATACAGAAAAAAATAAACAAATCAAATCATTGCACAACATCAGAATGCTACATCGGTGATACAATGTGGAACTTGGCCGTCGCAAATAAAACAGTTTCAGATACAGAAGTCACACATGTATCTCAGTCACAATATAAGAAGCTGCTTAAACAGATAAATGAAGTTAACAAATGACATTAAAAAAGTAGCCTGGCATCAGCTATATCACCAAAGGCCTGTTAATGCTTATATATATATCAAAAAACCATTTAATAAAGTGTAATGGAAAATATAACTCTGATAGGGAGTCATCCTGCATAGTGAGCAATTGTAATTTTAATCACTTTTAAGCAGTGTAGGGTAGAATAATCATCATCACATTATCATCATTACTACTCTATGTAACCTTTTAAATAGTTCTGGTTCTAAGCTAAAAGTTTTGTTAGTCTTTGGCTCCTTGTACGGCAGATGTAGACACGAGTGGCGCCTCTGCAATAAACTGATCACTGATGCATTAATTGAAAGTGCCAATACTTGAACAAAGCGTCCCTCTGCCGACTCCTAATCAGCCATCTGCCACGTGCTGCTGAGTAACGTCACTGCCTCGCTGTGCACTGCAGAGAAGGCTGCAGAGAGAGAGAGAGAGAGAGTGTGTGTGTGTGTGTGTGTCTGTGATGATGCGCGTGACGCCACGGGCAGAAGCGGAGCAGACAG
Organism: Mola mola; assembly: GCA_001698575.1. Lineage (NCBI taxonomy): Eukaryota > Metazoa > Chordata > Actinopteri > Tetraodontiformes > Molidae > Mola > Mola mola. The sequence goes on from KV751319.1 coordinate 13,626,438, forward strand.
GACGGCAGCAGCATCCTCACAAAGGGAGCTCAGTGCTGACGGAAGCTCTCCTCCTCTCCACAGTCTCCGGCTCGGCGGCAGGATGCGCGGCGCGTCGGCCCTCCTCTCGGTGCTCCTCGCCGGGCTCGCGGCCGCGTCCTCGGACCTCTTCGACAACCAACTGGGCGACATCAGCTACTGCAAAAAGCAATGCCAGCTGGCCGTCAGGAACAAAAGCCCGGCGAGGGTAAGTGACGGTCCTCCTGCGCGTTGTCAGCGCGTCCTGCTGATCCCGCATTAATGCACATTCTGCAAAAATGTGCTCGGCACAGCAAAATCATCCACATTTAAATGGAAAAAAAAAAAGAGGGAATGAACGTGTCGGCGGGGTCTTTCGCGCATGCTACCGCGCACAGTTAGGCCGAAAACATGGAGCTCATTTTCCTCCGCATCCCACAGAGCCAAATCCAGTGGACTGCGTGCAGTCAGCTCATGCCAGATGTGCAAAACTGCGCCGATGCTCATTTGCTCATTTCTTCAGCCGCAATTGGGCCCGAGCAGGCCGGGCGCAGCGCGCACGCGCACGCCGTGGAGGAGCGCGGAGAATGTTGTTTTCTGTTGTTTTCTCTCTCCGGTACTGTCGCGGCCAGGCTGCACCACGGCGGCCGCCGCTTATGGGTTTAGAGCCTCGACTAGAGTTTCCCATCTCCTCCTCCTCCTCTGCTCCCCTCAGGTGTGGCTCGGGCGTCCTGCGGGGCAGCGGGAGCAGAGCCGCGAGGCGGATCGCTCGCACCTGCTCTGAATGTTGTGAACAACACATACAGACATTTATCCTGCGGGCCTGTGTCGGGTTCGGGGTCGTTGTTCTCGGTGATCGAGTGAGCCGAAAACAAAAACAAGGCCCGACTGTGTCATGATTGTGTGTAAACACTCGTGGCGGAGGGGATAAACAGAATTGCGCACTGGTGATGATGGTGATGATGGTGATGATGAGCACAAGACTGTGATAAACACTTCGTGGTCGCGGTCAGCCAACGTTCTCTTCTCCGCTGTTCACGGAGAAGCCACCAGAGGGCGCTGTTTCCACATGTTAAACCGAGCATTGAGGCGTTATGACACGAGGAAGTGCAGGAAGGTGCATCTTCTTCACCCCACCAGCTCATTTTCCAGCCAACAAATTTTGTGCACGTGGTTCATTATGATCCCTTTTATGTTATGCGGCTTCTTCTCAACTGTTTACGACGGGCTATAGCCCCGACAGCTGCAGCGTGTCACAGCCCACCTCTGTCTTGTTTACCAACAAGGTTAAGCTGAGTGCAGGAGACATTTTCTAATTTTGTTTCCCTCCTCTCTTCTCTCCCTCTCTCTGGCCACTCAGGACTCAATAATGAATGCCTGCCACCGCGGCTGTCGCCTCTACTCCATCTGCCAGTTTGTCAATGACAACGCCGGCTTCAACACCAGCAGGGAGGAGTGTCAGGGAGGTGAGTCAGTGTGTCAATCTGACACACTGTTGGAATGAGTTTGCTGAACTCTCAGTCCTCTGTGTTCTCGGTTACTCGTGGCTGCTGGTGCCTCGATTCCTTTAAATGTGGCCAGTATCACTCGCTTCATCTTAGAGCAACACAATGTGCAGGTTCAGCTTCTTATTCAAGTCAATCCTACTTGAATTGCCTTTATTTCTGTCTTAACGCAACAGTGGCGTCTTTTGAAAATCGGATCAATTCAGACTCGCACCTCAGAGCGCAGCTCTGGTAAATGCTGCGTTGTTTCATTGTTCAATGTTGGCAGGCTCAGTGGGTATTTTTTGGGGGTGTTTTAGGCTCTTCAGCCTGTTTGAACTGCTGTATTGGAAATCAATGATGAGATTTGTCATCCAGACAGCAGATGCCCCCCTCTCCGACCCCCCAGCAGAGGCAACATGCACTGACTCATCTCTGCGGGGGCCCGTGGAAACCGATTGCGTTGCATCTTCTCTTTCTTCCCACATAAACACCCTGATTTCTTAGACTCAGCTGAAGTGCAGCATGCCCACTCGCTCCTTCTTTCATTTCGCTCCTTCTTTTGCACGCCCCCCGCCACCGTCCCTCCAGCCTGCCAGGAGGCATATATCAAGCTGCTGGAGCAGGAGGCCTGCAGCACCGGCTGTGCCAGCCAACCCTCTGAACCGGAGATCAAGAGGAGGAAGGTGAGAACGCTCTGCAGTCAATGGCTGCACACAGATGTCGGATTATTGATATCCTCGCTAAGTACGTGTACACACACATAGTCAAGCCTTCGACGTCCTGCGCTCTCCTCCGCAGCTCCGAGCCATGACGCTCCGCCCGAAGCCCCCCTCTGTGATGGAGGCCGTGTCCAGCTGGTGCAACGACATCGTCAGCTCTGCCCAAAGCTTCATCTCCTCCACCTGGACCTTCTACCTGCAGGCCGACGATGGCAAGGTTGTGGTTTTTCAGGTAAGACCCACCCCACCCAGGTTTGTCAGTGTGAGGCTCCAGGGGTGGCTTTCACCTCGGATGGGTCCATTCTGGGTTGAATGTTGAAGTCGTTGAAATTTGTATTATCGCAAAATGTCTATAACCTAATTGTGTTTTCATGTAAACCCCAGTCATTAAGAACTTCAAAGGTGCTACACATCATGTGTGTCCAGATTGTAACGCTTAGCAGCTAAATAAGAGACGAGCATCCACCCAAACTGACCTCAGATTTCTTTCCCCCAAAAAAATGACAGAAATCAGGCAGCGCATGCAGCACAGATGCAGCTTTAGAATCAAACTGCTGCAACTCATTCATCTGGTCTCTTAAACCAGACCTAAAGGAGCAATTTGTGAAATGTTGAGTCTAATTCCTGCATCGTCAAATACTGAGTTGGTAGATCGGTGCAGCAAACAGCCATTGTTAATTTCTTTAAAGAAAACCATGGCGAAAAATGTTCCTCAATGAGCTTTATTACAGGACGAGACATGCTAATAACAACGATGAAATGTATGTTTAATTTTTATTAACAAGATGAGACAGGGCTGAAAAGTCAGTGGTGGCTTAACAGACATTCAAAATGTATGATAAACTCCACCTACACAAAAAATAGATCTATGGATGCTATTTATTTTAAGGCACAAAGGACAACGCAGTGCACTGTAATATTTGGAGATGGAGAGACGTCCTGTGGCTACCATTTACGTGGAGAGAATACCACTAATGACTGACACTCACTGTTGAAATGTGGTTGAAAACATGTCAGTTGATTTTACAACATTGAAACAACGATGAAATCACGTGGATGTGCTTTGCAAACCAGAACAGTGTGAAAGTAAGACTAGATAAAGGCAAGAAGAATGAAGAACGAAACATGGCAATCTGATGAAAAAGGGAAAGGGAAGCAACAAAGAGGTGCAGATAACAGGCCAGAACACCTGAGGCAGTCACAAAGGAGGAAATGTAAATCACAACGACACACAAGGAAGAACGGAACCTTCAAAATAAAACAGGAAACGCTAAAATGAACCCAGGTAACAGGAATGAAAAAAGGAAATTGACAGTATAGGATTTCATTATACAGACTCTAGAAGCATCAAAAACATCGAACAATAACAAAACCAAGATAAATATGAAACGGGAAATCAACGAGACGCACAAGTAACAGGAATAACAACTCGAAAGTCAAACTCATGACACAAGAAATAACGTATTTTAACAATGACACCAATGACAACCAGGAAGGAGCAATCATACAACAATAACACAAAGAACCCACAGACAGGAAATAAAAAAAAAAAAAAAGGTAAAATAAAATCAGACTAAAACAGACTTAGACTGAATCTAAAATAGCTCCCAAAATAAACACTGTGACCAACCCAAAGACAGGAAAGCCATAGCACTGGAATTCTGGACTCAACAATTAAACGAGTTTCAAATTACACCTTTAAAAAAAAACAAATTTCTAAGACACGTCCCCTCATCCCTCTGAATAAAGTGTTTTACTGCAAAAGTCAGACCCAAGAACACGGAGATCTCCCTGAATGATCCTCACAGGCTCGAGCCAGCTGAGTCGTGACCGTGGAGCATTATAAAATGGGATCTCCCGCAAAGCTTCTCGATGTCATACCCCTGCTTTACGGCGCCGCCGAGTTTTGGTCCACTCGCCAAAGCGGCTCATCCTAGTCCGAGCATCTGTGAAGGCTGTGTGAGCGAGGACACAGGGCGGAGCGGGGACCAGGTGGCTGAATTCACTCGTTTCACCGCTTTAATTGTTTATAAACGTCCCCTCAAATCACATCACACGCCCCCAGCGACATACATATTTGATACGTGGCAGGGCTGGCCTGCGGTAAACGTGTCCCGGGACGGAAACGCTCTGCAAGATTAAACAGATAAAGTTCTGACTGTGACAAATAAATGTTCCGAAGTTATTTCTGGAACTGGGACAGATGTGGTGAATGGCAGCTGACCATCCCAAGAGGAGCTTGTATATTGTTTTTATCGGTCTGAAGAACTTGAAAACCGTTTACAGTTTTTATATTTTCAGTTCATTTTCCGAGCGTCTTACTTCCATCTCCATCCCGTCATAGTTTCATGGAGACCAGGATCCACGTGCAGATTCAACATTCCCACACGTCTTCTGTTATTTAAGAAAAAAAAAGAAGCAAATTCATCAGTTTTGGCAGCCTCGGTGGGAGTGATGTTCTCTCTAGTCAAACTGGGATGCATTGTTAAAGTCAAACCACCTATATATACATCCAGGCTATAATAAGATTTGGTCTGTCCAACCACAAGCCACCCAACTATGTCATCTGAATTTTCTAATCTGGTCTGAAATCCTTGTCGGGGGTTTTCCCGTTCGGATAATGTCACTCAGATGTCATTTATAGCCACGTAATTAAAGGTCTCAATAGGAAATGGTGGTTTTTATGTACCCTCACCCACACAGATGTGCAGAAATGAAATTCACTAATAGGCCCAGGAAGCCTTGTGCACGCTGGCTTCATATGGAGACGCCGAACACGAAATTAGCAGCATTGCTTTTGGACTCTGTGATGGATGTGTGCTCTTTACGGCAGTGACGTGTGGGCCGAGCCGGAGAAGGGAAGTCAGGCTCCACGCGGCTGCAAGAGGACTGCGAGGCCTGTGTTTAGTGGGCAGCCGGCGAACTTGACAGATTGACTCCCCGAGTGTTGAAACAACAAGAAAAGTCCAGCTAAGATTTAAAGTGGGAGGACAAGCCAGTGCTGCGTGAAATATATAAACTACATGGATGTCCACCCTGAGCTGTCTGCAGCGTCCGTGATGGTGGTAACGCGTGCGTTGGTGTGACCTCAGGCTGTGAGAAAAGCTGCACGCCGCCTCAGTCGTCGTGGAAACAATCAGAGACAGCAGCATTTAGCTCGGATTCTCAGGGTGGAGTGAAGTGGCTCCTTGGTCGCAGCCGAGCCGAGGGGGCAGGAGAAAATAAAGAAAGCGTTTATTCTGTCCTCACCACTTCCTTGTTATTTTCACGAATCAGCCGGCGACAGCGCGACAAAGAAAAACGTGAGTCGGTGAGAGACTCCCCCCCACCCCCAAGCCGAACTGGGGTTCTGCCGGCGAACCCGCCCTGCAGAACAAATTGAACTTGGCGCAAGGTGCGATACAAAGAGAGAAGAGAGAGAAGTGCTCACCCCGTTTCTTTTTGACAATTGCATTAGTCATCCTGCCAGAGTGAAATGGAAGTCAGTGTATTTTCTCGGCTTAGTTTACTCATCCAGGCACGACAGACGTTCAGCAGAGCAAAGCTGCTTTTATTTCTGACCTCTCCACCGTGTCGTTCCAACCGCAGGCGTAAATCTATTAAAAATGGTGCACAAATGCGTGTCTTCACTTTTAAATAATGCCGGCCGCCGTCGTTTTTTTAGTCGGGCAGGAGATGGAAAACCTTTCACTCAGTGCAACAGTGTAATTTGGTCCGTGTGATTTGAACAATGAAGCTTTATTCTCTACACTCAAACAATACTCTGCGGATTAAATATCGTTAGTTTTGCTCCGTTCCAAATATTTCACACATATTTTTCATCACAATCTTTACATTTCTTGTTTCCAAGGACTTTCCACGCCAAGTGGAAAGTCCTATAAAGAGTGGAATTAATTGATCACCGGTGTTATTAAATGTACCCAAAAGTCATACTTAAGTCAAAGCAGAGATATAATGTTGAAAAAATTGGTGAAAGTGAAAGAAAGTACTTATGATATTTAAAGAAATGTAGAAAATGGATGGATGGATGGATAGTATCTTAGTTGACATGAAGACCAGTAGTAAATTCTTATTAATGCATTAACTAATGTCAATTCATTTACTCTTATTATTAAGTATTACCAAAATATACATATGCAGAAAACAAATTTATATATACATGTTTACACTGTATACGATAAGTTAAATACCTATCACCTTGTTCAATTATCAGATCCGATATTTACATTTTTTGTCTTAATAACTGATTTTGACTTTGGCTCTGATGCAGCATGTAACCTGCAAGGTAACTAGAGTTACTGAATTCATGTAGTGGAGTAAACCTACAATAGAAATGGGAATGGAGCGAAAGCTTAAAGTAGCAGAAAATAAAGATCCGAGTGCAAATTCGTCTTTACTTTACAGTTAAACGAATTTGCTCTTAATACAGTGTAGTGGAGCTCGACCGATATATCGGCCGATATTGGCCAATCACAGATATATCGCCATTGGCCAGTATGAAAAACTGGTTTTAACGAAGACGGTACAGCGAAGTCGAATCTCCAGCGAAGGTTGCAGTTTCAAGGCACTTGTGTCATTCAAGACAATAAAAATTCATTACGTGTAGGTTACAGATCTTGGGTTAATTGCAAAAAGTTTGATTCATTGATATTGGAAGTTTTTTTTACTCCCTAATATCGGTATCACTATCGACACCAGAAATGGCATATCGGTCGGGCCCTACAGTATGTTTGCCGTTTCGTTGGTTAATTCGTTTCTGTCAAGCATAATGCAGAGTCACCGTGTGTAGGAGGCATTCAGTACGAATCAAGCCTTTCTTTTCCTTCTCACTCTGCCCCCCTCCCGCTCTTTTCTGTAAGCCAGACTACCTTTTTCATTCCCTCTCATAATGCATGACAGATGCACTTCTGATGATGCATCGAGCCAATGAGATACGTCCAACCTCGCCTCATCCATATTTTACCCCGCTGCTGCATCTGGTTCCAATGTCTGAAAATCATTGCTTGCGAGGGGGAATAAACCCTGTTGTGAAATATTGTTTTCATCATAAGGAAGGATTTTTAAGTGTTTTGGGGAATTAAAGTAACCGTCCGCGTCTCCTCGGTGAACTGCAGTCTGTCGCTTTGTTGTTCCGGACGGCGGATGTAAATCGTCCAGTAGAAAACAAATCTCAAATTTTATGAGAACTACTGAAACTGAGGATTAATTTGGCATTGATCCACATGCCAGAATGGTTACTTTGAGGCTCACACTTCAGTGGGCTTTATTCTACTCCTCTAAACATTCCAACGTGTGTGTGTGTGTGTATGTGCGTGTTGCTGAGCCCAGTTGTTATAAGCGACTACAGCTGCCGCTGCAGTGGAGGGAGGGTCAGCAGTGGGGAACCAAAATCCTCTTTTAATGAGTTCTCTGGGGGAACTAGAAGCGCCGTGCACTGATTGAAACACACGCGGACTGACAGCGGGCTGTGTGCATGTGTGCAGCAGTCGTTTTAAAAGCCACTTTTCAGCTCAGTTCAGTCCCACTGCAGCGTGTTTATCATGGAACCGATTGTGGACGGGTGACAGAGTCTGAGAAAAAACCTCAGTGAGCTGGCACCACCAACGCTGGGAAACAATCAGACTCGAGGAAGTTTTATTACAATGCAGCAAATGTTTTCTGCGGGTGTCGTTGTTCTACCTTTTACACCATATTTAGCTTCTGTTTATTGCTTTCATACATTTCTTCGTTTTTTCTTTCTCCCGGCTGCAGAACAAACAAAAATCTTTGGTTTGGACTGGTTTAAATGTCCAAAGTTTAATTATTGCATTTAGTTTGATTGAAGTGTAATTAGCATTAGTGCATTGAAAGGTCATCTTTTTTTACTAAATGTAAATTAAGGTCTTTTTATCAAAAGGTGTTTAAAAAATCTTCAGCATGGTCTGAAGGTGAAATATAAAGTTTGAGCAAAACCTACGAGCATCTATAAAGCTCACCAATTTACAATGAGAAAACATTTTTTCATTGAATATGTCCTCTGTGGTTTTCCCTCCAATGCTAGTCTTTATGCTAAGCTAGGCTAATTGACTCCGCCTCTAGGTGTAATAGTTACCATACATTCATGTAGGGAGGATCAGTCTCCCTGTCTTATGTGTCTAAATATAAAAATGGACAAAGTGTGGCCACTTTTCTTATTGTTGGAAATTAAATCCAAATATGAGCAGCAGGCATCAGGTGGTATCACAGCCCAACCAATCAGAGGCAGAGTTCAGCTGTCAGTCACGGGGTTTCCCAACCACCTATTTATTGCATCAAATAGTTGATTTAAACCAAACTGACCAGAAAAATGAATACTTGTACATAGATAAACATACATCGCTGTTTACAAAGTAAATAATAAAACATTAAAAAAAATTGAATTATTAGCAGCCAGTGCAGATGTGCTAATACTGATAATAAAAATGACATAAAATGACAGAACCCATCTGTTGGTTTGGAAACATTGAGGCTTTAGTTTGACCCGAGTCGCAGCTGAAATAACTGAGGAGGAGTGTATGACCTATACTGCAGCCCACCACCAGATGGCGATCGAGATGCTTGACTTCACTTTCTAGAGCTCTCATGTTGTCTATCTTTGAACCCAGTCAGAGGTCTACAGTTACATTTAGATGTGTCAAAGCTAAATCTTCTCTTTGCCTGTCCTCGTGTCTCCCCCGTTTGATTTATCTGCTGCGGCTTCCCTGTTCACTCCCAGACAGCTATTCTTAGCGGGAGCCTCCGCAGATCCTTTCCTGAATTACTGCGGTGCAACTGCTGCCACGATGGCCGACTCTGTTGTTGTTTTTCCCCTCCTCAGAGCCAGCCAGAGATGGAGTACTCCCCGCCCGAGCTGCAGGCTCCTCGATCCAATGTGGCGGACAAACCCTGGCCTCCGGTCCACTCTCACACCCAGAGGCCACACGGTGAGAATGTATACGGGGGCGCACATGCGTAGAAAATGCATGTGTTTACCAGGCTGCTCATGAAAACACATTCCCGACGCTCTGCAGGTGTGAGGGGTCACGGCGACAGGGGAGCGGCCAAAACGGGGGGCAAAGGGAAGCACTCTGTTCAGCACGCCGACGACCCCACAGCCGAGCACGACTTCCTCGGCTGCATGTCGAGGTGAGCTCAGACCTCTTTCATTGGCTCCCTCTTGTTTCTGTACGCTCTTAAAACGAGACAAATCTACGCGGACAGACGCAGACATAATGGATTGTGATGCGATTTGAATCCCATATTGATAAGTTTGGGAAAATAATTTAAGGTAGTCGTTTATTTGAAGAAAATGCTGTACATATGCCATTAAGTCTCATCTTTCTCTTTGCTCTCCAGACGTTCGGGTCTTCCACGCTGGATTTTGGCAGCCTGCCTCTTCCTGTCCATCATGGTGATGCTGTGGCTGAGCTGCGCCAGCCTGGTCACTGCACCGGAGCAGCACATCAAGACGCAGGTACGTGCCGTAAACACGGGTCGGGAAGCAGCCTCGATGGTTGGATTATGGTTTCACTCACAAATTGAAGGCCAATGCGGCGATGTGGCTGCATGAGGGGGCAGATTGTAACTCAGGGTAATGGCAGGAATTAATTATGTTGCACACAAGGTACATAAATTCTCTATTTCCTGAGTGATTCCACTGTGATTGTCAAACATGGGATACAGATTCACTTAAAACTTTTATAGTTTTTATATTAAACAACCCATCAGAACCCATTATAGCAACAATCAGTGAAAATATTCTTTCCTGTTTGGTGCGTTTGACTGTAACGTCCGATGCAGCCAAGTTATCAGTGCAAAGTGAAAAGGTGCGACTTGTAATTACCAATCTCAATGACTAGGGGGCAGTATTTCCCCCCTTACTGATGACACTGTTGTAGGTAAGGCCTAAATATACATGCAGAATAAACATTATAGTGTCCTCAAAAAGTTAAGCTGACATTTCAAAATGTAGACATTGAGGCCAATGAAAAGTTGATATCTTTTAATCAGGAAACTGGGTCACCAGTCAGAACAGGTAAAAGTATCCAAGAGCGGCAGACTAAACAAAAACTGGTGGCTTATGAGGATCGAACAACAAAAGGCTTTGCATGCAATGAATTTATGAAAAAAAAAAGAACTTTTCCATAATATTCTAATTTTTGAGATGGACTCATGCACCAGTGGTTCCCACCCTCTTTTTGTTGGAGCCCCAATTTATATTAAAGAAAAGCTGGGCCCACCCAACCAAAACACACACCAATGGAATACTTCAAATTATTCAAACTCAGTGCTTTTCTGGATAGTTTTAAATGCAGACTTTTGTAAGTAAATATTTTACTAAATATATGTATTTTAGCAGATTCCCAACACGACCATCTTAATCCCAGTAGATTGTAAAAAAAAGACTGGGAATAAACTGTACAGTGACCAACTGGCTTCAGCAGATTATTTCTGGCAAGTGAAAAACTGGACATCTCACAATTAATGATAAGAGATCTTGTCACTCCAGCTGAAGCCAAGTGAGTGCACCAAACCCCCTGGAGAGCGTACGCATTCCCTGGTCTGTTCGGGACCCGCGTGCACTGCCCTAATTCTCTCCAGATGTTATCCGGACACTTGTCTGATACACTCTGTCCTTCTCAACCGATTGCCCACAACCAGTGATGACTGGTGCAGACTAAGACTGACTCTGCACGATTGTAAAACCTGTACAACATCCTGTCTGAAGCTTTAGTTTTAGCTTCCCTGACAACAGGAAGCTGTAACCCTGAAGTGATTGAATTGGTTCACGGTGACTCACTAGTGCCTCCCTGAGGCACATGTGGGATTAGAAGCAGAGATGGACAGCAGCTAGTTGATTTACAATTCCAGTGGCTATATTTACCAAAAATACACATTTTGGTGATAATTTTTCCTGTTTTTTTCCTTTTAATAAGATCAGTTCATTGTTTTAAACATTCTACGTTGAAACTGACTGAGTGTTACAGATGACCTCTTTAAGATGAGGTGTGGGGATGTGTAAGTGAGGATCGTGTTCTTTACTGGTACCTCCTCTTTGTGTCCTTTCAGCTGAGCATCAATGGAGATAAGGAGTTCCTGGATAACGCCCACAAAGTCAACCCGTACCACCTGAGTCCTGTGATGGCCATGAAACAGTCAGAGGGGAGTCAGGAGGCGGGGCCGCTGCCGGTGAAGGTTGACCTCAGCAAAACCTGCGTTTAGGAGGGACCAAATGGAGAGCTGCTGCCCCGCCTCCCCGGGTGACCACGTCCGTAATCCTCGGCGTGTCGGTCAAAGGCTCAAACAAAACACATCACGGGACTCCCAGAATTTTTTAGAAGCATATTTTTAAGAGCATGGCCACCTCCCATCGTCTAAAATTCTCGTAGACATCTAGCTGGGTCCTGTTTGTCTGATGGCACTTCCTTATATGTACAGTCTGTCATTATTAACGATCAGCTTCATTGCTTATTGATAAGTCACCTCTCTTGTCTCAGAGCCCCGCCGAGGATGGATTATCATCTGAGAGCTCTCGTGCCATCTATCTTGTCCAGCGTGGTACAAGAGGACATTTTGGATTTAATTTTGCCTCGTTTTTACAGTTTGGATGAATTGATGGGTTAATGAGCCAAAGGGGGATTTTAAAAAAAAGCATGAAAATGCGTGTGAGAGAGAGAGAGAGAGAGAGAGAGAGAGAGAGCGAGAGAGAGCGCTAGAGAGGGGAAAGGAGGCTGAACAGAAGGTGGGCCAGATGCATGAGAGCGCTGCATTGTAGCTCCTAGTTTACATCAGAGGCTATTTGATAAATCTTGTGTCATGAGGTGGCTTAAAAATTCAAAAACGGCTCCCACCTGAGCTGTACATCCTCACCGAGCTCAGCGAAAACCCTCTCTCCCTCTCTGCGCCCACAGAACATATTAATTTTTGCAGGACAAACACTTTTTAAAACATGGCAGGCTCATAACTGCAACTGGATTTAATATTCAGAACACCACCTTTATTAAAGCTCTCCTCTATTTATTCAGCCGCCGACATGAGTTATACCTGTTAAACGTTCGTTGAAGTGCCATGTACTGTCAACTCATCATACAAATGTAATTGCTGTAGGTAAAATACATCCTAACACAGTTTAGACAGAGACACATAGAAGAAAGATTCTTACCGTATTATTGATATTATTATATTATCGGTCTTATATCACTTCAAGAGTTCTTAGCTGTTAAATGTGCCACATGCTTTCTGATAGCTGACTATTTTGTATGTCTAGGAGCACGCACTGAAGGATAACCTCTGTAACAATGTGTACGCCTTCAGCATAGACCTTTGTTATTGACCGCGGTTGCAGAGTCCTAGAGACGACTTCCTGTTTTCCTCTCGGTGCTTTTGACGTCCCGTATCGCTCCCTTTCCATCCAGGCTGTGTAGACAATAAAAGAGCGCATGCTAGTAACGCTTCGGTAGTTTATCTGAACTGCTCCGCCATGCCAGCATGGCAAGGCTCTGCTGTAGACTCGTGGTTCTTTTTCTTTCGTTTTTGTGTTGCTATTTAAATGTAAACTACTAAATAGAATGTGTAATTGAGGAATATCCTCGCGATTTACAGGACTTACAAGACTTGTAATTAAAAAGCCATTCAAATGATAGCTGTGCTGGCTCAAAATGAAGGTGTGTGACACACACGCCGACAATATGATATCAGTTTCAGACTGTATTGTTTCCTTTCTACTGGTCTTGTTTATTTTCAATGAAATGATACAACATGATAAAATAAATTGTTTTCATTGTAAATAAGAGAATTTTGTTTTTATTGTTTTGGTTTTTGTTTTTATTTTGCACTTTAGAAGAATAAACCTTAATGGGTTCGCACACACTTTATGTGAATGTGTGTGAACTGCACGGGTGAAAAAAGAGAATCCACTGTAACTAAACAAACAGCATCAAGTGCTTATGGGAAATCCTAATTAACTCTACATTCTCCAAAAGTATGTCTACACATGAGCGCTCCATTTTAGAGTGATTGTTTACCATGTCATTCCACGACGATGGGCTTTGAAACCAGCGTGCACTCCTCTGTGACGGCCTTCTACCGGATCCCGCAGACTGCCGCAGGGGTTGGTGCAGTCGGTCACTGATGCCGGCCAACAAGTCTCGCGGTCAGCACTTCTAAACCGTCCCAAAAGAGTTGGAGGTCACAGGGTTCTGCAGGCCAGCTGAGATCCTCCACACCAAACTGAGATAAACTAATTGCCTTTGTGCGTCATGCTTTACCTTGTAGTGGTAAAAATGGAATGTACCTTTTTCCAAACTTTTGCAAAGTTAAAAACATGCCTAGTGCATCACTAGATGCCATAAAAATCACAGTTAAGGATCAAGGGTTTGCTTTGTGCAAAAACAAAGGGGGGTCCACATGCTTTTAGCCAAACGATTTCATGCCGTTTCTTTTCAAGAATCACATTACCACCTGTAACACTGGCGATTTAATCTAAAAACTAACATAATTATCTAAGTCCAAACGACCATCTTAAATGCCTAATACCACTTCAGTCCACTGGGTGGCAGCACTGCACTACCGTGAGACGAAGTTTATCAGTGAGCAGCACGTGCCTGCTGATGTCCCTGCTGAATGCATCCGTGCTAAATGTGATCAATGTAATTGTTTAACACATGTGTGCATCGGAGAGTGGTGTTTTCATTTGACAATATAATTCAAGTTAGGAAAAATAATGTTCTATGGTTTGACAGTTGTGTGGATGCTGCTGCTGAAAAAAATGGACACAGAGAAGATGAGGAGAAGAGAAGATGAATGAAGCAGGTGAAGCTGGTCAAGGTGTCATAAACCCAAAGAAGTTCACATCCCTGAAAGAGAAAGAGTCCGCATGTGATCACATATGCATCTGTGTCACTCCCTACTGACAGTAAATGTGTCCTTTGTTGAAGTTGCTCACATTTATTAGCTGGGGAAAAGTCCTCAGAAGCCGTTTAGTTTCGTTTAAAGAGGCCTCATCTGAAACAATATTCACTCAAGGAAGGAGAAAAAAGGAAATCAGGCAATAAGACCCAGACGTTTGTTTTGGCTCCTCTCTGGTTTTGCATCAAAAACAGATCAGATACAGCGAATGCATAATCAAACAGCACACGGCAGGGGCAACACACCAGAGCATCCAGTGCATGTGTCCAATTAGCAGAACATGCTGGCTGGCTGACAGACAGAAGGAAATATCAAAACAGGCATCCCTGTTCACAGCTGTGACGCACAATCAAAGAGAAGAGGCGTCTAACATTACCTGGGGAGGGCTGGGCAGGGAAAACATTTAAGGTCCAGCGTCTGTGAAGGGATACTCTCCATTCAACGTGGAGTGTGTGTCGACAGGTTAGGAAGCTGGACGACCAGCACCGAGATCAGCTGGCCTCTCGGGTGCGTCCCGGAGGGGGGCCTGGGGTGGCACTGGCCACTGGCTTCAAAACCCTGATGGGCCTCCCCATTATTACTACACAATGAAGGACTGTTTCTGATCCTTCTCTTGGTTTCACTGGCTTTTAAAGGAGCACTTTTTTCTTTAAGGCACAGAAATTTAACAAAATACATGCCCAAGACTGTTTGGCTCAACAGAATTACGACGTTGGAAGTCAAAATGTCGGACTTAAATAAACCCTTTTCTCCTCTAACTACACTCAAAATGTTTTGCAAGTGTCTGGTTACACCTACAGCGAAACAACCGTCTGCTTTTCACTCAGTAACTGCACAGATGATGTGTCAAACAACTGTTTGTACAGTCTCTTTCCCACCTTCCTGTACTTCCTGTCGCTAACGGTGCACCCCAGACACGACCCGTCAGTCACAGTTTTCACAGGTCTGCCGAAGGAACTGCACAGAAACGTCTACTAACGCGTCTTGGACTAAATCTACACAAAGAGACATTTTAAAGTCAAAAAGAGCAGGAAACAGGGCTGAGGTTATGCTGTCCCTGAGTCTGGGCCCCTGACTGGCCTAAACAAACTCTTCAGATCCCTTCAGCCTTCAGCTGCTGCGTGAAGAGAGAGCGTCCATCTGCGGCCTTCCTGTCCCTCGACAGCCATACGTTCAGACACTTTAGGTAAAGAGAGAAAAACTGCCGACTGTAGTGCTACTTGAGTGACTCGACCAGGCCGGCCTTCGCTCTCTGTGTGCGGCGAGTGAGTTTGGCAGCAGCTTGTCTCCCATCGATGACGAACTGAAGAGAGAAAGAGATGTGTGTGTTTCTCTCTGACTGATAGAAATAGATCCCACGTTTGCGTGGCGGAGGAAGAAGAGGAGCTAAAAATGAAACGGAGATTGTTCTGACACATCGACAGTCAGGCCTTCTTCCCCACTGATGCAGGGAGGAGACAAAGTGAGATTTTTACAGACATTTATGGCCTGATGAGGGCTGTCCTCTTGTGTGCAAACCTGCGTTTAATCCCACTTTTGTTTAATTGCTCTTCGTCCACGAGGACAGTGATTTTTACACGCTAACACGAGGCCAGAACGGTGTCAACACAAGCCCACCCCACCACCTTCCAGATGTTTGTCTGCAGCCACAAAAAGTTGTTTTCTCCATCTGATCATTTCAAATGCTGTCAGAACCTTCAGGAATATAATGTGAAACGAGCCTGTGTCATTGTTAGAACAACACATGATGATGTGATCTTCCTCTCTGGATGCCACGCCGCATCCTCTGGCAAATCCAGCCCCAACAGCCGCCACCGGTGCACAGATCACAGCGCAGCCAGCGAGCGAGCGACGACGCCCCACAGGGGGCGCTATAGATCCAGGTTTGAGTGCCGGTGGCCCCATTATTACAATTTAATGGTTTATGTGAGTGAAAAGGCAATGTTCCTCTCCCTCCCTCCCAACAGAAAGTCGTGTGCTGCTCTTATCTGGCCAGACCTGCTGCAGGAGCCAACCTGCAGTGCATTAAACAAGCCACTACACACACACACACACACACGCTCACACACACCCGCTCACACGCACACACACGCTCACACACACACACACGCTCACACACACACACACACACACACAGGGCAGTGTGCACAGTGCACAGTGTGCAGATGTGTGACTGACTGTAATAATGAGAGAGGAGAGTTCATCAGGGGGGCTGATCGGCCAGTCTGCTCCAGCATGTTTGTATCCTCGTTCCTGCAGACGAGTCTGATAAAGCTGCGAAGGTTCTTGATGGGAATATGTCAATTCTCTTGAAAATACCAACAGATGGACACAGTTGCTCCCCACCAAACGCTGACTGATAGACATGGCTTCTGTGTTTTTTAAACCTGCGTGTCTCAGCAGAGGTAACTATGAGGCACGGAGCCTGCCAAACTTGCAGCTATGTGGATCGCGCCCACTGTGCGTGTGACAAGTGTCAAACTGGACGCGATTCTGTGTCAGATGTGTGGAAAGTTTGATTTTCCCCTTCCTATTATTTATTTATTTATTGTTGGAGGTGGTGAGGGGGGTGCTCTCTCTCTCTCTCTCTCTCTCTCTCCGTCACTCGCTTTGTTTCTCTCTCTCTCACACACACACACACACACACACTGACAAAGGAAAACATCCAGCGGAGCGGACTTGGCTGGAGCACTAACTTTATTTCAGCACATCTGTCATCAACCTCCTCGGCGCCTGCAAGAAACAAAGACTCAATCAGAGCGTCTAGGCGCACACAACTCGGAGCACATTTTTCTCCCTCCACTTCCTCCTCTGTCTATCAGTGTCTCGCGGTGTTTTTTTGCAGCCACGCACGTACACACGAGGAAACAGACATGTACATGCAGCTCGAATGCGACCCGGACTGTAAAACCCGGAGCCGCTCTCTCCTCGCTGGGCGCACAGGCAGGAGCGGCCGGTTTCAAGCTGCCCTCCCTGTGAATTGATTCTACTATGAGCATACACGCATGTGCGCTCTCAGGCGCGGGGGGGTTGTGGGGAAAGCAGCGCGTCCACGCCGGGTCTACACCTCGCGGAATGTCGCAGGAGGAGAATCGCGTATGTCCGAACACGTCTCTTATTAGGTGTATTTCGATGGAAAGGAGACGCCTGTCGTTTTTCGCGGGCGTCGTGGTTTCTCCCACATTCGCCCACCCCCGCGCCGCGCGATGGAACATTCCACAATTTATTCCAGGGAAAGACTGACAGTTTTTTGGGTCATGAAGCAGCTGTTCAAGTCAGCGGCCGGTCCCCCCTCCGCTGGAATAAGAAATTAGTCAATTTTAAAGTAAATAACTAAAGCCTCTGGCCGATAAGAAGGAATTATAGAATGGCGTGCAGGCTCAATTTGAGCCCCCAAATCAGTTAAATCCAATAAATATGATTTTGCTCCCCTCCTCCATCAAATTATTGAGCACATTGGTGCTAAAGTTGGGCCAAGTTACCATCAACACAGGGGAGACGGGAGGCTGAACAACACAAGCAACTTATCCCCATTATTGTAGATTGCATTTTGCAAGGCCGTCCTCTGTGTCTGTGACAGTGACAGCCTGTTTTCAAAGTGTCTCACACACAAAACAACAATGTGAAATGTATTATTTTCTTTGCATTTGAATGAAACGCGAGGGGCCCTGAAGGTCACGCAGAATATAATCGGTGTGAGGTTCGATTCCTAATTGTTGGAGCTGATTGCTAGTGGTGATGATGCTGTTTCGCTTGCTGCCATCACAGGCTCCATTTGGGTCATTTATCACTCCACTTTTGAGGGTTGACAATGATTTGATGTACAGGGAGAATGCGTGCCAGCGACGGCATCTTCTCTGAAGTCGTTTTGCTCTCTGGCTTAGACCTTCTTACACAGAATTAATACATAAATATTGCATAAAACATCTGCTTGCTATAGCTTAGTCACTTATCTTTTTTGACCTTTCCCGGTAGGTGCTATAAGACTTTCTGTGTAATTAATTCCTCTCGCTTTAAACAAACGCCACCTAACACCTTGAATCTATTAGTTGAACATATTCTATATTTTAAAGGGCTGCACTTCAAAGCCACGAGTTAAGTCGTGTCAAAGTATTGTGACAACATATAATTAAGTTTCCTGAAGTATAATGCATAGAGTGTGAGATTAGCAATTTGTATCCTGAGGTAGTGTTTTCATTTCATTTCTGCATGCTAGAAAACGTATTATAGCTTCCTCAGTACTGGGGAGTAAATGCTGAAGTGGCTCATAAAGTTTGCTAAGATTTAAATGAATTTGGGTCTGGTGTGTGTCACAGGTTTTGAAAATGTAAAGATTCTATACTGCGAAGGCTGTGCGCTTGAGTAGAGCTGTTCAGTGGAGTCGTAAATAAAAGAAAAATGCTTCATTTGAGGTTTACTGAGTTGAATTATTTTTACTGGAAAACACAAATTTACGTTCGCTGAGCCACGTTGCGCTCATACTTAACTAATACTGTGATGGATGCTGTTCTCTTCCTCAAGTTAATGAATTAAACGAGTTCATTGAATTTAGAAACAAGTAAAAGAAGTTGAAATAGACTCTATCTATCTGTTCTTTTTTGGAGAAACATTTATGACATATACAAAATGCCAGTTATGCCTGGAGAGCATTAACTATGAATGAACAGATGGAATATGATGTCCACGTGGGAAGACGTAAACTTGCAATCTGCATATATCTGAAAGGAAATTGACATTTCATTTGTCTCATGAACATCTGCTGTGTGGTAAACGAGAGCCTGAAAATAAACCAAACCACTGACCAGGATAAAAAAAAAAAAGAAAAAAAAAAAGGAGTTCATTATTGACAACAAATTATATAATATAATATAAGTATTTATTTATTTGTTTTTTGAGGATTTGATTGTTTTTTGATTCAGCTTAATATGAATAAGTCAGGACCGGACTAAATGGGTTTAATTACACCAAACTAGTTTACCTACCCACTTATTCCTGCACATATCATCTTTTCTTCCATTTCCTCTTCTCCTCTTGTATCATCCACTTGATATGTTTGTCTCCTTGGGTCTACATTTCTCCCTCCCTCCACGCTGTACTCTCCATCTGTTGGCCTCCCTCCATCTCTCCTTCCACCTCCCCGCCCTCTCCTGTCTGCCCAGAGTCACCAGTCATCCACCAGCATGCGTTCCTCCTCCGGTCATAATGGAGATCATATGTTGAGGCGAGCTCTGAAACCCAACACAGGACGTCCACATCAAATAAAACCTGCTGTCAGCTCACGGGGGCCTGGCTCTGCCAAGACAAGTGAAATCGTATCTGTGTCGGCCTCACTCACACGCCATAAAACGGAAGCCCAAAAGACTTACAGACGGACTGGTCACGAGCTAAACGCTACGGTTTATTTTTTTTTTATTGCATCTTACTTGAGGTGTACTCGCACCTCTTTGCAGGTGAAGTTTGCAGCAGTCATTCAGATGCAAACGTCTGGCGAGCGATTTGCGCGACTGCATGTCACCTTAAAAATGCCAACACTGTCTTTGCCATTCCGTCATCCTTGTGGCATCCTCGTAAGCCACTTGATACGCTTGTTTATTGCATTACCTTCCTTGCCTGGATACTTGGATTTTCCATACTGCACACGGAGTAACGTTATCCCTGTGAGTTTTACAAAACAAAGCAATGCTCGTTTCACGGTGGCCCCAAACGATCAATGACTTGAACTTAGAGCATGTTGAAAACAATATCAATACGCAGCCTGATTAGAATCACTTCATTTGGTCGTGGTGATTAAAGACTTGCACTTTAAAACTAATTTCTGTTTCATAAAATCAAATAGTGTTTTCTTTTTCTTCATGAAAAAATAATATCCGTCACGGCCTTAAAATCGCTCGGATGTAATTCTTCACCTTTGCCTCAACCGGGTTTTGGATCCCCGAATGTGTTCATTTTGTCCAACCCCGTCCCACCGCACCGGTCCGGTCCTGGCCTGCGCCGGAGCGAGCCAGAGCTTACCCGCTCTGTCATTGTCCGACTTTTAAACTAGTCTACCCTCCGCTGCACAGTGGCACACTAACATTGGAGTAATTCAGCCATACATGTTTAAACCAGACACTGATTTGCAGGAAGAAAAGGGAAGGAGATACTTGAACCAGGTCGCCTACAAGTTGATGGTTCGTCAGGTTTTCTGCATAGAAGAAGACAAGGGTTGTCAGAAACCGTTCTTTGGAGACTGTCATTAGCATGTTGCAGTAGTGGAAATCCTCAGCCATGATGTTGACTCCTTATTTCGGTCATGGTGTGTGTTATAGTACATTAGAATAAAAAACATATGGACTTAATAAGGTCAAAAATGTGACATTCAGGCCGTTTTTATGTTTCAACTTCATGAGACTATACCAATCTTTTTAAAAAAAGGTGCTGGTTAGCATCACATGTATGGCCTTCCGTTTACACTTTGGACCGGTCGTAGCAGTCGGAACTGTAAGAATCTGCTCGACCCAAATGCAGTTTGTTGCCATGGCATCCAGCTGAATTCTTATTAAACTGACATATATGCATATTAAAATATCTTTGTGCCATTTGTGACCTTCTTTGCATAAACTCCAAGAATGAAGCTGCGATCAGGACTGCAATTCATAAGGTTCGAAATCAGAACTCTAAAACAGTCGTTTTAGTTTTGTAGATGTGTATTCTAGAGTGTATTCTTCTTTCATGTGTGGCACTTCCTGTGCGGTGTTAGATCCTCGTGTCCCGCCGCCCGCCTTATAAGGCAGGGGCAGCATCACCATTTCTCCTCAGATATGGCCGGGATTGGATTGCCCTTCCAGTCCTGAGGTCTGAGCACTAGAGATACAGATCCAGAGTAAGAGCTGGAAGATGGATGGAGCATTGGCGGCGATGGCACTGCTGCTGGGGGAAGGTGGAAGCCAGAGTGTCCTGTTGTTCGTCAAGTAGCTGTGAGATCAGATGCTATCGGGCCAGGAAGTGTCTGCTCTGCTCATCTCTGTTCTGCAGCTCGAGCACTGAGCACAGCAGCTAGTTTACGTAAAGGATAAACAGTGACCCGGGGGTTGTAATCCACTAGCAGGAGCTGTGTGGATTATGGGAGGCTAGCTGTAGCCCTCTCTGCTTGTTTTACACCTCAAGAGGATCCTAATTGTGCTAAATCTCATTATTTAAGGCTGGATATGGAGACGGTAATCAGAGCGGCTGGTGTGCCTTTAAACAGATCTGTCAGGAGCTGCATCCATTAATGCCGGCTTTCTGCGCATGTTCCAATCACACGCACACACACACAGGCAGGTTCAGTTCCCAGGTTGCTCTCTTGAGAAGACTTAGCTGTGGGAGGGGAAATGTTCTGTGGTCATTAGAGGCTCCGGCACCCTCATCATCATTGTGCTGCACATGTCTATTTGCGTGCGTATGTGAGAAAGGGAGGGGAGTCACACCAAGGCAGTTTTCCTTTTCTTTTTTCCTTTTTTTTTTCTGCTGCAGACAAAACACACCTGGAGAAAATGAACATCGCTGTCACTTGAAAATGAGACATTCATATTTTCGCAAAACAATAGTTAAAGAGATATTGTCCTTGCCTGTATTTCTTCTGATTTAATGAATCCAGCTGATGTGGATCCAGAATATTCATTGCAAGCAGCCACCTAGACCAGCAATTTCCCGTGTTATTAAAAGTTAGGGATCGTTGATAGGAAGATATGACGTTTCATTGCTGGTTGATATGAGAATTATGAATGGCGACAGGGGCCAAGCGCTGACCTCCGCACCGAGCCACGGCTCTAAGGGGTCCGCAGCTCCACTGATAGACAATAGGCAAGAAATGCTCCAAGAACAGTTTATTTAAATGTCACGCCTTGTGGACTCATAATGAAGAAAGGACAAGGCTCACAATAAAAGCTCCACTAGAGGAGGATAAGAGGAGTGGATTTGTTAATATATTTCAGACAAAAGGCTAAAAACTATAACCAACAAAATGGCTGTGGAAAGATTTTGCAAAGATTTTCAGATGGTTGAAATGAGATCATGATGGGCAGAGTGGAAGAAAGAAAGAAGCTAGATGGTGGTTTGGGAGTTTAGAATCCCCTCAACCATATGCATTTCTATGTCTGTAATATACATGCAAATGGCAGCATGCATGGGCGATAGAAAAGCAAGGAGTAGAGATACCTTCTTTTTCTTTTTTTTTCTTTCCTCAGAGCCAAGCTCCAGCCTGCCTCCACCCATCATCCTGAAACACACAGACCTGCAGAAAACGCTGGACATTTAACACTTACATCAAGCAATTTTTCCTCATCAATCTGCCGTCCCTGCAAATCCACACCTGCATTCATGGTTGTAGGTGAAGCCGTGGCTTGTGTTCAAAGGGTTATTTTAGCAGACAATTGCATTTATTTTGTCAACACAGAAAATGAGAAAAGAGTGGAGATAAGAGAAGATTTAATGCTGGGTCGAGACGGTAAAACAGAGAGGCAGGCAGACAGATCCCGGTGCCTGTAGGAATGGGGTCTCTGATTTTGGCATGCAGCTCCGGTGCATGTACATGGACAGAGACATAACGCCCAAGAAGAAGAATGTGTGTTTTTTGGTGCCGATCAGGCTGCTGGATGGAGGGAGAACCTGCCTGGAGGAACTGTCTGTTTTATTTGGATACCTGTATGCTTGAGAGGGCATTTTACAGTCACTTTTATGCCAACGAGCAACAAGCCAACAAATACACGCCTGAAATAAGGTGACCAGTCGTCAGAGTCTGCAGTAACAAGACGTCGGATCCCAAAACCTCCACTGTTTGTCCCCAAAATTAAACCCGAGCTCTGATTAATTGTATCTTAATAAAGCAAATAATGCTCACATTGTTACCTATATATTGATTTTTTAAATTAAGTTGGGCAAAATCTACACGCGGCCCGATAATACTCTCAGCTCTCTGAATCGAATTCATGCACGCATAGCGAGTAAGGACAGCTATATGTTCATATCACAATTACTGCTGTGTTGTCAAGGTTAGTAGGGTACGCTGAGCATATAGTTCGTAACCGATTTTACCTGGTACTGCAAGTGGATAACCGTCGTGTTTTTTCTTTGAAAAAAAATTATTTAAATGGATAAAGGAATGTTTGTGCCCTTAAAAGTTTAATGTGCAAGATACTTTAGTTTCATTCCCCGGTTGTCCAGTACTAACCTAATTACCTAAAGTATCAGTTTTTAACAATTTGGGATTGAGATTTAATCCATATCTAATAGCAATAGTAAAGTTATTATCTACTTTGATTTAATAACTTTTGATCCACAAGCTTTCTATTTGTAAAACCTTTCTTGAACCCAAGAAAGCTGTTTAAAAATCTGTGATCTTTCATTAAGTTGTGAAGCCTATAGCTGAGCAGAATCAGCAGGAGATACACACTCTGCATATTATGGTCTGCTTTCTTGGTGTGTGTGCTAGGTGAGCACCATCTTTGCATGCAGTACTTGTTCTGTATATACTGTATGTGAATTATATTCAGTTTTTGTGGGAAACTGTTTAAGACCTATTTTAAAAATGAGGGCCACTTTACTCTTCTTTTCTAACAGCTTTCTGGAAATCAAAACTTGGTTTTAGGGTAAGAACAGATGTTCCTATTAATTCCAGCATTAGAAATTTGAGGGTTTGCTTTTTGTGGCTTGGACTGTCGCTTTGACTTTTCACGTTGGAGAGGGTAATTGTGACCACATTTCCCACTATTTTCTCACAATGTTTCCAAGGCAAGCGAGCAAGCAATTACTGGAGAAAATAATCCACTAATTCATAACATGCTTTTTATTTTGAACTCTTTCATTTGAGTAAGAACTTACATTCCTTGACAGAGTAATAATTTCAATGTAGGACTTCTAGAAGCTGGAAGTGTCTCTCCCTATGTGAGAGAAGTACCATCACGTTACTGCAGTCACAGAAAAGTGCTTCATGCTGACGGGTAGTAATGTTTCTTAATTCAGCCATGACATGGTAAAATAAGAATAATAGAAAGCTGAAAGGTTGCTGTGCTGTGTTCACTTTCACACAAAAGTCCCCATTCTTCCAGTGTTACAGGGCATCCTCCTGCATTCCTTGGCACGGCGTCTGTGTGAAATAGCATTTCGCACAGACGCCAGAAACAGAGAGTTAAAACTGTAGCAACAGGGGTCTAATTTCTGCCTTCTTGAACATTTTATGGTTTTGGTTGCTTTAAATATCAAAAAGAGAAAATCGTGTACTTGTTAATTTCTTTATAGACGCAATTGTTACAAAATTTTACAAGTTGTGCTGTTAACCTTATGGTCGAGCAGGAGTGATTGAGCAGAACTGAGAATAATGCCAAACGCATGACACAATAAGACAAATGCAGTCAGGAGGTGAGAATGTGTGTGCAGTGTACATTTACTTCGCTTTAATACAAGAGCAGCTGTAGATCCCGGTAGATATATTGCAGTTTACAGTACAATGTGAATTTAAAACTAATACAAGCGTTTACCAACTAATGAGCAGAATGGAAAGCTCCTAATTTATTTGAAATTAAAAAGAGGTAAAAAAAAAAATTTCCTCGTTTTGGGGGACCTGTTTTGTGTTGTAGGGACTAATAGTCCTTATTCCTGTATTAACTCTCTGTGAGTTTATGACGTAGTCTAGCCCTTTTTGCACCTATTCACAAAGTTTTTACAATAGCCGTGCCTTTACTAGCTTCTCATTTCTGTCCAGGTTCTGTGTGTATTGGATTACGGCCTGTTTACTCTGTTTTTACTCATTTCTGTGTCAAAGATTTTGAACTTTTGGGTACTAGAACTTTCTTTCTGTCAGGTTTAGGACTCTGGAAAGAACTGAGATTATTGTAGGCAGCAATTGCATATCGTAAAAATAAGGGCGTGGCCTAGGCTGTACGAAATATTTGGAGGTCGATGCAATGTGCCAACGAGGACTGCACACACCGGTGTGTGTGTGTGTGTGTGTGTGTGTGTGTGTGCACTTCATCGCTTGTTATTTTGCCCGTACAATGAACAGATCCGTTTCACTGAACACAGAGTCAATGTTTTGAAACAACCTGGCATATGCAGGGCATTGATCTTCACACACATCATTTCTCAAAGGTTGAGTGTGTCTTGCAGTGTTTGTGTGCTAAAGTTATGTTGGTATTTGTCCAGACTAGTGGTGTGGCTATCCGGATAGCTTTGTTGGCAGTTATATTTCAGATACAGGTTTGATATACACAAAATATGCAGGAGTTTTTTTTTTGTTTTTTCTACTCTGGTTCACACGATTTAGATGAATTCTACTGATATTGGTGATCCCCTGACTTTTAATCTAATGCTGCCATCATGACAGCACTTTTTGTGTATTGTGTTAATAAACTAGTAACATAATAATAAACAGTCATGGTAAAATCCATTGGTGCTGCAACTTTAACTGCGCTCAGTGAGAAATTGCCTATGGTCCTGGCTGTTTAATGATGTGACAGAGTTTCTGGGAAATTCCACCATTGACTTAAATTCAGCATTTATTACACTCTTTTGTTGCATCTGTCTGTGCAACAAATAGACAATAAAAGAAGAAGTCTAAACTGTTTACAGACTACACTCATGTCCTTAAGCACCCCTGTAGAAAAATGAAATGTGAGTGGCGTAAATCAAAAGTTGAAGCTTTCTACTTTAGCAGGGCATTAGTGTGTATTGAATTATAAGCGTACTCTTGCTGCTTCCAAAACTGCATAATTTGCCATCTTTGGGGCTTACAATGCTGAACTGTAAATGTATCACTTTCATGTGTTATTGTACCCTTTTGCTGCAATTAAAGCCTTCTTTATCAAACCAAATCTTGATCCTGGGATGTCTCACCTGCCATTCTTTATAAAGGTTTAAAGAGTCATATCTCAGTAACATCCGCCCCACTTTCAAAATCATAACATACTTCTTCAGTCCTCGTTCAGGACCCTTTTTTTTCCCCATCAAACTGCCTTTATTGATGTAAATGATCTTTTATTCAGTATTGATTCAAATTGTACCACTTTGTTCATGCCTGGCTTAACTTCCGAGAGACTATTGTGTTTTCTACAGCAGTAATGATGTTTACTGATGGAAGAAGTATGGAGTACCCCAGGGCTATGTCAGGGGCCATTTGTTCTTCCTTCCATGAATTTCACTTCTTTGCCAAATTACATACATGCATTACATGAAATGTCACTGCTACGATGATGATGATTGAAATAATGTTCAGCTCTTAAATTCTGAAAAATCTTTAATAGTGCTTCTTGGCCCCATACAGTTTAGACTCAGTTAACTTTTTACAGCGGTGGAATTTTTCAAAGCGTCTCTACCAAGTATCTTCAAATTAAGTTTGACCCAACCCTCTCCTACAACCAGTACATTGAAGAAATGAGATTGCATATTTTAACTTATGTAATAGTAAAAATTAGATCTTTCCGGTCAATTGCTGATAAAACCTTAGGTCATTAATTTATGCATTTGCTTCATCTTGATTTTATTACTATATTATTTTGTTGTCTGTTCTTTGCTGGCACTAAATATCTGTCAAGAACAGATTTTGACTGCGGCTTTCCCGTTGTCGTTTTGATGGACAGGGTCAGAGGAATTACAATAATTTAATAAAATAATAATGTTATTATTATTTAGTTTAATCTCCCATTTTAATTTTCATTAAACAATACTGAGAGATATCTATTCAATAGCAGCAACAAACCCACCAATGATGCATTTACAGGGAATGGACAGAAAATGAACAGACACAGAGTTTATGGTCACTTCATGTCACAAACTACATGAAGCAGATGACTTTTTTTTCTTGCTTTACAAATCACTAGTTCTTTATTTAATTCAGCTCAACACCTGCAGCCTCAGGCTCAGTGCACATAAAAATATAGTAGAACGTAAATTTCTGTGTTTTTTTTTTTCTAGCACCCTGTCTTCTGTGTTTGAACCACTCTCCCTCCCTTTCTTCAGTCTTTCTCCCCCTCTCTCTTTTTACACAGTTCACCTCTCGGTTGGACCATTGGTTGGCCACACGCAGATGCTGGAAATGATGTATGGATCGTCACTCACCTTTGTTTTACGATATGCATAAATCTGTCATTAAAATTTGTGTACACCTGGTTCTTTGCTGGTTCTCCTTGTTCGACCTGTCCTCTTCCAGTTCATATGACCAACATTTTTCAGATTTATAATATAACCTACATGTGCAGGAAATTGTGTCACTGTATTCTATATATTTTGGTGGTCTGTTGCACATCCATCCGTACTGTGAGACTATAAAGCGTCTCTGTGTGGGACATACTGTTGAACAGTAGGTGGAAAATTCGGGGGTCACGCGGGGAAGTGTGTGAGCATGGCTCCATAAACACAGAGGTGTTGGAACTGGAGTTTAAGAGGTAGAGAGGTGAGGATGAAGGGGAGCCAGTGTAAATGTTTGTCTGAGAGCAGGAGCAGTAAAAACATTAATGTATGTCTTGCTGTGTGCTATGAAACCAAAAGCTGCACCTACATGAATGTGTGTGAGTGTGATCTGATAGGTTGCCTTGGCGTGTCAACGGTTCTTAAAATTGTGTCCCTATATGAGCATCTGATTTTGATTAACTTGTTGATAGCATGCATGTTTTGTTATCAACATTTGCACATCGTGTCGCGTAGCAGTAAGATTGTTTCACTGTTTTAGCGTGTACGTGCGCATGTGCACTAGATGTGCTGTGTGTGTGAGTGTACAGGTCATTGTGAGGAACTGGCTGCAGCCTCCTCTCTCCTCTACTCCTGCAGTAATCAGAAAGAGTGAAGGCCCTCTCTTCCTCTCCCTGCCTGTGGTTTGTTCACATACCGTCTCACCGAGTGGGTAGGAATGTGCGTGTGCGTGCGTGCGTGTGTGTGTGTGTGTGTGTGTGTGTGTGTGTGTGTGTGCGTGTGCGTGTTTGAGAAAGAGAAAGAGATTTAGTGTGCTTGTGTGTAAGAATGGGGGGTGGGGGTTGAAGAGGCCCTGTAAGGGAGAAGACAGAAAACCTGAAGGTAGTTAGTTGGCCTTTTCCCCGCAGGAAACATCACAAAATGCACACGAATTCAAGTCAGCCTATTGTGCTGTGCTTGCAAATAATATAAGTGTTTACCATGAAGCATTTTATCAAGCTGTAATGAATATCAGGTTAATATGTGTAGCCTGTTTTGGCTTTGCCCAATAGAAGGTGAAGCAGACACACAAGCACTATGAGTAATGGCGTGTTACAGTCGGGCACAACACGACAGGGGAACGATTAAAACACCTCTATTTATATCTTTCCCCAGTTACTCTGCAGGCTTGGTGAGTCTCTTACTGAATTGTAGCTCTTGTAAATAATGCAAATCAAGGTGTTTATATTATGCAAGCGAGGTCTGATCCCCTCAGTTAAAACAAGCACAACATGATGTAAAGTTGTGATGACACATGAACAGGGAACATTTGGTTCTCCTCCAAAATTTCTCACCATTACTGTAACCGTCCCACCACATTGTTAGGATGACAACGCAGTCTATTGCAATCTATTATACAGATTGATTAGAATATGACCCTGCTACCTGAAAATGTTCATCTCTCCATAACAGTTTGGAGTATAAACCTATCCTAGATGTTTATGATTAAAGTAAACCTAATGGCAACTATTGATCATGTGACAACAGTCACCTAGTTGATATTGTCATTTCCTGTTTGTCTAACATACATGCATCACGCACAGGGCTTAAATGTGTGAAACTATCACATTGTGTAGGCACACAGCTAAAATGATTATTTACCCAAATTAACATAACAAAAAAAATCTGTGCTCTGGCTCTATAATTGTTATAAAGCTGTCAGTGGACAAACTTGAGATCCTGATTGCATTACAGACTTGAATATTTTCCACTGGTAGTTTGGAGGGCGGGTTGTTCATACTTAAACATGTTTATGCATGTTTAGGTTGGATCTAAAGAGTTGTATTTTAAATGAGCTTTACTGTCACATTCTCTGTGGTTGCGTTCTGAACAGAAGGACATTGTTGACTCTCTTTTAGCTACAACTCATGCGCCAACAATCCAGCAGGAAAGAAGTACCTCTCACTTGCGAGGTGGGAGCAGGCAGATCAGCTGTAACGCAATGTCAGATATGTAATTCAGTATAAAGCACTAAAATGAGAGCTACAGGAGAGTGAGCAGAAATTAATCTAAATGATCAAAATTTTTAACAGGGATCAATTTAATGGTGTTAAATCAAATGAAAAGTATAGGTGAAGAAATTTACCTTAAGACAACTCAGAATTTAATAACACTATAAAACCCAATTTTACAATTGTGAAAGGTTATTGGCATTTTTTTTTTGGCAATGACTGACAGCTAAACAGTATAAAACTTTCCATGCAGGATGACACTGAACCACTTTGGTTGCCAACGAAGGAGTTGTTTGGTGGACAACCATTGTTTTAGTTTTTGTAGATCCTTCCGTGAATGAGGGTGCTACCATTGGTCATGTAGCTCGCCTTGACTCTACTCGCCTTTTCTTGTTTTTCACTAGAGAAATTTGGTACCTGGTAACCGGTACCAGCGAGCTGAGAAGATACAAAAAAAGGTGACGTAGAGTATCGCAGACCACTGATTGAGAGAATTGCGGTGTATTCCCTGCATTTTATCTACACACCAGTCATATTCAAATGCCTAATAGTGTAGCTACAGTTCATTAAAGTGTCTCATATTGGATCCTATATGCCAATGTTGGCACACACACTCTTGCGTCGCCTTTCAACTGAAGTCTCGTCCTCTGAACACTGACCAACCTCCTGTTTGCTTCAAAAGTCTGTTGGCTCTCTGCCTTCAGTCTTTCCTCAAAGAAAATCTTGCAAACAACCACATATCATTGTTGCTTTTGTGTGTGTTGCACATTGAATGCATTGATTTGAGTTGGTGATGTCATCACAGATTCCTGCGACATCGCTTTAACAGATTTAAAACTTCGAAGACTGTAAGTGTCTTTAAGTTTAAAGGCCAAGTCATTGCCAGTACTAAAATTATTATATTTCAACTAAAACTAGAAATATGTATATCTGTCTGTATACTTACAAAACTAACCTAATTATCAAGATTAGGTAAATATACCAATAATACACCAATGAAACGCTGGTTTATTTATTTTATTTTAGTCAGTGTATTATTGGTGAAAATAAACATTTAAGCAAAAAAGCTCAATACGTCTCTTGACAACAAAATTCTAAATTGAAAAACTTAAGCTACTAAAACGTATACAATTTTATCGCAGATTTCTCGTTTGATCTTTTTAATATAGAGGATCGAAACACCGGAATTGATGCTGTTGACTATTCGCAAGATTTACTGAACTGTACCGAGTAACTGACATATAATTAGCAACTCTCTGAAAAATAAAAAAACAAACATACTGTACTGACATACTGTATATCATGCAATCTTCCCTCACCTATCCCAACCCTTTGTCGTTTGAGCAAACTTCACCGAGTTAACGATTACACCACGACAGCGTCGGGTGCTGCCGGGTGCATCTGAATGAAGCTGCTTGTGACCCACCCTAACCTCCTCACCTCAACCCGCTTCCACACACAAATACACAGTGTGTCTGTCATGTGGAAATGACAACATGCTCCCATCTCCTCTCCCGTCTCGCTGTCTTCTTTGAGCTCATCCTAAGCCACCGCCCTGTCTAATTCCAGCCTGCATCTTAGCGCCTGGAAAAAGAGAGAGAAAAACACAGAGTCATAAACATGCCAGATTAGGTCAGAGCTGGTTTCATAACCACTCCATGACCTCTTTACTCTCCCCCTCTTTTTCTTTTTCATTCCCTTTCTTCCTCTGTCTTTCTCTCTCTCTTTCGCTCGCTGCACTTTTCTTTTCCTTCCTCCCCCTCTTCTCATCTTGCTGCTCCCCACTTTCTGCAGACCAATCTGTCTTCTATTTGGATTTTCTCTCCTTTTCAATCTTCCCTATCCCTCCGTTCTCTTTTTATATGCCATATCTTCCCAATCTCACCCACTTTATAGGGTCCCGCTGTACCTCTAAATTTCACAAGTCCCATACTCCTTTTATTTCCCTTACTCCTTTTCCCTTTTCTCCTTTTTTTTTGAAGCTCGTTCACATAGAATTTAACTTCCATTTTCTGTGTTACGGCCATCTTATGTACCAACTCTCAAAAGCCCAGTGTCTCAACATGGCAAAAAGACTGACCGGCGTCTTAAGGCAAGACAGCATATAGATACTTACAGCTATAAAATATAACCGTATATGCTGCCTTGTTAGTTTGCATTATGTCCTACAAAACTTTAAAATACTTGTTTTCAAAATGTCTGAAAATTTTACACAAATTTGTCAGCAATGACAACATGTTTGGTATATAGAGTCAGTAGGTATTTATCTCATTGCTTCATATGGCCAAAGCATATTTCCTTGGCAGAGACCAGACAGACAGACAGACAGACAGACAGACAAGAACATAAACATGAGCAATCGAGTGTCATTAATTGTGACATGGTAGTGCAGCCCATTTAGCCAATAATGGTGTTCAGGAATTTTGGCACCAATCACCAATTACCAAGTATTGAAATCAGCATTGGTAGATGATCACTAATTGAATTAGTTTCTCTACTTTATCATCCAAGCAAAATCGGACAAGATTATGCTTTCACATGTGTAAGTTACCCCTCCAGGAACCGCCACCTTACCGTGGTGGAGGGTTTGGGTGCCCTAATGATCCTAGGAGCCATGTTGTCGGGGGCTGTTTGCCCCGGGTAGGATCACCCAAGGCAAATTGGTCCTAGGTGAGGGGCCAGACAAAGCGTGGTTCAAAAGACTTCTATGATGGTGACAAACAAGGACTTGTGTACCCTGCCCGGAGGGATACCAGGACCCCGCCCTGAAGCCAGGCCTGGGGAAGGGGTTCATAGGCGAGCGCCTAGTGGCCAGGCCTTTGTCCATGGGGTCCGGTCAGGCTCAACCCGAAAAGGAGACATGGGTCAGTCCTCACGTGGGCCCACCACCCACAGGAGCAGCCATAGAGGTCCGGTGCTCTGTGGATCGGGTGGCAGTCAAAGGCAGGGGCCTTGGCAGTCCGATCCCCGGTTGGTGAAGCTGGCTATTGGAACATGGAATGTTACCTCTCTGGTGGGGAAGGAACCTGAGCTTGTGCGAAAGGTGGAGAGATACATATACATATACATATACAGAGATAGATATACTCGACCTAATTTCAACGCACAGTTCGGGTTCTGGAACCAGTCTTCTTGAGAGGGGTTGGACTTGTTTCTATGCTGGAGTTGTCACAGGTGAGAGGCGGAGAGCAGGTGTGGGCTTATCAATAGCTCCCCGGTTCTCAGCCAATGTGTTGGAGTTTACCCCGGTGGACGAAAGGGTTGCTTCCCTGC
>KV751319.1:13659677-13687433 GCA_001698575.1 Mola mola
GGGTGTGGGAGGAGTTTGGTGAGGCCATGGAACAAGACTTCCAGTCAGTGCTGAAGAAATTCTGGCAAACTGTTCGGAGGCTCAGGAGGGGAAAGCAGAAACCCGTCCACACAGTCTTCAGTGTGGGTGGAGAGTTGCTGACCTCAACTTAGTCTATAGTTTGGCGGTGGAAAGAATATTTCGAAGATCTCCTCAATCCCACCAACACGCATTCCGGAGGACTTTGGGCTGGGCTCTATCATCACTATCATCATCGAGGTCACCGGGGCTGTCAAACAACTCTGCAGCGGCAGCGCCCTGAGGGTGGATGAGATTTGTCCCGAGCTCCTCAAGGCTCTGGATGTTGTAGGGCTATCATGGTTGACACGCCTCTGCAACATTGCGTGGACATCGGGGACTGTGCCTTTGGAGTGGCAGACAGGTGTGGTGGTTCCCCTTTTCAAGAAGGGGGACCAGAGAGTGTGTTCCACCTACCGGGGGATCACACTCAGCCTCCCCTGGGAAGGTCTACTCCAGGGTGCTGGAGAGGAGAATCCGGCTGTTAGTTGAACCTTGGATTCAAGAGGAGCAATGTGGTTTTAATTCCTGGTCGTGGAACACTGGACCAGCTCTATACTCTTGCGAGGGTACTGGAGGGGGCATGGGAGTTTGACCAATCAGGCCACATGTGTTTTGTGGATCTGGAGAAGGCTTATGACCATGTCCCTCAAAGTGTCCTGTGGGGGGTGCTCCGGGAGTATGGGGTAGATGGCCTTTAGTTACGAGCTCTGAGTTCGAACTCTGTATTGTCGGAGCCAGAGCTTGGTTCGCATTGCCGGCAGTAAGTCAGACCTGTTCCCAGTCAGGGTTGGTCTCCGCCAAGGCTGTCCTTTGTGACCTGGTTCTTATTTTTTATGAACAGAATTTCTAGGCGCAGCCAAGTGACAGAGGGAGTCAAGTTCAGTGGCCTCCGGATTCCGTCTCTGCCATTTGCAGATGACATGGTCCTGTTGGCCTCATCAAACAGTGACCTCCAGCTTGCACTGGGACGGTTTGCAGCCGAGTGTGAAGCGGCGGGGATGATGATCAGCACCTCTAAATCTGAGGCCATAGTTCTCAGCCGGAAAAGGGTGAATTGCCCACTCAGGGTCGGGGAAGAGTCACTTCCCCAAGTGGAGGAGTTCAGGTATCTTGGGGTCTTTTTCACAAATGAGGGGAAAATGAAGCGAGAGATTGACATACGGATTGGGGCAGCGTCGACTGTGATGCGGACGCTGAAGCGGTCTGTTGTGGTGAAGAGAGAACTGAGCCAGAAGGCAAAGCTTTCAATTTACAGGTCAATCTACGTCCCAACTCTCACCTATGGTCATGAGCTCTGGATAGTGACCGAAAGAATGAGATCATGAATACAAGCGGCCGAAATGAGCTTCCTTCGCAGGGTGGCTGGGTGCAGCCTTAGAGATAGGGTGAGAAGCTCAGACATCTGGGAGACGCTCAGAGTAGAGCCACTGCTCCTCCACGTTGAGAGGAGCCAGTTGAGGTGGTTCGGGCATCTGGTCAGGATGCCTCCTGGACGTCTCCCTGGGCATGCCCATCCGGGAGGAGACCCCGGGGCAGACCAAGGACATGCTGGAGAGATTATATGTCTCGGCTGGCTTGGGAATGTCTTGGTGTCCCCCCGGAGGAGCGTCTGGATCTCCCTGCTCAAACTGTTGCCCCCGCGACCCGGACCCGGATAAGTGGCAGAAGACAAAACAAAACGAAATGAAATGTGTAAGTTACCAACATAACTCAAAAGGTTGTGCATTGATTTGGATGAAATTTGGTGCATGGTTTCCCTATGACCCAAAGATGACCTGATGAACGTTTGGTCATGTACTGGATAATTCCTGGACACATCAAAATCGAAAGGACTGATTTTCATGAAATTCTGTGTGTGTATTGGTATCAGACGAAAGAACAACTACTTTGGGAGAGATCCCAATCTGGTCTGATAATATCTGATGTGTGTCCTTTGCTGAACAACAGTCTTCTCCTCCCAAACATGTTTAGGATACTTTTAAAACATAGCAGTACAACATAGCATTTTAGCAGCATGCACAGAAATTGTCATACAGTACATATTTGGCTGATGAGCTTTTTTGACCAGAATGAAAATCACTCACACATATTAATAATGATTGTGGCCAACTTAGTAACTTTTGTGGCACAGGCTGAAGTCTGAATTAAAGCCACCTCCCTCATCATATTTTAACATTTCACCATCCAGTCCAAGCCATACTTATCTTACATGCAATGATATATCAACACTGACACGTGACACTTTGCAGTGACATCAATGTTACTGTTTTTTCCACAAATGCTATCCAAGCTATCTAACTACATGAGAAGCTTAGATGGAAGTACAGTAGGTGGTGATTAATTTGTGTAGTTCTTGTTTCGACCAGTTATGGTACTCTCACTGCGGTCGGTTGGAGGTTTTTCCTTCGTGTCAACTTCAAAAAAATCCTGTTTTTCACTGTCACTGAAATTTCTCTCTTTAATTTTTGTGTTTGATTGATTCAAAAATCCCATGTTCATTCACTGGACAATAAAGTCATACATTTACCAATCACAGTTTTTGTAACCAATGCTCACCCCTCCAGGCAAACTGAGTATCAAACAAAAATTTACTATGTGAATGTTAAATGTTTTTTTGTTTTGTTTTGTTTTGTTATGAATGTTAGTTTTTCTCCCCATGAATTTTACTTATTCACCCAAGCCTTGTGGGCCTTTTCACGTTGCTGGGTCCTGGGGACCTGAGCGGCCCAAGTCCTGAGTGCCGGGACTCAAGGAATGCAAACAGTGTTTTCCAGATAAATGGAACCTCCTCATTAAACTGTCTTTCCACACTGTCTTACACTGGCAAAAATGCATTTCCTCCCTGAGGATAGCCATACTGGAAAAGATCCAGGAGTGATGGTTTATTCACAGCGAGGTCATCTAGAATTACACAGCTTAATTCTCCATGTTGAAAAGTTGGTAGAAGGGCTGCTAACAGATGCACAAGTGTCATCTGGTCGTGAAGTAACTTACAGCTGCTAGAGGGGGAAACGCCAGCAGGGCTGCTGGACCCCAGTGATGGCAGTGGTGGAGGAGAGTGGAGAGGAAGTGGCTGCACCTGCTCACTGACCATCCCCCATTAGGTGAGCTTTTCTAGTTGGCTAATCGCTTTGTGTCCATCTACAGAGAAACATAACCCCCAATATATCACCTCGAACTCGTCAAACACCGGATGAAGTAATGCATATTGAAAAAAATTCCCTAAAAAAACTCTCAGGAGCTTCGACATCATATAACACAACTCGAAACTATACTAGCAACCAAGAATAACAGACCTCAGTATCAGTAAATGATGCAATTTTTGGACAGTTTTATTTCACAATAAAAGCATGATGTCATCCATTCGATACAATACTTTGGGAACAGGTGCTGTCCAGTGAGTCAGTGGCAGGCCCAGACTTGCAGAGCCTTTCTGTGCCACCCATTGTGGTTTCAAGTCTGTGAAAATAACCCTGATGATGTCATACAACAGTTTTAAAGGCTACATTATTCACAAGTCATGTATATTCTCTTTCATACACACTGATGCGGGGATTGCGAAGCTCAAGAGGATGCGTTCAGTCAATTTTAATGTTTTGCTGCAGGAATCTCTGCAGCATATATCACAATTAAGCAGCAAAACTGCAGGAAACGAAATTAAACTTTACTCCAAACAATTTTACTGGACCTTTGGAGATGTGGAAGAAAATCAAACATGGATTAACGTTCGATTCCGACAAATCCTGTTGGAGTGTCAGTTGCATAAATGCACACAAAGTCTCTTTATGGATAGACACACATATTGGCTCTTTGTATGTAATGTAATTGATTACTGTTTTCCTCATTAATGATGTATTACTTCACCCATCTGCTGTGAATGACATGATAATGTTTAATGACCCAATGTAAGGACTGCAGTCTGTTTCATAATTCACAGCTCCTCTAGCACAGCTATGTCCGTATATAAGAACATCCAATTGAGTTGTTGATTAGACAGAGGATTGGGAGACTGTCTGAGGGTCCACCAGCCAAAGACCACATACTTTTAACAATGGAAACCAACACTGATTGGTTTAGTTCATGTTACTCCCCTTAACTCACCTATCATTGATTAAGGGGCTCAACACAACTCCTTTTTAAATATTTGTTTTGCCACTTGGAGGTCAAATGTGCTCTGATGACTATGACTAAACTCATCGATCATAATTTTTCGATTGTTACGGGCATCATAAAAGGGGACAGATAGAGTGTTACTAAATGTGTTGCATTCATGGATTCATTGTCTCTGTCCTTCCCCCCCAGGTATTATGAGTGCAATACTTAGAACACTCATCTCACATTCATATTTATTTTGTGCTATCATGTTTGTGCGTAGCCCAGATAAAACAAGAGCTCTGGGAAAACAATTCTCTGAAATCAGGATCTCACATTTTGTTTCAATTTCAGATTTTTTAATTAAACAAATATTGAAAACAGTCACATAACATCTTTCTTTTCCTGCTTCGTTTAGTTCCGTCTTTGCGTTCCTAGTTATTTTCTCATTTAGCACAAACACTTCTACCTCTGATATGAAACACCACTTAAAATACATTTGTAATTCTGGGCTTAGAACGAATGAACCAGCCAGGTGTTTCCTGCCTGGTTCATGTCAAATCTTGGATAAGATAAATCAGTTAATTTATACCTGGGTTAAAAGACAGTGTGATCAGCACAAGATCAAGACTATACTCATAAAATAAAATAAAATAATAAAATACTTCACTAAATAATTTACGATATACACTATACAGTATTTGATATAGTCACTATAATCATTCTATATGATTCTCACAGGAGAATGAGCAACATAAATTATGTATATTATTATTATTAGGTTATATTATCATCAGTGTGTGTGAGATTTTACAACCTCAACCATCTAGCTGAAACCATGATACATCCTAAATTGACTATCTGACCACATTGGAGTACAATCTGTTGCTGGAACAAATGTATTTAGTTGTTGAGCACAAACTCTGCCATAGGAGTGGCTCCTGAATGATTTATTGGCCATAAAATTCATTGATCACAGCTCTTCAGAATCATGTATCTATCTGAGCTGAGAACTAACAGCGTGGCCGCCGGGCACGTTTGTAGCCAAATATTCTCTAATTTTTTGTGGTAATTTAATTAGTCCAGAAAGAATGTGATTAATCAAATCAATTAGATTGCGCCATGAAAACATAAATCATGTTTCCCCAGTCTCATTATCAAGCTCGGGTTGAACGTATGTGAGTGTGCAAATGTGTGCATGTCCAAGTGAGAAAGAGAAAATGTAGGCCCATCCTTCGGAGGCAACCATTTTATCTACAGAGGGTATCCATGTGTGTTTCTGTGTGTGTGTGTGTGTGTATCTATAATTTGGCGTGTACAGCAAGTGTTCACTACAGAGTAGCTGGAGAGGAGAAAGAGAGGGGATAAACGTTTACAGGCTGCAATTATGGGTAATTTTCCAACAGCAGCAAAATTAAAGCTCCCCAAAACAAAACAAAGAGGGCAAATTTACTCCCTGGACAAGTCTGATGCTCACAACAGAGAGAGAGGGAGAGAGAGAGAGAGGGATGACTGCTTTAGGCAGCTCCTATTACACAAATATTGACAAGTGATGTCCATCATCTTATTGAGTGAGTTTATCTTTTTGTTAGGCTTCTACAGGGAGAAGCTTTATTTGGTTGCTATGGCATCACCATGATACACTGTACCATAATAATAATCACTCATGTTTTTATATTGAATAATCAGACTCGATTTGAAAACAAACACGAGTTTAAGTAGATAGGGTCAACTGCTCAGAGCAACGGGGAGTGTGATAAGGAAATGAAGAAGCGAATGCAGGCAGGGTGGAGTGGGTGGAGAAAAGTGATCTGTGACAAAAAGTGAAAAGAAACGTTTACAAGAGGGTTGTGAAACCAGCAAATCTTGTTTGATTTGGAGACGGTGGCACTGACCAAAAAACAGGAGGCAGAGTTTAAGATGTTGAGATTCTCGTTGGGAGTGACGAGGATGGACAGGATTAGGAACGAGCACATCAGAGGGACGACACAGGTTGGACGTTTTGGAGTGAATATATTGGTAGAAGGATGCTCAAGTTGGAGCTACCAGGCAGTAGGCAAAGGGGAAGACCAAAGAGGAGATTCATGGATGTGGTGAGAGAGGACATGTGGATAGTTAGTGTGAGAGAAGAAGATATAGAGGACAGGGAGAGATGGAGGAGGATGAGTCCCTATGGAGACTCCAAGAAAAAGCTAAAACAGGAAGCAAAAACAGGCGGTAAAGCAAAAACAGGAAGAAGAAGAAGAAGAAGAAGATAGCTTTCTGAAGCATTTCTAATAGCAAACGCTGAATTAATTGGTGTTTTGTTTTTGGCCACTCAGATGCTTTAGAATGAAGCTGCGAACACAACATTTAATAATAATCAGCAAGCAGGGCAGGTTTGTCCTTCAGATTTCTGTGTGGCTCTTAAATGTTACATGGAATGTAAGCATTTTATTTTGAAATTCTATGTAATGGGAGTACGTGCTCGTCAGTTCTCCATATTTACTTCCACTTTAGAATGATTGTTTGTTCATTGCATCATCATGCCGAGAAGTCAGCGCAGTGAACGCAGCCAGAATGGGTGTTCGATGACTGAGAATACGGTGCTAAGGTGCGTTTTTGTTTGGTTTGATTGCTGGCAGCTCATAGGACAACTATCTCCATGAAAAACACGGCTAAAGGCAGCTAGCAGGAATTAGGTTTATGTTTATGTATTATGTTGTGTTTTTGCACTTTAACCAGGAAAACAGAAATGGCATCTTTAACCAAGCCTGAACATTTCTTGCATTTTTTTGGGATTTACAAGCAAAAAATGTTGAAATTTGTCCAGTCTAGCAAGGGTAAAAAAAAAAAAAATCCTTTTTAAAAAAAAAAAAAATAATAATAATAATCCTGCAACCCAGACAATGATCAATGAAATCGAATTGATTATCATCAACTGATCAATTAATTTCCTGTTGCTGTGTTCATCTGCCATTGTGTCACTGGATACTGTCAAGTGCACAAACATAGAGCAATGTTAAAGAAGTATTCTTGGGCAGTATAACAGCCCTCTGCAGTGTGGAAGGGATATGGAAATGCCACCACGAGAAACACTATGGGGTTGAGAAACTTTGTGTTACCTTGCAGGAGAGAGGAGCTGATCAGTTTTATCCATAAACAGGCTAATTTTGTGCCTTTGGAATTTAATGACAAACATCATTTGACCAATCACAAATGAAGCTTATGGACCGAAATAAAATTAAGTAAAAGAAGCTAAGAGCTAAGGCAGAAAATAAGAACCCTCTGTGGGTTTTTTTCTACCAGTAATGTGGTCAAATGATCCATTGTTAAAGCAGAGCATATTGATTAGTGGAATCTTTGTGCCGTTGGTTTATGAGGTTTTCATGCATGTGAGGATTTGTTGTTTAAGATATTGAATAATAATTAAACAATAATTAAATAATTATAGTTATATCATAAAAAATGAAATGTCTTCCAAATGCAGGTAAATTCGGTCTCATGTTTTCACCAGCCACCTCTGAGGAAGAGAAATAATAGACAGTGAAGTCAGGTAGGTGTGACTCATCCTGTTCTGAGAATCACCAGAGCTGAAATTATAGGATGGTATGCATATCAATGAGAACTGAGCTACCACGACGACTCCCAATAATATGAATATTTCTCCCAACACGTATGCCTGTTTTACTGATTTTGTTTTCATACTTTGCTGGTGGGGAGCACGTCAGCACTTTTCACATGCCGAGGATATGCAGCCGTGTGAAATGGTGTAAGCTTACAGCAGTGCTTTTGAGTGAAACTCTCCTTTAATGCTCCATGTGTCTCCCAGATCGAGGTGAAAGCAGAGAGCAGCCGTTGTGCAGGAAAGGGCTTAATTAAGCAAATCTCACAGTGTAAAAGCTCGGCTCCCTTCCTCGCCTTTCGTATCTTTTCTTTCCTCTCTTCTCCTCTTGCACCCGAGGCAACTTTTATAGTTGATGTTGTTTCCAATGACACCAGAACGACCATCATTAAAAGACAGCCAGCATATACCCCATAGTAATCCCATCAAAAGGAAACAGGGTAACAACCTCTGTCTAATCCTTCATTACCCTGGCTCCTCCCCTCCCATCCTGACACCCCCCCTCCCCCTGACCAAAGCACCAGTAATTAGCTTTGCACTAACGAGTTGCCAGAGGTAGCAATAGTTTGTGAGAGCCGCAACAACTCATGTTAAAGTTCAAAAACGCTGTTGGAACGGTGGCATAAATCTGTCTATTAGTCAGTATCTGCCAAAACAGTTGTAATAATGGCAACGATAACATTTTTGTTTAAATTTCAGAAATCTTTGTAGCTATGAAGAATGGAGTTGCTTGTGTTGTGAATGACTCAAAAAATGAATAGGAATTATTTAGAAAATACAACTTCTGATCTCCAAAAATCCAAGATGCTGTGAACAATTTTGGTTCACTAGGCTACTGCATGTGTGCCAAGAAAAATGGAAATTATAGATGTTTATAATTGATTGTAATAATTGCTTTGATATATATTGTACATGATTTTTACACACAATTTTATATGTATCTGTTAAAGTGTCCGTATCTGATGAATAAAAATAATATGAACTGACTCTGATGTGACAAAGCACTATGGTTGCGCTTGCAGTGTTCTTTCTCTCTGAAAGCGTGTCTCTATTTTCACATGGAAATGAGCAGGTTTTACCACCTTATTCAGAGTTGTTTAATGTTAATGTTATCTTATTTTGAAAGGCACATGTTAATAGCCATCGACACTGTTTAAACAGTGTTTACAATGTGGAGAGACGGGGCATCTTGATTAACATAAGGATAGCACAAAGCTAAATCACAAGCGATAGCGCCCTTTTATGGTCTCAGGTAGAGACAAGGCAGAAGTAAACAATCAAAACCGAATGGATTTGGATGTATTTATACTCAGTCTACACAAAAATATCTCAAAAAGGAAATTGGTATAAACATTTTGACACATATGATGACAGACATGAATGACTTTGGTGATCATCCGACTTCCCCCCTACTGTCTCCACAATTATCCGATGGACGGTCATTAAATGTCATATTTATATCCCTCAGTATGAACTGTAAATGTGATCGATTCTTTAACTTTTCGTGTAGTGCCGTTATCAGATCAAACTTTTGATTACCTGCAACACTGGAGTTATTCCCATCAGTCTTAACTGTTAAATACTGTGGTTAATGCTAATCAGCAGGCATTAGCATCCACTAAATTGAGAGAATGAACATAGTAAACAAGTTATAGAGCTCTGGAATAAGACATCTTCAGTGATTATTTACTTAATCGATCAGTTAATTGAGATATCAAGAGAGGGTTAATCAATACAACCTAATGTGTTGATACAGAAGCCTCATGCTGACACGACGGGACAAGTATGACTTCAGACACATGATCAACTGTCTTTTTCACACACACACACACACACACACACATAAAGAACAGGTTGGACTAGCAAATGAATCTTAACGTCAGCAGATCTGATAAGAATAACTTAACACCATAACTCATGAGTTCATAAGTCTGACAGGCCAACATTTTAAAATATGTGTATGTGTATGTGTATGTGTGTGCGTTCATGTGTTTGAGTATGAGTGTGCGTGTGAACGCACACTGAGACGTGGGCGTGCAGGAATGGAGATTACAGGAATGCACCATATATTGTCGGTCAGCTTGAGTGACACTTTCATCAGAATGAACAAAGTCATAGGAAGACAATGAATCCACAAACGAGTTGAACTAAAGGGTAAAACAGCAAGAGAGGTCAGCAGCTTTCACGGCAGAGGATCATGAAACGGGAAAATAATAATGCTCTTTGTGTGCACATGTATATTTATGAGGTGAAACACAGTCTCTACAGAGCCAACCGATTTAATACGGGTATAGTCTCCCAAATATTTCTAAATTATACATGTGTTTATTGCATTTGTTTTCAAAGCCTTTGAAAATTAATGAGCTGAAAAGTATCCTCTGAGTGATGCAGCCAATGGAGGACAGCTCTTATAATTTTATTAAAGCTAATAACTAGAATAATTTGTCTGATGAAATGCCCCTTTTAAAGCTTAAAAATTTTAGTTTTAGTTAGATTTAGTGTACGTCGTGATATCTTCCCAACTAAATCACCTAGAAAAAAATGAATAAAACAAAGTTGTATCAGTAACTTTTAATTTCAGACAACTCCATGTACGTTTCCACAAGAAATGCAACCAATGTTTCAGAGAAGAAAACAAAGGGAAAGCCAAAACATTTTCCATTATGATTTTCATTTTTGTAACAGATACTCTTTTGTGTATAAATCACTGGTATGAATAAGCAAGGTCTCCAAATTGCAATAGCTATTTATTTGTGTGTAATGACTGACTGGAAAAGCTGGAAAAATATTGTTTTCACATACACAACCACCAAATTTTAATGTAAAGTAGTGTGAACCCACAGCTGAACCATCAGAATACACATTCAGCTTTGGACTGCAGTACATATGCAGTGACAATGCTTCAAAACAGACAATTTGCCTACACTTGTCAACTCAGAAATACCAAATAACCACAGGTGTCCTCCTCTCTGATGACTTTTTTGTTGTTGTTGTTGTGTAACAGCCAGTGCTCACATAGATAAAAAAAATCACACGTGAATCTAGTCAGAATTGGTCACCGGAGACACATTTGAGACGCACTCTGTAGACACAAATCTCGATATATCAGGATATAAGCAATTAAGTCTAAACGAGCCTTTGTTCACTCACGG
Source organism: Mola mola (assembly GCA_001698575.1). Classification (NCBI taxonomy): domain Eukaryota; kingdom Metazoa; phylum Chordata; class Actinopteri; order Tetraodontiformes; family Molidae; genus Mola; species Mola mola. The sequence continues at coordinate 13,670,586 of KV751319.1, forward strand.
TGATTATCGCTGTGCAAGTTGAACACTGTGCTGGACACTGTCCTGCTGCAGTGTCGGCCACAAAAAAATGCATAACTTCTGCTTGCCTTTGTCCTCTCGCGCACACCACCCTCTGGATTCTGTGTTAGAGGTGCACATGTTGGAGGCTGCCATGTTGCATAAAGTGCTGGTAGACACACAGTGAATGTGGAGAGAGAGATGGTGACAAACAGTACACGTTCCTGGCAGATTTCAGGACGGTGCACTAAACTTTATGAGGTCTTGGCAACTAACACACCCATTTAATTGACCCATTGCTCCCACTGTCCAATCCTAGTCCAATCTCAACAACAGCTAATATGCTGAAGTGGTGTGTTTACAGGACCAGGACAAGTCTGACAGCCAATACACACAAAGGTTCAGAAAGGCGTGTTGAATTTTTTTATACCCTAAAGCTGAAGACCCAAGAAGAGAGAAGCCGGATTTGGATAAAACAGGGTGGAATGTATCACCTTTATTTGTTCCCAGGTGAGATGCTAACTAGTGCTGGCCATTGCTAGCTTTTGTATGATGTTAGATAACCTCAACATTAGCAAAATTAACCGGTATATTGACAACCAGCTGCAAAAGAATATTGTTGTTCCTGCATATGTTTATCTTTCATGTGAATTGTCAAGACGTAGGACGTCTGATGCTTGCGTTGGGAGCCATGATCTTGTCCCTCTATTTTCATCGTCTCTTCACTCACAATACTCAGCCCTCAAATGTTACTGTGCATAATGTAGACCTTCTGTCTGCTTCTCTCTGATATTTTGGAGCAATTTTTCCACAAATGTAATATTATATCATTTGGAATTTTTCTCATTGATATAGATGAAAACTCTATATTTGACTTGCCGGGTGTGAAAGCTTGAGAGGCGTAGCAACAGTAACCAAATTTTGTAAAGTAAATGATTTTACATCCTATCTTGAGTTTTTTTGAGATTTGAAATTAGATCTGAAGAGTCTAAACCCTTAAAAAAACGTTTTGTAAAAATTGCATATTTCAATATTTTTTTTTCATGAAAAAATATCTTTGTGCCCTTAAAATGGCGTGAATTGTTATTGTTATCTGGGTTGTGGGGATCTAAAAATCAGCTTTTTTTAGTCCTGTCCTGTCTCTGCTTACCGCCTCACCCTCACCTGCAGCCAGAGAGCCAGAGGTCGTCTTCTGACTTTTAATCATGCATGTTTGAACCACACATTGATTTTGAGGAAGAAGAAGAAGACCTAAATGTATAACGTCAGCTACAAGTGGACTGTATCAGCCCACTTGTATGACTTCATTACATTTCCTGAATTTGGCATTTTTTACTTTGTGCTTTGCCTCTGACTTTAAGATGCACCCATCTGTTAAAACAGATCAAAGGACAGGAGTTTTAGTATCACCTTGGCAACCCGACTTACACCCCGCAGGTCCCCACGCCATGATTTACTGCTTTGGTAACATAGAGAAGGATCACATTCCTCTATATACTGATAAATCTCCTTTCACTGTCTCGCTGTCTCTTTGACTGGGCCCAGCTGATCTGTTCAATCACCCGGGAGCGCTGAGGCAGGACCCTGCACGAGGTGAATCACTCCATTTAGGCCCTCTGTACACCATTTGTCCTGCTCCTCTCATCCCACCAAGTCTCTGCGGAGAGTCTCACTCGGTCCATCATTGTTGACCTGACACTGCCACAAAACTATGAAAAATGGCTTCTTGAATAATGGTGTTCATATTCTTTCCTTTTTTTCTGTATTAAATATGCACTGACACTGACTGCATTTACTTTCTAAAGCACACACATTATCTGCTATGCAGCTGTCTCTAAACTAGTTTGCTCTGGTTTGGTTGCCGAGCTACTACTCAGTAACGTTCATATTTTGCACATTTTGACAGTTTCAAAGGCTCCGGGGTGCAAACAGGCACAGCGTTTCTGATACCAGCCTTGCAAACCGATGAGTAGCATCCGGTTGCTGTATGCAGACCCAGATCCCAGCACTTTCCAAACTTTTTTTCATGTGATTATCTCAGATTAACAGTTTGACTTTCATGCGTGTAAAGTGGCTGATAGGTGAGTCGGGTGCAGCCACAAAGAAAACCTGGTGCGCAGAATGAAGAGATGACAGAATTAAGATGTTGATTTGCATGAAAAGAACCTGAAAAACATTGTCTTTGTCCAAAAATTATGGTACACAATTACCCTATGTTCCCTATTGTTTCAGCCGCTGACCCGTGAAGGCTGGGATGTGACTGATGTCTGATCGCATTGTGTTGCTGCTCCTCATTTTTATTCAGTTTGGCCGGGAAATGTAGGGGAACTGGGCAATTATTTCTGATTTATCTATTTGGACAAATCCTGGCATATTGAGCAGTGCACCACAGTCTAGCTGAGGTTTGTGTCCTCATTATTGATACTCTCCATATCCTTGGCTTACTTCAAGCTTTGCCAAGATGTCCAGTTTGTGTTTGGGGCTCTATAGTGCATGACTGATTTTGAGACGTATAATTTTTAAGTCATGTAAATGAGTTCATGGGTGAGTGAGTCATTAAAGGAGGGAAAGCTGGCCTGATTTTGTCCACATTTTGTAAACATGAATTGTCCACTGCAGATGGGATATGATGACAACATCAATCTGTGGACTCAGGACTGTATGTTAACAGGAGATGGATGACATCCTAAATTGTCTCGAGCCCTGTGAGTGTATGGAAGCAGTGGTCTGTGATTTGTCAGAATTGTCAAAGTTAGAAAGGAGAGAGAAAAAAATAGTTATAAATGAATGTTTTGGGGTCAGTGGCAGTAGGCGATGTGAGGAGGGGTACAGAGAAAACTATCCCCCTTTTTAGCGAACTGAACAAAATGCACGAGCCCCATGTTAATCCCCCATCCTCTCACCAGCCAGTGTTGTTTATTTGAATGTGTTAATTTTGACTGCCGGACTGTTTGATCCTTTATCTGTTTGTATATTTATAGCCCTGACCAAGGCTGTGAAATATAGGTGATGGGTCAATTGTACTGTCCATGGTGCTGAAGTTGCAGACAGATTTTTAATTGAGAATTTTTCTTTCATTACAAACCGTTTTGTTTTGTGTCAGTAACATTCTCTAAACTATATCCTAAAAATACTAGGAAATGTATAGAGAGACCTGTGTTTGCATTTATTAAGGTCATATTTGCATTTGTTTGTAAATAAAAGTGAAAATAAGCATTCAGAGGGACCAGTACTTACATCTCCCTTTGAGTAAAAGTGAAGGCGACATAGGAGGGCGAGTTGTCAATGTGTGGTCATGTAGGGGTTAGGGGATACTAGGGTTTGGTTTGAGTACTCAGGTACCCAACAGGGAAAAAGAATACAAAATGAAAAAAGAAAGAAAGAAAGAAAAGGGTAATTACAAGTAAATGAACTCTTTTCAATGCCACCATTGTTTACTGCGACCTATTTAGGTATTGAGCTTATTTTTTTAAAGCAACACTAACTAAAGGAAAAAAGACTGATATATGGACGAATTCTAGACAGGGAATATCAAGATAAAGCTAATTTTTATAAAACCATATGTTCTAACCTTGAAACTTTGACCTTTCGAAATCAAAGTTATTTGGGGATTCGATTTTGACCCTCTACACACATGTATTGCAAATTGTTAGAAGCAAATTGTTAGAAGCAAATTGGTTGAGTTTTCCCAATAATGTATTGCTTGAATTTTTACCTTAATGTTAACAAAATTTTTCACAATTTCCACGACCTTTAAACAGTAAAGGCCAATAATGTAATCACTTAAAGCCAATTAAAAAAACAAAAACAAAATAAGTAAGTGAATGTGCAGTACAAGCTATTTAGGACCAGTGTCCTATATTGCTAGGACATCTTTCACTTCACATTATAGAATCATCGCATCGCATCAGAGAACAGCTAATTCATTCTCACACAATGTTTGCAGATTAAGCACAACATCAGACACTGACCCCCACTCACTATTTCATTTCTATCACCTTATTTGCCTGTATATTCTTTTTATTTAAATCTGTTATTTCTGCCCAGTTACAGACAAAGATTAGGTTACACCAATATAATTACTATGAAAATATTTAAGAATTAAATAGAATTCTTGTTTTCAACCTTTTCCATTTCTTATCTAAACACAAGTAGCACAACATTTTTATCTAACAAAATAATCAGCTTCAACACATTTTTGGCATTTAGTCTTTCAAAAACAGCATTTCCTTGAGTGTCTGTTTATCATCCCTTCATAAGAACGAGTACAACATTTTTAAAGTTTTCTGTAGCATGTCAGCCGTTTCTTAGTGTAAAAATGTGCAATGGATGCCAACATTATTTAAGGAAGCAAACTTGTGTACATGTACAATTCTCTCGCATCTGATGTCCTCAACATGCTGCAAACTATTCCTCATGTTTTATTTTCAATTAGATACAAACCAGATCTCTTTCCTCGTCCCCCATTCCATTCCCCTGCGCCACACACCCATCCACCACCCTCAACAGTAAACTGGCACTGTCTGACATGCAGAGCATGTGTAATATTCTTGCACATGGAGTGGCCCATTCAATTAATTGTCAGGCAGGGAGCTGCTCATCCAGTCAGCCAGTGAGGCCAGCGGCCAGGGAGAAAACATTCTTCAGGAGCCAATCACTGCCATACCTGTCTTGTAGCTACGACTGTGGCCCCTCAAATCCCACACTGTGGCTCTGATAGGCCTCTGTGTTCCAAATGAATCGTCATTAGTCATGCCAAACTGACACGCACACAAACATCAGAACCCCTCCATCTTCTCACCTCCTGAGATTCAGTTATGATCACCTGCAGGTTGGTTTGTTCGTGACAACATCAACTCCATCACTGCATGCAGTTATTTGGAAAAGGTACAATGGGTTCATTATGTCCAGTAAAAAAACTGTTTCAATTTTTACACCTTTTAAACAATAAAAGAAAAGAAAACATCATCTACATATAGTGATATTTTTATAGTGTATTTGTCAAGCTGCTATTCACAGTTGCAGATTTCAGAATATTAAAGTGTTCTCAAATATCAGTACGTATATCAAATCCCTGCTCTGTCATCTTTCGACTTTAAATCTAGTCTACTATACGCTGAACAGTGGCAAGTTTCAAACAATGGAGTAATTGAGCCAGATACAGATTCCAAGGAAGAAGAAGAGCTACTTGTACAAGGTCATCTACATGTTGATGATTTAGGATTGGTTCCATGAGCTGCAAGCTCCAAGAAAAACATCCACATCAAACAATTGTGTTACATTGATGCCATTTAGTAGTATATTTTTCACCCCTTGGGGCACACATGGTATTGCAAAATAAGATGGGCCAGCTTGTTGATTAACATGCTAATTCTGATTGCTATCTCCACAGTTTTAAGCATGGCATCACAACCATTCTGTGTTTCCATTATGTTGAGGCTGAGGTTAGTTCATTACTTGAACATTTTAACTTGAAATATTGACTGAATCGTACAAATTGTCCCTGGAACAAAGTCTGTTTTTCTGGTAAGTTAGGTCATTTTGGTTGTCCGATTGATGTCTTGTTGATGGAATGATTCACATCAAGAGTTACAAGGCATGGGGACTGCACTATTTTTAGACGTGTGTTACATCCCTGTGACTCACCAGTGCCACTAGTTTTTTTAAAGAAATCCTACGCCAGCAGTGACCACATCATCATCGGTGCGCTGGAGGAGCTGCAAGGTGCCTTCATACACAATAACACCCGAGCACTTGAACACAAGCAGAGCTAAATCTGTTGTACTTAAGTCTGGATTCTGCGTCAATGCGTTGGAAGCTGTTTATAGAGGACAAGAAAACGTGTTTGTGTATGCGTGTGTAAATGTGCAAATATGTTCGTTCTTTTGAGCCAACCTTCTTTTCTGAAATAAATATGCACAGCACAGACACTGTTTTTACTTAGGCAAAATATACGGCATTGCTGGATTGCTGGTGAGAAAAACATCTATCATTTCTGCTTATGATTAATAGTTGTCCTGGGGATGGCTGTTCTGCAAAGAGAAGTGGGGGGGGGGTGCAAAGTGAGGGATGAGAGGGAGGAAAGATAGAAAAAACATAAAGTGGTGAAACAAAGAGGAAAAAGGGGGGAGAGAAATAACTTGTGTTCAGAGGTCTGAAATGGTTAAACAGAAAACTGAGTTCAGAGATTTGTAAATGTCTCATGTTGTGTTACAATTCTGTGTTAAAACGGGCTGATGAATAAAGCCTGTCAGGAGGGTAGTGTCAGCAAAACGATGAATCACAAACCACAATGAATTATGAATTATGTTGTAATTGGAGTTTTATCCCCATTTTTTTTCATTTCCATTGTTCCTTTAAAAATACCAACACTCAAATGCATTAGTTTAGACTTTAGTTAGTTTTAGAACTTTGACTTAGACCTTCTGTGTTCCGTGTTGCCGTGTTTTAATCCCTTACTATCATGGTGGTGACGACGTTAACTAACACAACCAGACACAGAAATTAAAAAAAACCCTGACCACGATTGAACAAGTCCTCCAAACTGAATGAAACAATTTTTGTTATTTCTTTCCCAAATAACAAATGGGAGCATTTTTTAATCAAGGTTGCAATTAACAACTATTTTCATTATTAATATTTTCCTGATTAATTGAATTGTCTAACTCTGTACGGACTCCGTCCGTACGGCCTGTACGGACTGATAAGGGCGTTTTGTAAAGCTAGCATTTTCCTGTCCATTTTAGCCTCTCGCCCACACGCAAAAGGCAATTTAAATCACTAAAAATGTTTCATTTTTTTATGATTACATTGCACCTCAGTTTGTGCATGCAACAACGGCATGCAACAATGGCAGACATGTGCTGGTTCTATGCAGAGATATTTTGCAAAATAGGAACAGAAAAAAGCTGTGAAACAGCACATATTTGATATATTTGCTTTACAAAAAACTGAAACAATTAATCAACAATCAAAATCTATTTTTAAACAGATTACTACAGTTGTTGTCTGACCTGCTGCTACCACTATGGCTGAGGTTTAGTTATTTGCAGGCAAGGCAACAAACTCTATCACTTCTGAAAGGACTTATTTTCCAAAAGGTCGAGGAAAATCATATTCATGATCTGCTGTCAGAACATGAACTGGTCCTGTGTCACAACTGCCCATCCAACCATTTCAGCCACCTCCTGAACAGATTATGAGTCTGACAGCATCAACAAGCCACTTTTATGCCGCGCTTCAGATGGCTACCATCCCAAGTCACCACATGCTGCCTGCACACTCAGAGATCATTCTGTATTTTGTAATAGGATAGAAACAACATTTATATAACTCTCTATGGGATGTGTAGCCCTGAGCCCTTTGTAACTCATCATAAATAAGCACCTGATTCTGACAAGACTATTGCTTGAAGAGACTAATGAACCATCATCAACCATCACAAAGGTCATTGTCAGGAATTGCAAAGACAACTGCATCATCTGCAAACAGAAGTGTGCCAGCCTTAAAGTCACTGGTGTCATTTATGTATGAGGCAAAAAGTCTTGGAGCGAGTGCAACCCACCCCACATTTTTAAGAACAGATTACCTTAAAGCACATTATAAAATTCAATCCTGCTACTATTTAAGTAGTCGAAATCTACAAAACAGCTAAAAAAAAAAAAAAAAAAAAAACCTCCTTTCTTGTATTCTAGCATATTATAGACAAAGAGTATATTTGTTCAATGCAAGCTCTACTCATCTGAACACCATCATCTACTTACAAACCGAGTGTGTAATAATAATGATAATATTAATAATACAGTTGCCCATGACATACATACACACAACTGAGACTCATTCCCGAACAATTGAAAGGAGATCTAGGATCATTATTTAAGGAATGAGTTAATGGATAGATGACTGAATGAATGAATGAAACAGACAGAGGTAACAACACTATACTCAAAACAAATAAAGAAAAGATTAAGTAAAGCTGGCAATAAAACTAAAAATAAAAATTTTCTAATTTTAAATCGGTCAGAATCTCAAATGGTGCGAGAACCTAAGTACTGAACAAAGGGAATCCTGCTGCTTACTAGCTTCTTTCATACTTTAAAGTCGACCTGAAATGAAAAACTGTAATTTTAACCCATTTAGATCACATCCTCAGTCATATTGTCGCCTATTAAACAATATACGGCAAAAAACTGAAAAAAAACCCAAAACATTTCTTTCTATTTCTTAATTAAAATCCGTTTTTCTTTTTCTTCCGGTACAACCACATGTAACATGAAATTACAGATTGAGGAAACAATTATCCCAGTCAGTTTGGCAGCTACATGCAAGAAATAAAGAAACAAATTTGGTTTACTGTTTCATTTAGAATACCTTCAGTAACATAGATGGAGAAACCATTTAACTCCTTTTGGGCCTCACTTATTTACCACACCAAAACAATGGGTTTATTATCAGCTGTCCATTCCAGGAAGGTTTATGATTCCTTGTAAATCCAACATTCCTGGTGGAGGATGAACCACTGTACCACTGATTACCACTGTAATCTCTAAATTTCTTTTTTGTATCTAAGTATTACTTACAAGTTCATTAAGCAGAATTTGGCACTCACTGGGGGGAAGGGGTGTGGATTATATATATTGTATGTATTTCTCTCTGGATATTGTCTTAAGGTGAGTATTTTCTGAAACTGAATAATCGGCCCCCATCTGCTTGGAAGGTCAAAATCAACACTGACTTGTTATAAAATCGATTTCATAGCTGTTTCACCTTTTTCTTGTTTTAATTAACATAGTGAGGAAATTTTGATGTTGAAGAGATCTGCAACATATTTGACTTGATTTGCTGGTGGCAGCTAAAGTAGGACTGGTTTTGTTTAGGCAGCTAAAAACACTACGCTTAATGTCATCATCTTGTTAAAATATTTAAAAATCAACACTGACTGTTTTCATTTTTTTTTTTTAAACAAAATTCAATTTGTTTTTAACAAAACTACTGTTGTGTGTTATTGTGGCCTGAAACGAAACACATTTGAGCCAAAACACAGAGTCAAACACATTCGTAGCAATTTCAAAACAAGAAGAAATCTGTCTATGAACATACGCCAGACAACAACAACTTTTACAATGGTTTTTAATTTCTCCTTTTTTTACATAAGAGATATTTTAAGTGAATGTGTTCAACCTTGAGTTCACCTTCTACCCCCTGTGGCTGATGGTGTCATTCCTCAACGATGTGTGAGCTTCATCATGTAAACTGTGTGTCATTTAGTTCTCAAAATGGAAATTGCTGGCCGCAGGGCTGCACACACACACACACACACACACATACATTCATTCCTGATGTCCATCTACCATCACATGTGCGTGTGTCAGGGTGCCATCTGCTCTGGTGTTGAGACGGTTAAAGGCAAACAAAGGACACAATGCAAATAATGTAAATAGCCTTCTCCTTGTCTCACTGTTATTTTGCGTGCATGTGTGTGTGTGTGTGTGTGTGTGTGTGTGTTTGTGTGTGTGCGTGAATGTCCCAGAGTGTGTCTATGTGAAATATGGGTGCATGCTAATAAGATGCCACATGGATATGTAGGTCACGTCAACCTATTTTCTGCAAGGCTTACACCCCCTTCCATGTAACATACACACATGTACTAGAGCATGCTGGCACACATGCAAAATACACACACAGTGACTGTAAAGCAAAACAAAACCGCCCCAAAAATCCCTCCTTACTTCTTCAAACACCCGGTTTTAGTTTGAGCCACTCTGAGTGAAGCTGAGGTAGAAGGAAGTGAGAGGGAGGGATGCTACATTCCTCAGACACACAAAAACACGCGCACACACTCTCCGGGATGCCTTTCTCATATAACTCAAAAAGCCCTGGTGAGCATCTTGCAGAGCCTCCACCTCAATGTGGAGCCTACAGTGGCATTCCCCCAGCATCCCGTGGCGCTGGCTCGGTTTTGATTTTACTCTCCATACCGGTGCACGCTGAGACAAAAGCTTCAGTTTGCCGTCTCATTTTTTCCTTTATCTTTCTTTTTACAGTGCAATTTAAAGCAGGAGCGGGGTTCATGCAGGAGACAGACTCCTGTGGGTCTTTCTATTGAGATGTTTAAGTGCAAGGAAGAAGAGAGTAGGTAGAGGTGGAGAACCAAACAATACCTGCATCCTCTCCTCTCCTGACAACACAGGCAGCTTTAAATTCAACCTCCCACCGTGGCTATTTTTGGAGCCTACAAAAATTAGTAAAAAATTCATACGGAAGTGTCTCCTGATCTTCTCCTATGTGCTTTCCTGTGTCTGTCCCGCTCCCTCCCACAGTCTCTGTCTGCCAGTCAGCTGGTGTAGGTGTTAAGAGTGTTAAGAATGGCTGTTTATTTTCTGTGTGGTATTACGCACATCACCGAGCCCTCCACTGCGCCCCCCCCGCCCCGCCTCCTCTATACACTGACAGGATCACAATACGATCTGCCTGCCCACCCTCGCACGACACACACCTCCAGCTATCGTGTCAGCTACTCTGTCCCCTCAGTGACCCCGTCTCCGCATCGCACACAGTTAAGCCAAGTTAGTCAAATGTACAAGCAGCTGACAAGTCCGCTGGAACAAAACGCAGCTGACATTGCATTAGTCTCACTCTATTGTCTCCATAAACCCGTCGCTGCATTTTCATAAATACCAATCATACTTCTCGGTGCTTGGATATTGCTCTGATTGATTTGTGGTATAATTTCAGGTGCTGAAAAGGAAACAAAGTTGAATTATAGCGATAACAACTAAAGTGAAGAGCTCAAATGGCTGTAAAAGTTGCAGGTTTCATTTCCTTTCCCCGTGTGACGGTTTCAGTGGTTCCATCACTGATGGCTTGTGTTGTGAAGCTCCGGGAGTGAATGATGTTTATAATAGCACCAGTTCTCTCTTGTAGGGCACAGAGGAGCAGACAACCGTCTATCCCTGACTCCCTGGTGTGACAACCCCCATTACCCGTCTGCTTAAACCCCATCCCCCCCTGCAATGCACACACACACACACACACACACACAGGCACACACAGACACACAAACAGACATACACACACACACACACACACACACACACACACACACAGACACAGAGCCCCTCGGGGCAGTGGGAGGTCACAGTACTCCACGCTGCCAGGCAGTGGTGTACAGGGACGCGTGGGAGACATGCAGCAGAGACAAACTGTGATGCAGAATGTCTGCACCCGCTAGTGTGGGCACGCATGTTGGCAAGCATGCTCATGTGCATGTTCTGGAGCAGAGAATTTTAACAAAACGAGGCACAGAGAGAGAGAGAAAGAGTAAGGGGTGGCGGTGGAGAGAAGTGATATTGCAGAGAGAGGCTAACGGATAAACGGATAGTGGGGATGGTGGAAGAGGAGGAGGAGGAGGAGGAGGAGGAGGAGTGACTTGGCATTCCATGTTTTCCGCGTGTTTACGGTGTGGTGGCTGCTTTCACGCCGATGATGCAATTTCACTGCCTGCCTTCCAGTCGCGAGGCAGCGCGTGTTCCTCTGCCACCTCTGCCACCGCCGGCCCGGTCATTATCAAAGTGGCACAGAAACAGATAGCTACCACTCTGACGCCTTGCTGCTGTATTCCTCAACACTGTCACTGTGATCCGTCTTTGTGTCGGAGGAAGGTGAAGCAATATATTGTGTTGGTGGGGAAGTAGGGTTTTCGAGCATTGTGGATAATGGGTAATGCAAGGATGGAGTGAACCGGCACAGGATGATGACCAGATGTTTGAGTGTCACTCTGTTGGGTCGGGTCTAGCTTTTTGTGGCTCAAAATATAAGCAGCAAGCCACACTGGAAAAATACAGAGCAATTCTTCATAACAGCTATCACCCAAGAAATAATGGAAGCCTATTGGTGTTGCTATTACAGCCATGAAATTCCTTTCATGGCTGTGCTCTAGTGAAAGCAGTACTGTCACTGAGGTGGTCCGTGTCTCTCTAACGTGCTGAAAGATTTCTCTTTATATCTCCTTTTCTTTCTTTCTCTCAACCTTAGTTTCCTGTCAGCTGTCTTCTTTCTGTCAAAGTTTTTCAGTCAAATAACTGTCCCCTCCTGCACTGTCTCTCAGTGTCTCACTCCCTCTCTATGCGGCCCCTTTCCTCTTCCATGTCTGCAGAGTATGATGAAACATGGCTGCTAACATGACACTCTCTCTGACTGTGTTAGGATAGGGACCCTCACCCACACATAGACAAATGTGTTGCCTTCCTGTGTGTGTGCGTGTGTGTGCGGTGTATGTGTGTCTATGAGTATGTTTTTGCTGCGGGGGGGCTGTGCCACTTCCCACAGAAAGAAAATTCATGAGAACATTGACCACCATCTCCATCTCTCTCTCTCTCTCTCTCTCTCTCTCTCTCTCTCTTTCTTTGCCACTGCACTTCTCCCTATTCTTTGTCACCCCTCCCCGCTCTTTTTCTGCCTCTTAAAGGTACAGGGAGAGAATTAAAGATGAAGAAGAGCACAGTTTTCAAAATACACAATTGTGTGCCTCCCCAGAATGCACCTACAATTTGTAAAGAACACAATTTTAAAACAGACCAAAAGCAAATCCACAGCCATGTTCTCACTCACACTGTGCGATTAAAGTGATCGTGCACATGTATTGCATGCCACACTGCAAGATGGATCTAATAAAATGTTGGCCACAGTTGTAATAAATTTTGACATGTCCGCTTGAATACCAAATTCCAGAAGAGACACGATATCATTGTGTGTACGCTGTCATGTTAGCCAGTGCATTTCGTGTTGCAGTGGTTGACATGGTAAAATTTGGTTTCAGTAGCTCTCAGTTGGTGGTTGGTGGTTGCATACTGTAATCTTTTCAGAATAACCAACACATTTATCATCAATGCCAAGTTTTGTCAGTGACCAGCTAAAATCAGTGTATTCCATGCTAGCTATTCCATTTAGTGTCATGTGCTGACCATAACTGATTTCACCGACGTGATAGAGCTGCCGCTGTGGACCTGTACTTTAGTTAGGACCAGTAGTCAGAGATACAGCTCCCTGCCCTTCCACAGGCCTTTGTGGAAAGGCCAAAGCAGAGTGAGCACTCCTCCCTGTAGCAAGTACTCCCCAGGGTACAGAACAGAGCAAGCATCAGTGACAACAGAAATGACATTGAATAAATCAAACACAACATAGAATGGAGGGTATGCGTTCCCAGGCATCTCGCAGAGGAAGCTGGAAGAGTAGGCCGGTCGAAGCAACCAGTCAGCCGCTTATCACAAAATAATAATTTTCCATTCCACTCCTGATGGTTTCTCCAGTTAGAAAACTTGGAAGAGCTGATGTGCACCTGGACCTGGATGTGGACCTATGGCGCTGGATTTATTGGCATTGTTATGGCACATGATATTGAAATCCCATCTTTCTGGATCGTGTTTCAGGATAACAACATGTCCCCTTGTGTGTTTTAAATACAGTAGAGTTTTTTGTCTAAACACCTGGTAAAGTCTCACCTGTTCAGGTTCATTTGACTGTCAGCTGCTTTACATAAATGGCATGTGCAAGTTAAATCAAATCAAATCAAATCAAATCAAATTTTATTTGTATAGCCCGAAATCACAATTTACACATTATCTCACTGGGCTTTGACAAACTGTACAGATGTGACATCCTCTGTCCTTAGACCCTCGAACCGGGTGAGGAAAAACTTAAAAAACCCTAAACAGGGAAAATAAGAAACCTCAGGAAGAACCACAGAGGAGGGATCCTTCTTCCTAGGACGGACAGACGTGCAATAAATGTCACTTGTACAGAACACAAAAACATGATAACAACAATTCATTTAGAATGTATAAAACATCCATGAGTCCCAGAGTCTGTGGATTCTATGAGTCCGGATGTATGGAAAGTCTAGTGATCCAGACGCAGGTGGACTCTGTTGGTCCAGGAGTCATTGTACTCCATGTAGCAAGATCTGGGTGTTGCTGAGTCCAAGAGTATGTAGAATCTGTAAATCCAGGGATATGTGAAGTGTAGTGGTCCAGAAGCAGGTGTAGTCTATTGATCCAGAAGCCATTGTGATCTGTGGGTCCCGATTTGCACTTGGAAATCCAGCCTAGGATCCAAGTCACAGGATCCAAGTCACAGGATCTCCTTTCCTAATGTGGCCAGGAGGCATCAGGCAGGACCACAGCAGCACCTCCCACCGCGACCTAGAAAAACCTGCAGGATGGTAAAGCACAACGACTCCGGGGAAGAAGTAAAGTTAGTGTAAGGATATGGACATTTACAGGAGCAGAGAAGGAGTCGGAGTCAGAGGGGGGAGAGAAGAAAGCTCAGTGAATCATGGAGTGTTCCCCCAGCAACCTAAGCCTATAGCAGCATAACTAAGGGCTAGATAGGCCAGCCTTAACTATAAGCTTTATCAAAAAGGAAGGTTTTAAGCCTACTCTTAAAATCAGAGAGTGTGTCTGCCTCCCGTACCAAGACTGGAAGATAGTTCCACAGGAGAGGAGCTTGATAGCTGAAAGCTCTGCCTCCCATTCTACTTTTGGAAATTCTTGGGATCACCAATAACCCTGCATCCTGGGAGCGTAAGGTTCTGGATGGGCGATAGGGTACTATGAGCTGTTCAAGATAAGATGGTGACTGACCATGAATAGCTTTGTAGGTGAGAACAAGGATTTTAAATTCTATTCTAAATTTAACGGGGAGCCAGTGCAGAGAAGCCAGTATGGGGGAAATATGGTCTCTGATATTAGTTCTAGTCAGTACACGCGCTGCTGCATTTTGGATTAACTGAAGAGTTTTTAAAATTTTGTTAGGGCAACCTGAAAATAAAGAATTACAGTAGTCCAGCCTGGAAGTAACAAACGCATGAACTAGTTTTTCTGCATCTTGTTGAGACAGGATGTGCCGGATTTTAGCAATGTTACGGAGGTGAAAGAAGGCGGTCCTTGAAATCTGTTTAACATGTGATTTAAAAGACAGCTCCTGGTCAAAGATAACACCCAGGTTTCTGACAGTGGTGCTGGAGGCCAAGGCAATGCCATCCAGATTAACTATGTTGCTGGATAATGAGTCTCTAATGTGTTTGGGGCCCAGCACAATGACTTCAGTTTTGTCAGAGTTTAACATTAAAAAGTTATGAAACATCCAGTTTTTAATGTCCTTAAGACATGACTGTAGATTAGCTAACTGATGGGTTTCATCTGGCTTCATTGATAAGTATAGTTGTGTGTCATCTGCATAACAGTGAAAATGTATGGAGTTAAGAGGGTAACTGATACCTTTCACCCATTAAGGCTTTTCTGTTGTCAACTGAAACATGCGTAACCGTGTTTTTAAAGCTTCCAATAACTTATAACATGTTAATGAGGCGGCTAAGCAAGAATGATATGTGAGATGGATTCTTTTTTAATTATTTCTTTCATGTGTGGTGGCAACCTGTATCTACGGAGGAGACGCACAAAAGCAGCGAGAGCCCAAGCTTTCTTTTATCGCTTTGTCTCCAATTACGCGAGCGCTGAAGAGCACAGAGTCTCTCTTCATCACAGCAGAGGCCTGCAGTAGCCTGTGGGTGTCAGATGGATGAAGCGAAGCGAGGGGCATTGGGGAGGGTGCCGGGTGTTTGGGAATGGCACAGATGAACTTGGTGACCAAGTGGAATGACGCAAATCAAAACAGACAATCAGACAGGAAGCCAGGCAGAGAGCCTAGGCAGCTGGTAGGTAGGCACGCAGACAGATAGTCAGAGGAGGAGACAGACAGACAGACACAATAACAGACAGGTTCATGTTTGGGATAACAAAGTGCTTTAAGTTATGTAAGCAGAAGCTTGCAGCTCCAAAAATATTCCGGCAGCTGTAGATATTTATCAGGCTGTCTGTATTATTTACTCTTTGAAATAATACCTTCTAAACTCATTTATTTATTGGCTATTGTGGCGATTTGTTTATTTTTGCAATCACAAAATAACTTCCTTTACATCCCCCCACTAAAAAATATCTCATAAATGTCTGAACTGGAATACACTCCAATCCAACTACAGAAGTGTTTCGCTTTCCTCTATTATAAGGGGAAATGTCTGTGAGCTTTCCAAAACCTTGAGACATGGGCTGGGCAATATATACAATACACACTGATTAGTTGAAGTGAATAACATTGATCACCTTGCTACAGTGCAAAGGTGTTCTGCGAAAACTTTGATCCTTCATTCATATCAATGCCACGTTACACCAATGATCTGCCCCGAACACCTTTGAAGATCAAGCATACCCCACATGATGACACCCCGGCAGTACAATGTATTCTGCAACACTAAAAAAACTGCTCAGATTATGCAAAAGATGGTCCGTGGAGGTCCCACTGTGTAACAGACTTGGCTTTTACCTGTCAAGACAGAGTCAAATGACCTGCGGGGTGTGTTGGTGGGGTCACATGAATTTCAGGATCAAGGGTTTTGCAGCAAAACTTTTTTCATTTTAGCAAGGTCGTCAATGTTGTTCACTTCAGCTTTCAGTGGTGTTTATGTTATGGCTGATTGGTGTGTGTCATTATTGTGATATGACAGTATATTTACAAATGGAGATCATCTGGGATTTTAGATATGGATATACTGTGTTATCTCTACATTACAGAAAAAATATGTAATTTTCTAAACCTATCTACCTGCTCTAATTTTGTTTCTAATGTTTAACTTCGCCCACTTCAGTCATTAAATCCACATTATGATAATTATTTATTAAAAATCACAATGCGTACCAATGTCAAGTACCAGTAGTCACCCCATAGTATTGTTGAATTATTGAATAAAAATATTGTGATATTTTTATTTTTGTTGCCCACTCATAGCATTTATGAAGA
>KV751319.1:13698911-13726086 GCA_001698575.1 Mola mola
ACTTCTGCTGATAGAGAACAAGTTATCGGGCTCCGAGGTCAGAGGATGTTCGCAGGTGAGTCAAGCTTTGTGCTGGTCCAAAGTGACAGGACGGAGTGTGTGTGTGTGTGTGTGTGTGTGTGTGTGTGTGTGTGTGTGTGAGAGAGAGAGAGAGAGAGTGTGCGCATTAACCCATGGCTAAAGCCACCCGTGTTTACAGGCCTATTGACACTGATTTGTTTTGACGGAGGAGCTGCCATAACAAAGCCAAGCAAATATAAACAGTTTGTGCAGTGGGAATAAGCTTGAAAGAAGCAGCATCAACGGTGTGTCGTATAGAAAACATCTCCCAATCACCTTCGAGTGATGTATCACTCTGTTCACACCTGTTCACCACCGCAGTGTCAGATCTGCAATGCTTATGAATATTTAATATTTAGGAAATAATATTTTGTTTTTATCCCCCTATGCTTTGTGTTGCATTCAGTGTGGCACTGGACATATAAATTATGAATGCTTTGCATTCTTACTGTTTTCTGCAAGGTGTAGTTACTGCTTAATCCACCCCATCACTTCCTCCATGCACACCTTACCTCAGCCTGGCCCAACTCACTCTGCTGAATTATTGAAACGGGGACATGGGCGTTAATTTGCTAACTGTCTGTGCTTTAGCTGGCTAAATGCAGCGGAGATGTTCTTGTCTCTGGAGGCGAATGGAATAGGTGGATGGAGCAGCCTGGGGCTAAATGTCAGGTGTGTTTCCTGGGTATGTGTCAGGCGGAGAGATCTCCTGGATGTGTGGACACGGAGCAAAGTAATAGTTTGTTAGTGGATGTAGTGGATTATTTTTTGTGCTCAAGTAGCAGTCCTAGCAGGTTGGTGTATGGTAGATAAACTAAGCCAAAGAGAAAGGAGAAACAGACACTGCTTTTGCTTTAGAAATGAAAATGCACATGCCAACGTTGGCAGCGTGATCCACACAGTGGTGACAGCACAGGACAAGCGTTCAGATCTTTAGACTCAAACATTGATTATGCTGTATTGATGTCATCCGACCAGCCTCAGCTGAGGATGGAGAGTGAAATGTGGAGCCCAAGAGGTGTGGTGGACTGCACGGCTGTGGTTTGTCTTGTAAGCATCATGTCTTTTATTCCTGAGTTTGACATATGTAACTGATGCAGGGTTCACGGAAGGAATCCAGGTTTGCATTATCCTCAGGAGACTTTGACCTTCATTTTTACCTCTGACACAGCTCTCCTGTACATGCCCCCCCCGAACATGTCTCCTTTATCTACCTGGCCTTCCTTAGGCTCTGCTACTTCAGCTGGCAAAGAAGTCGCCTCCTCAGCCGAGGTACACTTAGTGCTTCTGACAGACTAACAAAAGGTGTCCCCCTGAAGCCTGGATTGAATGAGTGTTTTTAAATAATGCATAGCAGCCAGAGCAGGTGCCCATCACTAGGGCATAGAGCCCCTCAGATCACACTAGGCTCTGCCATGAAAATTTCATTGCTGCAGTGCTCATGGGAATCTCTGTTCCATCCTGTACAGTGCAGCATATAGGAGCAGACGCCTGCTGCTGGGTGTTTCAGTCTGTAAAGAGGACTTCGTTTTTACATTTCACACCCGTGGACTCCTCACATTACGCAGAGCCACGGGAACTTAAATATTCCCTGAGCTCTTTCAGCGATAGAGCCAAAACGATGACAAGCGGTTACGTTTGCATGACGGTAAATGACCAAGAAACACAACACAGGAGGAGAACGCAAACAATTATGGTTTGCGAGCGGCAGCGAGATGGACTTTTGATGCCCCTTCAGGCGAGCTGCCTTGTCTTGTCGCTACAGGCTTTTGTGGCTGTTAACCATGGTTGTGTTATGATGGATTACACACTTTGTTCAAAGATGAAGCATCTTTCATTACTGTGAAATATGGGCGGGTACTGTCTTAGACGTCTATGCTTCCAATTAGCGGAATACTTGTTGGTTCTTCACAAACGTGAATGTGACAACATATCAGATCAAAAAGATCTAATTCTGGTTATTGAAAAAGGTTTGCAGGGTTGTGATAATCTAAACCCGTATCCATACTATGAGAAAATAAAAGCCTGCAAAGTGACCAAACCTCATAGCAATTTGTTGCGTAAATTTCACAATAGACTTGTTTCTAAATACAACAGTTTAATTAAACGATACCAGGACGGTCACTCCATTCCAGATCAATATTAAACATTTACAATAGGCAGTTTGCTCCTGCGTGTGATCATTATCTGAACGCACATCTCTGCATAGAAACACTGAACAGCCCTCCATCACCACGTTCCCCCACCAATCCCATAAAAATCTCTCTCCAACTCAGAATCTTTTTATGTGAACACATGTTTACACAATACGCCTGTGTTGGCTGTTGACACAGTTGTTTCTAATGTAACAGCGGGACATTAAAGACGCGATCGCATCTTAGTTTCTTTATGCCAGTTGAAACTGGTTTTCTTAAGCCGTAGCAGATGGTTTTCAAGACGTTGCAGGGGTATTTTTGAGAAGCTAGAGACTGAGGTTGTTTCGACTGTGGCTGGGCTCATTATTGATTCATTCAGTGTCATCCAGCATGAACCCAAGCGTCATAACTGTGTGTCTGCTCTGGCCCTGACGCATGTGATCAGCATAAAAACAGTCGCCCACCGGACACAAAAGCACAGCAGCTCCCCTTCACTCTGTTGCAAACCTGGAAACGATTGCACGCAGATGATTGTTTGTCCAGGCTTCTCTGCATTGTAGTAAAAATATGGAGTTGCTTAAATGGGAGCAAAGGTTGCCTCTGTCCTGAAATGATGGCGGCGCGATGTTCATGTGAGGACAGGGCAGCACACTGAAGATATTGGTTCTGATGCACGTGAAGACAACATGAATTTGTTCGTTTCATTGAGGATTGGGTCTGGTCCAGCTGCGGCAGTACTGTTCACTGATCGCTCCTCGCCTGTCAAGGAAGTGGCACGAAGGAGTCAGCTGTTGTCATAGATCCGATTATTGACATCCGGCCTTTTGGGATTTTGTTTTTGGCTTTTAATTATTTGTTTACCCAAATAATCCTACATACAACTTAATTGTTTGTCTTTTTACTGATACAGGCGATCTTTAGTGTCGTTGCTCATATTGCAGAACAGCAGCACTATGATGTCGGGTGTTGAAGGCGCTGAAGTGAATAGTATTTATGTTAGATTATATGCATATTGTTGTGTTTCTTTATACTTTGACAGTTTTCTCAAAAGTGGATAAAATGAAATAAAAAAGCAGTTTGGGAGCGTGAGGGTATATTTATTTAGTTTTTTGTTGAAAACTGAGAAGACTGCTGCCGCTCTTAATTGATTGTTAGCGTAGCTTAGAAACAGGGGAACTTCGCCTGGCTCAGTCCATAGAAAACAAAGCACAGCTGCCTACCAGCGGCTCTGATTAACATCATATTTTGTTTGTTTAAATCATAAAAAAAGGCAAAGTGTAAAAACTGCACAGCGTGGTTTTATGAGGGGGTTCAGTGTTTATTGTTCTGTTTCTCCGCTGGTCCTTCATTGAGTCACACAACCTGAACTCCTTCTCTCATTTATTCCTTTCGATCAGAAAGTTAAAGTATGTTTTTAATTCTTGGTCACAAACAAGTGGATGTTGGCATGATTATGAGGCAGCTGAAATGAAAATAGAATCATTATTAGATCATTGTTTTATGTTCTCTGTGGCTAAAATGTTCAAGCTTGCAGATTGAGTACAGTCACCATATTTCTGCTTTGAAAACTTCAACCTCTAATGAGCATCTTCAGAAGAGTTTAATGAACACATCTTTTTGTTATTAACAAATGACATCTTATGATGTTAACGACTTGATAGTTAGAGGGTTGCTTTCTCATTTCTCATTAGTGTCTGCATTTAAACTGTATTTCGGTTCGATGGACGAAGCCAGAGCTAAAATATAAACATAGAACTTAACACTTGCTCATATGCAAGATCGAACTCCTGTGAAAGGCTTAAATTGCTCCTGTGCCTTGTGAGTTACGTAACACGTTGTCTGTAAGACCTTGAAAAACCAAACCAATGTTTAAAGGCTGTGTGTGTGTGTGTGTGTGTGTGTGTGTGTGTGTGTGTGTGTTTCATGTCATAAATGCACCAAAGCATTGTTAAGCCATTTTACCACCGTTGAAACTGATGCACAGATAGGTTTCAACATGTGTGCGACACCTAGAATTAAGAAGAATCCGACAAGCGGGGTGTTGACTGTGAGCGTTTCATCTGCTCCGTGTGTCCGTGTCCGCACTGTTATGTTTTCAGCCTCTGTGCCTCAACAGCTCAGTTCCTAAAACCACAGGAATATGGCCGAGTGCCACAGAGGCTCTTTTGCTCCGAGCTTTACATCACACTTTTACAAGCCCTTCCACAGTGTATATGGTCTTCATACTATAAAATCTTGTTTATCCAGGCGCCATCTAAAACCACACAGTCACGATTCTGTGCCAGCTGTGCGTAGTTGCTGAGCTTGAAATGAAAAGGCCTAAGAAAGACTAGACCTTTGTTATAAACGTAATTGATTTGTATGCTTAAAACATCCCAAATGTTGAAACCCGGAGAAATCTGTAATTTTATTGATGTTAGCGGGCATAGTTCATTTGACTGCCTGTTGCCATAACATCCCGGTCAGAGAGTGAGTAGTGAAGCCGTTGAATGTGACTGAACGTAGCATGAATAAAACATGGCCTTGTCTGTGCACATTTCTGCCTGACTCGTGTCAGATTTTCATCAGCGATAGCGGTTGTTTAACAGTAAAGACAGCCTGCTTTCCATTCAAGCTGATGGGCTATTATACTCTTGAAATTAGGTGCTGTTTTTGAGAGTGACATGAGAAGCTAATGTAGTGTAAATGTGAACCTGAACCCTGACCTCTCTTTCTTTGTCTCCCTGTGTCTGCTCTCCAGGTTAGCTTTATACGTGTACGAGTATTTGCTGCATGTCGGCGCACAGAAATCAGCACAGACCTTCCTGTCAGAGGTAAGATGTTCTTCCACTTTGGCGTCCTGTGCCCAAAATGTGACTGTGGTTCCCCCTCTATTGTGTGATGGAACATTGTTAGCTGCTCTGCTCTGCTCTTACTCAAAAACTGAACAGCAATGACTGTTTGTTCATTTTGGACAATGTAAAACATGGCTGGGCTTCTTAATATGATTACCTGCCCTCCTGTATTAGCTCTAAATTGTAATCACAACACATCGTCATAGAGCAGCATGTGTTGCTGCTGTGTTATTAAGTTAGTTAAGATCCAAAGCCACTCCAAACATTTGTCCTTACTAGTCTCATATGAGGCCTTGCAACTGTTGAAGAGGCACAGTCCCTAATGTGTTGCTTCCTCTTCCTTAATGGACATCCTTCCTGCTAATGGTCCAGGCCGTGTCCTTTACAACACCTTCCTCGCCCACGCCTCTATTCAGCTCCACTTAATGCACACCCCAGCGCCGTGCGAGCTCCGCCGGAGTCAGGTCCATATCGTTCAACTTTAACGCTGACGTATATCACTTCATCAGTTGTGTTCAGTCGCACAGATGTACCTGTGTACCTGTGTCAACCGCTTCGCCTCACAACCAGGAGTGAGCTGCACTGTTTCAACAAGCCATTCGTCTGATCGTCTGAGAACTGAAATCACGCTTTTTCAACAATGCTGTGCTTTAGGAATAGTTTTAGGAAATTATTTTCCTTGTTTTTTTTTTTAAAGCTCTTCTAGCAAATGTGAAGCTACAAGTAGCTGCCGGTTAGCTTAGCAATTATGTGTAAAACTTATTGTTTACATCCAATTTCTTGTTAATTAAAATAAGAACAAGAATTGCATTCTTGCGCTTCATATTTGTCAAGGTTCAATAACTTCCTGGAGTTTTCCAGGTGAACGCTGCAGACTTGTATCAGACAGAAATTGGTTGCCTTTGCTCATAGTGTGCCTGCATGTGGGCAGAAGGACGGCCAGGGCTGCCGGGGGCCGACTCAGCTACCAACAACCACTAGCGGACATCTAAAATATGACACAAAGATGGCGGAGCAGCAGGGAGAGATTAAATGTTCGAGCTGCAGAGAGCCGAACTCGTTTCAGAGCCCTAGTGGGTGAATCTTCTCGCAGACATTGAGCTCTATTGGGGAGTTACTGGAAAGGAGTGAATTTGTGGGTTTAAGGCACATACAGACCCACGCACACATCCGAGCCCTCAAACGGGAATTAAAAACAACATCTACACAGACAGGGATTAAAAAAAAGCAGCGCGCACATAAACAGCTCGTGTCCACAAGGCATACATGCCAAGACTGCTAAGTCAATTTGACGCCAGTTGTCTCAAATGTTGCGCCTGCAACAGTACATTGCTGAATCACTTTGTCTATTTCGGCAGAAACGCTGTCGGACTGTGACCATATAAGACAACTAAATACGGTGTATTGGGGTTGGATATACAGTAACGGGTATATACAGTATATGCACAAACACAGCAGCTTGACCTTTCACCTTTTCCCATTCATGCATTCCCAGTGGTCGGATTTGAGGGATTCTCATGAGCAGACATTGAGGAGACTTTGCTAACAGACAACTTATGTTACACGGCATCAATCAATGTTTGCGCTCATTCTGCACTCTCCAGAACTTTATTGATGCACACCAGGACTTATCATCCTGTCTTGCCTTTTTTCCCCCCCGATTTTGTTCCTTTATTTTAAATTCAACTCTTAGTTTTTTCTTCATCTTTTCACTCTCTTTACCCTTCTAACAGTTATGTCCTATTAAGAAATACATGATATTGGGAATATTCAGAAATACGTTCTAGAAGACTCATACAGGACATAAGAAACAAACGTATGCTGAGAATAAGCTGCACATAACAACAGAGTAAGAGGACGACGGCTGCAGCTAACAGTTTATTTTTTCCTTATTTATTAATCCTCATTTAATCAAATTGTCTGTAAATTCCCAAAAAGGCTCATTAAAAGTTCGTCTAATGTAAGGCACTGTGTTCTGTTATTTTATTTTTATTAGACTAACAGTCTAAAAGCCTTAAAAGATGTTGTAGGTTACTGAAATATCTGCATTTTCAGTGAAAAAGAAAAAGACACAATAGTTGAATAACTTTGTATTGATATTAATCAATTACCTCACTCATAGTTTCATCTCAAAATAAGACCCTGAAATAGGATCGTTTCACTGACTACAAGCGCGATGAACACTTGTGAGTGGAAGGTAGGGTCACATGCAGGAAATTTAGGGTTTTCACTTGCCAAGATTCGCAGTAAATTTTAGCAGTGTTGAGCTGAAGAAAAAGAAATTGGATCACATCACTATGTTATTCCCCATACATCTCCAATCATGTACTGCAGTTTTAAATTAAAACCAGGAGCATTATTGGACAGTTTTCGACTTTGAGATGTCTCTCTGTCCTGTAAACTTCTCTTGTATTTGCTGTTGTGTTGTTTTTGTGTGCAACTGTATAAACCTCACACACACAGAAATATTGCCATAGATTAGGGATTGAAGGAGCACACACACACCTGCTCAGTGCCGTCTAATGAGAGCGCTATCACCTGGACTCTCCTGCCGCAATTAGCCTCTGTTCCTCTTCAGTGAGGAGTGTACACACACACGCAAACACAAATTTATAGTATACACACAATACAGTTCTGTCCCCGAGAGGACTTTGCCTCTATGCTCTCCTGCACAGTGCAGCACTCAGCTCTTTAGCAGAATTAAATCAACAGGCTCAACCCACATACTGCACATCACATCACTATAAACTGCGCTGGGGAAATCTATAGAGCAGACACTTAAATAGAAACCTGAAGCTTGGATCCATTTTTCTATTTATGTGAATAGAAAAAAGATCAAGAAATCTTGCTGCTGTCGTGCGGCCCTCCACACGCCGGTGAATTATGTGTATGCAGTGAGTGTATGTTTGTGCAGTGTTGTGTCAGGAGGAGTGTGCGAAAGCTGGCAGCTGGGCCGTTATCTCTTTCTGGATCTTATCTCGGGGTCCAGACACAGGCAGCAGCTCTGCTGGCTTGCGAGGCCAGTGGAGAGGGTCGCCGCTTCAAGACAGTCACAGTTTCTTATCCGCAAACTCCTCACTGCACTGCAATTCAGCGCGCCGCTCGCTGGCCTATTTCTCTGTCTGACGGCCGCTCTGTCTGTCTAAAGTTGGAGGGACAGTCAAGCAAAATGATTACATTATGCATAAAACATGCTGCGGCGTCTAATTTTTTATCTTGCTCCTTTGTCTTCTCATTCCCCTGCCCGTCCTCCCTCTTTCCTCCTCTCAGATCCGATGGGAGAAGAACATCACACTTGGTGAACCGCCAGGATTTTTGCACTCATGGTGGTGGTATGTACACATTCATGCTCCTCTCATGACCACACGTAGGTGTTTTTCAGCAGCTCACATTCATGCAGTAGAAGTGCTCTTTCTGTAAGACTGTGCAGGGGTTGGGAGGGGCAGTAATTGCAGGGAATGCTAAGTGCATCATCTCACATGTTCCCATCTCATGTTTGAGTGCTGCACTTCTGACATACCTCTGATTGACAAGTGGGTTCATTTCATCTGTCATTTAAGCTGCACCGTTTTATTTTTCAAATGTCATATCTCTTGATAGTTTTTCACCCTATTGTTGGCTTCGATCGGACAGTGCACATTGTGATGCTGAGGCATTGCAGCTACAGTTTCCCTCATGCTTAGAAGGATGTAAACAGGAAGTATAATGTTGCCTCTGCTTGCTCAGTGATACTTGTGGCTACGAATTGATCCCCTGGTTAAAAGCATCGATTTGTTAACGTTCGGGCAAATTGGCAGACAAGCTTTAAGTGGATTACTTTGATCTGAATGAAAGTTTTTCTTTGATGTCTTTAATAGCAACTGATGCTACTTTTTCCACTGCATGGTACTTGCTAAACTCGCCTCAACGCTGCTTGATTTTGATATCATGTATCCAGTGTAATAGGGCGCCCTCAACAAAGCTGGTTGTTATAGCGACATTGTGGGACACTGTGTTGATGTCATGATGGAGGATATTGAGGGTATTCTGCTTATATTTCTTGGTATGTGGACATTAGCCACAGCGAGGAGACACATTTTCGTTGCGAGAAGGCTGAAGGCAGCATGAACAATGGACTGCTGAAGACGGGACTGCTGAAGGTCAAAGCGAGCGGGTATTTTAACATTAGCATATACGGTTGGATATTCAGAACTATTTGCACAACTGTAGCTGTGCTGTTATGTTTTTAAATGTGTACAGTCTGTAGTGCACTTCAGTTCAAATATTTGCTACGGTGATTATTCTTTTTGACCGAGCCGTGGTCTCAGCGGTGCTAAAGATTATACCAGCTACCAAATTTTCGCAGTGGAAAGCCAAAAATAGGAGTGTTGAGTAGGTACCATGCAGTGTATAAAAGGCATATGTGTATGTGTAATTTATGCCTACAAAGTGGAGTGCAACTTTTTACAGGCAGTGTGACAGTTTGAGATTTTACAGTCTTAAAGTGTCTTAAATGCTACTGAGCTGGACGTCAAAGCCTCTGCAGCTGCAACTCAAAGTGTCAGTGAGCCGATTGGTTTGGGAAACACACGTACTATTTTTCAGAACACTGGGATGAACCTGCCCATTTGACCTCTCACTGTATCTTTGCACCACTCGTGTCCTGTCTCACCAACATTAACGCTAACCAACTCTCTGGTGTCCTCTTGTATTTCTGATCTGCACAAATTTTCAGATCTCTTCATGAAAAAAATTATGGACAGTGTTTCCAATCTGGCTGGAAGAACGGGGTCAGCGCCTGACACACTTTTTTTTTTTTTTTCCTTCGTGTTGGAATTTGGAGGAATGGGAACACCCAAATGTAGGATTCCCCCTATCCAGTTGTGAGCAAAATCCAACTTCAAGGCAAACCGGGGGCAGCAGACGAGCATTGAGAGGGAAGCTCGGCAGCTGGAAAGACAAAGAATCAAGCAGGCAAACAGACAGGGAGGTTGAGAGGCGGAATTGTCAGCAAGGCAGAATGAGAGGCAAAGAGAGCTAGGATCAGAGGTTTGACAGGGCGCGCTTTGTTTGTCATTCATGCTATCCTGCTCATCCTCAAAGCCCCCCGGCCGGCCCCATGTAATAAACCCGGACACGCGGCTTGATTCATTCATCCTGTCTGGGCCCAGCGTGTGTTGTAATTGTGCAGCCGGTTGGCACGGTTCATAATGGTCCTTAAAGAGCCTGGCTTTTCTCAAACTGACAGCTCTCAACTGGACAGCTACCAGCATTACTGACAGAATGACATACACAAACATACAGTGCAGCTTAAGTTTGCTTTCGCTTGTGCCTGAACCAATAAGAGTGCTCAGGGAGTGTGGCCGAGTGTGTGTGTGTGTGTGTGTGTGTGTGTGTGTATAAAGCTGAGTGCTCGTAGTTAGTGTTCTGACCGTATTGAAGTATTTCAACAGAGTGTGGGAGATGACCTAGAGAGAGTGTGTGTGTCTGTTTGCAGTTGGAGTAGGTGATGATTAGCCAGGCTGAGTGGGGCAGGGCTGCACTGTAGTATGACCTAGCTGAGGGATGTCTGTCTCGACCAAGGAGCACGTGGACATTGAGGCTCACTGGGGGTGGAAAGCCACCAGTCTCCCTCATCCCTCACCCTTCGCTCCCCCTCCCTCAACCTTTGTCTGGAGGCCTGTCCCTTTGTTTGCGGAAGAGAGACCCACAGAATGGATTAACTCTTTGCATTCCAGCCTCTTTTGTGTTAAACAGCCAAATCTAAGACCCCGACCCATCGCCACCCTTGCCCCGCCCCCGCTGTCCTCTCCTCAGCACCTTACTAGGGTTTTCTTCCCCTCTGCCTCTGCGGCTGGTTCCTGCCGGACTGTGTTGGTTGAATGAGACCAGGGTTGTAAGGGGGGGGAGGTGGTGTGTTGGGGGAGTAAAAAGGGAGGCTGGCGGTGGGGGTCACTCATCCACATCTGTTGTTATGGGTGGAAGGATAAAGAAAAGGCTCAGCAAGGGCTGCAGGTGTTGATTGTGTCATTAGCTCCCTCTCTATTGGCTGCTACTAGTTTTCTCCTCCTTATCCTAAAATCGATGGCTTTAACCAGTTTTCACTGGATAGTCGCTGAATCCTCAAGCCCCCAACTACTGTCCATGCACACGCACACACACACACACACACGCACACACACACACACACACACACACACAAACACACAAACCTTAGCACAACAGAATAGAGTGGGATCCTGTGTGTGATAGCCTCTAGCTGAAATTCTTGTTTCTGAGGGGCAGAGAAAACGGTGAGACTAGAGCCATCTTCTGCTCCTAAATGTCTGGACTTCTGTTTATGAACACAGTTACCAGACAGTCTTCTCAACCTTTATCCCTTTCTCCTTCTCCTCTCCAATTGCAGCCATGTTTAATTTAAACCACACTGGCCTGGTTGTTGCAGATGTACTCTGGAACTGCTTGTAGTTACATAATTACATTACAGCTAATCCCCCCTTGTGTCTGGTTTCACTTGTTACCAAACTGCTGGAAATGTGTGACAAAACTTTAGACTAAATAAGGTCATTTAGCTGGTGCAATGCACGAAACCGTCTTGGAATAATGCATCAAGTTTTCCTCTTCTTCCCATTCCTCCAGCAGTGCCGCATTTTCAAACCTAACTCAGGCTTATTCTCATGCAGATACAATGAATTTGTTGAGAATCCTAGAATATGAAACTGCATTAATCTCATTTTAACTTACAAAACTACGTGAAAGGGTTTGCTTAGTAAGGTTTGATCACACCACCAGTAGTAATGGCATTATTTCCATTTTATAATTACTTTATCTTAGTGCATTTGTTGCAATTAGTGTCATTATTCTGTTCACAGCGGCAGAGTCAACCTGAATTCAACTACTAAAAGCAAATTAGCTGTGTGAACTAACTCCAAATCCTTTGACTAGCTCTGCCTTTTGACAGAAGGTGATCCAAACAGTAGAAAATAGAAGAAGCCTTCTTCTTTTTTAGCTGCCAGGCGATTTTATATGACCAATGCATCATGGAGACATGTTACAGGTACTTTCTGTTGATATGAACCATGCTCACGTGCTCTCCTGTTCCAAGCACGCATCACATCATAGTTTCTACTTGCACACAAGTTCTCTCAAGCCTGAACCGAGGAACATCTTCCACCTGAATGCATGAATATCTAGCAGCGCAAAACACAACCTTACTTTTTGTTGTAGTGAGTAAGTCTCCTTGCGATGACAGTTTCTGTAATTATCAGCCACGGTCCAAAGGGAGTGTTGCCGATTTACATGACGCAGGGATGCTGTTGCTTCCTGCTACATGTAGGATCACTTGTACTTGAGTCAAGTCAATAAAGACAACTAGAGGGTTGTGTTTCCCCGCCTCTGCCCTTCAATTGCAGCATTTTGTCCCATTAAGAAGAGCCTGTTCTGATAAGAAGAGGATATATCTTGGTAGGCTCTCTATAACTGTATTTTTTTTTTTTTTTCCCTTCAGTCATGCTTTACCTGGCTGCTTGTTGCCATGTGCCTCCGTCCCTGTCTTCATTTCTATCTGTGTTTCTCGCTGAGTGACTGGCTAAAGATGGACTCAGGATTACCATGTAGACCTGCCACCATCGGCCAGCCATTCTGCACGTGTCCGTCTTTCTGGGTCTTTGTTTACTCTCCCTATTACAATGGGAAAGCACCTTGTAACCACCGGCTTTGTCAGACCAAAGTTAATTGAGAATAATTATTATGATGGCATTTCATTTTAGTAATTGTCTTCTTCTGGACGACTGGACACTAATCCCTACCTCGTCTGTTCTGGATTTAACGTGTGTGTGAGGGCTGGCAATACCAATTCATATTCTTAAAGCCTTGTTTCTAATTTTTATAAATTAAAAAAAAAAGTGTTTTCATGAGCTGAAATTTGAATCTCGCTGCTGACTCTTCAATGAGTTTTTTTCCCATACACAGTTGTGTGGCTTTACTACCCATTACACCATAAAAAGCTTCCCACGATTAGACGATTAGATTGAAATGATTAGATAATTGGATAGAAAATGTACTAGTACATGGGTGCGCAGAGTACGGGATTTCTTGCAGAATGCTGGTGCTAATTAACCGCAAATATTGACTTTCCAGATGATTTATAAAGATTAGTGTCACTGAAAAAGAAATGACAACAAGTATTACATATTTTGAATGCGTGATGGTACAGTAGATTGGTAGAGTTTTCTAGCCCTTGATTGCACCCTGACCATTCATTTCATTAGCGCAACATTAGATTCATTTTGCTCGCTAATCTATTAACTTTTGAAATCTAATGACCCCTTCCAACCCCCTTTTTTTCCCCATTGTCACTCCATACAGAAAAATGCAGAACGCATCGACCACCTAAAATAATATTACAGTAATAAAAGTCTTGGTGTCTGTGTTAAATCTCGTCCCCCAGTGATCCTGCTTCAGATTATGCAGAGGCAGAATGAGATTTTCCCGCGTGGCTCAGACAGACGCAGGTCAGCCGTTCAAATCGCAATATATTCCGTACTTCACAGGCCGTGAGATGTTAGATCACCTCTCCCCCTACGCCGGCGCCCGTACCTGGTTGTGTGTTTTCGGTAACAAACTGTAACTCGCGTCCCATTTCATTTCCCTGTGAGCTGATTGGATTTGCGACGGTCGCGTCTTTTTCACCGCGACTCGTCTCCAATGGAGCAGCAATCTCTTAAACACCAAACTGATAGATATGATAATGGTACGGCGGCTTTATTGTCAAGTGACAGAAGGGTAGCACAATACACACGCGCCATATGTGTTTTCTACACCGCCCTGTTTGTCCAGAGGGGACGTCGCTGCTCACTGAGAGCCTTTTTAATCTTTAGATTGCTTAATATTACATTTATATTGTACTTATCATTTGCTGAATTCAATCATTCAGTCATCAACTTTTTTTAGGACACCTAAAAATCTAATTGAAAAAAATAAATGAACATAAGGGAAAGTGTAGATCAGTTAGTCACAAGATAATAACACTTAACCATGAAACTTAAAAATCGCATTGATATATGACGACCTGCGACAGGGGGAATCTCTGACTGTTATGGATGATTAGCTAATATTTTCTGCTCCATTTTGCAGGCTGTCGTATCAAGAGTCACGGCTGCTCCTGACATCAGCGCCGAGAAAGCGCGTAGCAGTTTATTCGTGCCTTAAAATGACAGTCATCATTTCCTCTCATGATTTTGCCCTTTTTTTATTTTGATATGCTGTCGATGAAATCAATAGCATGGAGAAGGAGAAGTCCTTAATGTAGACGGGCTTTGCAGGTACTTAATTTCAGTGCAGTAATTAAAGGTCCATTCGGAGTGGGACCTGGTGGCCCCTGCCGCCCCGGAGCAGTGGGATTGGTCTAATTAACTAATATGAGTATGGGTGATTGGACAGTAAGTAACATAATCACAGCTGATTGGTCAATAACTTGCAGGTCGCCAGGACAGACTGAGAGGAACATTTGATGACCTGTCCTCCCCGGATGAAGCTCTCTGGAGCTGTGCTGCAGGCTGCAGGCAGCACTGTGTGGTGGCCAAAGCAGCAGCCGCAGTGTGCAGAGTTTCTCTTTATACATGGAACTTGAGTCAGGCTTAGTTACAAAGCACAAAACTGTCTGAGTGTTGATGGCCCAAAAGTACTGATACCTGTCAAATACTGCTGAAATTTCCTGTTGATTAATTGATGGCTCTATCAACAACAAATCAATTGAATTATTATTTTTTTTAAACGTGAGCTGCTCGGATGTGACATGGAGATTTTCTTCCTTTTCTTCCTTTTACATCTGACAATGTGTTGAGCAAAACAATATTTGAATATGTCAACTGAGGTTTGGAAAAATGTTCAAATAATTAATGGAAAAGGGATTTATCATTATTTACATGTACTTTTTTCTTTTTTCCTTATTTTATTTCTTATTTTATGCCTTTCCAGCACTATTCAAGCAACGTTCTTGAATGGCTGCTTGTGTTAAGGCACAATTTAACAATTTTACATTCATCGGGGGGGACTTGAGGGAGCGCCAGCCGCTAAGACACAACACCTTCAAAAAAAACTCTGGAGTCAGTGTGAATTATTTCAAAAGTGGAGTCAGCTTCTATTAACTATTTATTTTGAATTATATAATTGACACACAAATGATTTATTTGGTGGGGGAAACTTTGTTTTTCAGATGTTGGTGATTTAATTTAGTTGGTTAGTTTCATTATCTTGCTTTCATCCGTACCAAAAAAGACACTCTTGTGAATGTTGAGCATATTTAAAGCCCTGCTGCAGAGACATTTTGCTATCTTTAATAAAAAGGATGATTTCAGTATCACACTGACTTGACTTGACTCTCGTATGTAATTCTCATTGGTACTTTAAAACATTTGAAGCTGTTGAAGTATTACTCATATCAATCTTTCACCCAAAACGTTCACAAACTTAGAGAACCACCACCATGTCTTCATCACACAGATGAAATGTCTAACTGCTGTAACTCTCTTGTCCTGTGTTGCACAGTGTATTCTGGGATCTGTACTGCGCTGCCCCGGACCGGAGGGAGACATGTGAACATTCCAGCGAGGCCAAGGCTTTCCATGACTATGTAAGTGAACTTAACTGACCCTCCAGTCGTGTGTGAGGGGCGCAAATATATAAACAGTATATATTATATGTAGTCACACACTCACACAGCCTTGGCTGAGTCTTCATGCCACAGTTCACATGATCAGCCGTGGTTAGACTCCAGTTTCCTAACATCTGCCTCAGCACACTGGCTACACTTCCTGAAACGGCGACCCCTGAATCCTCAGGTCTTAGCAAAACTGTATGCCTGGGGTGAAAGGTCACGGCACTGCCAGGCTATTTATCGGTCGACTCGAGGCTTCGGTAAAGGTCACAGGGCATAAAGCAGCTGGCTGGTCACGCAGGCACGTTAACGCGCACATTCACAAACAATGCATGGGACACATAGGACACATTTAGAGCTGGATGGGCTTTGGTGGTTGTGGCTGCAGGGGCTGATCGAGGTGATGAAAGGTCACAGCCCCCTCGACCCTCTCATCTTCTGAGGAGTCAGTGCAGTCGATCAGACACTGGAGGACATGCACATATGCTCTTTGTTTTTAGAGAGCTGCTGCGAGTGGATTGACTACCGCTGGAAGTCTTTTTGGTCCGGCTCTCGTTATCGTGAATGACCATTTTGATGTGTATCTTTCAGTTGCTGACATATCTTAATTTTGTTGTCGGAGACAAATTTGGCTGAGGATGTTGACTGGATAGACTGCTTCACTAATAGATTATCGTCTCACCTGGGCAGGAGTGAAACCTGAAAGGAAATGGATTACAGGCGCTATTCTTACGCCGTACGCTTATTCCATACGCTTTTCATTCAGGCGTGTTCAGCCCATGGCCAGTCACCCATTCAGTTAAACTCTCTTATGAGGTTTGACAGCAAAAGTGTGAGCACTTGTCAACCTGAACAGATTACATTTGTTGTGCATGTACTGTGTGTGTGTGTGTGTGTGTGTGTGTGTGTGGGTTCGAGTTGATGTGTGCGTGTTTCTCCGCACCCGTCTGTCTGCTTGTGTGCATGTGTTGGACCACCATAAGATTAATTACATGGTTAATTAAACCTAGTAGTTAATTAAATCTGACAACTGTGTCTAATTAATCTAAATGCAATATAATTTCCTACACCTTTCTCCAGAGGTAGGCCAGCTGGATACCTGCACGTTAGCTCTTTAATGGCCCCGCTTTGACATGGCCGGTTGATGTACGGCTGAACTTCAGGTTGGGCCGCCGGAAAAGACATATTTTAAAAGTCCATGTGTTTCGCTCTCTGGCCACGTAAGTCAGCCAAGAGTCAGGGTGACTAATGCTGCTGTATGTTTGATTATAGAAAGAATAAACCAACGCAAGCGTAAACTGGGCCAGTGTGAGGTCGCCTGAGCTGGCTTTTTAACAGAAAAACACAGAAGTTTCTTGCACGTCAAGGACCCAGACGACGTGTTTGACCCTCGACCCGGCTCAAGTTCGGAGGGATAGAGAAAAAGAGCTCTTTGTCTGAAAGGGCTGATAGTTTTTGGTGGCATATTATTGAATAAGGAATAAGGTTGCCTTCAGCTCTTCTCTTTTCTGTTTTTCTGTTTCCCCTTTAAGCTTGGAATATTTCTATCCACTTTTCCACAGCTCATTGAAACTTTAGGATGTTTTCACTGAATGAAATAATAAAATCAAAGGGTGTGATTTATTGTTTCAGTTTTTTGACAATCTGGATGTCTTGTGAATCATCGTTACACATTTCCCCAAATTTAAGACTCCGGCAAGTATTTAATGTGTCTCTGAACTATGTTTGGCTGCACAGTACAAGTTGGTAAATACTATTGTTAAAATGTATCATTAAGAATTACTTAAAATTTTGTTTCTAATTTTGACAGTATATGTTCAAAGGGTCTATCAACAGTTAACCACACATGTGTGTGTGTGTGTGTGTGTGTGTGTGTGTGTGTGTGTGTGTGTGTGCAGGGGGTGGGGCTGTGGATCTGACAGCAGGAAAACGCAGGAGGTTGTGTGGGGTGTGGGTGTGTGCTCATGAGCTTTTTTTTTTTTTTTGTGACTGTTGCTGTGTGTATGTCTCTGTGCGTGACAGAAAGAGGGAGAGAGAGTGTGAATCCCCGGTGTGATGAAGGGTCTGTCCGTCTCTGATTAACTCTGGCTCCTTGGTCCCTGCAGACCGACGGCCTGATCAAGCCTCCATCACGGCCCCTTGCTGATAACGGCTCCCTCATTCCCCCTGGATCACAGAGTGAAAAACAACACGGCTCCCAGGAGTCACACACACGCACTGGTGTGTTTGTGAGTGTGTTGCTCAATGGGAATAGGTAAAGAGGAGTGTGTGCGAGAGAAATTGTTTTTTATTTGTATTTGTTTATAATTTATAGTCTTTTCTGGTCGCTTAGCTGTCAATTTGTTGTGGATAACAATGAGAAAATAGGGGCGCGAGGCTATAAAATTGGTATTTAGAAATACAGTTTGCCTATTTGTTTCCTGAAACTGAAGTGGTTGCTAGGCAACATTGAGCCAGAGTAGAGTCTTAGTTACAAATTTGGTTTGGCTTGTATGAGTTTGGCTCAATTTGGCCCAGTTTGAGGGCTCCTCTTACTTAGCTCTGTCCTACTGGCCCGCATTGTGAGTGATGATGTAGACTTTTGGAATCTCCATTTTAGGGAAGATAATGGAATATAATGTGCTAATCCTCAAATCTGGGGACTGGTTGACAGCTAATCCAGGGGAATGTGGTGTGATTGGAGCCCTGGCCACACTCCCAGAACTAGAGGCCTCTGACTAGCTGGATCGCTGGTCGGCTTCACCCCTGGATGGTGAATCTGCATTCGTTCGCCGCTGGAGCTCACACGCGCGCAAGCTTGCGTGCAGATCACGCACACACACACATGCACATGCAAATGAAAACACACACACTTCAGATGATACTGTATCATAAAGAGCTGGAGCAGAAATGAAGTCTTGTACCTCTAAAGTAATTTAAGTGGTCTCTCATGTCGTCTTAATTGTCGGAGTTGTGTTGCTGTCCTTCCTCCTCACGTTGCCGTTTAATCATGTTTATTTCCTAAAAGAGATCCGCACATCTTAAAGGCCACTCTTCGGCTGGAATTTGGATGTATCTCAAACGAGCACTTTGTTGAGGAAATGTGTTTGATTATAAGAACATGGCACGTCTCTAGTAGCTCAGTATGAATGATTAAAGCACGTATTGACGAGCAAGCAGGCACATTTGTTCTCTCTCGCTCACACACAAATTTTTGCCACCATTAAAGCAGTCAGAAGAATGACTCTGTTTTTGTCTGACGAACACGCGCGCGCACACACATTTGCAATCGCAGACAAACAGTCTTTCAGGAAGCGATACACTCGGCCTTGTTGTTGCAGCCTTTTTGCTTCGCCCCAGCTAGGGGTCGCAACCCCGAACATCTGCGTTTCATGCCAATCCGGGCTCATGGCCTGCAGAGCGTCACAGATTTAGTACCACAAGTGCGTCATTCACATCGCAGCGCCTCACTGGTTCCGCTAAGCTCAGTTTATTGATGGGGACCAGCTTGGTGACAGTTGAAAGAGAGATCATTTCAGGATACACTAGTATTGATACTTGATCAGGTTCTGAAAAGATAAATCCACGAAGATCAGAGCAGAAATGCCCAACTAACGTTCACAGCTTCTTAGATGTGATGGTTTGCAGTTTTAATCTGTATTTAAATGGTTTTAAATTGAATATCTCAGGATTCAGAACTTGTTTTTGAAAAACAAGCAATTTAAACACAATTATCTCAGCAAAACCAGATTTGCACTTACTTTCTGAATAATTATTAATTAGTCTTTTTAATGTTTCAGCTAATAATCATTTTATTAGGACATTTTCTCAATTAGAAAAAAAAAAGAAGAGGAACATCAGGATTTTCCCTGACATACATAATCTTGAGTTCACAAAATAAACAAATCCTCACATTTGAGGTGATGGAACCAGGAAATGTTTACTGGAAATATCACTGGCATATTAGTCAATTAAAAAAAACAATTTTTTATCATTTGGCTGATCAATTAAACAGCTATAGCGCAAGTTCTGAATAAAGCAGTCCTAATGGAACGATAGTGAATGTTAGAGGTTTGGTTGCAGCCCTAATCTGTTGTGTTCCCATCATGCCGTGTGCATAAAGCAGATAGATGGAGGTGTGCTGTTGGCTGTTGCCTTGGGATTCTGTGAGAGGGTTAAACATTTGTTAGGCTGGACCACAGTAACAGGTGGCGCGAGGGGAGGAGCTGCACTCTGTAAACAACCGTTGATGGCCGAGCCTTTGTCTGGACTCTGTGTGTGCGATTTTGTTTGCGTTTTCCGTCTTCACAAACCACCGTGTTGCCGTACCAGGTGCTCACTCGCCCAATTTTAACCCCACACGTCTGCTAAACCTTTCATAGCTTTCATAGCTGTCTTTGTCCTTTTATGCCAAAGACAGAATT
This sequence comes from Mola mola, assembly GCA_001698575.1. Classification (NCBI taxonomy): domain Eukaryota; kingdom Metazoa; phylum Chordata; class Actinopteri; order Tetraodontiformes; family Molidae; genus Mola; species Mola mola. Next base: position 13,718,980 of record KV751319.1, read on the forward strand.
TACTCACCCGGCAACATTTTTTTTTCTTCCCCGCATCAATTCCTCTCTAGTCTCTTTTGGCTCCCCCCTCTTTTCCTTTCCTGTCTGTGCCACGCTTCCTTTCCTATTCCTCCCCCTCTCTCCTTTTGCCTCCCTCCCTGCGCCTCCCGCCACCCTCCTTTGCTCTCAGAGGAGATTGATTGGGTAATCTGGCTGGGTGCCAGTAGTGCCCGCTTTCTTCCTCGGGGGAAGGAGAGATGCGGGGGCGACATGACGACATGACGACATGCAGGAATAATAACACCATCCATAATATAGGCAGGGTACCAATGGATGGAGGGATGCGCGTGCTCGGCGTGTCTTCTTCCTACAGATTCTCTGGCCGGCTTCAGTTTAAATATAGCCCTAGCACATGTGGCATTCCACAACATTGTGTCTCCAATTCTGTCCGTCTGTCTTTCTATAACCTCCCCTCCCTCCCTTTTGCATCCGTGTCGTCTTTTAATATCAGATGGTGCGTTGAGTGCAGACTGGCGTTGAGCGAGTGGACTCTCTCTTTGTGTGCCATTGTTTACCTTTGTTAACGTCTAAATGAAAAAGGGCCAGTCGGCTCCTCTGTCTATGTATACCTTTCCCCACCCGAGGGAAGCGCCAAACCCTGAAAGTGCTGCCCTCAAGCTGTGCGTGTGTTCCGCTGGAGGTCTGGAAGTAACAGAAGCAGAATATCAAATATTGTTTATGATTCCCTTCCTCGCAGGTTAATTCCGGGCAAGCAGAAGAATGTGCCGCGCTTTAGCATTTGATCTCGCGGGCTCCCAGATCTGTGTTTGACAAGACGCAGACACGAATGAAGACAGGTGTATGGAGACAACAAACCAGGGACGGGGACAGAAAGACGAGCAACAGAGGGGAGGAGAGGAAGAGGATGAGAGACGAGGAGAGAGAAAGGAGGAAGAGAGATGTATCAGCGTGCAGGAAAAAAGAGGTGCCAGAAGACACTGGGGACTCTTTGAAGTCTGCGGTTTTTCATAGTTTATCCAAGTTTTGGTGCTTCTTGCTAGCCACAACAGCATAATATGCCACAAATCTGTCTGGGCAAAGTTATTGTAAAAGCCAAACACAGCAGCGTTTACTTTTCCCCTTATCAGTGCAGATTCTCAACTCGGTCCTGTTCAATTTCCCTAACCCAGTTACCCATTAATGCCCTCATAGCTGCAGCATCATCATCCAGAAAATGTAAACGAATGCTTTAAACGAACACTACATTCTCTGAAGAAGTGGAAACTCCTCGGGGCATTTGTTTATCTCTCCGAGAGAAACAAGGGTGAATGCTGCTGATTCTGTCTCAGTATTGTAATTTTCTGGAAATAAATTATGGTTCAAAAAGCAACATTCATCACTTCTTTGGCTCAGTTTTACCATTGAGAAGTGAGCAGAGCAATTTGTCAGGAGGTTTGAGGGCGACCTTCCTTGCTGGGGGCGTGTGTCTGTGGCATCTTGTCAAGCCGGCATCACCAGAATGTGCACATTTACACACGCATACTAGGGGTTGACATCGCATTGGGCCTCTCAATACGATATTATCACAGCATCGCGATATGTTAACTATTGTAGTTGAACGCTGATACTGCAGTTTTTCACCCGTTTCAACTCAAAAGCATGTCCTCAAAGGAAAGTTTATTATTTCTTAGTTTTCAGCCCACTCATCTCTCTTCATCAACCTTTATTGCAGCAAAAAGGTGCAAATACAAGCAGACAGACTAATCAGCACTGCCATAAACATTCCAAGCTGACAAACTTGACTGTTTATTCTAGTTTACATAGTTTGAATGAACTGAAAGCAAACTTGTGTAGAAGTAGAAGTAGTAACCATTTTTATTTACAGCTTATGTAATAAAATATCGATATTTGGAGCGTTTAAATCGTCAAAATGTTGCTGCGCAAAATATCGCGATATTTCACATATTTCACGATATTTTTTTTTTCCTTTTTTAAAGTTTCCTGACAGAGTGACTCCCAAACCACACCCACTCACGGTATCCATTTATCCAGTGTTTAAAAGGACCCAGTCCTAAATGACTACAATTTTCTGATGCTTCTGCTTGGTTTGAACTTTCCTTTGGCAACTCAACTTATAAAGTTTGTAGCCAAGTCTGGGAGGAAAGGAGGGAACAACCTGTAAAATGTTCTAGCAATATACGGTGGATTTTTCTTCTTTTTTTTTTTCAAAGAGACGACTTTTCCAGCTGTGGATCTTACTGTTCTCTCTTCCTGGAGCAGTGCTTGGAGCAGCGCACCGTTACTGCCTACCCTCATTAGGACTAAAAGACTGTCGATGGTTAGTAGGACTGTCAGGCAGGTCCCTGGGAGGGAAACCTATCTTTAAACATACAGTTCACTCCGGTTGGTGAACTCAGGCCGTGGAGAAGCCATTTCCTCCTTTTATGCCAAGTCCCTAAATTAACTCACTCACATCGGAGTTGCTGTGGTGGACATAATTTGAGAACAGCCAAATTTCTAAGTCAAACTTGATTACTTGTTGTTTTACAATTCCAGGAGCTCCAGTTAACTGTTCAGTGAGGGAGTTGGTGTTTGGCACATTGTGCACGTGGAAGACAGGAAAAACTGGGAGCCTGTGCAAAGACCCTTTCAGGGCTGTAAGATGACGGATTTAAACAGGATTCACAATGGTGTAAAAGTTTGACTCGATGCAAAGCACTGCAGATGCGTGTTTCATTTTTTTTTACAGTACATGCAATGTGTCATCATAGACCTTAACTTAGTGGTAGAAGCTTTGCTGGATTACATATGTTGATGATATTGAGACATTAAACCGATCAACTAAAAAAGAAGGGTTGTGAATCATCTATTTGTTTGTTTTGCCCTGACTAGTGTCTGAGGTTATTTCTGGCTGTGTTCAGATAAGGTTGTGCACCCTGTAGGTTGCCTCAGAGGTAAAGCTCAGGGCAAAGTCAGTGCTTCTTACACATTTATGTGCATGGGGGAAACCAAAATTTGCTGTTGCTCTAATCTTGTGTTGAAATGATGGTGAAGAAATAGTGTTCGGTGAGACTAAATCATCCTGTGAGAGAGAGAGAGAGAGAGAGAGAGAGAGAGAGAGAGAGACTACATTGGAAATAAAACTTGTGAGTGGTTGAGCAGGATGGTTTATGGTTGAACAGATTTCAGAGTTTCCTCACTCTGCAGCTCAGGTGATCCGTTGGATGATAGCAGTTTTATAAATCTAAGGTGCTGTGTTTGTTTTGTTGTGGTTCATGGTCGTTGTTTAAACCCAGAAATTTTCCACACAACCAAAAAGGAGCTGCTTTACCACAGCTGGTGTAACATTTCATTCATTTTCTCTTTGCCATCACTGACAGGGGGGTTGATGATTTATTTGTCAGTCATGTCATAACAGTAAAAAACAGTAAAAGTTAATTTGAAGTTAGTTTGCAGCCTTTCTTCCCCTGTCTTCTGCCACTTTCATGGTGTGCACGTTTATTCCACGTGTTGCATGCTCGCATACAAGCTTAGTGGTTAGTGGAACCAGCAAAAATGGAAATGTGGCGGATTCAAATTGCCTCGAGAGACTAATAAATGTGTTTAATTATTAAGTAACTTCACTTCCTCCTGTAAATCTGGGCTGCTTTTCTGCCACTCACTCCGGAGTTTCATCCTTTTAAACAGAACTCCTCGGATCTTTATCCACTCTTAACATCTCTCCTCCTCACACACGCTCGCACACACTTTGTCCTGCCTGCTCCTCTCCTTTGCCTCGTTTTGTGCCTTGTTAGCTGGCAAAAGATGCAGCCTGGCACAATGGGAGCGCGTGTGTGTGTGTGTCTGCTGCACAGCTCTGCCAGTCCACCGGTCTCAAGTACCAGCTGGGCACCAGCACCCATCACTAAAATAAACTGGCCGCTCTATCAATGAGACTGAAGCGTGTGTGAAGGAATGTGCCTGTCCGTGCGTGCGCATGTTTGCACACGTATGCGGCCGTTTGTGTGAGGTGGCGCTCAGACACCCTGCTTATTAAGTCTCAATGAACCGAGTGGTGAAACAAACACGGTCCTACCTCAGATGAATGCCTGAGATGTTCGCCCGTCTCATCTTTGCATTACACTGAAGCCCTCCCTGCAAGGATTAAAGACTAAAACAATTACAAAGCCTTATTTGCAATTCAAATTCTCTTAAATGCAGTCTTAATCCCCATTTTCTAAAGGCAGCAATACTGAAAGGCAGAATAAATGTGTGAGAGGGATCCAGTTAAAGCCTCTGCCAGGGTTACTGTTGCTAAAATAACACCTATAAGTTATATGGGGGGATAATGAACGTGCTCTGAGCTGGTTTAGTTATATTTGGAGAAGAATTTGTTTCCCTTAAAAGCTCGTCTTCGTAATGACAGGGTAAATGCACAGAATCAGTAGGGGAGTCGCTGAGTTTAAACTTTTTTTTTTTTCTTTTTAACATCGCTTGTGTAGAGGGGATGTACTCACATCCTCAGGAATATTTACATTTTGTTTTAATTTGCATCTGTGCGCATTTACATACTCACACACGTGTGCGTTAAGGTTTCCTGATGGCGGCAGCCGCGGTGAGCATGCGTTACTGCTGCCCAGAGTGTATTTACAGACAGTGACTTTAATGCAGTGTAATGATTATTTTTATTTCAGGTACTTGGGCAGCCTGTTCCCTCAGTGTGGAATGGCTCCCCATCGGCCCAGCGATTACCTCTGTGGCTGCCGACACACCTGGCTCCTTCAGCTCTACTCTCTCTCCACTATTAGAACCTTCACCTTTCAGTAAACCTTCAGCTGCGGGCTGCACCTTCATTTTCATTTTACTGTCTCTTCTCTGTGCTACACCTTCACCGTTACTTCTCGCCCTCAGTCATTTGTCTTTACTCCTTTACCTCCTCTGATTTAACACCTTGATTTTAACAGTGGCCTTAAAGCATGTAAACATATTCCAAGTATTGCAAGTCTGTGACATCTTTAAGTTTATCAATTACACATTAAATTAGCGTTAATCAACAGTAAAAAATGTACACCTACGTCTGATTAAAAACTCTGTAAACATTGTGATTTGGTTTCATGTTTCGGACACATTTGAGTACCGGCGTTTTAGGGGTTAACACATTCCGTTGCAAACCTCTACAAAAACCTGTGGGTGATGTTAAAGGAAGGACAAACTGCCAGCTTTCATGTCATTTCCTTCTTTCCTCTTTGTCTAAGGCCATCTAAGAGTTTGCATGTGAGACTTCATTACAGAAGGAACTGAGTGTTTTGTTTATGGCATCGGTCTCAAGACATTTTATAAAATCTTGGCTGATAACCTTGGAATTATGTGGAAGGAGTAAGCTACGTCTTGGAATTATTTTAGATTTAAAAATTGTTTTATTTGTTTTTTTGTTTGTCTTTGTTTTTTTGCAACTCTTGTAGAGCTTTTTCTGAGTTCTTTTTTTGAGTTACATGTTCCAGACTCCTTCTATGTCACGTTTGCACACCAATGTTAAACCTTTAAACATCTTTCTTAGCTTTTCACAGACATACTGAAGAATGCTCCGTGGTTATGTCCCCATAAGAGAGCCCACTACCCATCTATGCAACCGAAAAAAAAACTTTTATATCATCTGTAGTAGCTCAATATTTTTAACCTGTGTTGCTGAGACCTTAGAATATCGGTAGTTATGGTTTTTCCAAAGATTTTGCAAGAATGGGATAAAGGCACTTTCATTGTTAATTATAATGCTGCTACAACAAATACTGAAGAATTCTGTTTCTGTTCATACTCCCTACCACTGGTTAGAGTTACAGTAAAGACAATAGGGCTAAAAATAGAAATGTTTACCCTGCATGTGTACTAATCTGTGTGTGTGACCGTTTGGTTTTTCCCCGGAGTGAGGTATTAGTCAAGCCTTAAGGTCAGCGTGGGGTCAGCTGCAACCCCTGCTGATGTTTGCTCTTCTGAGAGGGTCAGAAAATCCAAAAAATTCCACATCATGTACTTAAAAGTGCAATGTGTGAACGTCCAACCTCGACCATGCGGCCTGGACGTAAGCCTTCAGATCACTTGTTTATATCCCTCATGATTAAGTTTAATAGAAAAAATCGGGCGGCACATTTGTTTCGTTATTGACTGAATGTTTGGTCTCATTTAGGCTCCTGTGTGTCTGTGTGTATCTCTCTGTACATCCTTTAAAAACTGGGAAAACCCCAGCGTCAAGACATTGGCTGTGTGGGAGCAGACACGCTCACATACTGAACATGTGTTGTTCCTGCACGTCCTGTCTGTGCTGTTTTTACCACATCAGATCTTTTCCTTTAAAAAGTCACATTTGGAATAGAGAGATTCACAGCACTGCACTCTGAAAAGGTCAGCTTGCACCGAAGGAGAGCGCGCCACCGGCTGGCCCTCTGCGAATGCGAGGGGAAAGCAGGAGAAAGAGTTTCTTCTGAACAGTTGGGTTGGATGTACGATCGATCCCTGCTTTGTGTTGACTTGGTGCGGGCGATCTCTTCCTCTGTGCTTTGCTGAACTGAGCTGCTCTCTTCTTTGCTGGAGTGTTCTGCTGGATGCTGTAATCTCTTCAGTGCATGGCCAGATTACTGTCTGCTCCATATTGTCTGGTGGCGGGCTGCAGGATAGGAGAGATGGCAGGAGGAGGGGAGAGAGGCAGGGTTGGAGGAGGCTCTGATTTGCTGCTACATAAGGAAGATTACTTTTTTTTTTTTTTTTTATTGATGTATCCATCTGGACATTTGCTATATTTGGTTGTTTTTCCAGCCTGCGTGTTTGTGTGGAAACCTTGTGAGATTTATAGCTAAATCAAGGCTGAGATTACATTATGTCTCCAGAGTTTTCAACTAAATAACTACATCAAAATGTAAGATAATTAGGATTAGTTTTATTAAAGTAAGTGTAGAATTCCCTTTGAGCCTAATGCTGCATATTCATTCTGCTATTTATCCACAACGTGAAATAATTTTTTTTTTTAATTGAATGATTTTCAGTAAAGAAAAATAAAGAAATTTGAGTATTCATTGTGCCCCCAACACCCCCACCCTTCCACGCGTCTTCCTCTCCATCTCTTTCTGTCTTCTGTGCACTTCATGCAGAAATGATTGC
>KV751319.1:13726110-13744941 GCA_001698575.1 Mola mola
AAATGAAAAAAGGCAAAGGGAGTGTACACACACACACACACACACACACACACACACACACAGGCGCAGCCGGGGAGACACACATACACAGTCGCACACACACACACCGTCTCACAGGCTCATATCTACTATATTTAAGTCCATATTCACATTCAGACATGCACACAGTGATCCACTGGCCCCCTTTTTACCATTTTCAATAGTGTTTTTGTGTTGTGTAAATTTGAGAATATGCAGCCAGAGATAAAGAGTTGGGCATCAATTAAAGGAATCAACTGGTGTATTTTTTAAGTGTTTTATTGTGGGCCACACATGTATTTATAGAAATACATGTCCACAACAAACATGCAGCCTCTGGATTCAGGCCCTATAGCCGGGCCCAGTCAGACTCTGCTGCGTGTCTTAAACACTACAGTGGTGGTTAAACACCCTAACGTCATCCTCCTACACACACATTTACACACACGTGTCCTTCTACAGCCGTCTCTGCTTTTCTTCACTTTGCCCATCATTCTTATTGACTAATGGTCTCACACGACGAAAACAGACAGATCTCTATCCTGCCAAGCAACGCTTTGGCTAGGCCTGGTTCCCACATACACAGACAGAAGGTGAAGGAGCGCACAGTCAAAAGGATGTAATTGCGGTGTAAGCGGCTGTTGTTATGTGCCAGCGTGTGCACCACTTGAAAGCCCCATCAAGGATTGGCTGAACAAAGAGGAGCAGAAAGCGTCGGCAGATTCTGCCGAGGTTCTTTCTCGTTGAGCTGATTTTTCCATATTTTTTTTCAGAGCATGACAAACGAGTGGAGTTTCTCAGGTCTGGGCAGCACAAGGAAGCCTGAAGTCTGAGCCACACGGACCACATGGTCACATGTGAGGCTTGAGCCAAGGCGCGGACTGTCTTTCTTTCATTCAGGTGTCTTTTCTTTGTTTATTCTTTTCTTCCCGATTTGCTTTCTGCATTATATGCACATGATCACGCACACTCAGCCGCGTACACAGAAAAATGCCTCCTCTCTCCTTGTCTTGCTCCTCTCTGCTGTCTCAGTGTTTTTCTTTCCCATTTATCATCACTGAAGCAAAGGAACCGATTCCAATTTCAGGTGTTTTCACTCCATTCCACTCTTTGCTTATTCCTTCATCCCCCCGTCTCTATTTTGATCTCAGGCAACCAGTTAGCAGTCAATAATCTGTTAAATAGCATTGATCCTCACCATTTAGTTTCCTGGCCAGCCACTTAGGTTGTAAAGCTGATCAATGGTGTTGAATGGGAACCACCTATGCAGCGGATTGACTGCTGGGACGCGCTCTGCAATCATATCATTTGTCTTCATTTGTTGTTCAATTATTTGTCGTAATAGCTGCTGTCAAAACAGCCTCACAATGGCCCACAATGGAACACAGAGTCTAAGGCTGTTAACGCACGCTGAGCCTGGCGTGCCCGGCTCGCTCCGCTCACCTCGAATCTACCCCCGACCACCCCAACACACACACACACACACACACACACACACACACACACACACACACACACACACACACACACACACACACACACACACACACACACACACACACACACACACACACACACTGCTGCTGGAAAGACATTATATAGTAAACAGCATGAAAGGAACAGTATCACATGTCTAAATCATTATAGGAGTATGTTCCTGTGTGTGGTGGGGGCTAGGGGGTGCCTTGTGAGTGCATGCAGATGGTGCTCATGCTTAAATGTGTTGATGAAGTCTGACCCAGACTGGACTTCCCGTGCCCAAGAGCCCCTTCCTGAAATCATCAATCACTTCTTGTAGGGCAAGGATATGACTGTGTCCGTCCACGTGTGTGTACTGTGTACACTTCAAGCGTCGCTGGGAAATTTGAGCTTTGCATTTGATTAGGAATACTTGCTTAAAGTATATTTTAATGTATAGTTGTTTGTCTTGAATGTCAACAACAGGTGACAAAACACAAAAATTTAAAAAGTTAACTTTAATAACAAAGGGCCTTTTGCTGGTGAAATAGTAAAAGTATCTTAACTGCCAGTTTTTCATTTCTTTGCTGTTTTTAGGCAATGGTGGCATGTTTTGCGTTTTCTGCAAATGTTTCTCAAGCAGTTTCCGTGATGGTCCGTAAAGACTGCTGCTCTGGTTAGCATCCTTTTTGCTGCCAGAACCACAACCACAGTGTTTGGAAGCATTTAGACAAATCTGATGATTTGTCTGCCCTCCAAAATAGTCTCTATATTGGGGGGTAAAAATTGTTTTAAAAAAACACTAAAGGTTACTCATATACTGTAACATTAAAAACCTGGCGGAAGGAGTCGTTGTTGTCGTGAAATAAGAGTTGCAAGATTAGTTTTAGACTCTTTTCTCCTAGCTTGACATGGTTCAACATTAAAGGTGCCTTCGTGCAGATTTGACTGGCTCTGTAACGACCTACGGACGCAGACTTTTCTACTCTCTGGGGTTTTATTGTGGCACTAAAGTGGAGACTTCCCTCTCTCATTCACACCAGCTCATCTTGTTCCAACTTCCCTCCAACTTCTCCTCTCTCTTACTGTAGCTCTCTTGTTTTGTTTTTTTAAATCTCTGTCTCTCTCTCTCTCTTTCTGCTCCTCCTTATGGCTCCCCTTGGTTTTATTGGAGAAGGAGTGTCCCCCTCCCCCTGCTCCTTTTGAAGTGGCCTGCTCATATATCACAGTCCTTCCTCGCAGGATATCCTCCCTCTTCCTGCCTCTCCCTCTCTTACTCCCTGATTCCCTCCCTTTCTCCCGACTCCCCTTCATCTGGGGGCTGGAGGAGGGTAATACATATTAACTCTGTTTCTTTTCCACACTTTAACACTCCTCATGCACCCGGCAGACATGCCGCCATGCTCGCATGAACGATAACATTAGGTGTTTGGACACAGGGGAGCTCAGCTTCTCAGCCGAGTTCATTTCATTATTGAAACAGTCAAATTAGAGAACAGATATGATAACGATTGTTTGGAGTTGCATCACCTGAACTCAAGTATGACATGAGTAACTTTTACGGTAGATTAGACCCAATTAAGTTTATAAAGACTTCGTTTAGAAAGACTTCGTTTAGAAATAGGCTTCAGAATTACAGGCTGACAAAAATACATTGTTTTATGTTCCCTTAAGGGTACACCTAATATATTATATAAAATTTGGATAAAATTAAAAGGATGAATTGATTATTTTATAATTATTTTATTTTATTTGTATTTAACCTCATGTTTCTACATTCACAATTGTGTTTGTATATGAAACATATGACCTGAGGTTCACTATACTTGAATTATTGAATCAAACAAATTAAATCGATTGATTAATTAATTGTTTATCGTATTTGCATTTAAAGTAGAGCCCAGCCGATCAAATATCTCCGTATCAACATATATGTTATCAATATTGGCTGAAATAAAATAAATTGCTTTTAAAGTGCATGAAGATGCTAAGGGTGATTTGTAATTATTCAATTTCCAGTGAAGGATACTACCTCAGTGCATTTGGGTCATTTAAGACAATAAAAGGTCATTGTTAATCAGTCAAAAATATACTGCCTCCGTTACAAAATAGTTACAGGTTTAAGGTATAATAACCTAATTTAAGGGAATATTGCAAGAAGTTTCTGTAAATCGGCATATTTACCAGAAATTTACCAGAAATTTACAGAAATCTTTAAAGGTGCAGTTTGTAAGAGCTTATTCCTGGGTGGTCATATAGTGACCCCTTGGGTCAGTTCGTTGGTCATTTGGCCACCAACCACCAACTGTCTGTATCTGATCTGTGGATTGTGGACTATCAGTCAACTGTGTTACATATTGCCCTTTGAAATCCATCCCAACATAATTAACACAGTTTAGGTGTCCACTGAGATACTTTACTACTTTTGGCCTGTGCATAGTTGCGCCAGTCTTCACTGTGAAACGGGGAAAGTCACTGGAATATATCACATTTAGTGGCAAAAGTGCGTTGGTCTGCTGTACTACTCAAATGAATCTTAATGTTGCTTGTTAACTGCTGGATATGTAAATTAGCAATGGCTTTGCCATTCCCAACAATATATTAACTTGATGAGTCAGTGCCATGTTCATAACTTACTTTTGCTGCCCCTGAGGGGGCCAAAAAAGCTGTTTTTGCAGGTTGAATCCAGAATGTGTCTGCACAGTGTAATGGTAGTTGGAAAGAGTAGATTTCATCAGAGAATATTAATTTTGGAGAAATGGTTTCTAGAAAACGGAAATCAATGTCACGCCATTGTGCATATTTATGCTTGAATTAGCCATGCTAGCACAGAGCGTTCTTATCTGTACACGTTCTGTTCACGTTCAACAGGGGCCAGCTTCATGTTACGTTGCTCATTCATTCCCTCATTTTGCACTTCATGTCTGAACTCTGCCGCAGAGCTTTGAATAAAACTTGAGGGGGCACATTTCAGCACAGATCTCCAGCGTTTTTCATTATTACACCAGTTGGCCCAAGGGGGGGACACAACAATTCCAGGTCAGAAGAACAAGATGACGGGAAGGATTCGGTGCTGATTAGCCCTGAGGGGGGCAGTGTCATTTCCTACGAATTTCATACAAAACAAATTTAATCATTGCATGAACATGAGGGCGTACTTCAACATAGTTTCCTGTTTGGTTCATTATGTTTGCCACAGAAGCTCTGCCACCAGGATTACCCTACTGTCCTTCATCACTCCCTCTTGTAACACAGTTTATTTGACTCTTATGCGTCCTTAATATCCTTCCCTTATAACATTCATTATTCACTTCCTCCCATTCATACTCCTTTAATTCAGCCCTGCTCTGCCTCTCCTTCTGCTTTTCACTCATTCTCCGCCTTTCTGTCCATTCTTTTTTCTACCCCTTGTTTTTTCTCTCTTTGCCCTTGTTGTCACTTAGCTCCTTCCCCCAGCTCTGCCTTCCCCCTCCATCCACCTCTCTTTTCTCCCTCTCCATCTCTCCCCATCCTTCTGCCCTTTTCCTCCCCCACCCATGCACCCTTCTTCTCCTTTTCCTCCATCCCTCACTCCCTCCCTCTCTGTTTCTCTCTCTTCAGCTGAGGACAAGGAGGTGAAAGCCAAGCGGATTACAGTGGCAGTTTAATCTGGCTGACCCACCAAGGGATTGCTCTCTGCTTTGCTGTGAGGCTGCAGGGCAGGAGGGCAGTGGTGCTGGCTGGGTGGGAGTGAGGAGTGGAAGGGGAGGGAGGCCAGGTTGTGGAAAGGAGGCCCAGAAAAGGAGTGAAGGGAAGGAGTGGAGGAAGAGGGAGGAGAATGGGAGCGGTTGAAATTTGCAGATTTTTTTTCCTGTTTGTCTCAGGCCAAGCCAAAATGCTCTCCAGGACAGGACTGTTTGTACGCACACACACACATACGTGCGCGTGTGCGCGTGCGTGCGTGTGTGTGTGTGCGTGTGTGTGTGTGTGTGTGTGTGTGTGTGTGTAAGACCGTGTGGTGCCATAGGTGGGGGGTGGGCTTTGGTCGTTATTAAGAGATGGAATATTAATGCTACTTTGAGTCTAATTTCTTTCCATCTGTCATCAACTTGTCCTCTGTGTGTGCGCCTGTCTAAGTCTATGAATAGACAGTCTTCAGATATTAACAGACAATTAGTCTGTTCTGTGACTCAAAGACAAAATACAAAAACGTCCTTGGCTTGATTTGTCTTTTTCTTTATTCTGAAAACATCAAAATCTCATTTTATTCCACTCTTGTCAAAGTCGTACTAACTCACACGGCTTTCATCCACAGTTAACGCCCAGACTGAGACCTTGCCAAATTTATCAGTTCAACGAGCAACGCAACCGGTTCCGTCTCTGCTGGCTGCAGGTCATTTGTGTTTGTTTTTTATTTTGCTATTTTTAATCTTTTGAAATTTGAACGCGAGGAACGTGGATAAATTGGTGACTAACAGTCGGGGAGCACCAAAGCTTTGGTTTAGTTTCTGTTAGGATCGGGTGGGGGTGCATATTAAGTTCTTCTTCTTCATCAAATAAAAAGTATGTGAACTCTGTTTCCTGCCATGGTATTTGCATATGTAGTGTATGTAATTATATTATTGAACACATTTTTGGGTTTTTTTTTGGCTTTTTGAATTAAATAGTAAGCGAACCAGCTTTGCAAGTTGCACTCACAAGTGCAATCTCTACCCATCAGAAGTTAAGGCAGGTGCCTGAGAGGCAAATCTCGGGGCAAAGAAAACACTGACATGTTGCACTGTCAATCATATTATTACCCTAATTGCTGTGAGCGCATGACAATAATTAAGGGCCACTAACACAAACATTTCATCTTGTCTCTCATCCATTTTTAAATTATTTATAACTTTAAATTGTAGAACTTTTAATACTTATATTCTTTTACTGTTGACAGCGTAGTTGGGCTAAAAGGCTCTTACCTATACCTTATTCATCCAGTAGTGGCTAATTATGGTCACTGACTGTGAGTGAGACATAAAGTTCCAGCTAGGAGGTTTTACCCCGAACAAACAGGATGTTGTTTGTTAGAACACAGTGAGAATTTAGTTTAAACATTGAGCGCCTCAACCTGAGCATCAAGTGGCAGTCGAGCAGAAACATCCGGCTCTAAAGAAAGTTGGACGCCAGCCTTGAGCTTGAGTAACAGAACCACTCTGTCGATTTTGTGCTGTTTTAATGTCCTAAATGGCTTGTTGTACAGTGCTGAACGCCACACGGGGGTCTGAGGCAGGCTGTGTCTACAGCTCTGTTCGCCTCTACAGTGCCTTTCATGTCCCCTCATATCAGCCTCCCTTTCATCAGTCCACCCCGCTGGGCCGTTTCGGAGGAGGGGTCCAGTCGGTGAGCCGGATTAGCCTCAAACTGGTGCTTGTCCAGATTCTGATTCCTTTGGGGGGGTGGGGGCTTAACCAACTTTGCCTCAGAAAAGAAAAGCAGAAGGAACAGGAGGAAGAAGAGGAGAGGAGAGGAGAGGTGAGGAAGAGCGCTCCTGTGGAGTTGATGCTCCTCATTTGTTGTTTACCTTGTAATTAACGTGCCGGATTGTCCCGTAAAAAGGAAGAAAGAGTCAAGTGTGTAGACTGGTGCAGACGCAGGAAATGACTGACAGTGTTCATTATGTAGTGGGGAAAGCCTGGGGGGCTGCTCAACACCTGCCCTATTGGAGTAGTTATGTATCTGCACCCACACACTCACTATACAGTGTTCAAACATGTACGCAAACCCCCATACTGCGAGTGTCATCGCCAGGGCACAGACAGTGGCATTGACCAATCAGCAACAGATGCCCCCTGGGGATAAATTATCTACACTCTGTGTGTATGCGTGTGTTTTTCAGTAACATAGTGGTCGAAAACGGCCCTCCAAGCTGCTGTCATCACCACGCCACCCTGCGACAGGGCCGCCCGGGGACCTTATTTTAGGCCGCACCAGGTGCAAGTGTTTTGGGCTGGTTACATGATCTTGGATAAGTGTGTGTGTGAGTGTGTGTGTCTGAGAGAGAGAGAGAGAGAGCGAGGTGTATAAAGAGCTATGATTGTGTGGCTGGGTCAGTCTTGTGTGTGTGTGTGTGTGTGTGTGTGTGTGTGTGTGCGTGCGTGCTGGAGTCCAGGAAAGGTCAGAGATTGGGTGGAGGTGCCAGGAATAGGGGTGTGAGATGCCTGGGTGTCTACAGGGCCATGTGAGCCACACACACAAATAGACAGCACACACACGCATATGCACGCAATGCCTTCAAACCCGAAGACACAGCAGAACAAAAGCTGGTCAAAGTGGGGCAGTTTTCTCTCCCTCCCTCCACAGTCACCTCCTCCTCCTCCTCCTCCTACTCTGTCCCTCACTTTATGCCTAGCAGTGTTTTCATCTCTCCTCCCTCCTCCTTCCTTACCCCTCATCTTTTTTTCCTCCTTTCCTCCTTTCCTCCTCTCCTCTCTCACATAAGTACGATGCTGCTGCTTTCTGGATCTGGGATGCCTGAGGGACAGAGCACAGACAGGAACCCCGTTACCATGACAACAGCTTCTCTGAGCTGCCTGACACCCAAACTCCATTGGCTGAGGGCTGTTGGGGGAGGGGGGAGTGAAGAGAGAGAGAGAGAGAGATAGGGAAAAGAGAGCAGGAAGCAGTGTTAAGTTAAACAAGGAGCAGAAGGACAATAGACCGTGTGTGTTGGGGGGGGGGGTGATAACAGAGGCAAATGACCAAATTTCTCATTTAGGGCTGTACGGCCTGTTTGTGTTCATGTTCAGGTCTGATATAAGAAGGGATGAAAGGTGAGAAGGAGACATGAAGGTGGGAGAGAGAGCGGAGGAATGGGACTTTCGTGTATTAAAGGATGTGGAAGCATGTGTGTAAAAGATCTTCTCAGGGTCATAAAATCAAGCTGCTCTCACAGGTTTATGTGTGAATGTTTGTGTATATTCTTCATTCATGGGACCTTGGTTATGCTTTTCAAAGACCTCAAAGCAAAAAGAATATATATGCAATTAAAGAAAAAAATTCTCCATTTCTGTACCAACCATCCTCTTGGATGAGAAACATTATGTTGAGAAACATCCACCTCCCTAGACAAGGATGCATTAAGAAAAGTAGTTTAATAGTGGCCTGTGTGATTTACCTGTTTTTTCTGTTGCTGAAAATAGTAAAATGGTCATTGATACAGGTTGCAGGACTGAATAACGAGAAGCTTGTTTTTGTAAAAGTTAAAGGACGGTAAATGCATAACATATGGCTGTGTGCTTGTTAACTCCTGAGTCACGGTCATACCTCGAAGTTCATGTTTATATCATTAAAAATGCTTGTATCTAGAGACCATTACCCACGAACGGGCTGTTCTGCAGATAACACTGAGGAACAGCAGGGGACACAAGAGAACTGTAAAGATCTATTCTTGTTGGTTAGAAAAATGTGAGTCTGCAGCCTAGCTAGCAGCTTTGCACAACTGTACGTCACCACATTGCTGCTATAAGCTAAATACTAGCATCAGCATGCTAACATGCTGACAATGCCACTGATACACTGATATTTAGCAGGCAGCCTATATTGGTTGCCATTCATCACATCTTAGCTCAGAATGCCCCCATGTTAACACTAATTAGCATGGCAAGAAACCACTGAGAAAAGACAATTTTGACCTGCTGAAAAGTTTAGTATAAGTTTACTCTGTGAGGAAAAAAAGTGTCTTAACAGATGTCGCAAGTTTGTCCAATATTCATTGATTTAAAACAAAACAAGAAAAACGGGAATGCCAGTTTTGTGCTGGTCTCGCAAGGAGTGTCAAAAATCAGTCTGCTCAATTGTCCAGGAACCATGAGCAGTCAGCGTGCAATGTCTTTTCTTCTCTTCATCCATCCAAAATATGTTGAGATACTTCACCCAGTGTGGTTGAACTGATCAACAACATTAACCACAGGTGCTTAAAGTAATATCTTTAAGGATGTAAGGTCTCTGAAGATATTACTTTAAGCATATAAATTAAAGTATGAAAATTGAGGGTTGTTACTTATTTTGTGACTATGAACTCGTTCTAAATTGCCACGTACCTCTACAGAAGACTATTAAATGGAGACACGGAACATAATATGTCTAGTAAGGGGCTCTAGTATTCACTTTTGTTATTTATACCCTCAGTGTTTCATTTTGTGAAATAGAGGAGCGAATGATGAAGACGTCTGAACATATTTTAACTAATGTTACAGCCAAGACACTCAAGACTCTGCCAATGTTACTTAAAGCCTGGAGGGCTGCGAGTGTGCAGATTTCAACTGACGTCACTTACCCAGCATGCCTTTCTGGCTGAAGTTCTGTTGGTCGGTGACATCACCTGAGGTGTTTGGTTGTCGTAAAACCCACAGACCCTCTGCTGTCTCAAGCACATAGTTTCCTTTCTAGCCTAAACGTTGCATTCAGTGTTGGGGTGTCGGCTAGGAGATATGACAGGCAAGAGAGGAAGCTTTCCAAAGACAGATTAACAGAAGAAGGAGAAAAAGACAAAACTTAGGACAAAGAATTAGTGAAATCTGCTTGATCTGAACTCAAGAAGAAATAAGTAAAAAAAAAAAAAGAAGACTTAAATGTTTAGCTGAATAAGCTACAGAATGCTCACGCTGACAGTCAAACTTGTAATTGAAAACCACAGACACATTTTATCAAATCCAAATGTATTGATAATGAAGCACAATCTGGTTATTTAATATGTACCAGAAGGACACGTGAATGACGCCAATGTTTTAACTTGCGATGAGAGTTTCAGAAGACTCAGTTCTGAATGAGAGGTACCGAGCCGCTGATGTGGCTCAAATAGCTTCCAGTTTTTGCTTTACTGTACTTGCAGAAAGGCTGTGAAATGCACTGCACCATGTTTATGTGCAGCTTGGCAGCCTACCAGCACTCCTCGGAGAGGAAACAGCAAATTAAACTGTGCGTTTGAGTGCGTGTGTGTGTGTGTTTGTAGCTCCTTGTGTACTGCGTCATTGTAAAGTACTCAAGTACTCGCAAAATATATATTTTTTACTTATGGACTACATACTTAATATGGAAATTATATGGAAATATGATACTGTCACATTTCTGTAAATAAATGGCCAACATTGTCAACCAGGTGAGCACACGGACACATCACGCACCTTCACCAACACGCCCCACTCCTCCTCAGCTGCTTTGAGGGGGTCCGCTATGTTTTCTGTGGTGTGGCTCAACAGTGCGGCGTGTCAGGACAGCGGTCTTAAGAACTCTGTTCTGAACGAAATGATGAGTGACGGTAACATACGGGTCTGTAGTAGCAGCCAGCGTATTGACACGTTGCTAATCAGCCTCCTGCCCTGCTGTCTTTGTACCTGCAAACGGCTCGACACGGCTCGATAAACCTCATCAGCCCGCGGAAGCCATCATACTCCACAAAACTTAATGGGAGCAAATCTCTGTCACTGTTTTCTTTATGACCGGCCGGCTATCCTCACAGCAATGTGTGCTAACAAATGATGTGATGCAAGACTTCCTCATGTTTGTCTTCACTGGTTTCTCCTAGTGCTTTACTTGCATGTGAAACTGCCCAATGCACTGCCAACTGTGCAGGTACTGGAATAGTAAAACGTTAGCTGAATAATAATCATGCAGTGTGCTTTCGTGTGTGTGCTGCGTGCACTTGTGGTTTTATGTGTGTGTTTATCCACAACTTACACAGGAGACATAAACGTCTCAGTCCGTGCTTGCACACAAGTTTGTACATCCGTTTGCAGGAGAGCTTTACTCTTACACACACGCCCACTAAGCGAGGGGGAGAAGAGGGGAAGAGCGAAGTTGAGACAGAGTGAAGGAGCAGGGGCTTAGATTGGGGGGATGTTTTGTGTGTTTCCACAGTGCGTGCGTGTGTGTTGCTGCGCAGCACAGCTCAGTCTGGTGTGTCCGTCTGTCGGGGTGTGGAGATGAGGAGGTGATGCAAAAGAAGGAGTCTGCCGAGGGAGGGGCAAAGAAGGATGTGGGGAATTCAGTGTCTGAGAGAACCCCCACACACATGCACTCACACTCCTTTCTGCACACAGGAGTGACCAGTAAGCATGTTTTACCCCGGCTATTAATCCTTTCTCCTTCCTGGAGACCTGTACCGAACACAAAGAGCAGAGGCAAACAGAAGCTCCTTCTTTTTCTTTAAATCTCTCCGTTCCTTCGGTGTCTCTGTTTCTCCTTCTTTTATTTGCTCTGTTGCTGTCTCCCCCAGCCTTTACCCTCACGTCTCAGTCCGTGTGTTTGCCGTCCCCTCTCCAGTGCTCTCCCTGTTCGTGCCACCGCTGTGCTGCACGGGCCGAGACTATGCTGGGGATATTTCTGTCAGCCTCTGTTTATTTATTAATGGCGATGCTGTTGAGAGTTTGCCTGCCTACATGCATGCTTGTGTTTAGTGAACGTTTGGTGTTCTCTGGAACTGTTTTCTACCCTCTTCTTCGTAATCTTCTTACCTCCGCACCCCCTCCCGAGTAAATATTTGTCAACCTTCCTCCTAATAATGGCGCCTGGGGCTGACCCAGGAAGTGTTGGCTCTTTGACCTGTGAATAGCCAGACGGGGGATAGCTGCTCCGCGCTATCTGTCTTGTCTCGTACAGAGGATGAAAGGCTGCTGTCAGTGAAATGGAAGTTTAACTCATCCCTGAAAGAGCACCTCCCTGACGCCGCTGTCTCCGACAACAAGCTACGGCAAGCTACGAGCCGCGCAGCCAGGCAACCAAAACAGTTCCAGGAAGCAAGAATGCAAATAGAGCACATTAATGTCAGATCGCAGTGTGTGTCAGGCCCTGCTAAACGCTAGGAGCCTATCGACTGACGGCCCAGAGGTCAGCAGGTCCCACCAAACTCCCCCCTGTGTCTGCTCGGGACAGACAGGGGCAGACACAAAACTAGCAGGAACTAGGCAAGTATGTTTGTAAGGTGTCATGGATGGGTGGCATCCTCCTCCTCTGCTTTATTTACTAACTAAAGGGGAGAATCAGATGACACCTGGTTGTGCACAAGTTAAAGGTCAGGTCAGACTGGACTGCTGATAAGATGAAAGATTAATTTAAATTGCACCACAGTTGCCTCACTTGTGTACACATCACCAAAAACAGCCCATCAACATTAAATATTCTGAATCTCCAACATAACTAATAACTAAGGTTCATTCAAATATATTTAGTGGAGGAAAAAGTACAATATTCACCTCTGAAAATGTTGTGGAGTGGAAAATTGAAATACACGAGTACGTAAATATCGTATTTGAGAAGATTGTCCTATTGTCCTGTTGATGAGATTATTTGTTGACAACATAGAAAAATTGCATAGATTAATAACACATGCAAGCCTCAGCAGGAGGGGGTCTTTGTGCAAGATTTGTCAAAAATTAACAATGCAATAAAGCCCCCCAGATTTGTACTATTGTGGGCATTAAATTGCAAAGGTGAAGCACTATCCCTAGCATAGTTGATATATAGAATCATATTTTGCCCACACACAACATAGATTATGTTATATTCCTTACAGTGTTCTACACTGATGTAACTTTCGCCTTGGCTTTTTGCATCGAATCAGAGACTACTGAGGTGTGGTCACCATGTTGGGATTTACTTATTCAGACACATTGGCAATAAAGGTGAGCAGTGGAAATTGGTTTTCTTGATTAGCGTTGCTAAGAAAGAAGAAGAAATCTAAGAGTTTTTGTTTGACTCTCTTAATGCCAATGGCAGAGGGGGTGCAGGTCGGTCTAGTTTAAGGGGCGGACACAAATCGATGAACAAACAGATTTTTACATACACAGACATCACTCACAAATGGTCCCCCATATTCATAGTACTATAATCAGTCCAGGTGACAGAAGTTGCCTAATTTAGCTAATTATTATACTATTTTACATACATTTACAAAGCATTAGCACTAGGTTTAACTAAGTAGGTCAGTTCTAATTAGCTGAATCGACTGTATCAGGACAGTATTTTTTTTTTCTTCCAGTTGCTTTTTCTTAAGTTTAGCACTGATTTTCTGTAGTTTGACTTCAGCAATTCTTTGTGCCAAGTGAGGGATGTAGTAGAAGTCTGTAAATATCTCCCGCTGGTTATTACAGCGACGGTGTTTCCTTCAGTGTTTTACAGAGGAGGCAGTGTAAAGTGTTACATGGAAAAACAGGCAGCATAAACCAAGTCTGATTCAAGATTAATGCACAGATGAAACAAAGCCCAACTAAAAGACTAAAAGACAAAAGAGCAGTGGTGCTATTTCAAATAATAAATGATGTTTTGTGCATCATCCATTGGGAGATATGATTAGGAGACGAGGTGTGGTATAGAGAAATGGTATTTGTGTTTTTGTGTTTTTTTTGACATGACATGGATGATGCATTGGTTAAAACTTGAGTAAAGATTTAACTGAAAGTGTTAAAAGGTAAAATAAAATGTAACTTTTCCCCATTCCCTGTGTTTCTCTCTCCCTGTGTTAGTTCAAGAACCCCCCTCCCATCCCACCATTTTCCTTATCTGTTCCCTATAACTATGCCATCAATCCCGCCAGCACTTTTCTTACACCTCCTCCCTATTTGGCCTCCTCCTTTTGCGCCCCGTTGTTTTCTACATTTCTCTCTCTTCATAACATTTTCCTCTCGGTCTGTCTGCCTTTCCCTCCCTCAATATTCCCTCAGTCCTCAAACATGCCTCAGGGCCCTCGGAGTTTCAGCAAGTCCCACAGACTGTCCATTGTCTTGGGAATGCAGTTTGCTGTCTCCACTCACCTCCTCCACCTCCTTCGCCTCCTTCTCCTGTCTGGCAGGAGATAGGATTAGGTGGTGGTCGGCTCCTGGGTCCTGAAGGCCACTGGGTTTAAAGCCTCGAACCTGACTGACCTCAGGACCTGGAGCAGAACAGCTGATCAGACTAAACTTGGCATTAGACTTGGTGGAAATCTGAACACTGTTTGGGGACGACAGAAGATGTTTGCCATGTCTATTTGCCTGTTGTTACACGCCCGTCTCGAGATGCTAACCCCGACAGCTTTGTACACTGGGTTGTTTACTTGATCATTAGGTAGATAAAAATGCTTTGTGTGCGGCTGTTAATGCAATTGTTTTTTGGGGCTCAAAATGGCTCTTTTATCAATTTATTTTGGTGAGCGTGAGGGGAAAAGACAAGCAGTTGCAAGGACTATAAATGCTAAAGGGCTGCTTGGTTGGCTTCATCTTCTTGAAGTATGTTTGGTCTTTATGTGACATAAATGCAATGGAGATGATGCACAGTAGCACACGTGAGAATTCCTGTCACTGCAAGTGTGAAATCTTAATGTGAAGTTCTATATTTATCAATACATTTATTGTTCGTGAGCTTTGAGTTTGTCCACACGCCAGTGCCTCTGGGATATGAAATGTCTGTTTGTGTGTGTGTGTGTGTGTGTGTGTGTCTCACACACCCAACCCCCAGTGTCTGGCACTCAGGAGGACGGCTCCTATGGGAATGCCTCTTCCTGCCGTGTCTGAAACACGCACACGCACACTCTAAACTCAACATACTCTAAAATATACATGGGGTTAGAAGGTTTTAAATGACTGGTTTGTTTCTGTTAGGTGCCAAACATACAGTAAGTGAGACTGGACGGCAAGAATTTGGCCTGACTGTTAAAAATGTGCGACGTGCATCTGTTGTTAAAAGCAAAACATCATAGATTCAGTACTTGTTCTCTACAGTACAGTGTTTACTCAGCTCATTTTTACTACTACCACATTATGTAGGGTAATATATGGTAATTCTTTTTGGTTTCGAGCTAAAGACGTCTGACTAAAGCTCCTCGGGTCCACCATGTTGCTTTAGGCACTATGGAATGCATACAGCTTGACTGTAACTCCCCGGCTGCTCACTCTCTCTCCCCATTTTCTGTGTTCATAGTACACGGCACAGCCACTTCCCTTTCCTTTTCATCTTGCACCTTCTCAGCTCTGCAGAAATAAAATCCAGTTGTGTGAGCATAACATGAGAGGGAGAGAGAGAAAAAGACGTGAGCAAGAAAATATGAAAGAATGCCAAAGAATAAGGAGGAGGTAGATATTGCTAACAAGGTTGGCAGAGGCTCTTTTCATTTTTAATAGTCCCGTAGGAGGTCTGGCTGATAAAGTGTAATGTTATATTATTAAATCTGGGCAAAGTTTGAGCTGCAACAGATTCCAACAGGAGCAAGTGTAAAAGTGAGTCTGCAGGTTAGATAAACTGCAGTAAAATAATAGTCCGTAGTCTTTAAAAACAAGTACCTTTTAAAGTGTCTTTAAAATCGCAAATAATCAGTCACTGTTTCACAAATATACTTTTAGTTTTGTTAATCCCTTCCCTTTTATGATGCTTTGTCCCCAAAGTCCTGCAGACTCTCTGCTTTATGACACATCTGCGAGGGGTCCCTCTTTTCTGTGAGTGCGTGGTCAGCATTACAAACAGTGAAAACCATGTTAAAGCAGCACATCAGGTCAACTTTCAACAAAAGTTGATCCACGATGAGTAGGTCTCTGTGACATGAAAGATCCTGTGATCGGGTTCATAGGGGGCTGAAGTGGGTGTGAAAACACATCATGGTGCCCCCAAAATGACACGTTATGTTGAGAGACATTAGATGTAAAATTCACCATTGAATTGAACCATTGAGTTCCATTGGGTCACTTCTCTTCTATATTTCCGCTTGTGAAGAAACAGTGTCAGATCTTATGAAAACAAGCCTGTTTAATGAACTATAAAACATTTGCCAACACTCATGATTTCCAGTGTTTTTATCCATTATTTCTATGCAGGATGTTGCTTTTTTATGGATTTCCTAAGGTGTTGCTAAAATAAATGAGAACTGTCATTTTGCACGTGATTCTCCTTCTCCTCCCGTGCTCACTAAGTGCATTTTTAAAAATCTCTATTTTTACTTTTAGTGTCAATATCAGTCCTTACTCTGACTATTTCATTCATGGATATATTCCTTTGGCAAATATTCCTTAATATGGAACACGGTATTTGCAGAATATGTAAGAGGCAGGCATATATTGTTGCCTACAGACAAATGAGTTAAAAAAAAAAAAAAAAAAAAAAAAAAAAAAAAAAAGTGAAACATGATCATACATGTCTGAATGTACAGATGGCAAATATTTGCAGTAGTATTCCTTGTGCCAGATTTCACCTGCAGGATAGGGAAGTGTGCCGGGTAAAAGAGCCATCGAGAATATTCCAGCTTTATACAGTGGATCCCAACACTATGAATTACAGCTAAAGATCTTTCAATCATAGCAATGATTTGGCAATTATTTTATTGCCGGCGCCTCAGGGGAAAACCATTAGTGTATTATTGTCTTTTTGGCAACGGTGAAACCTGCAAATATGATCTTCCTCAAGGCTAAACTGGTGCTATCACTGTGGGCTGATTCATTGTTGAGTGAAAATAATCTGGGCTCTTTACAGGATGGGAATTGCAGAATAATTTCAGGACACTTAGAAAGTTCATCCCAAAATATTGATATGGTGGAATATTGGCCAAAGGACCTGAGCAGTACCTAACTATGCTTCTTTTTTTACTACAAATGTCTCTCTGTGTGATAGTTGAACACAATCACACATTTTTTTTAACGGAACAAAAGTGTTTTAATGTGCCTGCACCTGTGAAGTGGCCTTTCAGGGGATGAACCACCTCCTCTGCCCCGATCTGCAGCCCTCTGACCTGCAGAGCTTAGGGTTGACTGAACCCTCGCTGGAGACCACGTCTGGACTCAGTGACTAAGAGCCGTGGTAGCGTGACACCAGCCACTTATTTCAGATGAGAGGAGAGAGATAGAGCATGATAAAATCATTTTCTCTAATTCTCCCGCCTGCACCCCCCCCCACTCCCGCAGTCAAACGCCTGTGTACATTTTCTTGCGCTGCATTCTTAACTGTGGCTTCTGTCTCCAAGCTCCAAGCATTTGATTATTCCCTAATTAGCAGCATTAATAATCTTCAATTAGGCATAAAGCTTTGAGTGCATGTGGACGTCTGCCTCCTTCAAAGTGTGTGTTTGTCTGTGTGTGTGTGTGAGTGTGTGTCGGGATGAGCGTCATCATGACACCCTGTCCTCTGGTGGCGTTCCACCCAACACCAACTGCCTAATGAGGGAGCGAAAGGCCACAGGCGGAGGAGGTGGGGGCTGCACATCAGTGTGTGTGTGTTTTTGTGTGTACGTGTAATTAAAGAGCAGTGTCAGCAGGGGGAACCTGTGTTAGAAGGGGTCACCAGAGTGAGCAGCAGGCCATCGCCAACCTTTGGTCATGATCTACCGACGCCGCCATGGCGACTTCTGTGTGTGTGTGTCAGGTGGCCAGCTACTACTTACTTGCTCATCAACATCAATATTATGTGTTCATGCATGTTTGGGTCACTTTCACTTAGCTGATAGTTCAGCACCAAGTAGGGTTGAGTTAAACTCCTCCTGTTCGCATTGTTTTCATTAGTGATTGTTATATTTATTATTTTTCTGAATAATTGAGTAAGTGGTTATTCTGTAAAGTTCAGTTATAAGTAAGTTCAGTTAAAAACATTTATTCCTCTATTGTATAAATCTAAAGCGGCATCACAATTTCTCAGAGCTCACAGGAAATTTTTTTAAATTGCACCAGTTAGAAACCCAGAAGTATTCTATTCACAGTGATGGAAAACAGGAAGAACAGAAAGCCTCCTTGCAGCCAACCGTTTCTGCTCTTGAACATCATTCCATATCAAAATGTCACAAATACTTACGGCTTGAAAAATTCATCCCAAAGTAGTCATTTTCTGCTTGTTCAGATGTGAATTGCTATCTCTATTTAAAAAGCTATTTATCATTTTGGTGCTGGTGATTTTTCTTTGGCGGTGCCACAATTATGTATGGGCTGAACACAGCCTGCCCAGTGATATGAGAAGCTGTTAACATGTCAACGGGTCAGACGTATCTTCAGCGGATACACGAGGTCAAAGTTGATTCAGGGCATTGGGGTGTTGACGTAGTTTGGGTCGTAGTTTTGCTGGTTGTCTATTCTGTTCAGAAACCTTGAGGCGGTTGTGAATGGTCACGTTTCTTCATATTACCAGATAGCGATTTGCAACAAGAACAATGAATTCTCTATTGCTCTAGCAAACAGGTTCAAGTGGAATCCTAAAGTCTTTTTTTATTCTGAAGTCTTCCAACCCATTCAAAGAGAACCAGCACATTGACATCATGTTAACAGGAGACAGAAATTGACAAGTATACTTGACGGTGTTTCTGCATTTGCTTCCTCTCAGTTTGTTTTTCCGGTTGATCTCCACCGTTTCCTCTTAGGTGTGTGATGTGTGAATTATCGTAGGTTGATTGGTGAC
>KV751319.1:13749747-13772166 GCA_001698575.1 Mola mola
GAGAGATTGTTTGCTCAGGTAGCGAGTGAAGCTCTTGTTACAGTGGGGGGGCAGGGAGAGGACTCCATGTGTAAGTGTGTGTAGATTTTGTGTCCCAATCAGCAAAAACAATTTGGTCAAGACCATTTCAGACGAAAATATGTTTAGTGAAAGGCAAATTGTATGACAACATTTGGGGGTATGGCTCTGTTCTGGGATCTCCCCGCCCTTCCATGAGCATACGCGAGAAGGTTGAAGCAGGAAGAGCACATTTACCTGCCCGTTCATGAAATGGCTACAGTATGAACAGCAGCAGCAGAAAAGATCCTTTCAGAACTCTGGCATCAATGAGGACAGAGAAGACACGGATAAGACAAATGCAGTACAAGTGGAGGAGAGAAAGCAGCGAGGGGAAGTGAGATGGAGCCGCTTGAATAGGGCGTCCTGATTGTGATTTGTCAGTGAACGCTTAGAAGGAAATCGGCTGGGCTGTCAGCTGATGTAGCTGAGACGTGGACTGAGCTTAATTTCTTATTATAGCACCAGTTTCTTAATCAACCACCTCATGGTGCATCATACACAACTGCCGGCTCGACATTCTGACAGAAAATATTTTCACTCTCTTGTTTGCTTGCCCCATCACTCTGGCCTGAGCAATGCTCAGTCGTGACCAAACTCTGGGCATCAGTCTCTTCGCCGCCGAAGAAAACCAGAGCAGCGAGTGTCACATCTGTCTTCTCTGATATTGAAATTAATTATGTTGTTGAAGGAAATACAGCCTGAAACATATTTGAAGGACACATTGACACTGGGCGTTCATGCAGACAGGAAGTCAAGACTTTCATTTCCAGTGTTCATCAGTCTGGGGTAGGACTAATAAGGTGCAATGTTATCTAAAATGTTTCTAAAATCCTTTAAAGTATGGGCTTTCACACAACATAGAAGTCAAAAACGGACAAAACGCGGCAAAAAAAGCTTCATCGGAAATGAGACAACTGTCTCATATTACTTTGACACAAGGAATGTCTTTGGTCTTTGGTTCTCATAACTTGAGAACAATTCACTCAACCTGTCGCTGAGGACCCAATGAAGTGCAGCGCTGAATTTGGTGTATTTTGAACATACAGAGCCGCTCAATAATAAAACATTTTCAACAAACAGTGAACCTATACTCTGTTCTGAACAGCAGCGGGGAAGCGTGGGAGGGGATTGGGTGGCGGGTGACAGAGCTGCGAGCACAGAAAGTGCATGCTGTTATTACTGTCATTATTACTTATTTAACCATAAAGTATATGGATAGGCTGAGTTTGCAGTATAATATTTAGTTACTGAAACGACGCGTGGTGTTTGCTGCCACAGAGAGAAATTAAAATGATAACTGTAGCAGGGCTCACACTAGAGTGGGAAACACGGCGAAAGCAAAAGGTTAAACAAATCTGGATAAACGCCGGTGTCGACTCAGCCGACACAGGTTTATATTCTTCCAAGAGAACAGATGAGTTGTCGTGACATGGAGGTAGTGTTCTCTTCCGTCAGGAGTGATTAACCCGCAGTTTTGTCTCAGGTCGTATTGCTGTAGCTTGTTGCCGTTTCTAAACTACTGAACAAGCCTTTAACCTCAGTCAACCGTGTGCATGCAGCCTTTTGAATGGGCGCTGCACTATTTTTAAAAAATGACAGCTAAAAGATACTGTTAGTTGTTGGGTATCAAAACTTTGTCATTGGACTTCTAGTCCTTCTTCTAAAATGTAATGAGACACAACTGATAAGTCTTGCCTTTGTGTGTTTAATCAGTTTTTTTGCGGGGGGGGTTTTGCGTGCATTTCAGTGCTTTCATCGCCTCTGTGAAGTAAAGTTACTTTAATTTGTTTACTTACTGTTGTACATAGGGGTGCCACTGGAACGCTTTTAATTTGAAACAGTTGCAGGAAGTGTTGGATTTTCCCTTAGAAATGATGATCTGCAAGTTTTACAGTCAGCTAGGGATTTTTTTTTTCTACAGGCCTGAAAAGCTCACATGTGGAATGATATATGCGTGTGATTCTTCCTGCACATAACTGTTCTGCTCTCTGCGTCTGGCAGCCTCTCGCCACATTTCCAAGTTCAGCTAGTTCTGAAGTGGTTTGATTGATTTCTGCTGCAGTCAGACGGTGCGTCATACCAACTATAGTCCACTGATAGCACAATGAAGCCTTAATGATTCCCATAAGCTACAGTATCTACTTCTTGACCATATATTCTTGTGCCCATCATCAACTCATTTATCTGTCTGACTGGAGAATCATATCTTCATCAGTTATCAGTGATTGCCCCGGTCGTGTCCTGAAATTCAGCAACTAGATCAGGGCTGGAAGTTTTGCAAATATTTTCTGGTGCGAAGTGTCTCTGTCGTTATATTTTTAACACCTTGCTGATTGTTCTGTAATGTTTGAACATGAATACTGAGAGTGAGCTGTGATTTCTTGTCTTTGAACAGAGTGCGGCCGCAGCTCCCAGTCCAGTGATGGGTAACATGCCACCCAATGATGGCATGCCAGGCGGACCCATGCCCCCGGGCTTCTTTCAAGTAAGTAAAACACCTCACCCTCGTTGACTTCATCCATCACACGCCCCTGAGAGCTCCCCTGCCCCTCCCTTGGCCATCGCTAAGCCTATCCTTCTGTCTCCTCCTCCTTTTTTAGCCTCTTTAGCCGTCCTAATCCCTGTCCAGATGTGTTCCCTTTTCTGTCTCTCTTCCTCCATCCCATATGTCTGCCTGTGACACTGTAGATGCTACAAACGGACCCTTCAAGGCATATTTGCAAGGTGTTGTGTCTGTCCAAATATGAAATAATGCTTTAGCAAGCAAGTGAAAGGGCTCGTGGATGGGTTTTTTTTGTTCAGGTTGAGGAGGGGAGAGGAGGCTATTTTCTCTGGTTTGTGTTGCTTCACTAATTCCTCTGTCATCACTGCTCTCTGAAGGCTGTCTCTGAGGCTGACGAGGTCACACACACTCTCTCTCGCTCTGTTTCCATCGCTCCCTCATTTCTCGCTCATGCGCAAACATGCACGCACGCAAGCCTTATTTGACACTTTGACACACATCCAACCAGCAGCTCTTACACTACCTGCACACATAGCGACGCTGACGTAATGGGTGGAGGTGACTTACTTTCTTGCTTAAAACCACTTTCAGCACATCTTGAGGAAGACCAAGGCAGTTGCTGAAGTGGAAAAAGTGGCTGCACATAAATATCACCCTGTTAATATTTTTTAAAACTTATTATTACCAGACAAAGCTTTGGGAGCAGTTACATCTTATGAAAGTAAAGGAATGAATCAGTCTTTTTAATGAGCAAAGCAGGTAGAAGACTGTCCCAGAACCAAAAGCCTTTCAACAGACTCTGCACCTGTGGGGCTGTCTCTCTCTGGAGAGGAGTCTTTAAATGAATCGTTTAATGTTCTTACGCGTGCTTTGCTGCTGAAAGCTGATTCTTTTGTGTGTAAGGGGAAGCTGCAGCCAGTAGTCGATCAGCTTAGCTTAGCTTAGCACAAAGATGCGAAGCAGAGGCAAACAACTGTCGTAGCACTGTTAAAAGGTAACCAAAGCCATTTCTAACACAATCAAAAAAATGAAAGACATTTATTCATGACACAGAGCTAAATGTTTGACATATATTGCCTTAGTGTGTGATATTGTCTTTGTGTGCTGGTACTTTATGCAGTTTGTTGCTTTCGCACACAGCCAGGCTCGCAGTTTCCCCCTGTTTCCAGTCTTTATGCTAAGCTAGGCTGTCTAACTAATGACTAGTATAGATATCATACAGACATAAGAGTGGTATCAATTCTCCAATTCAAGAGATGGAAGAAAGCAGATAAGTGCATTGTGTACTACTATTCCTTTGAGTGTGGTTGGATGTGATTTGAAACTGAAAATCTAAAATACTTGCTTATCACTCTTGAAAATTAATTTTCAACAATTCTTTTTTTTGGGGGGGGTGGGATCAGTTGACACTTTTAACATATTTTATCCAGCAAATTTGCAGAATATTTGTCCGTTTCACCTTCACATGTGACAGTTTGCTACTTTTCTCTGTGAAGTCCATAACTTAGTACTTCTGCTTACTTTTTCCATACCTTTTGGATGCTTTGCATGCCTGATACATACCGTGTGGGAAAACTATAGCCCTCGTGTCTAGTAGTGGTTGATGAGACAGCATTTTTTGTGTGTGTGTGTGTGTGTGTGTGTGTGTGTGTGTACTGGGGTCGAGGAGTATGTTAATGATATATGAGCAGTGAGCAGGCCAGGGAGAAAGCTATCTGATGGCGTTGCATGAGTGACATTGCTCTCCATAAATAGACCTTGTGTGCATGGCAGACAGACTGACAGGATGGGCAGAGGGGAGAGCAATATTCACTCTCTTTTCTTTGCTTAGCTCAGCTAATACGAGCGGTGAACCAGGCAAAGGTAAAGAAAACAAAAATGTAAACAGAAAGCCTGCATAACGCACAGAAACGCAAAATGTTGTCTGCACACCAGCTTTCCTCAAAGAAAGCAGACGGTGTTGCCAGAACAGCAGCGTATTCAAATCCATATGGCATCTTTTGACTTCAGCATGAGCTGAAACCACACACAGTGGTCAGGTACCTGACATTCACTCCCTGGCGAACTAATGGTTGCGGTCGCCACTGAAAGTGCAGGCTACTGAGTTTTCTGCAGTTCGTTTATTCATTCAGGTGCAGGGGAAGCAGGTTTTGTTTTTTTTTTAATATTTCCCTCCCACATACCGTATGAGATTATATTCATATTCTCATCTCACTGGAGTTAAGGTCAGTCCACGTTTGTACTGTTTGAGGGCAGCAGACTCAAAATTCAAACACGTTTATTATGTTTTCGAAGTCGAATTGTGAATCGATAGTGAAAAGGAATTTCTTCAATGTTTTCGTCACTTTTCGTCTCAACTCTCTCTCTCGCCACCTTCTTTCTCTCCTTCGTGCGCCTGGCGTCCTTCTCTGTTACATTTCCTCACTCTCTCCGTTTTTCCCTCGTCTTTGAAACCATTATTTTCTTTGCTCGTACAAACTCTGGTTCAGTGACACGTGCTTACTCACCAACTCTGCTGTGTGTGGGTGAAGTGATTTTCTGCTCTCTGTGTTTGTTGCATGCATTTTTCCCAGTTCCAGCACAGGCAGGGTAATTAACATAGGTGACCCCCCACACTGTTATTGGCTGTGGCTCCTGGGAGAGGGATGAGGGGCGAAAGGAAGAACATTGCAGGAAAATGGAGGTCAAGGGAGAAATAGGAGGGTTTTTTCTCCCATGCTCCCTTAATCTGTTGCTGCAGGACAACCAGGGCCAGAGAGACATATTTAAGTGGGAGGGCAATTTGGCAAAAAAAAAAAACAATTTTAAAATTTGATACTTCTGTTCCTTCAACAAAAATGCAAAAATGTTCACATGGAGGAAATTAGGGCTTTTGAGGGCTTTTTGTCAGATGGCACCAAATGCTTTGTAGGGGTTTAGATAACCAAATGACTTGGTTAACCTTGGTTAAACATGTGTTTATAACAAAGAGGTTTCTGGGAAAAACCTTCGAGGTTGTATTCTTGCATGTGCCATGGGTGCAGACAGAACATGTGCATGAAGGCACCACAAATGAACATGGAGCAGACTGAGGGTAATATATTGAAACCTACATTTGGACATCTGGTTGAATTCCCGAGTTCAAAGGTCACTGTGACCTTGTGCCATATTATAGCTTCTTCGGAGCATCACCTCTTTTTAAAGTATTATCTTTTGAAAGGGTAACACATTTGTCTTTTTTTTAGGTTTGGCAAGAATATGAACACTAATTCAGTCTGGTTTTTAAAGTTAATGTACCACA
Source organism: Mola mola (assembly GCA_001698575.1). Taxonomy (NCBI): domain Eukaryota; kingdom Metazoa; phylum Chordata; class Actinopteri; order Tetraodontiformes; family Molidae; genus Mola; species Mola mola. Next base: position 13,755,591 of record KV751319.1, read on the forward strand.
GTTCTATTTATTACAAACAAAAATAATCAATAATCATAATTTATGAGAATACTTTCAGCCTGGATCCTGGTGGCTTGGACACACTGTCACAAAAACCACTCCAGCTCTTCTTCTTGACCCACCACTGTACTTATGCATTGTGGAGGCACATAACTTAATAAAAGGTTTTCCATTGACTTATTGATTTTGTAGAAAATGTGCTCTGTCAGGAGAAGTGTTGTCATCTGGATTTGAAAATACCTTTGTCAGGGGAAGCTTTTGGCCGAGGTTATTATTCTCTTCTTCTCAGAGAATATTCAGCGCTGCTGCGGCGTGGCCCTCTGGGGAGAACGAACAGACAGGGAGATGATGGGGGGAGGAGAGAAAGAGGAAGAGGTTAATGAAAGGGAGGAAGAGGAGGGAAAAAAAGCAGAAAGTGGAAGAGTGAACACTGTTTCTCAAAACGCTTTTTTATTGGACGCCAGAGATTGCAATCATGGCGGCCGGTGACATTAGTGGACAAGTGGTGGATTTTCTGCTGCCGCATACATAAAATGCATCAGGGCCGTGTTAAGATTCACTCCACAGTTTTGGGGAATTATACAAACGGAGAGCAGATGTATAGACAACTCAGCTGAATAATTAGAGAAGGAGGCAAAATCTGGAAGAAACTGGCGTAAATAAGAGCGTTAGGTTTCTTTCCAGGAAAAAAAAAAAAAGCGAATTAGATCAAATGCGCTCTTTAGGGATTTATAAGGCCCATCTGTCAAACAATGCCCCACAAATCCCTCTTTGTTGACCTCGTTCTCTCATCTACACGTGGAACATCAGGTACTCCAAAACTTAATGTGCTCCATTAAGTCTGTGAATCACTAAGGGTGGGCAGCCTCGTTCAATAAAACTGGAATGGCTCCTCATGCCAAAAAAGAAAGGCATCAGAAGTCAAGGGCAGTGCATTTTGCTACAGGTAATTGCAGCTCTTCAGGGACAACACCAAAAAAAAGCACAACAAGCGGATTAGGTTTGATTACACTTTTGAGAACAAGCAACCCGCGTATCAAAGACAAATTTTAAGAAGCTGTTCAAAGCTGACACATAGCAGCCACATGGTGAATTAGGGAGACATCTGCTCTTGGTAATTTATTTATCAAAGGTGAGACTGATCTTGGGGTTCGTGCTGGTCAGTTGTACTACAAAGATGAAAATAAATGAAGTGAGGTGCTTTAAAAAGTGGATGTGAGGCTGAAAATTCAGCAGAAATGGGTGAAGAATGGAAGCTCAGGTCAGAAGTCAAACCTCACCGTGAGGTTGTGGCTCTTCATTGAAGGACGTAGATTGTTATTATTGTTGTCAATCGGGACTGAAAGGCAGTCACAAGGTTGTTCGGCGGCTCGTCCGGGCCACAAAACAGCGCCCAAACTGCAATCTAACGAAGTGCAGGAGTGATTTGACCCCTCGCCAAAGATGGCAACAGAACAGACTGTGTGTAAAAAGCTCAGTGAAACATTTTAATCTTTTCTTCACCAGCATATCTGACATAGCGCTGTGAATAGAAGCCTCAAAAAGACGGACACCAAAGGACAGAGATGAGAGTGTGCAGGTGAAAACTTCTGACTACTTCCTGAACTTGAGGACAGGAACCAACTCTTATCATAACAGCTTATCTTCGAGAGAATGGCGACAAAGACATAGTTAACAGCTCTTCTTGAATGACAGACACTTGGCAAAGGTTTTATCAGCCGTAGCTACTGTTAGACTTAGTTCAAACATGGGTGATATCAGCCATTACTGTTAAACAGTGATTTCAATGTAGCCTTTGTCTGCCGTAGTGCATGCTTCATCCCTATCAGCAGCGCGTCTCAGATACAGTACTTTATCTGTTCACTGACAGACGTGAGAACACACGTTTCCTTGTGTGTTGGCGAAACATTCCCCTCAGCTGAGATGCGGATCACATACTGTATGTGCATCCTATGAGGCCGTCCCAACATGTTTAAACTGCTGTCAGCAGGGGGGGAAACATCCCTGATAGCATGCTCCCATCGCAGAGCTGACGTGTTGCCATGCTATAGACCATGAGCTAGCAGGAGAGCCGCTGCTGCCACTGCCACTCTCTCTGGAATGTTAGCAAGGAATGACAATGAGTGTGCACTCTGTGTGTGTGTGTGTGTGTGTGTCGGGGGGGGGGGTTCGCTGTTCCTTCTGGCTTTGTTTGTTGTGTTCAGTGATGCAGGCTGCTTTGTGTTCTGGTTCTCTGTTTCTGTGTGTCTGTGTGTGTGTGTGTGTGTGTGTGTGTGTGTGTGTCCTGCATTTTAGAGGCAATTCCACACTGCCCTCTAGTGTTGGCAGCTGCAAGAGGGAAAAAGAAAAGTCAGACAACTGCAATCTCCCATCTCTCTATCTCTCCCTCCCTGTCTCTCCCTCTCTCCCTCTCTTGCTCTCTGTTAGTGGTCCATCAGGGGCAGCGGCGTGGGTCTTCCTTAAGCTGAAATGAGTGGTGGGGAGGCAGGGGGGTTGTGTTGATGGGTTTGTGGTACTGTGCCAAGCTGTTATCTCCTTAGCCGAGTAGAAAATGATTTTATTAATTGCTTCATTTAACGCTCCCTGTGTACCCCTCCTTCTCCCCCTCTCCTACACGTATACACAAACAACACCATGCAAATCCTGCCGGCGCACACAAGCCACTTTTCAAACTTGCCTTGCGTACACCTCTGTGACAGTTGAATGTTCTCTCTCCCTGCCTTCCTCTGCAGGGACCTGTGGAGAGAACAGTACAGCCATAAAGGCCATATGCTGGCCCATTCAGATGTAATAGCAGGAAGGCCCAGGGAGGCCCAGCCAGAGGAGCTATGCTCCATTATGGCACATTATAGAGAGCAACAAGAGAGGAGCATGCGCAACTGTGTGTATGTGTATGAATGAGATTGTGTATTATCTGAATAGTTAGGAGAAAAAGCCACATTATGGGGACTTTGGCTCCCATTTGGATACAAAAGCTGGTCCTCACAAATTAACTATTAAATCTTAGTGTTTCAGTTTGTGGTTGAAATAACTTGTGGTAAGGTTTGTTGGTAAGAATGTATGGTTATGGTTAAGGTATGGCTCCCGGAAATGAATGTAGGTCAATGCAGTGTCCTCTTAAGTGACTAAAACAAAGATGTGTTGGTGTGTAGAGGAAAAGCAGACGGCTGCAGCTGGACCAGTGCAGCCAGACCGCGCAGGGGTTTCTTGTTAGACACACACACACACACGCCCACACACACACTGGCACATCAACAACAATAACCTCTGAGGTCACACTGAGCTAGCACTGCATTAGCCCCAGTGTGAACCTGCTGAGGCAGAGCGAGCCAGTACAGCTGGTGATAACCACCAAAAACATACTCCCGCAGAGTGGCAGAACAGCCGCCAAGGCACTGGGACAAACGTCATAGCTGTGCAACACATCCAGAGTGCACTGTCCGTGCAATTAAATAAACGTTTTCAGATTGTTGGGGTGGAAAATTAACTGCTGTATGTTGGTTAACAAGTAGCTTTATTGAGGATGTGACTGCTGCTCAGTTGAGCCTGTCTCATGACAACGAGATGAATTGGATCAATGCAACAGGAGAAGTCGCCTGCCATGTCTCTAAAGATAAGATAGCGCCTTTCTTGAGGTATGGCTGCTGCTGCTCGGCGCCACAACTGTGCCTTTTTACAAAGGGATGTCCGTCCACAAAGCTGCAGTTCGTCTGCACATGAGCAGTATTGTTGTCTCATGTATATACAAGCTCATCTCTCTGGTGAAAATCTGCACTTCCATGCGTTGTACCAGGCAGTGCAACAGCAGCGCATCTGCACCTGTGGGAACACACGTGTTTCGAGCTGTCAGTCAGGCATGTTCATTTTCTCAGCGGTGTGGCAGCACCCGCAGGCTCCCAATGCTCGGCGCTGTCGGCACACCACCATCCCAGCTATGCCAACAGAGCTCTCACACAGGGAGGGCGGCGCAGTGGGCAGTGTGGGAAAGCGAGGGGAGCGACAGAGGAGGGCGGGCGCAAGTAATTTAAAGGGAATATGCGTGCATAAAGTGTGAGGCTAGAGCGGTGCAGCTGCCTCCTTTAGGAGAAATGATACAGGTGGGGAGGTAAACAAATCTCGATTAGTTATGTGTGTTGAAATGATCGAAGTGGATTAAACAAAGTTGGTCAACAGAACAGTAGAACAAATTGTTGACTGAAAAGACAAGCTGCATGAGGACTTGTGGATAAATTTTGAATGCAGCACACTCTATCTGGACTGTCTCAATTTTCTGCATTCAAAACACGCTCCATCAGTGCGAAAGATACCATACAGCTACAGAAATTGCACAGGTAGTCATGTAGTCATTATGTATTCAAAAAATGCAAAGTGTTTTTCAACTTCCCAAATGCGACACAATTTTTGCTTTTTGTGTTTTACATTTGAAACATGTGTATTTGATAATAGGGTTTTGAACTGTACATGACACCAACAAGCAATTTGACATGCCGTGGAAACATGCACGTGAGTATATATTTATAGCTTTATCGCCGTTAAAAATCATCACTGGACAAATTAAGACTACTTATAAACCACATATGAAAAACAAAAGTTAGACGATTGAAGGAACGGTCCGTTATGGCCTTATGGGGTAGAAAATGTCAATGTAAAATCCTGGTCTATCAAAGGTGTGTGTGTGTGTGTGTGTGTGTGTGTGTGTGTGTGTGTGTTTCTCAGGTTATATTTCAAATGGGTAATCCCCTAATCCATTATCTTTTCACCGTGATGTGACCGCAGATACGCACCTGCTGAAGTAGCACCAACACCCCCCCCCTACATCTCTCAGCAGCCCCCTTTCAACACACACACTGTATTTGCACACACATATTCAGTGATCCTGTGAAAAGCCAACATCATCGCACACACACGCACACACACCTGTAATGTTACCTGATAGCAGAGTGCTTGATGGCAGCTGTAGATAAGGCCGGTGGGGCCGTGGGTGGTCCCCTCTCTCTCTCTCTCTCTCTCTCTCTCTCTCTCTCTCTCTCTCTCTCTCTCTGTCCACGTTGATGTTCAGGTAGTGACAGTTCTCCGCCGGAGCATCTGCTGCTGGAGTCAGCTGAGGTTATTGCAGGAAGAGACGACGGGGTCAAAGTTCACAGTGAATTCACTTTAATGTACCCAGCGCAGTGTTTGCTCTGAGAGATTAACTCCAGACGGGTGTTCATTCAGGCTCAAAATACGAACTGCACTCCACATCCCGGTGACTTAGTCATCGGTCCACAGTGGATTTAAGAGACAGTTTTTTTTTTTTTTCGGTTTTGGCATGACGATGTTAGGCACTTGTCTGCAGAGTGAAAGTGAGCAACGTGATAAGAAGTGTCAGCTCATCGCTCACACTGGACCAGGTGTCATCATGGTAGAACTTAGAACAATATGTCTGAAAATAGACGAAATTGTTCCATCAGGCAAAATAAGCTGTCCACCTCATGACTTGATCCCCCCTATATACTACATAAAAATCAATGTGGTCCTCTGCAAATGTCAGTGACAAATTCTGTTTCATGCATTCCTGTTAATGAAGCAGCAGAGATTTGATTGTTATACTGTAATTGTACATACTTTAATTGGACATGGTGTAATTACACACCAACATGTTGTCATTGTGTGTACGGGGGCAGAAATTAAAGTAAATATGAAAAGTCACCACAGTGCTTCACAGGTTAAAAGTTCAAAATATACTACTTAATAAAACTTTGCAGTGATACTTTTATATCAGCTGTTCAGGTTCTTTTGAGAAGCGTGCCCACTCACAGCTTCAGTAACTCCTGAGTCCTGTCTCATAGCAATCAATCCCTCCTTCCACTATGTCAGCCTGGGCATGTATCATACCTGTCTGCTCTCAGTTGCTTTTATGTTTAGCTCGATGAGCACTGCTGGAATTCAGATGCACAAAACGGGACCCAAAGGCAACAGGCTATGGCTGCATCCACACAACAACACTTTTATTCCAGGACCCCTAAAGCGTATGGAAACCACTGCTGAGCATGTGTCGGTTTGAAAGCTCCCGGGTTGACTTTTAGTCGGGACGGCAGAAACAGAGATATTAGAAACAATGATGCAGACAGCCGTGTTCTCTTTCTGATCGGGTCTTATCATTCCTCTGCCCTGTTTCGTTGTGCGTCTATCATGTGACACCCGTTAATCCGGCGAGGACAAGAAATCAGGTGGTGGTTTCTATATCAGCAGCTGCAGTCTCAGTTAAAGTCAGCATTTTTGACAGAAATAATGTCAAATAGAGCTGCAATTGAAAGAAAATTAATCGACAACTTGTTTGACATTTGAATAATCGTTTCAGTCTTGTTGCAAGCAAATGTATTAAACATTTTTTTTCTAGAATGGGAGAAAGCAATTTTTTTTAATTTTTTTTTTTTTTAATGCTATTTAAATCTGCTGGGTTTTTTTTTAAATGCTTTTATACTGCTACAGGCATCGCAAATCAAATTTGACCCCCTTCTATTGGGGCAGCTCTGGATGTATATCTTGTGTTCGTTGTCAATGTCACTAAGGTTTCTGAACATTAAATGTCCCCACCCTCCATGCATTCTTCAATATCAACAAAATATGTTGCAGGTTTTTGACATAATTTTAAAATTTTTCTTCTCCAGGGTCCTCCCGGGTCTCAGCCTTCCCCTCACACGCAGCCTCCCCCACACAATCCCAGCAATCCCATGATGGGACCTCACGGACAGGTAAGACGGACAGCTCGCTTGCTCGCTCACAGTGGGCGTGTAGGCAGCACACAGGTCCCTTGTTGTGCTAACAGACAGGACAGGCCGATGGTACACTGGATGAATAATTTAGCTGTGTTGGCCCAGCTGTACGGAGCGTCTGTGCATCTGGAGGGCCTCCTCTCTGCTTCAGCCCAGCACTCACCATCCCATAGTCCATCAATAGACCATTAATATTGCAGCAGAGCCTGACATGGTGCAGCTCTTCGTGCACGGACCCACCACAACAGGAAGAGGGAAGAGGAGCATTGGAGGAAGGAAAATAGAGGGTGAAAAAGTGTAGTATGGTCTCCCTCAAGGCCTTGATGGCTTGCTGGAATTATATAACTCATCCTCTACTCGCACACGCACATACACCCAACACACAAGTACATAATTGCCGCTGAAAGCCGGTCTCTTGTTGTATTTGTGTTGCCTGCGCTTATCTCTGTGTCAAGACGATGATATGAACATTATTCTGCTGCTCATGATCCGTGACCAAAACACACAAAACTCTTATCTGATCTGCATTCGGATCAGCGTCTTTCCCCTTGATACTGAAATAGTTGGATTGAGTTTCAAATTAATTCTTATCAGCTGACACTGACATACTGGATGTGAGTATTTGTACATGCAGCGACGTACTCTCATAGGTAATTCTGAAAACCATCTGTGTGGGGTGTTTTACATTATTCACTAGCTGCACGCCGGCTCCGTATGTGTGTCTCCACCAGCCGCTTCTTTTCCCCTCTCTACTGAAACACCTGTGTGGATGGTGTGTTTGTTTCAGCTTAGCACCAGTTTTTGATAACACAGACATGGTGAGAAAATGTTTCGTGCACGATGTCCAGCTGTGCAAAACAGGCAAACGTTAAGAAGTAGAGCGCTTCCTCCGCTCCTGACAGTGTCATGTTCCCGTTCATCCCTTCTTCCAGTCCAAGTTTCTGTCCTGCGTGTTGTCTCTCTTATCAGGCCTCCTTTACCTTCATCCTAATGGATTTTGTTACCCGAGGTCTTACTTTCAAAAAAACTTAATGACAGGCCCTCCGTCTCTGTGGATGTAACAAGCTGCTAGTGTATTATTCGTCAACACAATAGCTCCCCCTGCTGACAGGTAAAGATAACGCAAGACTAACAGAGTGTTTTATGACTTGTTTGTCTCTACAGACATTTATTTAGACGTGAGAGAAATCTCTGAGGTAATATGTTTTATGTTGGAAATTAAATTCTGTTTTTTAAAGAGCAGATTTGGACAAGTAGATTAATGGAAGAGTATTCTTTGTTAGTGTTCTGAGGAGATTTACATTGGAATTATTCAAAATGCCCAAATACGGCATATTAAATAGAAGAGAAAGTTAACACAAAAAGAAGAAGTAAAACAAAACAAAACACAAATATAATTTTTTTTTTTTTTTTTTCAATTTAATCTTCGTTAATTTATCATCTTTTAGCTCATAACGATAATCGCGTGCACACTGTGGTGGTCTGTTTGTTCATTTGAGTCCAATTCATGCATGGTTACATCAATTCATCTCTACCGGTATTCATAAAAATCTCTTTAATTACTTCTGCTGCTTTCATGTCGCAAACCTCTTTTCCCCTTGAGATTAGCAAATGCTGTGGAATATAATGTCTTTGGACAAAATGCTAACAATGCAAACATTACTGATTCTGTTATTGAATTTGTTGGGTTTTTTTAGACACCGTCTTCATGAAGTAGACAGGAAGTAGACATTTTCATATATCATTTCGTATACAGCTTGTGCCTATCCTCAAATGTCCCTCTCCTGTCTTTCCTGCAGCCTTTTATGTCTCCACGGTACCCAGGTGGCCCAAGGCCTTCCCTCCGTATGCCAAATCAGCCTCCAGGAAGCATCCCCGGGTCACAGCCTCTCTTGCCAAACAGCCTGGACCCCACCAGACCTCAAGGTATTGACAAGCCGAGTGGTGTTATAGTAACTTCTTATTGTTTTCTAAATAGTTTGTCACACTCTACGTGTTTTCGCTACAGGACATCCAAACATGGGAGGTCCAATGAGAATGAATCCCCCTCGAGGCATGGGAGGCATGGGCCCACAGGTCGGTACCGGTGTCATTGGTCAGATACAGAATCACGTACGAAGGACTGTGTAGATAAAGTCATGACTCCGCAGCTGCCACACAGACAGATTTAGTGCTTGAACTCTCAGCTATTGAACAAACCCAATGTTTTTCTTCCCGTTCATTAAGTGCGGCCATAACAAGAACTATAATGTTAAACCAGCAGCCCATAAACTGCATGCACATAAAGTTTCCTCTCTACTGAAATTTTGTTTCTGCCAGCCTCATAACTTTGCCTTTAAAAAGTCTGATGCACTCTGACGATTAGCTTGGCTCCGACCGGAGCTCACCCACTGCCAGCACCAGCGTTCCATTTTAAATCCTACTCGCCAACTCCTGCCCAGGGAGACGAACAGAGGCAAGATTTGTGTGCTGCTGCGACACATTTCGAGCAAAAATGGTGCCAGTTTTGGCACTGCTGCTTCGCTTTTAATCACTGTTATTTTTGTGGATGTGAGTCGGTGTTATACAGAAGGTGCTTAAAACCACAAAGTCCATTTGAATTACCATTACCAGACAGCTGCCTTGTTCTCCAACCAGCTACCCCAGCTCCCACATCACCTCACACACACACACACACACACACTGTCTCGATGTGCCCTTCGGTCTCTTTCTGTGCCACCCTGGCTTAGTGACTTTGGCAGCGAGCGTACCAGCAGCTGGTGCGGCATCTGCTCGACAAGTGTAATTGTCTGCTGAACAAAACTCTTCCTCTGAGTGGAGCTGCACTCTGGCCTGCCCCAACACTCTCTCTTTCTCTATCTCATTCTCACGCACACACACGTGTTTCACCAGCCAAGCCCTCTCCTGCGGGACACCAAAGAAAACATACACGCAAACGCGCAGAAGGGACCAGGGACACGTAGAGACGCGTAACGTGAGCGGAGACGGACACACGCGCTCGCGCGCAGCTCGTACATCCCGTAATTAAACGGCAGTTAGTGAGGCACTCGACTGTCGCTGACCTTCATTAAGATTCAAACCTTCAGACGGAGCAGGTGTGAGACGGCGTGCTGACTGTGTGCTCCTCTCTTTGTGCAGAACTATGGTGGCGGGATGAGGCCTCCTCCAAACTCTATGGGGCCAGGGATGCCAGGCATGAACATGTCAGTAGATCTTTTTTTTTTTTTTAAATTTAAATCAGAGCGTTTTGTGTTGGTAGAGAAACTCATTTTTTAGCTTGTTTTACAGCTCAGACCTTATTTTTTGTCGTTCTTGCTGTTGTAGTGAGCAGTTAGGAAGCCACTTTTTTTTTTTCACCAGACAATAATCTTTTAGAAACTCCTGCATTTTGAGTGTTTGTTAAAGCGTGCCTTCTGCAGTGAAAGTGATGTACTACCATGGAACCAGCAGACATTTATTACATTTCTCTGCTTCCTCAGGGGTCCTGGTGGAAGAGGTCCGTGGCCAAACCCCAACAGCAACTCAGTGAGTCACCTTCTCTCACATTATCCCCTACATCTTCGAGTGTCCTTACAATAACTCTGTCTCTTGTCTTGCCTCTCTTCGGGTCCGTTCCCTCCACAGATAGCATATTCGTCATCATCTCCAGGCAACTATGTGGTAAGTGTCTCGGCGTGGACCTCGTGTTGGACCACAGCTCATAAATTGCCTGTCGTGCAGTGATATCGTAACAGGTACTCTGCCATCTACATCCACTCGGCACTCATTTGTTTTCCTGTTTCTTGCTTCTTCGCCCGGCAGGGCCCTCCAGGGGGTGGCGGCCCACCAGGAACTCCCATCATGCCTAGCCCCGGAGGTGAGTTATACACATCAGTTTCCCTTCTGGTTTCTTCTTTTATCCACTGCTCACTGAACAGGGGCTCAGTGTAAGAAACATCAAAACTGTTGAGTCTTTTTAGGGGAGACAGGCAGTAATACCTCTAAATACTCAGAAATTAAGCTTTTGAGTTTTTTGAAGTCTAAGCCATTGATGAATTGTAAAATAATTGCTCAGGTGTCACATTTGTTGGCAGCCTTTTCAATATGCCAGACTTGTTAGCCTCCTTTTCTCATACAATTGCAGAAAAGTGGCAAATGAAACAAGTGACCCATCTCAGATTTGATCTGTCTGTGGAGGATTAGCGCAGAACAAAACACGGCTGACTGATATCCTGTAGATGTTCTGTTTTTGTTGGCCTGTGGAGAGCTTGTTTTGGTGTCCACTATTTATTATTTATATACATACCTCTATTGTGGTGCGTTGCTAGGGCAACCTTTCTGCACAAAATGCTCCTGCTCACACTTACACTGGGGGGGGGGGTGCATATTTCCACCGCTGTCGCCAAGACTGAGTGCACGTACGCACGCACACACACACACAAACCTCCCACTCAGTATTGTCCACCTCTTTGCACACGATGTATCCATCCCCTCCCCTGTTGAACAACCTGTTATTCTTATTTTTCTCCTCATTTTTTTTCAGCCTTCCAATTTTTGATGTCAGATCAAGGTCACCTTATACTTCTGAATCTTTTCAGGACACGCACACAAAGAGTGACACAACGTGTGCTGGTTATTGCAAAGTTGTCAAGTTTCACTTCCTTTAAAAGAAAAAAAAAAACTTCATCTCAAATCCTGAAAGGAGGAATAAGAGATAATGGGCGCCTTTAGTGGCACACTGCAGAGATCAGTGTGTAGACCGACTCACAGACAGACTCACTGATGTTATTACTCTCTGGTAAAGATATTATAAGAATGTTAAGCAGTTTACAGCTATTAATTTTGGATTGCCAATGTGTAAAAGGATTGTAACCTTACTTAAAAAACGAGACATTCGCTGACCATCTTTGGTGCCTCTCAGCCTGTACTTCCTATTTAAAGAATGTGGCATTAGGTGCCTAGAAGCCTCCTGCCTCACTTCTGTTAACTTTAGCTGTTAACCATTTGATAATGATGATTTCGGATAAGATGCATGAAACAAGGTGCGTGAAACAAGGTCTCTCTGAATGACTCACATATACCTTTACCATATACCATATACCTTAGAGTAACACAATGGTAAAAATGGCAAAATTGAACTCAAATCCTATCAAACACAGTGAGAGACTGCAGCTGTTTTCGTGCAGCTCGGCTTGTTAGTTCCCATTCGTTAGCCACTTTATTTTTTGACAATCTCTTTGACAGCTGGGTGTGAGGACGGACACAGATAACAGTGGCAGAGTTTGGTATTCCTATGACTGCAATAAAAACATTGTGATTCACATAATCTGAATTTCAATATCCAACTGCTTTTTGTTCACAGATTCAACAAACTCAAGTGAAAACATCTACACAATGATGAACCCCATCGGTCCTGGTGGAAACAGACCCAATGTAAGTGATAGTGACATAAAACTCTCCCTATCCTGCTACCCAGGCCTACTGACACTTATACATTTTACTGGTATTTTTCCTTAGTTCCCGATGGGACCAGGTCCTGATGGGCCCATGGGCGGAATGGGTGGCATGGAGCAGCATCATATGAACGGATCACTAGGTGAGTGGCCAACAACAGAGCCCCGTTTACCTCCTACATTTACCTGGTGTGAGCTCCTGAGTGTAAGTGAGTGAGACCTGCTACAAATGAGATTCTGCCTTCGTGTGGCTGGTAAATGAAGTGTTCTACCTCCTCCTGCTGTTGTACGAAGCTGTTGAGCAGGTCAGCTGATCCCTTAGATGGGTGAGACATGTTCAGTGGAGCCAGTGTGTTGGTGCTCATCTGTATCTGAAACATATAGCTTATTTGCATTGGATGTCCTGAAACATTGTTGAATCTGCAGCCAGGCAATGGGGATCAGTTAACACATACATCATAATGATTCAGGTTTATCCTTTTTTTTTTTTTTTTTTTTTCCATTTCTGATCACAGGCTCTGGTGACATGGATGGGTTGCCAAAGGTAAGACTGGTTGTGAGTCTATCTGTCTGCTTGTAAGAAGTCGTGTGTTCTTATTGTTTCTTCTCGTCTGCATTGTAGAATTCTCCCAACAACATGGCAGGCATGAACAATCCTCCCGGCACCCCACGGGATGACGGCGAGATGGCAGGCAACTTTTTAAACCCATTCCAAAGTGAAAGTGTGAGTACCAAGAGAACAAACATACAGCTTAATCTTGGAATCAGAATGAGAATTACAAACACTTTATCAATCCCTGGGGGAAAATTGGGTTTCACTACAGCTGCTGCGAATGAGAATAGAAAATATAGAATTTGAATAACAAATAATAGAATAATATTAGAAATATTTGTTTTATAAAACACAGATCTAAAAAATAAGTGAGCCAGGATTTAAAATAATATATGTAAGAGTAAGTGTTGGAATGTACATTATAAATAAAGAAAAAATGCAGTATAACTGCATGCAGTAGCACAGTTAGATTTTGTTAATTCCACAAAAGTCAAAGTCAAAATAATTTATGACAAATTGTGTGTGACAACTGCTGACATGGTGAAACAAGTCCAGGTTCAGCCTATTGACTCAGAGTGTCTGAGTTGTAGAGTCTGAGGATGTAATGACTTCCAGTGATGTTCTGTGGTGCCTCTTGGTGGTATTGTATAAGCATCTAGATCACATGTTTGATCCCTCATAACTGCAGATTGTCCACACAAATATCCACTGGTGACACAATCGAACCACAAGATCTGAATCTAAATCTGAATCCTTTGCCTGCTGACTACAAAACAGTGCTCATGCAGATCTAGGGCAAGTTTTTGCAACCAGATCAAAGTAACAGTCAGACGTCACTCGGATGAAAATATCACAGCCAGGCGCATACCAGCAGAAAGTGTTTACCATATAGAAAAACATTGCTATAAGAACAGAAAACACAGAGGTCTGGTAGCATATATAAAGCTGTAGTTGGACAAATGGTGCTGACTGATGATGTCATCACCGCGTTACATTTCCAACTAGGGTTACTAAAGTCTGCTCCCCTCCCAATGCTGTTAACAAACCACAAATTATGAGCCACATTTTCTTCTTTTTGGCCTGTGCCACCGTTCAGTAGCTGTCAGTAGATCTCCCTGACTAAACTGAGCTGATGATCACTCTTTTGTTCTGCGCCCAGTTTTCCCAGCCTGATCCAGACACAAACACACACGCAAACACACACACAAGCACAAGCACAGCATGCACAAACGTGAGCATGTGATATGCTTTCCCTCGTGCATGGAGAGATTGACTGTATTTTGCCGCGGTGTCTTCACTGTGATCTGAAATTCCCTAACATTTCCTCCTTGGGCTTGACTCTGCTTTGCTTGCTGCTGGTTTTAGTGAATTAGAAAGGGTTTATTGTTGCGTGTAATGTATGCTGCAAAAGGCCGGTTTACTGGAAACGGCATTTAGCTTCATTATCTAAATTGCATTAATCTTATACTGGGCAGTAAAAAAAAGAAGTTTAATATAGTTTTGGCTTATCTTTTCTCCTCTCCCTTTTTCTCTCTTTACAGTATTCACCCAACATGACGATGAGTGTGTGATTCTTTTTTTATTTTGTTTTATTTTATTTCTTCTTCATCTCCCCTTATCCCAATCCTCCCCTCCCATCCACCTGGTGCGTCTTGCATTACCTTCCCTCTCTCCCTTCCTCCCCGTGGATGGTGTTCTGTGCCCCGCAGCCCCTGGGGATGCCCCTGGAAAGCAGGACACCCCTCAAGGCCCCCCATCCCAATGCCTGCAAAATGGGCATAAGAACATGAAAAGGCATCCAAGCAACAGGACGGCGCTCTTCTTCGCTTCCCTTCGCCTGCCGGGATTTGAAAGGGGGCGCTAGGAGACCTGGAAATGCTTCAGGCCTGTTTCGCCCAAACCCCAAACCTGCCCTCATCTGTGGCACACAAGCCCAACTAAGAGACCCCTCTGAATCTCCCACCACCACTCAACTGCCACGGGCGGAAAAACTCAAAACCTCTGCTCCTGTGATGGCAGGAATGATAAACGCAAAGAGATGAACTGATAATGTTATTTTAGGGCAAGAATGGTTTTCATTAAATGTTTGTATTTTTTTTTTTTTTGGTTGCTCATGGCAAAGTTATTGTTATAATTTTCAAAATTGCTAATATTCTACTAATGTAGTCATGATTTCCTGTAAAGGGCACATTTTATTTCAGTAGCAGCATCAACAATGACGGAATAAGCACACACTCGAAAAATGCACAATGATTTTCTGTTTACATGATAATTATATGACGTCTGTTTTTTGTCTGTTTGTTTTCTTACGCAGTTGGTCTCACTCCGCTTACCTCTCCGGAAAACGTCCTCCGAATGTGTAGCTCGAGTCTTTGACACCTAAATTTTTTGCACCATTTGCAAGAGCCTGTTAAAGTAAGAATGATGGGGATGATTGGCTGTCTCAATCTAATTAATCTGAGCTGAGGCGTCGCTGTTTCCTGGTAAACAGTGTCCGCTGATGCTCCTGAATGATCTCACATCTATCTGTATGTCTAAACAAGCGCCCCTTCTGGAATTTTCAGTTTGTTTGTTTTTACTGCTTGGAAGTGGCTCTGATGAACTCCTGGGATGATTGTCCAGACAGGCACCAGTTCTCATTCAGTAACAGACAGAGCAAGAGAGCATCTCTTCTACGGATTTGTCTGTAAATACAACATATTTAGCTTGTATTGTGGTTGTTTTATTATTTGTTATTTACATGTTGTCTGTGAATTCTGAAACGTGGCTCCTTCCCCTTCATCGCTTTGTTTGATTTCAACCTCACTGTGGACTCTAGGCTGCACTGTTTTCCTCCCAGGATTCATTCTGGCCTCTCGCGGGCGCCTCATTTTGGACCGGGAGCTTATTGTGGGACCTCAGACACACACACACACACACATGACGCCTGCTCTGACTTTTGGCTTGGACACACAGATCCTATACGATCGGAGATTACCTCCTCGAAGCTTCCATTGATCCGTTTCCCTCAGCATCCCATGTACGAAGGATGAACGGATCCAGAGCGCTGGAAGGGCTGTAGCAGCGTTGATGAAGGGTGATAACATTCAGGGTTACCAGACCATTCAGCCACATGGGTCGAAAGACGAGGAAAAATGGGATACTTTTGAAATGGATATTTCCATTTTTTTTGTGGATTGTTTTCAGCAAATTGTTTTTATTTTAAATGTATTGAACAGAGGAAAAAGCCCACAGAATCTGCACACAAAAGACAGACCTAAGTACATATCACACCGTGCAATGTCTTTCGGTATGTTATGTACTTCTGGCCCGATCAGCTCTGTCACTGTTTGAAAGGGACAAATCACCTCTCACGGCATCACACTGCAGTACTTACCGGTAATACAATAACTATGGCACCGTCACAGCCTCTACAGGTGATGGTGACATATTTATCAATTTTCTGATATCAGTGTGTACAGATGAGAGTCTGACTGGGGACATCTCTAGGATTAGGCTATCGGTGGGCTGGGAAACACTCTCTCCAGTGTTCCTTTAATTTAGTGACACACACCTACCTTCTGTCCTCCCATCCCATCCCCCACCCCTCCCCCTTTAATTTCCTTTCTTGTAAATACTGTATAATGCATTTTGATATCATTGACATGTTTTGATATGTCAGTCACTACCAATGAATACAGCTGAAAGTAAATTATAAATAAATCTTGTCCATGTTTTTCATAGAGAACGGATGCGCTGACTATTCGGCTAAATTTCCATTCAAGTGTATAGAATACAGTAAGACACTGAACGCGGACTGTACGCTCCAGACTGGTGTGGCGGGGGGGAAGGGGGGG
>KV751319.1:13796991-13821763 GCA_001698575.1 Mola mola
AGTGCACTAAACACTGTTATGACAATAACCTCTTTGGAAATTAGAAAATAATCAAAACCATGAAGAAATTGTGGGATTTCTGAACCAGGTGAAGCTGGAGGAAATCCTACGGCATTCACTAATTCTCACCCATGTTTTAGGCTGCACTGGTGTGTGACCTTTCCTCATCACAGACACTCCAAGGCCTGCAGTCTGTTGCTTTTTAACGCTGCGCTGTCAGCACCTAGATAGCGAGAGACGCACAATATGGTATATAGTGTATATATACAGTATATATGGTATATAGTATATATACAGTATATATGGTATATAGTCAGCCACGCAAATCTTTTTTTTTTTTCTTTCATTTTTTTTTTCTCCACAATGCACAGGTGTTTGTAAACATGCTTTTTGACACACAACACTGTGTGAAAGCGAGAAACTGATAATATACATATCTATTGGTATAAAAAATTAATTCTTGAAATAGGATCCAACCACTGAACCAGAACTTGCCGTGCATTTAGAAACTGATAAAAGCAAACACAGCAGTTCGTGGTAGTAAGCTCAACCTGAAAAAGTGAGATTACACTAAAGTGAGAGTGTATTTTTCTACTTGGTGTGAACTGTTTTGAAGAAATGCAAATTATAATCTCATTTGACTACATAATAATAATTACATTGTAGTTTCTCTTACGGCCTTAAAACAAGTTTTTTTTTGTAAATATTCCAAGTTCATCCTGTGTTAAATTTTTTTTTTTTTTAATTATAGAAGAACAGTCAAAATACCTAGTCATGTAGCTAAAAACAAAGGAAGGATAAAGACACTTGATCATGGTGCATTTAAACCATATCCATTTATAAATTATTGCAGCACTTAGTGCCTTAAATGCCAATATTTACACAAATCATTGCACTTCCATTGTCTTTACTCTATTAAATGTGTAGTAACATATGTCAGAAGTTCATTATGGTAACCTTAAAGAACTTTGCTGGAAATCTGCCTGAATTAATTCTTTTAATGTGTCTACAATGCCAGTTATTTAACAGTGCTGTTGTTTGGTTTTTTTCTAGGTGCTGTCATCAGAACCTTTGATCAGGTTTAATGGAAACCAAGGGGTAAGACCACATTTTTCTCTCCCCTCTTTGCAGTCTCCCCCGACCCAGTGCATACACAGATGTTTGTTATTTGGAACAACGGAAATAATAAGATTAAGATCTACGTTAATTGAACCCCCTTGGGAGAAATTCAGGTTGACACAGCAGTACAGAGGTGAAAGTAGCAGCGCAGGGTAAAAAGTACCAAAATAAGTCAACATGAAGCATAAGAAAGGATAATTAAAAAACTTAAATACTAGAAATAATAAAGTGTAGCAAGTATTATTTGCAATCTGGCCTCTGTGTATAAGAGTGTGCAAAGTGCAACATTCCTGATATTTATAGATAAATAGTGTGTATATGAAGTTTACATACCGAATAGTAAGGAATTATATATATATATAGTTGGACATGTGCAGTATCAGGGTTGGTTTTTGTTTTTTCCATAGAGCGGTGTACAGATTGAGTCCTTAATCAATGGAGTGGGTGGTGCTGGGAGGCCGGGAGCAGTGGTGTTGTGTAGTCTGACGGCAGATGGAATGAAGGAGCCCCCCAGGCACTTTGAGGCCCGTGGCTGTATGAGTCTGTGGCTAAATGTGCTCCTGAGTTTCCGCAGCTCGGCGTACAGCGAATGAGAGGGATTGTTCATTATAGCCTTAAGCTTTCCTCTCATCCTCCTTTCAGTCACTACCTCCACACTGTCCAGTTCCATCTCCACCACGGAGCTGGCTTTCCTCACAAGCTTGTTCTGTTTGTTTGCACCACCGCTCCCGATGCCGCCTCCCCAACACACAGCAGCAAAGAAGATGACACTGGCCACTACAGAGTGGTAGAACATCCGTAGCAGCCTGGTGTCCACGTTGAAAGACCTGAACCTCCTCAGGAAGAACAGTCTGCTCTGTCCTTTCCTGTAGAGGGCCTCTGTGTTGTTTGACCAGTCCAGTTTATTTAGGTGCAACCCGAGGAACTTATATGTGTCCACCATCTCCACCCCCTCACCGTTAGTGAAAACAGGTGTTGGGTGTCTCTTCCTGCGTCGGAGGTCCACTACCAGTTCTTTGGTTTTCCCAATGTTGAGCTGCAGGTGGTTCCTGTCACACCATCCCACGAAGTTCTTGATTAGGTCTCTGTACTCATCCTCCTTGTCGTCTGTAAGCTGATTAAATCCAAAGATGTCAAATTATTTTGATGCTCAAACTCAAACTAAGACACATGCATACATGTGTCACATCTTTCAAGAAGATGTGATTATAACAAACATTTGTCCTCTGTGAGATGCCTGTCATTTTTCTCCATATGACACTTAAGTGCCATGTCTTAAAGTGGCTGCCTTGGAGAACAGCAACAAAGATCCTAGCAAAGCAGTTCTGAGGTTAATGATGTACATTGGACTTATTTGTCATGTGCTATGTCAGCATTGCTTGATCTTGATGCAAGTCACTTTTATTTATTTATTTAGGCCAAGTTCGCAACAAGAATCATCTCATGACACTTAACATGTAGAGCTGGTCTTGACCAAACTCTTTATGAATTAATTTAGTATTTAATTCAGCAAGACCCAAGATAGCACATTGTGACTGTGCAACAGTTGCAATGAAAACATCCTTTTAAGATGTCAGAAACCTTACAGCCTTAGAGCCAACTGATGCACAATTGTCAGTGAGGCCTGAACAGAAAACATTTTCCTCAGCCTTCCTTGCAATTGGCTGCGAAATGTGTTTATTTTTTTGCTCATAATTTGAGAAAAACCTTCTAAACCTTTTTAAACTGATATCAGGACTTGTTCTCTGTAACTTCTCATTCGTTCTATCAGAATATCTTTTCCGCTATGTAGTGTGATATCAGATACAATATTGACAATATTCTTTGAAAATTTTGCTTTTTGTAGATACATGTTGATACCCAAAGTAGTAGTATGATAATGAGATCTGATCCTATCCCAATACTGTAGAGTTCTTTCAGGACTTATGCTTTTTATATTTTTTCTTGGAAATTGGATCAGATTTAAGGGTGCGCTCTGTGTTTTTGGTAGCCTTGTTGGTGGCGCAGTGTCTAATTTTAACCATTTTTAGTATCTGTAATAACAGCAATAGTAATAATGCAAGGAAATACTCAAAACAGCCAAGGAAACTAGGACAAAAGCTTCAATATAATTAATAATTGCCCCCACAGTCTACTAAACGTTCCTCCCTCTTGTCTCTACTGTAATAAGGATAAATCAATAAATACACTACGTGGAGAAACAAGATGTTGCAATGAAATATATTGTGACTCTTTTTTGTATCCTAGAATTGGTCATGCCTGTTTATGATAATGACAAAACTCACAGTAGAGTGCTAGTATTTAATCCATATGCTGTTTTCTATGAAGATGATAAACATGCTCACTTTCTCTGCCGCAGCAGCTGCTTCTCATATCTGCAAATGGCTGGTTGTACATGCGTGAGCCTGCCCGGTCGAACATACACAAACAATCTGTAAACACTGGCAGGTTGTAGTTTTTTGTGAAATCAAAAGGGCTGATTCAGGTAGTGATTTGTGTTGTGTATCGGGACAGTATTGTCTGTTTTATTGTCTTTTTTCCAAGTTAAACAATTGTCCTTTAGTGGACATTACTATAAACATGACCATAAGATTTCTGTCATCTGTTATTTCTCACATCTCTCTTAATCCCTCTCGCCTACAGATTAACTTTAAATTCTGTACTCCATGCACTTGTGCAGGGAGGACTCTTGGACTCTTGAGGGTTTTGACACTAGTTTATCATTCCGTCAAAGGCATGTTTCCACCAAGCAGTGCGGCTCATTTCAGTTCGGTACAGCACACTAGGGAACAGTAAGCTCTTCACTGGCAACAGTACAATTACCTGGTGGGTGGGGTAGCATGGCCGTACTTGTTACGTAGGTAGTGTGAAGTCATAGAAATGAGACACAGTGTATCCCTCTAATAAAGCTGACAAAGAAACTGTAACAACAAAGGAAACAACGGAGGACAACCCAGCATTCTGTGTTGTTTCTTGCTGACATACGGCTGTTTATGTCAAAAAGTAGACTGGCTCTGTTTGAGTAAAGGCTGCACGTCATGGGGAGAAAAGACGGCCTAACCATTGCAGGGAAGTAACAACTCTGTCGACCAATCAGCGGATTACAGTTAGTCCAGCCCCCCCTTTATGGTAGTTCATAGCTCTGGTTGGTACCCCAAGCAAAGGGTGACAAAACTGGCATGATACAATTTGCTATTTAAGGGTACCATTCACAGCTTTTGACTTTTGACTTGAATAGAAACCCAAAAAAAGTGCACCATACCAAACCGCATCATGCCACTTGATGCAAACAAGCCTCAAGTGGGATCCAATATGCCAGCTCAGGTTGGCACCATATTGAGAAAGAGAAATTGAATTTGGGTACTTGTACTTTTTCCGCACCCAATTCGAGGGTCTAAGGGGCAGAGTGTCACATCTATACAGTTTGTCAAAGCCCAGTGAGATAACATGTTAATTGTGATTTTGGGGTATACAAATAAAATTTGATTTGATTTGTCCATGGGACCATCTACAATGGTCTAAATGAGCTGAGTAGACCAATAATCTTTTATAAACCATTGGTTCCAAACCTTTTTGTAAGATGTACATAGCAGTTTTGTCTGATCTACCCCACCAGTTATACTTCTAACTATATTGAGTTTATTTGATGTACTTTCATGTAATTATAATATATTGCATAAAACTGGATGCAATGGTGAATATTACAATATTTTTGTAGAGTTTTAGTTAGTGTTGACATTAGTTAACGAGTTAGTTTAGTCAGCTTCTATCTATAGTATAGGAGTGGTAAAGCTTGAAATTAACAGTTTCTTCATTACTTGGTGATCTATTTTGATTCAATTTTCTATTACTTAGTATAGTAATAAATTTGTTCCTTTGTTTTTTTTTGTTTTTTTTTTTTTTTTTAAATAAAGGCCAGAAAATTTAAGAAACTTTGAAGTGTTTCCAATTTGAATATTGTGGATATTACCAAGGATGGGAATTCAATTGGCAATAGAGCAGTGACTTGTTTGCAGTGTGTTCTACAGGTACAAAAGATATTTACTTTTTAGTTGACATTCCGAAAAGTGAAGGTCAGTTTTAGCCTCATAATGTCACACGTAATTTTGTCAGTCAGAAAAAATGAAACAATTATAACATTGTATTGGCAACCCAATTTAAGAGATTGGAACTGGATTAGAACTCTAAGTGGATCCAACATCTCTTGTATAAAATGTGTTGGCTTTCAGAACTGAAGAAGCCTTTCGGATGAGAGGCCCAACGTTTTCAAACGATAAGAAGTCCAGTGGCTTCCTACTAAACACTCCAAGATTAAGATGACCTGGATGACTGAGAACTTTCACGGACACGTTGGTTTATATGCTAATGTGGCCTCATTCTATGGGGGCCCTCCAGCTTTTATAGTCAAATATTTGGAAACACCATACCACCACATTTTTATTGTTTTTTTGATCTCTCCCCAGTCTCTAGTGATGCCTCTTCTTTGCTTCCTTGATGCTAGCTTGCAGTCTTGTACCAGCAGTGTTGTAGGCTTTTCACTAAAAGGCCTCTTATGTTGACTCTCTGTAGAGCACCCACCTCTCCATTTATCTAGGCTTTCCAGTTGGATAAAGCTTCTATTGTCGTCATTCTCACCACATCATCAGCACATTTATTGATGTATGATGCTATTAAAGGTGTTTATTCTTCAGGATTTGTTGGATTCTTGATTCATGTTTATCATTTGAATAAATATGATGGTAGATGATGATTATCTGTTGTTTATAGGCTTTGAAATACTACAGTAATTCATGATTTACCGAGGCAACAGGCTCATCACAGAGGAAAATCTGCTTGCTCTGAGATCAGAAGTGTGAAAGCGTCACAATTACAGAGCAGATGGCCTGCTTGTCACAATGAGACTGAGTCACTCACTCATATTCATTCATCTTGTACAGCTCTCCCTGCGCTTTAAGTGCAAACACAAATAAGTTTTTCACCTTCTGATAAAGGAAAGACTTTAAAAATGGAGAGTGCAGGAAAGATGTAAAGAAAACATTCATGTGGACTGAATAAAACGTATGATATGACAGGAAAAAAATATATATATATATATTTTTTTTTTTTATCTCCTGCACATTGAATTCTGTTCTTGATGCAACTTAAATCATCTTTTTTTAGTGTGGCCAATTCATGCTTTATATCACTGAATATGGCAGTGGATATTCCGTCTTTGTTTTATTCTCTAGTACCTTGATTCACCTTTGTTACAAAGTTGATCTGGTTTTGACAAACCGGGATGGCAGTTGTCAGACTATTGTTGAATGTGTTTAGTTTTACATCAATTATAGATTCTTTTTTTTTTTTTTTTTTTTTTTTTTTGGGGGGAAGCTTGCATGATGGACACTGTCAACCATTCCAATACTTATTGGTCATCAAGAATGTTGAACTGGCTTCAGAGGAAAAGCTCTGTATTTGGCTATTTAGCATAGCAAATCATCTGTATCACCAATGAGAAAGCCAGTTCAAAGCAAAGTAATTCAGGGCCAACTACTGCTTTTTATTAAATATTTCTTTGATTAATTTTTTGAATGTTTGATATTGTGTATGGTTATCGGCTACACATTATTGACTACTGAGTGGTTACTGAATGCAGGAGCAAATGATACATGCCCACGAAGGATGTAGTGGATATGTGAGCCCTATTCATCTTTACAGCGTGTTCTGCTTTTGAGAGTAAAGATGTGGTGACTTGAGTTGACATGAAGAAAATCACTCAAACAGTTACAATCATTGATGTTTTCTTTTTGTGTTGGGATTTGATTTACTTCTTTCTCTTTGCTCCTTCTCTCTCCCTTTGGTCTTTAAGGGCGGACTAGATGAAGTGCGTTAAAGGTCAGTCCTCTTCAATGACCTCAACCTGAGCCATTGTTTGGTGGATGCCAAACAGAATGAGAAGATGAGTTTAGCTGCAGGTAGAAAAGGGAGTAAATTTTGGTAAAACCTTTGTAAAAATCAATTTTTACCCTTCTAAACTTTATGGAAAGGGGTATTATTATATGTAGATTTGATATGTTTCATTGTAAGTCATTGCCCTTAGTTTAAGTAATCTCTCCAGGCTTTTTAATGTAATCTTGTGCTTTCCTCCATTGTTCTATTTTGTGTTTGTTTTGTGGCAAGTTCAGCTCTCAAAACTTTGATAAATAAAAATGCTGCCGTATGCAAGATTTTTAATTCGCAAGTTAAACTAATTTTAACATTGTTTCTATTTGGAGAAGAAATCAGCTTAGCAGCAGCAGTTTAGAGATGAACCTATCCTTGACATTAAATTCTGGGCAAAATCGAGAGTGTCTTTGATTGTTGATAGTGTTCAGTACATCATATAGTGTTCAACATAATTGAAACTGTTAATTCACTATATTTATTTCTCATTTATTTCAATGATCCTCTCAAAATTCAAACTGGACATGAAACATTGAATTTGAAGTACTGAAATTGCACACACTTATCCCACAGGACATCAGAAGCAAACATGTCTTATGTAAATGAAGTGATCAGTAAAGACAGAGCAGAGAGAAGCACACATAGCTAATGGCAAACAAGGGACTGTAGCTTGTTTTCTTTAGAAACTGTACTTTTATGCATGAGTAGAATCATATATGCACATCATGGTTGCAAGACTCAAATGTTTGTTCAACTGAAGCCTCAGCCTTTTGGTGTGGAAATGCCTCTTTCATCCTCTACAGTGAGTCAGCCGAGTCACTCCTGGTGCCATTCCTATCAGTCAGTTCCGCAGCCTCTTAATCATCTCTGGATTAACACACTCCGCGCTTTTGCAAGAACATGAGTTTCTAAGGCTTTAGAAGACTTAACCAGCTGTAGATTCAGACATTTTTCAAAACCATGACGCAGTGCTGCTTGTGTCACTGTCAACAATCTTCCTACAAGCCTACATTGTGTTATGATTCTGTAAGGTAGCTGTCAGTATTGAGATTGGGTATTTCATACAATACTATAAAATATGGAGTGCATATTGAGTACATTTTCTTCTTCACCTTTCTCTGCTTTAATTTACATTTTAGGGCGAGATGCAAGAAAATGTGGTTAATCGTCAATACGGGGGTATTTAGTGGCAGCACCGGCTGGTTGACATCCGTCGATTTTAAGTAGTAAAATGATAACGGGGAAACACTTACCTATAGTAATACCATCTGAAAATTATTATAAACTATGGGTTTAGACTACTAAATTAGACCGTAGCAGAGCCAGTATTTGTTTTGCTATGTGGTAGGGCAGCAATATTGATGATTGAGAACACAGGAGGGTAAACAAAGGACACCATTTATTTATAGTTGGCCACCTGCAGCCTCCACACGTGTCGAGACCTTTAGTAAACAGAGCTTTAGCTGGCCACAATTGGGCCACATGTTAGCATCAGCAATGACTCACTGGCTGAGCCTCTGATCTAGGTTAGGTCACTGGCAATGAGCTGCAAACTGGTCAAGAGGACCTGCATTGGGGCACCAATCAAACTGGTAACTTCAGGTAGTTTTTGCTAACCTGGCTCATTGTGGTGTGTAGACCTCCTCAACTCAGACATAAATTTATGCACAGGAAAACCAATGACGTCAACGGGAGATCAACCCGCCAGACTGTCCTTGTAGCATTTATGAACACTTCTATGTATAGTTTTTATACACAGAACTTGACAAATTCAATTATTCTTTATTACAAATAACAATAAAAGCAGTTCCTGCAGTTCATCCAATCACGTGATGGGATCACAATTACAAGCATTCTGCAGTACATAGACTGAATGTGCGTAGCTCTGAATCGATAAAAACACTGGAAGAAGATAAAGCAGCAGGTTAATTTTTGAGGTCTAAATATTTGTTTTCTTAAGCCAGAAAAAATGTAGACTTGTCTAGTCTAGTTCAGCTTATAAACTTATACAGACCCTGGCATTTGTGGATAGTACTGAATACATCAAACAGAAAATACCAAAACTAAACCCTTTAAGAGCAGTGATTTATTAAGAATATGTAAGAACTTTAAAGCCATCACCATTTAACTTCTAACTGGGGCATCTCACATTCATTTTGTACATTCTTGTTTTTTCTCCTTGTGTTCAACAGAAAATTTCAATACCACGGTCAGAAAAATCCAATGAACTGCAAACATTTACTTTCTACCTGTCGAATGTGGGCAGAGATAATCCCCAGGGAAGCTTTGATTGCATCCAGCAGTACATCACCAGGTGAGAGGGGAAAAAATGCTGTTTGTGATTTTCTGTAACCAAACTCACTGTCTTTTAGCTCAGTGTAAATAATTAAGTCTTTCTAATGTTTTCTGGCAGACAACGTGTTTTACATAGTAAGAGCCTGAGGTGTATCACTATACTTTATTTTGCCAAATGATTTATTATTTAGTTTTAGAGGAAGAATGTATTTTCAAAATAGAGGTTGTAAACACATTTTAAGTTTTGGCACTGTATGTATTGTTCACAATGCCCTTCCTTTGCATCAAGCCCATTAAACTAATTCTACCTCTCAAATGTGAATAGAAATCAATGTTGACTGGATCAAATCAATAAGACCAGGTATGGGTTGAAATGTAGGAACAGTAAGGAACAACTGCAAGTCTTTCTGCTTCTCCGTCATGTTTCTCAAACTATTTTTACAAGTGGGTCAGGTAGAGTTCATCCACATTTTTGACTGGATCCTAATCAACCCTTAATTCCAATCTAAAAACCCAAATGACAGAGCTGTGCTTCCACCGACTGCACCCACATGTCTCATTTTCTGCCAAGTCCTCATCAAAGGGGAGTGGAATCAAAGAGGCGGAAAGTCAGCAAAGAATGGAATTTGATGCAGCAGTAAGTCGTGCTCTGGGAACCCACAGTTGAGTAGAAATAAAAAAAAATTTATTAATTAAAGCTGTGCCCTCAGGGTGTTTAAATAGATCATATCCAGGCAAGAATGCCCATAAAGACATGGGATATTGCAAATGGTGATTCAATACAGACAGTTAACTTGGACTGGAGGATTTGTTATGAGAGCATTCCTCTAAAATATGACAGCATTGGCTTGTTTCCAATCCGTCTCTATCCCTGTCTTCCTCTTTTATGGTTTTCTCTTTGCTTTGGTAGTGAAGGGAGCGTTCAGCTGGATTGTTTAGGTGGAATCCAGGATAAGATCACAGTATGTGCGACAGACGACTCCTACCAAAAGGCCAGGGAAAGCATGGCCCAGGTTGAGGAGGAGACTCGCAGTAGGAGTGCCATCGTCATCAAGCCAGGGGGGAGATACGTAGGTGAGAAGCCGTGGTTGAAATGCATGGAAGTCACCCAGTTTGCACCATCAATTAAATATTTTCTCAATCACAGAAAAATATGACCTGTAGCTCCACTTTTGATTAATGGGAAAACAATTGGTATTAAGCGACATAAAGATTTTGGGAGCGATAGGCATGAGGAAAAGAATTTCAGTACATTGCAAATATCTAAACAGCGCGTGGGTTTGTGTAGTGTACAGGTGAATGGGTTCACATGACAGGTTGTTTGGGTTTGGTGCTGAGTGGCAGAGGACTAGCACACTGTCAGCATACCTGACCTGTAACTCGGACTTTATTGAATTTGATGGCATTTGCTTCTTCAGTGGCCAGTGTAATCACAAAGGAAAAATGAGATCACTGGTTTCACTTAATGTTTTGGTTACTGACCTTCACCAAACAAAATGTACTACAGTTTGCTGTAGAAAACCACAGCGGGCACTGCCTCATAGTCTGAAAGCTAGAAAGCTGTTGATAGAAGTAAATGTGTGGGGGTTTTTTTCCCTGAAATAATTGCTTTTTTTCTTAATAATGAAAGCGAGTGGTGGCTGCCAGCAAAAATGTCACTGGATAAGACTTTTTCAGCCAGTTCATTTGATTTAGCAGTAGATCATAATCATTATCCTCCCTGTAATTTAAATATGCAGCACAAGTGTAATAATTAGTATGATTCCTTGTTTATTTAAAAGTCTACTATTCCTTATGAACCTCTCTTAAGGTCTCTCAGTCATCTTTCACTTTTGTAACTCTACCCCTCAGGTAAGAAAGTTCAGATCCGGAAACCGGCACCTGGCCATACGGATATTGCCCCATTACGGAGGTCATCCCGGCCTGTAATCATCTCCAGCAGTACACTAAAGAAGAGCACAGCTCAGCATAGGCCGCTTCGGGAGCGTCTTTTACACTTGCTGGCCCTCAAGCCTTACAAGAAGCCTGAGCTGATCCTGAGGTTGCAGAAAGATGGCCTCCTACCATCAGACAAAGACTCCTTAGATAGCCACCTGCAACAGGTTACACTCACACCTCAAATCACTTACAGTGAGAGTATATCTGCTGATTATCTTTAACCACAGAGGCGAATCGTCACACTCATGTCTCGTTTATTGTTTCCTAGGTGGCAAACCTGAATGGGAAAGACAACACCTTCACATTGAAGGACTTTTTGTATAAGGAAATTCAGAAGGACTGGCCCGGCTACACAGAAGGAGACCAGCAGCTTCTTAAGAGAATTCTTTTTAGGTAAGTCAGACCTGTATTAAACCGGAGTCATCTTATTGCTATGATAATGGTCACCAGCCATAACCAGTTGGAGCAGTTAATCAGTTCTTATCCTTCTGTAAAAGCAAGAAATCTCTGTCCAGACGTCTGTCTGTCCCACGAATTGCACCAAAACCATTCATCACATTGACTCCAAACTTGACAGGTCTGTTGCTGATGACCAAGAGTAGGCATTCTGTACAGTTTGGAGGCACGAGGCTCTTGCTGAATAATAAGATAAGATTTAACTTTATTGATCCCCCTTGGGAGAAATTCAAGTTGACACAGCAGTGAAAGTGAAAGTAGCAGTGCAAAGGGATAAATAAAAACTAAAACGCTAGAAATTAAAAATATACTAAGTATTATGTACAATCTGGCCTCTGTGTATAAAGTGTGCAAAGTGCAATGTTCCTGAGTTTTAATAAATAGATAAATAGAGTGTATCATGAAGTTTACATACCGAATAGTGAGGAATTCTATATATATGTAAACAGTTGGACATGTGTAGTATCAGGGTTTATTATCCTAGAGCAGTGTATGAATTGAGTCCTTAATTAGTGGAGTGGGTGGTGCTGGGAGGGGTGGGAGCTGTGCTGTACATATCTTGCCCATTTTAAGTTGCATATTTCTTCGGCCTTTCAAAAAACAGCCAAAACAGCACCCATGGACCCAAAGATGGGATTACATCCCCTACAGAATTAAGAATCATGTCTAAACTCTTTCTTTCTTTGATGAGGTCGATGTCTTTTATGTTGTCATAAGAGACATTAAAAACACAGACGCACATCCTCGGGAGCACCATACCATATGTAGATTAGTTGATAAGAAGAAAAAATAATTACCTCCTGTTTCTGCTGGCATTTACTGTATATATTTACTTGTTTTTGAACAGCACAACTCAAAAAGTTACTCAAAAAAGTTACTTTAAAAAAAAAGTCACCGACAAATTACAGATAAAAATTTCAGGAGAGGTGGGAGATAGCCTAAGGATCAATCACTTACGTTTTGATAGGATCTGGCTTTTTATATTACTTTTTTCCCCTGTTCTTTGTCTTCTTTGGCACTTCGTAGTTTGCAATAAATGCAACTACGTCATAAACAGAAGAAACTTGGACCCAAACAATTGCCCTCAACCTTGCATCCCGAACGGGCAATGTACTAGTGTTTCTGAAAAAAAAAAATTTTACAAACTGACAAATGTTTAAGTCCATGCAAGTCTGATGTATCAGTGTCCAAGAGAGTTGTAAGAATTTAGTCAATTAGTTTTTGTAAAAGAAAATTAGTTTCCCACTATTTTGGTAATTGTTGACTTATATTTGTTACTTTTCAAGCAGAAATATCAAACAAAAAGCCTCTTAAATCTACATTTCTTATGCTTTTCATTTCATATACCAAAGAAGAATCTTTAGTCTATTGACTGTTGGATAAAAAACATTATTAAGAAGCCACTTTGGGGAAAATTGTGAATAGGTCATTGGGTCCCATAGATTAGGAACAACAGTAGCTAATATCATAGCAGTAGATTGATTGTATGTCGATTGTAACAGACTTTTATATCTATATGTTGGCATATCTTATATATTTGCTTTGAATGTCCAGCCTTGAGTGCTCCTATCACCACGGGTACCACTGATGCCTTTATTCCCCACAACCTTTCCAGCTCCTCTTTCTGCCCTTGGTATTTCTTGAGCTTCTCGTGTTCCTTCTTCCTGATGTTGCTATCACTCGGGATTGCGACATCTACCACTACCACCTTCTTCTCCTGCTTATTGACCACGACAATGTCCGGTTGATTAGCCATCACCATCTTATTGGTCTGGATCTGGAAGTCCCACAGGATCTTAGCTCGGTCGTTCTTAATCACCTTAGGAGGTGTTGCCCACTTTGATCCTAGAACCTCCAGCCCATACTTGGCACATATGTTTCTGTATACTATGCCGGCCACTTGGTTGTGACGCTCCAAGTATGGCTTACCTGCCAGCATCTTGGATAGTGGCTCTGACACTCACTTATATTCAGCCTCCCTCTCTCCGCTTTGTGTACAGCCTCAGGGTGCTGGACTTAAGGTGATCCCTCCATGCTACTCAGATCACAAAGACACTTTACAATTTAATTGGCATTAAAACAATATAAGCTTTTTTGGTACGGTTGCATTAAAAGTAGGGTTTACTAAGTTGTTTAGTTGTCGATGTGTCTAATTTGTGTGTCTCTCTTTGTACTGTACTTTGAGCTCTGTTTGTGAGTTTATCAGCTGACTAACAGCCTGAGCCTCCCCCCTAACACCCCCACCCCCCACCAGAGTTTAAAGCTAATACAGTCAGTCACGCAGGAGTAGCGCAGCAACATAATTGGAACGCACATGAAGCAACAATGTTCCAGCACATGCTGATCTGTGTGTGAGGTGGCGCTGGTCCAAGGTTCAGCCAGACCAGCTGGCCTGCTGTCTCACTTGTTGCCCCTGCCTACGTATCTTACCTTCTGTACCACACACAGACACATACACACCCCCTTGTTGAACATAGAGTAGGGCATTTTTTAAGAATTTGGCATACCCAATTGATTCTCTTTTGATACAATTATTAGCTGTCCCAGCATCCTGTATGTACATACAAAGTGTTCTTTTATATTTCATATTATGCTGTTTATTTTGGTTGAATAGCTATATATTGACACAGCTGTTGAACTCCATCAGTACTGTGTGAGACAGATCGATTTGGAACATATCTCTAGCTTTGCAAAAGTTGTGCCATATGTCTCTCTCACTTGTCTTTAACCAGATGCCAGATTTGTTTAGCTATTAAAAAGGTATGCATCAGTGTGAAACTGCAGCTTGGCTCGATTCACAATGTATGTATTTTAAAAACCCTTAAAACGGTTGCACTGGTGTAAAACCTACATAGGTTTAATGATTTGTATTTGTCCATTTTTTTAAATAAAGTGTGGTTGTGATAAAATGCTGCTCAGTCAAGTAGGTCTTCCATTGTTCTGTTGTCATAGCTACAAACTCAGCTTCACAAAACAACAGTTGCAACTTGTTTTCATTGTCCTCATATGTCTTTAGAATCAGCTTGTCACTGAAAAAATGGCAGCTTGTAGTTTGTATTTTGCTTGAGTGAGTCTTAATATGAATTCCTGCAAATACTCTCTGCAACAAATTGCAGAGAGAGATGGAGGAGGATGATTTGATGTGATGATTCCTAGAAAACCCAGGTAAAGCCGAAAGAGGAAGAAGAAGACACTCTCCAACAAATTCCAGTATGTTACAGAGTAACATATTGGATGATAATTTTGGTAATAAGTTATATGGAGCTGAAGTGACTAATGTTGATTTATTATCCCTTATGTACGTAAATGCTGTGTCAATTTTACAGGTTCCCCTCGTGCTGGTGTGCAGTATACAGTTAAATCCTTCAGACATGATATAAGGCTTTGATTATTTGTGTGTGTGCTTGTGTTCAATCTTTTAGGAAACAAAACAGCTCTGCTGCTCCACTGGAGAGCCCACCCAAAGAGCCAGCCAGCAGCTCACCATCTCAGGTGAGCTTCTGATTTCTTCCTTGACCTGTTTTTTACTTCCAAACACTTCTGATTCCATAAGTTGCTTTGACTTTCTCACTCTTACAACTCCTCCTCCCCTATGGCTAGTGGTGGATGATATTTTATGTTTTTAATTTATAAAAGATTAATGATAAAAAAAAAATCAAATTAACTATGTTTTTAATTTAATTTAAATTATAATAACTTAATTCATTTTTGGTGGGATTTTAAGACTGAAACGGCCTATTACTTTCTCAGGGTGCAAATATACTCTGGGTAGGTAATCTTTAACCAGAGATTGTTTGCCTTCAGCTTTCCCAGCTGATTCAGGAGAAATGATTGCAATTGCAATGCAATTTCCGCCTATTTACCAAACACTACTGCCTGCTAACTGGATTATTTTCGCGTTTTATTTTTTCTCAAAATTATCAGGCTCCATCCAAGTTGATTTTTGTATCCTCTCTATCGTCTCTATGAATTTCATAAGTGCTTTTAGAATACAAATTTTCTGAACTGAGTCCAGAATTATTTGTTTAGGCTTGTTACGAAGAAGACTATTGCAGGAACTATTAAGTATTAAAAGCTTTTAAAACTAAAGTTTTTAAACCAAATCTCCCCCATGGTGCCCTTCATAGTGAAATTCTTCTCAATCCTCAATACATAAATCATTTTTACTGTTCCTTTTCCTGCATTCTTTTTTAACTCAGCCCAAACTCTCAGGTTTACTCATTGAAGTTCCATTAAGCAGAAGTAGGAAAAGCTGTACTGTTTTATTAATAGCTCCTTCCTCTTAGATTCTTCTCACCTCAGATTCCTACTTCCTTTCCGTTCCCTCCCTCATAAAGAACAAAACACACAAGCGGGCAGTACCCCAGGCACTCTTTGTAGACTCATTGGTACAAAAGGACCGCACTACCACAGGCAAAGCTTTGTGTAAACTTCATTAAGATACAGGAAGGATTGGAGAGTGCTGCAGAGCAAACAGGGCAGAAAAATCAGGAGAGAAACAAAAGAGAAATTTTGCATCTTCACAACAACTGCTAGACAGCACCCCTATTTTCATAATGCAGGTTTTTTTCTCTAATAAATTAACAAATTAATTGTTTAGTGCAGATAAGACAGAAAGACCCTTGCAGGCCTAAAATGAGCTCCTTGCTGCATTTTATTGTTGCATCAGAACCCCAATGTAGTCCTGTTAGGACAGCCAGCACACACTAACCGAGTCAGCCACTCCCAAAGACATTAGTGTAGGCTGGATCAAACAAGGCCTGTCTGTAATGTAATCCATGGTATTGTGAAAAGATAGCAGAGTCATCATTGTCTCAGTGCTACTGACAATACAGATCCTCTAATATGTTGCTTTCTCTGTCAATCCGCTTGATCTAGATCCACCCCTCTGCACACTGACTAGTCCTCAGATCAATCTAATTCGGTTTGCTGGTACTAAGATGCACTTTTCCTCCTGCTCACACTTAAGATGAAGTGAATTCAAACTGGACATCATCTTACATTCTGTTACTAAATCTGATATTTTTTCTGCCAGAAACGGCCTGCTGCTGAATTCATTGACCCCCTTGTCAACAAAAAACCCAGAATATCGCACCTTGCCAGCAAGGCTGCAACAGCCCTGGTCAATGGGAAGCTTAGCTCCTCGAATGGGAGAGGAGAGGCAGGTGGAGCACCAGCAGGAGTGGCGGTGTCGATGTCAGAAGGCGGTACGACATCCAGTTCCCAGCAGCTCCCTGTGCTGGATATCCCTCGTCCTTTTGAGGCATTGTCGGATGTCAGCAACGACTCCAGCAACAACGGAAGGGACTGTGACTCTCAGGAAACAGCAGCTTCTGAGAGGCTCAGCCAACCTCCTTCACTATTGTCGGGCTCAACAACACTCACCACACCCAGCATCGGGACATCATCTCCTAGGCACATGGTCCTGGAGGGCC
Organism: Mola mola; assembly: GCA_001698575.1. Lineage (NCBI taxonomy): Eukaryota > Metazoa > Chordata > Actinopteri > Tetraodontiformes > Molidae > Mola > Mola mola. The sequence continues at coordinate 13,814,157 of KV751319.1, forward strand.
CCCAGGACAAAACCCCTTCACCCTGCACCACCAAATCTAGGAAGAAGTCAAAAAAGCATAAAGACAAGGGGAAAAGCAAAGACAGGGAGAAGGTAAAAGAGCGCACGCAAGTGAAGGAGAAGGAGAGGAAGAGCCGTGAAGATTGTGTGCCTGAGCCGAACAGAGCCTGTGAGCTGAGCCAGGGAAACCTCAAAACCATGAGTATTCCACAAAAAAGCACAGGTGGGAGTACTGCGCAAGCACAGAATCATCTTTTTCTGTTTCTACGTGAAACATCAACCACACTCTTCAGTTTTACAAAGGCTGAATGAAAAAGTAGTATGGGGCATGTGGATAGACACTAGTTAGTCATCACTGTGAGTAGGTGCAGCATCATGTGGCTAGGACATGACTCACTGATTGAATGGAGACCCCTGCTGTTCAGCTTAATGCCCTCAGAATTCAACTGGCAGATAGTATCTGTAGAGGACTTATATATACATTTAGTAAAGGAATGAAAGATGTAAACAATAGATCTTTTTGTGGAAATGTACTGTGACAGGGCTTTGCAGAGACTGCAAAAGCTGCTGAAGATTCAGATTAACGCCATTTTCAACTTGTTTCAGGTCTGAATGGAATGTGCAACAGTACCAGTATTTCTTCATCATCACCTGAATATTTATTGTGAGTATTTAACAATTTAGGGTGTTAAGCATCTTTGAGGGTTTTCAAAAGGTGAAGAAATGGGGTTGGAGGTCTTCAGACTGAAAGGCCTTTCCAGATTGCCACAGGAAAGTTGATGGGGGTGCACAGAGAGAGAATTTGGAAGCAAACATATATTAAATGAAAGTGATAGATGCACACTGATATTGAATTGTTGAGTTAGTTAGTTAGTTACTACAGTTTGGTCCTTACTATTAAGATTAAAGATTGCCACAGCAGAGGCTCGCTCTGGCTCTTCTTAGAATTTTAGCATCATAACTTAAATAAATCTGAACACAAATATGTCCGATGTCCCTCGTACATAAACTTTCATGCATCTGCATAAAAAACCTAAAGATAAAATTAACTCCCGATAAAACTACAACTTGAGTATAATATCAAATTTTTTTTTTCGGTATCAAATTAATCAAATGATTATTTTCAGTAAATTCATGTGTACATTTTATTCAGGAACCTCCAATAAGTTAATGCTCTTAATTTTCTTTAAAACAGCCTAATTTGTGAACAAACTAGGTTAACAATACAGGGCCTATTTAGCCTCCAGCATCTCCCACACTGCATCTGAGGGTGCATCTCTAAAAATTAGAATCTCATGTTTAGTTTTGTTTTTCAGAAAATGAACGTTTTGAACATTCCAGATTCAATACACTAAAATCAAGATGTCTGAAGTATTTTACTGTTTCAATACCAATAATTACAGCACACAGCTCAAAGTTTATCTTAAAATAATAGAACATTTCACTGTACTGAAACACTTCAATCCAGGAGCAATGAATATAGGATACATGACAGAACTTTTAAAATGTAGTTCTAAAAAAAATTACTTTTCCATGTTATTCAGATTTATGTATACTTCCTCTCACTTTCTCTCTGCTTACCTTTCTAGGAAGTACACAGTGATTGGCTCTCCTGAGCAGCGCCAGAGGTATAAAAACGATTTCAACGCAGAGTACAGTGAGTATCGAGGTCTGCATGCTCGCATAGAGAGCATCACTCGACAGTTCACTGTGCTCGACAATGAGCTCAAACAACTTCAGCAGGGCACAGAAAAGTACAAGGTAGTAAAGAAATGATCTATGTAATTTTGTTTTTTTTTTTTTTGTTTTTTTTTTTTTTTATTTTACACAGTATAGTAGCTCAATTTATCCTCCTTACGCTTTTGGTGTCTTCTCTTCACAGACAATCCATAATCAGATACTTCAGGAGTATCATAAAATTAAAAGGGTAAGCTGAAGTCCTGCTGCAACAGATTGTGATGGCATGAAATATCGGAGTCCATTATCAGATTATGACTATATGCCTTTTTTCCTTTTTTTTTGTATATCCCTTGCAGACTAACCCAAACTATAGTCAAGACAAGAACCGCTGTGAATATCTACACAACAAACTGTCACACATAAAGAGACTTATTGCCGAGTACGATCAACAGCAACTTTAAAAGCAGTTATTGTTATCATTAGACGTTGTTTCCCTGCTATCTCTGGAAATCAAGCCGGTAAAGGAAAAATCTGGATTCCAGTTGTGCTAGAAAATTTATCATGAAAGATGCCATGAAGGGAGTATTACCCTCATCTGGTCCAGAGGCTCTAAGGAGGACTAAGAAGGACACAGCTTTTTTTTTTTCTGTTCCCTTTTTTCTTTTTGGAAGATGGTCTTGTTCCTGGTGTTGCCAGATGAGTCTGAGCAGTTGCTGTCAACAGCCCACCATGCTTAGTATACAGAGGTCTAAGGGGAGTCCAACGTGGAAACTTTCTTAAAATCTGAATAATCTTTCCTGCTTTTGAAACTGGCTAAAAGGGGGACACTGAGATGAAAACTGCAGCTTGTAATCCAAATGCGCCAAGTTTGTTTTTGTGATGAAAAATTAAGTTAATTGCCCCATATAGTGAGTCAAATAGTTGCAACATAGAATTTCAGTTTTCCCTTTTATTTATTTTTGACACTTAACTGGGGGAGACTGAGTCTGTTTTACACTCCTCTATCAGTACTTAAAAACTGTCTTATTTTCTGTCCTTGCATCATAATTGTCAGCCAGTATTTTCTTCAGAAGCTGCCTTGTCCATCTAATTGTCAATTTGCTGGCATTCATTTTTTTTCTCTTGTAAAGAGACGCAGATGATTACTGTTGATTAAATCAAAACGATGCCTTTAAATGCAGTCAGACGCAGGTTGGTGTGCATGGCTTCTCTCTTTTTTTTTTTTTCTCATAAATCACATGCCGATGTCTTAAGAGGAACACAGAGGACGTGTGCAAGCTTCCAGTCACTTTTGATTTGTGGATTTTCTTTGAACACAGTCTTCTCATTCAATCCTGATGAGCTGCAGTGCTTGTTTATTGGTTACAACAGTGGTCCTTAGTTATGCTTCATCTTTCTGTATAAATGAGAAACTAGATTTAGTTCTTATTTGGGTTTTCTCTTCCCCACTTTGGGTAATGCTGTCTTCTGTAGCATAGCAATAGAATGATTCCAGGTTATCTGATTTGTTCATTGCCAGTTTGTGCTCCTCATCGTATTTCAGAAGTTCAGATCTGCAGTCAGTCAAAAACAAGGTTGAACCACAGATCTTATATCAAAATTACCATCATTGTCCCCTTTTGGGCTTTGTTAAAATAATGTTTACAGTATCTTTGTTTTGTCTGCACATCACCCCACGTGATAGTCCATTGAGACGACTGTTAAGATGAAGCCATCCTTGATTATCTTCCAGGTGGAGGCCACTCAGAGAAGGAGGCCTTCTTATGACCAGTTTTTTGCCTTTTTAAAAATGTGATGTCAGATACTCATGGAGGCTGACCTGAGATCTATTTCCTGGATTTCCTCTCTTCGAGGCGTCAGATGGATCCAGAGACAAATTAGAAATGCCGCACCACAATGTAACCCGACTTTCATCAGCAGTGCGTTTCTTCTATTGATCTTTTTGTGTGAATATGAAAAATCAGCACTTTTTCTCCTGATCTTGCTGTTACCTGGGGGTTTTGACTAAGTGAGTTTTCTCTGTCCATCAGCATGCATGCTTTATGAATGTGTTACGATGAGCAGTCTTTGTACCTTTACTTGGAAACAAAAATATGGCAAAATCCAAGTGAGTCCAACTGAATTAGTGTGAAATCGATCCAACATGTCTCCAATCAGCATGTACCAAAGTGCTTACTGATTGGGATGAAACAAGATTCCTTACCAAATGTTGGGAGGGGAACATGTCACAGTATCTACTTTGTTGTTATCTTTAGTCCTCATCAAAAGGAAACGTTCTCAGTGTGAGATGTAAAAGAATGCTCCTTTGCTCTACATGGAATATTTTACAAAACTGAACTCAAATGTTTCACTCTAGTGCTAGGTTTCAGATTATATCCTATTCCTAACGCAAACACTACATCAGGGCCAATTCTCCGAGACCAGAGTCTACTCTGAGGCTGCATCGGAGCGAAGGACTTTCTGCAGTCTTTAAAAAAAAAAAAAGAATATACGCTCATCATTCTTACTGTATGTCGTCTTCTAGCAGCATTCAGACATGATTACTGTATTATCCATTGTGAATGCGTTCATCATTAAACATGTTTCGCTCTGATGGAAAGCCAAGTGTGTGAAAGTAACGATATGCCAGCACAGAAGTAGTGTTGTATGAGCTGATTGTGCCAAAATGAGCTGTTGTATAGGTTTTTGTTTTTTTTCTTAAGTATATATACAAGATGCTGTATAAGGAAAGAGGGCTTTCGAGAGAAGTCATGAAATGTTGCCGCTAAAACCCAAAGCACGTTTTTTGAAAACCATAAGGGATTGGGACTGAAATTTCTTTGTTTCAATAAAATTCTTTAAAATCCTTATTTGTGAAATTCTGAACTAGTTGTTGCTGTCCATTATTGCAATGACATTGATTTTCAGTATTAGTTACTGCATAAAATATTGATCTGTATTCACAACAACAAATGTGAAGATTAAAAGTTATTATTGAAAATTGCTGTTGCTGTATGTTGAACATAGACAGTGATGCCATGAATACAAATTATGAAGTTTGTGTCTCGATGCCTAAATTTTTTTATAGTGTGACATTTTGTAATGACAAATGTCGAAAGATGTAGTTTTCCTTTTGGGAAAGTAATTAAAGCATCTAATTTTAGCCCCAAACACAGGATGTTGGTGACACCAAGTCATCTGGTCACAACAATATTCCCTAAAACTAAATAAGATGAGAAATGAATGTATTTGAGTTTTCTGTAACAGATGTATCAGTAATGTAACATTGCCTGAATACAAGAGCATCGCCTGTAGGTGGCAGCAGTTTCACACTGCTAAACCCTCTCATAGTGTTGGCACTCCTTGTTTTTGCTTAAAACATTTGGCATCCCTCTGGTCAGCCCAGTTTTTGTTTGTTTTTTTTTTTTGTTTATGCAAGTCTCCCCGTTTTTTGTTTATTTGTATTCAGGGCTTTAATGCTGTCTACACGTATCTATTCTATATGTCCATGTCTAACAAGCATCCTCTTAAAACAAGAATGTGTGTGTTATTTCCTGCCAATTTTGTGCCTTGCTATGAAGCGTGGATCAAAAAAAGGCCCGGCATGGCAGCGTTGGCAGAAGATGCTCCTGCGAAGCACCAACGGGGACTCGGCTCACTGTAATCTGACACACTGTGAAGGATCACCAAAATCTACGTAGCAACTGTGTTCCAGTTGGCCGGGCTGAGCCGTGCCTGAGCCTCACTGTGCTGCCACTGGCTCCCATCCCCACGCTGGCCTCCGTACTGCTCAGGGAGCCGGAGGGGGGCCCGGTCAGCGAGTTCGCCGTGGCAGGCCGCCATCTCACTCCTTCCTCGACATACAGCAGCATACATATACACTGACATGTTTATACACACACTCAGTGGAGGGAGGAGCTGTCTCCTCCTCTGTGATTCAGAGCTTTTACTGAAGGGATTTAATTTGTCTGGGGTTTCCGTTTTGAAAATCAGAGAAAGGACTGCTATTTATATTCAATATGAGCAGTGGGTAACTGCTCTAATGTGAAAACGTAGGCTGAAAGGTTGAAATAAAAGGTCAATTTATTTGAGGTAACTGGTATGAGTGTTAGATGTGAGGGCACTTTAGAATGGCTTCAAGTAAAACGGTTTGTTTTTTCTTTAACCTGTAACCGTAAGGGGTCTAAGAACAAGACCACACAATTGTGCTCAGGGATCAATAGGGTGTGGTACTGGTTACAAGTGAAGATGCTTGTTTACTCCTCTCTTTGGAGCTTTGTCTTAGTCTTACTGATTTGACCACTCACGGTGCAAAGGAAGGTGCAAACTGTTGTCCACAGACAAGCGCAATAACCATGGTTAATTGTTTACCACCAAAGACTTCTGATCTCGATTTCCCATCACTAATGATCTCGCTGCTGACATCCACATGCTTGTTTAATTATAAATCCCCAAAAACAATATAAGCATATCCTGCAGCACATCAAGTGGTATATGTAGTGGTGATACTATAAATTTTATAGATTAATTTCATGGTTGATGGCTAACATTTTCAACCGTAATCTCAGACCGCATTCAGGCTGTGCACGACTAAGCCTGCTAGACAATACTGGCTCTGTTGTAGATTGTCACACGCAATCAGCCAGCTTTTCTGTTAAATGGGCTGAGGACATTTCTCTTGGACACTCCATTGTGCACTTTTCACCCTAATACTCATTCCTGAATTTAAATTCTTGTTCTGTCAAATAAAAGTACAATCTAATGACCTGAAGTTTTAGCTTCATTAGTATTTAAATTGTCTCAGTACAGAAAACAGCGGATTCGATACTTCAACTTGCATAAAATTCATATCAAATATCTGTCTTTATGGGAAATCACTGTACTACAAAGGACATGTATGTGGTACTACTGTACCACTTTATGTTAATACATGAATTGCATATGTTTTGTATAAAAGTCTTTGAATAAATGCATTTGGTCTTTAAGCGTTTACATCGCATGTCAGTTCAGCTGCTATGTTTTCATGCATACATTTCATCCTTCAGCTCTTTTGTTTCAAAGTAACTAAGCTAATGCAAACATGTTTATTAGGTTTCCAAAGCATTTCATTTTGACATTCCGCTTTGGCACTAATTTAATTTATTTTTCGGATTTTCCAGCAGTGCATTCAGCTCTTTCTTCCAGCTTCCATGTTTAGTTTTGTGTTTTTTTCAGCCAGGACTACCTGGCTGAAACAGTGCAAATGCACTACTAGTGTAGTGCATTTGCACTGTTAGATTTTTCTGGCAACTCACTTCAGCTGTCAACATTCAAATGCATTTTCTGCAGGAAGTGCATTTTCTAAAAAAAAGTTCTTAAATTCAAGTTCTGCAGTATTTATTGCTCAGTGTCTCTGTGAAAGCAAATTACAATTAAATGGGAGGCACAAGGAATAATTAAATAGGACACATGCAACATCAATCTAATACTTAATGTAATGACTTACATTAAAATCCAAATCAATATCTGAAACAAGAGCAGCAGCAGAATACCCTCGATGTCGATGGAAGAAGTTGCACAGTCCGAAAATCAATGTGCAGCCCATGTTGTAACCCAGCTGACATTTTCACTTACAGTATATTATACAAGTGCTATCAATATCAGTTGCCCATTGCATTGTGAATGCCAGTTTTGATGAAAATGACAGGGAAAGAAGGGGTGGAGGAGGTGGAAACTATGGAACAGGAAGTTGGAAAGATTAATGAAGATGAAGTGAGAGAAGCTTTGAAGAGGATGAAGAATGGAAAGGCAGTTGGTCCTGATGACAACATGATCTTGGACAGTGAGAAGATGCCTGAGGAATGGAGGAAAAGTGTACTGGTGTTGATCTTTAAGAACAAGGGTGATGTGCAGAGTTGCAGCAGCTACAGTGGGATGAAGCTGATGAGCCACACAATGAAGATGTGGGAA
>KV751319.1:13827042-13875492 GCA_001698575.1 Mola mola
TCCTTGGCAATGCATTGGAGCAGGAGACCGAAAGTGGGTCAGTGGGTCAGCTCAGGCAACGGGCTCAGGCTGCCTGTAATTTGAGTCCTATTACTCCCACAGCACACTCCAGCTATCTATAGATTCACTGCATGGGATCAATATAATACATCTTATTATTTTCAAGCTTTTCTTTTCCCCACTAAAGTTAATCGTTAACCTGTTTTGACTTTCGATTGTGTAGATGATCCAAAAAAAATTGGTTGCCAGTTATTCAGAGAATCAGTCATTTTAATAATTTTTCAAGCAAAAATGTCAAATAAATCGAAGTAAATAAAGCACATTTGTGATCAGGGCTGTTGAATAAACAAAAGATAAACAAAAGATTTTGCATCGGGACATTTTAATGAGCATTTTTCAGAATTGTTTGATATTTTATAGACTAGGTGATTGATTAATTAATTCATTCATTCATTTTCTCCCGCTTATCCCGTTAGGGGTCGCGGGGGGGGGGGCTGGAGCCTATCTCAGCATCTTGGGGCGAAGGCGGGGTACACGCTGGATGAGTCGCCAGTTCATCGCAGGGCTGACATATAGAGACAAACAACCATCCACACTCACATTCACACCTACGGGCAATTTAGAGTGACCAATTAACCTACCCCCAGATTTGCATGTTTTTGGAATGTGGGAGGAAGCCGGAGTGCCCAGAGAAAACCCACGCAGACACAGGGAGAACATGCAAACTCCACACAGAAACGTCCTGACCCAGAATCGAACCCAGGACCTTCTTGCTGTGAGGCGACAGTGCTAACCACTGCACCACTGTGCCGCCCGATTGATTAATTGATAAAGAAAATTTTTCAGTTGCAGCCCTAGTTTTATTAAACCAAATCTTTAATTAACTGAACTGTTTTCCTATGTATGATCTGAAAGCTCTAATAATAATGATAATGATTTCCAATATATGCTATTTGCAGTTTTTAGAACCCAAAGTGTCGGTATTTGTCATCTTGCTGGAAACGTCCACTTCATTTTTTAAGGCACGGTTTGATTTGCATCATTGTACCTTGTCTGATCAGAGGCTGATAATATGGGAACATATGACTTCAGCTTTGCAAATGCACGTGAATAACATACTGCATATATCCTTTTTAATTTCATATTACTATATACAATACATACTGTGTTGCAGAAATAAAAGACATAACAACTGTGTTTCTTTTGTTTTGTTTTTTTTCAAATATATAGCATCCCTCATTTTTGGGACAATAGTTTGTAATGCTGTTGAGTTTATCTGAGATGTATTTAATATTTTTTCGTCCCTATTTTCAGGATAAACACCATGATGCTGCTCATGAAATCATCGAGACCATTCGGTAAGTGACCTTTCATCTCTCTCACTCAGCTCCCATGGACAGTAAGCGACTGTGTCAGGTGTATGATCTCATCATAATTTTATGGGCCTGTTGTCTAGATGGGTGTGTGAGGAGATCCCAGACCTCAAACTCGCAATGGAAAACTACGTACTCATCGACTATGACACCAAAAGGTGAGCCTTGGGTCACATTGATGTGTTATAGCTGTGGATTGAGAGAGTTAATTAAGTGTCTTACAGTGTCCACTGTCCATGCTTATCCTGTTGGGGATAGCTGCTGAAAAGTCTTGTTTCTAAAAGCAAATTTTGAAACGACAAAAAAGGCCAAAATCTAATTGAAACTTTTGTAGTTGTCATCTTTCTTCCTTGAGCCTTATCTATGTCACAGTTGGCAAAAATCTGTTAGTGTGATGTTTTCAGACTTACATTAAACTGAAGTTTGTCCATGAGAAGTCAGTGGTTAAATAGGCATTGGTCTAGGAGGTTTATTTCATCGTGTACAATGTGTTGGTATTGATTTCATGTCTTGTTATCCTCAAAGCTTCGAGAGTATGCAGAGGCTCTGTGATAAGTACAACAGGGCCATCGACAGCATTCACCAGCTGGTGAGTTTGTGTGTGTGAAGGATTCTGGCTTTGTGTGTGAAGTGAGTGTGAATAAAATCATGAAAATTAACAATACGATAACTGTACTGCCAGTCTTTTCCAATGTTTCTATAGTTCTACCCTAATACTGCCTTGCAAAACTACAATTCAACAAATGTATGTACAGTTTACTGTACATACATTTGTTGAATTGTAGTTTTTTTATTGTTTAGCAATTTTTCAGAGATCTTATAGTCCAAAATACGCCTTCTTTATTTGAGAAATCTACATTTTTTTCTGTAAAACATCTGCTCTCATAATGTCTAAACACAGGTTATTCTGGTTTGATAAGACTGTTTGTGTTTGTGTGTTAATATTTATTCCCATCTTGTAGTGGAAAGGGACCACCCAGCCCATGAAGCTTAACAAGCGTCCTTCCAACGGGCTCCTGAGACACATCCTCCAGCAGGTTTATAACCATTCAGTGACTGACCCGGAGAAGTTGAACAACTACGAGCCCTTCTCCCCTGAGGTGTACGGAGAGACCTCTTTCGACCTGGTGTCCCAGATCATTGATGAGATGGAAATGATGGAAGATGATACCTTTGTTGACCTCGGCAGTGGTTAGTAGACAGATATTCTGGGAGGTCTAGGTTTCAGAAACAATTGATTTACAGAGCCAAATGCTAACATACAGAGTTAAATGGAAAAAAAATGTACGTAGTCCGTCCCCAGACCATTGAAATATATTCAAAATAATTTTTAATAAATAGCTAATAATAAAGGATGGACTGTTTGCCAGTGTAAGTGAGCGGGGGGGAAAGGGGTTCAACCTATTTGTCTAGATGTCTAGATGAGGTTAGATGTATGATTTGTTATCATGAACTGTTGTCTCTCACTTGCAGGAGTGGGGCAGGTAGTGTTGCAGGTTGCAGCAGCTACCAACTGTAAACACTACTACGGGGTGGAGAAGGCAGACATTCCAGCTACCTATGCAGAGGTAACTGCCGTCCATAAAATATTGAATGGCCAGAAGGGTGTCACAGAAAGGGGGCAAAGAAAAGTCAGCATTCACCCGGACTACAAGTTGTGTCAGATATCTCTGCATCCCCAGTCACTGCATGTTCTGAGGATTCCATATCATTACCCAGTAGCAACAGACACACCAGCACTAAACTTTGAACTTTGCAAAGAGGCTGCTTGTAGTGTAAGTGACCCCTGGTAAACAAAACTAGTCAAATAAACTGAAAGGCTCAGTTATTGTGGTAAAAGACATGATGTTATCAGAAATGTGGAATTTTTCAGTCAACCATGAATCAGAGTTTGCCTGAAAGGCTCTTGTATATCTTTCCAGTAATGTTTACATTCTATTTTGTAGACCATGGATAAAGAGTTTAAAAAGTGGATGAAATGGTATGGGAAGAAGCATGGGGAGTACACAGTAAGTTGACTTTCAGTTTAGCATTCACTTCTTGTAACCTTAAAATTTTATTAAGTGTTGTGCATATCAGTGTTCATTATTACTGTGTAGGATTTTAACTCTTGTTGTTCTTCTCTGTGTCTCTCAGCTGGAGAGAGGAGACTTTCTGTCTGAAGAATGGAAGGAAAGGATCGCCAACACAAGGTAATTTAACAAAATAAAAATTTCTATTCATTTTGATCATCTACATGGCATATTGCTGAAGAAAAGTTCAGTTATGTAATAACTGCTACAATTTACAAATTTTGTGGTTGACTCTTCTGAATACATAGACATGAAAGCATTACATGTATGACATTGATAAGGCCAATTTATAGAAAAGCATATAATAATTTTATTTAGCATGTCTTCTGAATTTTGATAAACATATGAATTTCTAAATGCTGGAAGGTTAATATTTTTCACTGCAATCTGTAGTTCTATTTTTGTCTCTCTTTCTCTTCCAGTATTATTTTTGTGAATAACTTTGCCTTCGGTCCAGAAGTAGATCACCAGCTGAAGGAGCGCTTTGCTAACATGAAGGAAGGTTAGAATTTTTCAGCTATCCACTAAATTGTGTTTATGATCACTGATAACAGGGGCACACTATATCAGTTCAGTTAGACACATGCACAATCACAAACATATTTAAGGCTCTGCATTTCTGGAGAGGGAATTATACAGTGAGGACCCATCAGTCAAATTATTGAGGATGCAGTATGTTAGTCTGTTGATGGGATAATAGCCAATAATGAGCCAGTAAAGCCAATAAATAATTCAGCTTCAGTAATATGAAGCTGAAATGCTTTCACTAACTTAACACCTGCCATTAAACATGGATGTAAAGAGGAAAAAAAACAAGAAAAGCATTCACATGAAAGATGTTGCTGCTAGAAGGGGCATTGTATGTATTTGACAATGTAAAAAGGTGGATTTTCACCCAAAGCAACATCTTATCCTAAATCTACCCAAGTAGTTTTGGTGTTTAAAAGTAACTAAACTACAACGGAATATAATTACAATAACAAAGAAGGCTTCACTTATGGCATAAACCCCAGACTGTCGATTGAAAGTTCTGTCTCTGACCTACAATAACTGCATGCTTTGTGGATTTTGAGACAACCTTTCAATCACTAAAGTATAACTTGTGCAACATCTTCCTCTGTACATCACAACAATGGATTTGGAAAAAAACAAAAACAAGATGTGATTGAAGTGTAGACTTTTAGCTTTAATTTGAGGGATATCACAAGAATATTGTATTATCCATGCTGGGATAGGCTCCAGTCCCCCCCGCGACCCCTAACAGGATAAGCGGTAGAAAATGGATGGATGGATGGAATTACAGCCATTTTTACACAAAGTACCCCATTTTTAGAGGCTCAAAAGTGGTGTTCAGGTGCCATTGGTGGTATACTTGGTGTTTGGGGCAGATGGTTTGTGTCATGTGGGATCTGGATAAATGACCTTATTAAAGCCTTTGCAGCAGAACTTTACACTGTTTTAACCTGATCAGTGTTATCCGCTTTGTTGGTGTTGTCAGTGTTATGGCTAATTGGTGTAGTTACCTCACAAGGAAACCTTAATTCAGCAAACACAGACCAGTGGTATTTGAGTAATTTTTTGTAGACTACTCGGTGATGGATGCTTGTCCTAAACAATGATGCAACATTAGGTAGATTCAGGATGATTCTGCTATTTAAGCTATGATACATCATGTCAACTGAGACCATTAAGTAGAAATGGGGTTCATTTACATCTTTTTTTGCTGCAATATAATAGTACATTTTGGGAGCTAATGTTCACTAGACTGTCACTTGAAAGATTTCCAGTGAGTTAATATCAGTAAGGTTTCTCAACAGTACGATTGTATTTTAATATTCACCTTGATTCATGTGTTACTTTTTCGTTTAAAGCATTTGACCTATTTGACCTACACACTACACTGCTCGACTCTCGCTCTTGCCAATGTGATGAATGTGTCTATAAATTACTGCTTGTTTTTTTTTTTTTTTGTTTTTTTTTGTTTTGTTTTTTTTTGTTTTTTTTTTTTAAATTCCAGGTGGGAAAATTGTATCCTCCAAACCTTTTGCACCTCTAAATTTTAGAATAAACAGTCGAAACTTGAGTGGTAAGTACCATAATTGATGAAAAACCTGATTTTAAAAAATTCCTTTATTTTGCATGTGACCTGCAGTGCCGTGCTTTTCCTCCCTGTCCCGCAGATATTGGCACAATAATGCGTGTGGTGGAGCTTTCTCCTCTCAGGGGCTCCGTGTCCTGGACTGGAAAGCCAGTTTCTTACTACCTGCATACCATAGACCGCACCATAGTAAGAACTGAAGCTCTTGGACATTGACCCAAATATAGAGACTAGAATTTGTAATGAAAGGAGAGCTTGACAAGCTGTACAAACACATTATACCTTAGAGACAGACAAACCTAAAGAGTGATAGGCTGCTATAATAAGAGCTGGTATTGCCTTAACTAGTTTGTCCCAGGAGTTAGCAATCTGAGGAGGGATATACAGATTAACACATGTTCATCAGGCAACACAGATACTGTATATGTGTCACTGATAATTGGTAGAAGTAATCTGTGATTACCAGTGGGAATCTTTGTGAAAGCTGTCCCACTTCACAAAGAGGGCTAGTGAAGATCTTGTTTGTTTATCACCTGACATAGTCTGCTCTCTCCTCCCTCTGGCTGGAGTAACTTACTGGGTGTGCTGTGTTTAATGTTTTTAAAGGATGTTTTGATGGTTAACAAGGTAAAATTATTAATAGTAAATCAACCTTAATAAAAAAATAACGCAGACAAACAGCTGTTCTTCTTAGCCAGCCAACCTCCTGTATTTAGCTTTTGTTCCTACATTAAACCACATCACTGACCAATAACTGGTTATATTATATTATTCCAAGATGTTACAGAGAGACAAGACCAATGAATCTACATTTTAGTTACCATTTTCATGGCATTATAATTGTGTTGTATCAATCTTGCAGTCTGAATTAATAATAAATGAATTAACATTAAATATACTATTTTATATATCAGTGATTGACACTGTTTGCTCTCCGATTCTTACCAATGTTGTTTTAGATATTTACAACCATCATGTTACTACCAAAAGTGTGTAAAAACAAGATTTTTTTCCTTTAATTTTAGGTGAAAACCATAGTTAGACTTCAAGGTCACAAAACTTATATTCTAATCTCCACTTTTTTTCTTGTCTTTCAGCTTGAAAACTATTTTGCTAGTCTCAAAAATCCTAAACTCAGGGTAAGTCTTATTCTTCATCCTCACTGCATCGTCACCGTCACCATACTCATTACATTTTCTGCATCAAAATGAACTAAATTGAATCATCTTTTAACAGGAAGAGCAAGAGGCAGCTAGACGACGTCAGCAAAAGGATACAAAGGACAGTAAAAGCAATAGCACCACACCCACAAAACCTAAAGAACAAGTCAAGGTAGGATAAGGACGGATTGACAAGATTTTAAGATTTTTTCCTCACCCGGTTCGAGGTCAAGGGGGACAGAGGGTGTCACATCTGTACAGTTTGTGAAAGCCCAGTCAGACAATTTTTAATGTGATTTTGGGATACTCAAATAAAATTTGATTTGATTTAAGTGTGAAGTAATTTCCAGATTAAACATGAATCATCTTTAATTGCATTAGTTTTTGCTATACTATGTGCTATTTTGTCTCTGAAATATTTCTCTTTTGGACTGTATACTCTTTAGCTTGACATAGAAAGGTAAGCTCTGTGCTGTTTTTATGAATACGTATGTGTGTGATTGTGCATGCGTTTTACAGCAGGACTCCTGTGGCGAGGAGGAACGTCCTAGCTTGGTAACAGTGGTCAAGCCCTCTGCCAAACCCCGAAGAGCCAGACTGCTGTCGAAAGGTCGCAAGCTGAACAACAGGAAACGTGGTCGTCCCAAGAAAGCTGCCCCTGTGGCAGAGAAGAAAAACAAGAAGAACCAGAGCGCTTTGGATCTACTGCATGCTAAGACCCTTTCTGCAGCACCTCCTCAGGGTCAGATGACACATACATGCACACATGCTACATTAAACAGTACATATTTCACCTTTTCTGAATGGGAACATCAATCTGCTGCCTCCTGCCTAAGAAATTTGCCATTGTTTAGAGATCTCAGTTAAATGTAAATATACCTGTTGTGTTTACAGACGCATACCGGCCACCTCAGAGTCCCTTCTACCAGCTACCTCCCAAGGTCCAGCACTATCCCTCAAGTCAACTGCTGTTGAGCCCAACTCCTCCTGGTCTGCAACAACTGCTAGGTGAGTTGATGAAGACTATTAAATCAATAAACTGATGGTTTTAATGTGAAGTATGATTGGACGTTTTTTCTTCAATCTCTTATTAAACATAATTCATTCATGTTCAAGTATTTAAGATATTGAGAGTCACTGAATCTTTACATGAGAGGTCAGACAAAAGATACATGTGTGGTCAGCACATGAACAACAGTCATTAATTTAATAGGTTTTGTTGTATGCATGTATATAGTGTAGTATAAAATTCATGTTGGTCTGTTTGGTGTCTTAGGCCTGAGCTCCATTTCCACAACACAAATAATAATATAACATCTGTTTTGGCTCTCTTCCCTCTGTGTTTTCAACCCACATCTTTTTTTCAGATAACATCAAAGTTCAGTACCTGCAGTTCATGGCCCACATGAAGACTCCACAGTACCGCTCCAACCTGCAGCAGCTTTTAGAGCAGGAGAAGGTAATCAGTGATTACAGACAGTAAAAAGCAAGGACAGACAGTTTTAATTTAATGTTTTACTACCATGCCATGCCAACACATATTAAATGTCTTGTATTCACACACATTTTGACCTGTAATCTTGTTTGTTTTTGTGTCTCTAGCAAAAGCACAGGGACCTGTCAGGGCAGGCGGAGCAGCTCCAATCTGTCTGTCAGTCTCACAAGGACAAGATCAAAGGTCTCTTTCAGACCAAACTAGATGAGGTGGGAACTCCTACGTTTCTGGCACGGGCAAACTTCTTATATAAGGACTAATTTTTTTGTTTTTTTTTCGCACAATCAAGTATATCCTAACTTGTGCTTAAATGTAGACATTTGATGGAATACTACTGAATAACTTTAATTTATATTCAATTTACAAATGTTTGATTTAAAGATACCATGAATGTGAGCTAAGGAGAGCATATTACTATGTTATCCTCTGATGTTGTGTATTGTAGTTTCCATTAACCTCAGTTGAAGCTCCTCAGATATGCTATATTGAAAGCTATAAATTGCACCCAAGAGTTATGTGAGGTTATCAGGATCACACAATGTGTACTATTGTTTGAGCTTCAATCATTGGAAGATTGTTAGTGATGTTAAAAAGTTTTTCAGGCATTATGTGCCTATAACTGATCTATGGCACTGTATCTATCTATGTGTGTCTGTTTGTGGTGGTCAGTTGGGAGTGAAAGCCTTGACTGTGGAGGACCTGCTGCAGGCCCAGAAGGAGATATCAGCCCACAATCGTCAGCTCAAAGAGCAAACTAAGCAGCTCGAGAGAGACATGGCCTTATTGAGAGACCACAGTCTGCTACTGGTGAGACTTCAGGGCTGTGTTATTGTGATTGCAGCCAATGCCACTGCAGTGTCATGCCCATTTGTTTACACGGTATTATTCATGCTGCTTTGCTTCTGTGTAATGGTAGGTGGTTGTTTCCTCTGTAGTTTCCACTTTAAGCTAAGCAGTGAAATAACAATATGCATGTGTTGTCGTATATTTGTTAAAAGTCAAAGAAGAAAATGATTTTTTTTGACTATCAATGTAAAAAATGTTTGCCTGTTTTTTTTTTTTTGTTTTTAACTGGTGCCTAGTAATGTGATAGTGCCAGTACTAACATGATAACGTCAGGTGCTGGCAGTATTGATTGCATTGTTGCTCTATATATTGTCTTGGTTTCTGTATGATGGTAGCAGATGGGATAGATGGATACCACTGAACAAAGATAAGAAACACTCCAGATCACTGTAGCCGTCATAAGTTTCTCTGTGGAAAATAGTCAAAAATAAGGTGGAGTGTAAACTCTGCAGGTGTGCCTCGGATATCACAAGTCAGTAATGACTATGCACATTTATTTGAGTGTGAAACACCCAGAAGAAAGTAGTGACCCGTCAGCTGATCAGCAGTCATTGGCCAGCTTTGTCATCAGACAAAGTTTGACAACATGCAGAGCAAACAAAAGCTCTTATCACAAAAATGATCGCTAAAGACGTGCTGCCATGCTCACCTCAATTTTACTTATTTTTTATTGTTGATTTCTTTTATAAACTTTGTTTTGCTTTTGCCTTAGACCATGTAGCCTCGAACATACATCTGTGTGATTTTTTTTTTTCCTTTTCTTGTCGTGGTGCTGCAATTCATGATAATCTGTGTTATATTTTAAGGTTTGGGAGCAAGCAGTTAAATTACTGACATTGTTTTCTCAGCTTTCAAGCTCATTCAGATTTGCATTGACTCACCATAAAACATGACACGACTGGTTATTACAGTCATGCATGGGCCTCTCTCCCTCTCTATGTTCATATGTATGAGTGTTCTTTGAAGAAGTGTGTTTTGTTTTGTTTTTTTCTTCTTTGAAATGCTCATCCATTTTGTGCTAAGTTTGTTTGTATTTTGTCATTCAGCTAAAGTCTCGATGTGAAGAGCTGAAGCTGGACTGGGGCTCGTTGTGTCTGGAGAGCTTGTTGAAGGAAAAGCAGGCACTGCGCAGACAAATCTCTGAGAAACAGAGACACTGCTTGGAGCTGCAGGTGCACAGTTTTTGTTGGTCTCTTTTTCAGAAGCTAGTATCTCTCGTTGTCCTCTTGTATACTCCTACTATACTTACTTTTCTGGCCTCTTCTCCAACCTTTCTTCATCTCTATGACTGGCTGTTCAGCGATGATTATCCTCACCATTATAATTATGTATAAAATTTAGTTTTAAGGAAGGGTTAATGGTTTGGCTTCATATTTTCCTGGACATATCCGCATGGTTGAGGCGTCCCTTTTTCCTAGTGTAATGGCTCCCTCTTGTGTCCGTTTGCAGATCAGCATCGTGGAGTTGGAGAAAAGTCAAAGGCAGCAAGAGCTGCTTCAACTCAAATCCTATAGTCCCTGTGATGGCTCCCCATATAGAAAGAGCCTGGAGTCACGCTCCACCACAGACATGGACTCTAAACTTGGCCTGTCCTCAGCCGCAGCCCTTAATGGTGTCAGCCCAGAGCTTTCTATGAACGGCACCAGCTCACCATGCTTTGACCGGGCCAACACCAAGGGGGAGCTTTTATCTCGCTACCTGCCCATCTCTCCGGACCATGACATCGTATCTGCCACACCCGATACCCGGCAAAGGCAGCAAAATTCCTCTTACACTCTTCCTGATTACACACGTTTCTCCCCTGCCAAGATTGCCTTGCGGCGGCATCTTAACCAGGACCCCACTGCCTCCACTAACTTGAGAGGTCTAGGGCCAGCCACATACAGGTTGGTCGCTACTAAAATAAAAACACCTGATGTTTTGTAATGAACCTTTTTATTTTCAAGGTCTTCAATTTAATCCAAGAGGCAACTGGTAGCTTAGTGGACTGACTTTTTATTTATTGTTTTATTTTAGGGAATTGGGTGGTATTAATTCACCACTAGGAACCAAACAGAACTGCACCTCTCCAACTGCATCTGATGCTCAGAATCCTCCTAAAAGTTTTGAAAGGGTAAATGTTTATCTTTTATTGCACAGTTGTTCTATATTTCCTTCCCTGCAATATTCAGCCCTCACACTGTTAACACACATCAAATTTCCCTTTGCTGTAACATGCAGGGTGGTAAGGAGAGGAGCCCTTCT
Organism: Mola mola; assembly: GCA_001698575.1. Classification (NCBI taxonomy): domain Eukaryota; kingdom Metazoa; phylum Chordata; class Actinopteri; order Tetraodontiformes; family Molidae; genus Mola; species Mola mola. Next base: position 13,838,331 of record KV751319.1, read on the forward strand.
GTTCAGGGTGATAACAGCATTACAAGCCTTCCAATAAGTATCCCGCTGAGCACTGTCCACCCAAGTAAACTACCAGTCAGCATCCCTCTGGCAAGCGTGGTGCTGCCCAGTCGTGCTGAGAGACTGGTGAGTGACAGGAGTATTACAACACTACACTCAAGTGTTTCAACAAGGGCTGCAGCTATCAGTTGTTTTAATAATCAAAGATTCTACTGATTAATTGGATAATAATAAAGAAAGAGAATGATCAGCTATGATATAAGATCACTGAAGGAGAAAAGATAGAGTAAGACAGCCTTTAGTTGTTTTAAATTGTGTGTAAATTGAAAGCCTCATTCAGGCATCTCATTAGTCAAGTTAAGATAATTACTTACATATTCTCTGTGTTCATAATTTCAGAGAAGCACGCCGAGTCCAGTGTCTCAAGCAGGCCAGACTAATGGTAAGGTTTTACCTTTAACCACTTAAAGTTGTTCACCTATTGCATTCTTGTTACCAAGCAATGAATTGTAGCTTATTTATGACCAATCAAGTGCAGTAAATATTTTGTTTTATATTTGATCCTCTTGTGTGTCAGTTAACTGTTTGGTCTCTGTTTAGGATATTCAGGGTTAATAAATGGAGGTCCCCATCCTGAGGACCATAATGGTGCTTCTTCATCACCTCCTCCACACAACAACATTCTTTTGACAGGACCAATGGGCCGAGGAGGTCCCATCCAGAGCCCCCCACTCAGCACTGGAGGGGTGCTTCAGTATGCAGATGGACCCCCAAGGATTCTTCCAGAAGAGCGACAGGATCACCAGGGAGGTGAATCCGATACTGAGCCCCAGGACAGTGAACTACGGAGGCGAATCTTCTTCTCCTCTTCCTCCTCTTCATCCTCATCTTCTTCTTTGTCAGGCAGCGGAGGCAGCACTGGCGGAGGATCACGCCTCCACCATCACACTGGCAACTCAGCCAAGCAGGGATACCATAGTAACCATGGAAACCACCACCACCAGTCCCCCGGCACACAGCACACTCATGTACCCCCACATGTGTCATCATCACACTCCTCTCACAGCCTTGGCTCTCAAGAGGGACGCAAGCGTGGGAGAAGGAAGAGAAGCTCTACGGTGGCTGTCGCAGCCAGTGGCTCCCTCCAACAGCCACTCCTCCGGATCGCCACTCAACATTAACTCAATGGTGAGTAATCAGAAGTAAGAAGAAAATTAAGTTTGTACTGGAACACCAACTTAAAGTTTGGTTCTCAGGTTTGTGTGAGTAAGTAACTGAGACAGAAAGGTGGAGAGAGAATTATAACCTTGCTTTAAATTTATGTTAAACATGTAAACAAAGGAACTTTTGCCCACAGCAGCATTCAGAATGTCCAATGTTTAATTAAAAACTAGTTATAACTAGTAATAGTTTACTAGTAATAGTTTACATTGCAGTGGACACATTCCCAGAACAGTCTCCATTCTTACCTCCCATGATTTATCATCGAACCATAAATGTAAAAAAAAAGAAAAATGATATTCTAAATCTAACTAAAGTTTAGTACATATCAACTGTCATTTCTGTGTGGATGATTAAAATGACAGTACTCTCAGATTTTTATAAACCTGTTTTTTTATAGTTGCCCGTCAGCTAGGTGTCATTTGTATTCTCCTCGTCTCAAAAGGTGAGCAACATCAACCAGCCTCTGGAGATCTCTGCCATCTCCTCTCCAGAACAATCAAGCCGTAGTCCCAACGGGCCTGACCTGGACCAGCCGCCTATTTTGAAGAGAGAGCGCCCCCTGGAGCTGAATGGCACAGGTCGTTATTCCTCAGCCCCAAGTTCTGATGACGAAGACTCAGGATACCCTGCCGACAGTTCTAGTTCACGGTAATACAGTCATTGTAAGGTGAAAATAATCATATTAACGGTGTACCTGCTGACCTACCCTCATTGTGAGAAGACTTTGCTGACCTTTACAACAGTTGAAGTCTGTTATCTCTCTTTTTGTGAACTCTTTTCTTAGTAACCAGGGGGCCAAACACAACATTTTCATTGCTTTCAACTCTCAACTCTCTGAAATTAGATATGACATCATGTCTTTTGACTGCCTCAGCTCTGTGAAGATTTCATTAGGCTCATTCATGTTTTTTGGTTTTTTTTTTGGCTATGCTTGTTTTAATTGTTCATTGTTGTGTTCCTGTAGAATTGAAAGAAAAATTGCCACTATAACCTTGGATAGCAGAGATGGACATGGGAGACTTAATGATAGTGAACGAAGTAAGAACTGAAAATGTCACTTAAATGTAACTTAATCTTACATTTTATTTCTGATACTTGATGCCAAAAAAGTTTTATTTTGTTCCATAAGGCAGGAAGTCTGGTAGCAGCAGTGGGAACAGCACAGGCAGCGATGCCTCGTCTTCATCGTCCATGTCCTCTACTGGCAAATGGAAATCTACCTTTTCACCCATTTCTGATCCCAAGCAACCCAACTCTGACCTGAGGCAGGGGGGTTCTCCATTTGGCATGGGCTCAAGCCGGGGAACAGACTCTGACTCTGACCACAAACAGCAGGCAAGGAAAGGGAGTGATGGCGAGACATCCAGTTATATGACTGCCAACCCCTTCCTCAGTCAGGAGGCAGGGACACGTGGTGGAGGCACTGGCAGTGGCGGTGGGGCCCAGGGAGGTTGTTGTTCAGACCAACGCCAGGCCCTCCAGAAGCAGAAGGTCTCCCGTGACTGGGAGCTGAAAACGAACAGTCAGAACCTCTTCATCTCTGCTGCTGCCAGCAGTGGAGGTGGCATCCTGAGTGGGAAGGTGGGAGGCAGTCCTGTAGCAGTTTCCTCAACCACAGGATCATCTGTTGGACCATACCTTGGGTCTCAGTTCCCACTTGGAGGGACCTCGGTCCTACAGTCCTTGTTTGGAGCCCAGACAGGCGGATCCACAGTGAGTGGGACCCCGCGCCTTGTCAATGGACACTCTGCCCTGGGAAGCTTCTCAAGTGCTGGGTTGGCAGGGGGGACGGCTGGAGGTGAGCATCACTGATTACAAATCTATGTTACCCCAAGATGATTGAACATTCAAACTGTGAGGGCATAGTCTTAGCCTGGAGTCATCTTGATAAAAATGTTAGGCCTGCTAATAGAGCCAGGTAAGTGGAGGTCCAATGCTGCTGTCCTTCTGTCTGCCTTGAAGACAGTTTGACTGACTGACTGACTCTGTGTGCTACCTCGCTTTGACTGCCTGCTTGAGTGCTGCAGTTGGAAACACCCTTGGAAAATGTTGCATTTTGTCACAATGAATGCTAAAATACATCTGGAAAACATGTCATTGGCCATAATTTATTTTTGTTATATATATATAGCCCCATTACATTACTAAGTTTTCATCATTTTCTGTGGGTGTGTCTGTTTGAATTGTAGGTAAGAGTCATTTCACATGTAAACTAAAAAAAACCCTGAAATCAATTTTGCTGTTATAATAATAGTTTTAGTTCAATCCTAAATTGACCCGACTAATTTGGTCACAGTCACAGTGAACTGACTCTGTTTGCTTTTTGTGTGCTGGTTGACGACCTGCTTGGCCCTGTGCACAACCTGGCTCAGTCCTTGCTTCTCTCTTTGTCCCCTTCCCTCTCGCTTTCTTTGCCACTTGTGTCTGCTGTCTCCATTCTCTCTCTCGTCCTCCCCCTCCTCCCATTTCTGCTGTATGATTTGCAGGTATATTTCATCACGCGGTACCCACAGTGTCCTCCCATCAGTTTGGGGTGATGCAGCCCACATCTGGAGGCCTCAGCTGTCTGCTTAGTCTCTCCTCCTCTTCCTCTACCTCCTCCCAAACCCAACAGCACACCACTCTCCAATCAGCCTCCATGCGCCTGGCTTCTGTGTCCTCACCTCTCCCTCACTCCCTGTCCCAGGCCCAGCACAGCCGCATCCAGTCGGTCCTACATAGTCCTTCTCCTCCCGCACTCAGCCTGCCCCCTCCTCCACCCTTACACAGCGCCCCCTCCTCATCTTCATCCTCCTCAACCCCTTCTCACTCTGATGTTCTGCCATCCTCCCGATCAGACTCCCTCCACTCGTCCCGTCTGTCCCACTCCTCTCTCCACCACCAGAGAGCACAGTCATCCCTCTCTCTCTCCATTTCCTCCCCCTCCTCCTCTGCCTCCTCTGCTTCTGTCTCTGCTGCTGCCGCAACTGCTTCCCTGACCTCCTCTTCCTGTCTGTCAACCTCCTCCTCGTCTCATCCATTCGCAGTGCACTACTCCCCCCGGCTACCCCCTCCACCTGTGGCCAGCAGCTCAGGTGTTGGTGGAAGCATGTGGAGGACACAGGGCATGCATGGTAGCAACACCACCTCCCAGCTCCCTGGCTCACGACCAAGATAGGGGTTGCGGGTGAGGGGAACAGGGGAGGGGTGAATGGCAATCAAAGAGTGGAAAGCGGGAGAGAATGAGAGAGAGAGAGAGAGAGAGAGACTGGTAGGGAGTGAGAAATTCAGGATACTCGTTTTCCATGTGCTCCCACATGCCGTAGTTCTGACTGAATACGGTAAGTCAATACTTAGATTTAAATAAATAAAATATCTTGCTGGATGAAACCAGGTATTAATATACATCCTGAGTGGCCTGACCACAAAGTAGGTGTGAATTCACCCAAGATGCATTGAACGTACTTTCAGAGGCGGTCTAGGCCACTTAATCTCAGCAGAGTGAATGTGAATATGTCCTTAAGCACGTTAAATAAGAAGTCACAACAACAATTCATGAGATGCTTTGGTTCACTGAAATGCAGATTACATGTTTGAAATCACTTACCTGATGAGCAGACATAGCAGACAAAATTTGTGAACTAAAAACAGTGCCATCCCTAGATTCCTTTAAGAGTCATGCCAGTATAGTGTTGCACAGTGAGGAGAGAACATAAACTTTTTGCAATGCAAGTTCTAAATTATGTTTACCTTCTTAGAAATTAAGTTCAGTTCAGTACATTAAGTTTCTTTTTTTGTAGGAAGTGTGAGCTTGTTGCGGCATCCCTGCACCTGCCTGTCTGCTAACAATTTGAATTGTTAGCTGTTTTAACTCCCTGTTCCACCTGATTTTTTCATTTACAATATATTTTTTAAATTAAGCAGCATTTTAAATATAATACACGCAGTATAAATGGGGTTAATGGTACTCAATCCAGGGGATGTACCCAGACTCCAAAAATTGCATGGTTTGGTGCATTAAGAGAAACGTTACAAACTTTTTGAAATGCTATAAATTCACAGTTACTCAAGCCTTCTTGTATATTCTGCAAATATTACAATCAGAGTTATTTCAAGAAAGAATCTTGTATTCCAGTGATGTATGAGTATATTGCATGTAGCGCATGAGATCTGATGGTCACTTGAGGTGTATGTTAATGCCAAGTGTGAACTGATGGACCCGGTGCTGTCCTCTTGTGATGGGATTACCAGAGATGCATGTTAACACAAAATGTGAATATCCCTTCTGCCAACCAAACAATCACTCATTATGTCTTTTTCTGTCATATCTGATATTTTAGGTAATTGATGAAAACTACCTCAACATTAAGTAAACTATGCAACTGTCCAGGTGTGGACCAAGGCACTCTCCTCACTCACTGGTGCTTTAAAACTTGTGCACTACCCAGCCGCCTCTAAACCTACACCTGTACTGGGATATCTGACACACAAAGCGCACTCACGGGGGGCAACTGTGGCTCAGGAGGTTGAGCCTGTTGTCGGCGGACCACAGTGCTGACAGTTTTGGATCCCCACATCCTTCTGTACCTTGCGTGGTAGCTCACTGCCATCTGTGTTTGAGTGTGTGTGTGAATGAGCAGCAATAGTCTTGTAAATGTAGCCGTTCACTCACACACACATACTAACCACCACTATGGTAACTTTGAGCAGTTTGCAGATTCTGGTCATGTGTATGTGTGGAGTGTAAAAATGTGACAACATGGAAATTTGACATTTGTTAGGCTACAGGAAAAAAAAAATGTTCTTATTGATTTATTCTAACATTTATCAACACTTCCGAATTGAAACGCACTGACACACTGAGACCAGATCACTGAACACTGCTTCGATGTCACGCAGTTTGCCTCTGCATGTGTGCTCTCCTATCTGTTTTCTTCCTTAAGTGAAATTTTAATATTTGTTGCAACATTATGGAATACAACACAAGATGAGGAACTTTTGTTCTAACTTGGAACACACTGGATAGAAAGAATCATGTAGCAGAAGATGTACTTGTCCTGGCTGGTTTGTTGACACCCCTTAAACTCTGGTTATCTTGACAATTGATAATATTTTCATACTTGAAAATTTTAAACCAGATGTACTTACCTTTAAGTCCTTAATTTAATAGTGTGGTTGTACAAACATTGTCAAACTGTGTTCTGACAGCTTTTTTGGCACACAAAAGCATTACTTCCTTCTTTGTCACTGGAGCAAATCCGGTCCATATTATTAAATCAGCATATTTAATTTTTTTGACTATATCAGACATTTTAAACATTTTCTAGATGGATAAACCAAATGAAATGCATTGAAGTGTGTTGTGTGATTTGAAGTCTGAATTCAGCCTTGTTTTGAATATATTGTGGTTGAACAAAGGGTGCCAACAATACTGTGCAGAACTGAGTACATTTTCATGAAAAAAAAAAAAAAAAAATTAGCCCCCATGAATTTGATTTAATGAGTTAATGTTCTTTGTAGACCCACTTGTGGCTACGCTGTTTGGTGCTGTAATGAGGGTGAATCTAGGTGTAAAAGAAATCAGTAAGATTCAACAGATTTTAAGTGTTCATTGGCATTTTCTCCAACATTCAAAATTTGATAAATTTCACTACCACGCAGCAGAAATGCTCTGACAGCAGGAAATTGACTCTTCTTAATCTAAACTTATTTATCTCTGCCGGTTTGGGTAAATGTTTTGGTAACACATGTATTTAGAATGATCCTATTAAGATGATACAAACACACACTTGTGCTTGCAATCTACACACTGAGAAAACAGTCGAACATACCCATTACAAACTACTGGAATCTCATCATGCCGTTTTGTTTCTTTAATGTGTAATTTGTTTCTGTAAGGAATGTTTGTACTGTGAATGTGACTCTCCAACTGTATAGTTGTTTATAATTTAGATTATTATATTTATACCGTCAGTTTTTCCATTTTGCCTTGGTTTTTGTTTCTTGTTTTTCTTTTCAATCCTGAAATGTGTGGACATTGTAGAATGAAAAGTGTGTGTACTTGACTCACAGTCTGAAAACAATGGTGCTACATTTGGATTTTTCCTGAACTTATTTATTGAAAAATGAAAACTTCAAAAACAAATCTGAAATCTCAGAATATGTGGTGCTGTACACGCGAACATTTGTAAAGCCTATTTTTTGGCATTTAATTTCTCATTTTTAATGTGCTGTTGCCTGCCGAGTGTACAACTGTAGAGCCCTTCTTTAGATACAACTACAACAGCTGGCTCAGAATCTGCAGGTATGACGACTTCCGCTCCTCAATCTCACGCCACAAAAATAAGTCAGCCCGGTGTGAGCTGCTTTTCTGTTAATGAACAAGACACACTGTTTTTGTACATAACTTTTTGTTTGTCTTCGTTTATTTCTGCATCATAAAGAGAAGGGTATATAAAATGTATCTATATACAGTCTATATAAATATCTATATATATGAGTATATAAGTGAATAGGGGTGTTTTGGTGCTGCATCATGACCTTAAACTCAGCCTGTTAAACAGGAGGCTTGAAGCCAAGGAGAACGAAGCGACGCCTCAAAGACGGTGCCTAACAACGTGGTGACACAGCAGCACCTGAATCATGGTGATACACACACACACACACACACACACACACCACAGATCTACAGTTAAAACGCTGTGTGGTTTTTAATGCAAACAACTCTAACAGGCTTGAACACAAATAGATTCCAGCACGAGAACTGTCTTCACTTTTGTCAGATCCCCTGGATTTCTTTATTATTTAATGGACTGCAGGAAATACAAAAAAATGGTGCTTCTGTTTCTAAACAATTCAGATTTTGCCCACTAAATCTCTTCTGGTTCACACAAAACTACGTGTCAACTTCACACACGCTGTCTGTCTTTATGATACCTTACTGTCAAGGCCCAAACTTGTAATGTGAGCATGCTATGTAACTGCTAACATATTAAACTCTTCTGTATGTGAGCATCACTTTGTTGGCAGTGAGAGCAGCCAAGCCTTTTTTTTTTTTTTGCCTTTGATAAATGGGAATACACTTTAGCTCAGTTTGTGTGTGTGCCAGTGAATATCTAAGGGAAGATTAGACTAATGATGAAAGCTTTATTGTAAACTCCTGTCTGCACTCACGCTGTAAACACAAAAGTGTGTCTCGTCTCCGAGTGTTCAAGCGAAAAGATGAATTCATTCTAGAATACAGTTAGAAAATAGTCCATTTATTACCAGCACTGAGGGGTCTTTTGTAATTATTGTTGACGCTGTTTTCATTTTCTTATTCTTGGTGTTTGATACAATTGCAGTTACATGTTACGCTTTGAATTGTGTCTTCAGAATCCTGTCATTTTTTTTTTTATTACTACTTCTCAGACAGCATGGTGCTCTCCTTCACTTAAAACAAGGAAATTGCAGCTATTGATGAATACTACTCTTATCCTGTTCTGCTGCAGGGTTTTATGGTTTAATTATCTTCAACACAAGCTTGCCTGGCGGCTTTCTTACGGTCTGGTCAAATCTTTGGAGGTTTCACCGATCTGGACGGGCACTGTGGTGTATGTGCACATGAGATAATCTGTGGGAAGTTTTCAACCAGTTTTGATATCTTATTTGTACAATCAATCAAAAGGGGTGAGGTGCTGTTATTAAAGTCCTTTGGTTTATGAGCATGATTAGAAATAAGGCCTCGCTGCAGCTCTCCGGTGGTTCTCTATCCTGGTACATTATTGATCCGTGAGAGATTTGTGGTTGAAGCGGTTTACTCGAAAACCTGCCAAAGGTCTTCACTCAGGAACTACCCACATTGCTTGAAATCATGTGATGAAGTAAACTATTTTCTTTAAAACTGCTGCATGTCACATGTCACGCAACACCTTGTGGCATGACAAAATCCCTTTCTAACCCAGCTCAGGACCAGTACGTACCCCCTCAGCAAGTGTATTTTTACAGTCAAACTAGCTGGCTGGTTTTGTCAGACTGTCCTCAGATTCATTCTCACCACTGCACACACCAGGGCTCTCCGGCAAAATCCAGCTTTACAAAGCTTTATATCTGATCTCAAGAAGCTGTGAAATGGCTACGACTTTCAGCATCTTCCTCATCTCACAAATGCCTATGTCTAGATTTGTGTCTCTTAAGAGTGAGGGTCACTGTACTTTGTCAGGATACTTCCTGTTTTTTGGGGGGGTGGGGGTGAACTGACTTTGGACGTAGGCAACCTCGTGTGTGTGTGTGTGTGTGCCTGTGTGTGTGCATATACAGTGATCTCTGACCGGTGCAGCCAGGGCAGGTTTGAGGTGCAATAACGGCAAACCTACTTTCCAAAAAGCCCTGGGTTTTCATGATAAAATTGTTACTGTTCGGTGTTGGTGCTTTTATCCTATGATGTTTTAATTAAACAAATGGAATTAATTGTTTTTTTTCTGCGTTTTAATATTAATAAAAATGTTTCATATAATATTTGAAATAACTGTCTGATTCCATTTTTTTGTTTTCGTTCGGGGAGATGTCAAAATTTCTTGGTTTTATTTTGAAATTAATGAAGAGGAAGAAATGTCATATTCAGATTCAGATTCAGATTCAGAATACTTTATTTATCCCAGAGGGAAATTGTTATATGCTGATCACTAGAAGCTTTAATCTGCAATCTTCTTGCTTTCTCACAAATAGCTTACAAAATTGGGACTACATTTGAGGGCGTAGTGTTCAGAAACTCCTGTGTCTCTCATATATATGCATTGAAGGTTTTCAACTGGACCCACAGGAAAATATTTTAAACTCACTGAAAAAATACTTATGGCGTCCAAATAGCCAAACATTGTGGTTCACAGTGTTATAGCACCTCACTAACCTTGAAGGGTGAAAAATGTGCAATCACACAGGTTAAAGATGTTTGATTACTGTATAAAAATGTTACTGTATCTGTAAGAAATTGGATTGTGATGTAGTCCGACCTAACAAGAAATGTCCTTCACACACAGCTTTACCACGGTGCAGCCATTAGAAAATAATGAACCATTCTTGTCATTCCTTACAGAAGATTTGTGATGAGCCTTGGCGTTATCTTGGGACACATGAGCACTAAACAGCTCCGAGACCTTGACTGTCTGCAAAACAAGGCCACAGCTGTGAGACTGGTGATAGGAGTGATGGCTCTTTGAAAGGAGTCAGACCTGTTCCTGTGATCCTGACCACCATGCTGTCTCTTAAAGCGGGGCTTTGTTTGACTCCCCTCCAGCACCACCATCAGTGGGAACAGATACATTGTTCGCCTTCATTACTAAAGACAACTTGCTTCTCTATTCCGTCAGCATTAGTGATTTAATGAATCATCAATGAAGTGGCACAAATAAGACGTAAAATCTGTTATTCACAACAATGAGCATTTCATAAAGATCCAAGCAATCACGAGTGACTAATCTCAGATTCAATTGCAGAGGTGGCCAAAATTTAAAAACTGCATCAAGGGCCAAATGGGCTCAATAGTTATTTAACAACAGACTTAAATTCTCTGGGGTTTTTTTTTTTTATCAGAATTATGACAAATTGATTTTTTTCCCCCTTCCTTTGTATCAGCAACCTTTTTCCCTTAGCAAATTCCGATCAAAAAGATTTATCACAGGCTGTCAAAAACAGTCAGAAAACTTTATTTTATTTCAAGAAAATGTAAAACAATTTTGTTCTTCATCAACAACATCATCAAGAAAAATAATATTTTAAATCTGGTTAAAATTTGCTGGTATGTTTCATTTGTTCACCTATCTATCACTTCCAGGAGTCAGAAATTGATGAAACGTCAAAGGTTTTAGGTAAGAAGATTTCAGCTGTAGTTTTGGTTGAGTTTACAATGAAGACAACCCCAATGTTTCCGTGCCACTTGACTGTCTTACTTCGTCTTTTGTCTTCAGTGTCCTAGAGGTAGGACAGCTGATTACACTTTGGATTTTAGAGGAAAAGGGTTAAGATCAATATTTTCAGACAAACATATCGTGGCCAAAACCAAAGTAAATGGCTTCTAACTTTCACCACATACAATTCATTCATTTCAACAATTGGTTTGACCTTGGAAGCTCAAGGTCACAACAGGGGAGTTTATAAAAATCACTATATCAAGATTCCCTGGGGAGAATTCTGCAAATTTTCAACTGCGGTATCTTTGTAGCTAGTTTGCTATTACATAAAAATGCTAAATTTAATGATAGATTTTTTTTTTTTTTTTTAAATATGACCTTTTCATTACAGATTTAAGACTTTATCATTTTTCCTCTGAAAGTGAATGTTGGGCCTTAATGACATGTAAGGTTATTGTCCTACACAAAAGGAATTTTTGGGCCTACTTGGAGATATATGTGTGCTGTTACAGAATTTTCTTTATTTTTTCAGAATATTAGAGCAAAATTCTTACCTTTACAAAAAGGCCATTCTGATGATTATTTCTACCTTTGGACAGAGCCAGACTAGCAGTTTACTCTGCTTTCAGTCTTTATGCATTACACTAAGCATTTACTCCAGCTTCACGTGTAACAGGTAAACATGAGTGTCGTACAGATCTTTTCATCTTTATCTTGGGATGAAAGTGTGTATAGACGTTTTCACAGCAGCCATACTGACATGAAACCGCTTCTCATCTTCATGCCTGGATCATGTTTATTTTAGACAGTGAAGGCTTTATGAGAAACCTCTAGAGTTGAATGATGCACCTTCCTGAACTTGGATAATGGCACAGTTTTTATCATTTCGCCTCTATACACCGGCACAAATTAAACAATCAAGATGTGATCAAAGTGCAGACTTCCAGCTTTAATTAAAGAGGGTTCACAAAAATATTTTAGCATTTACTGTTTAGGAATTACAACCGTTTTATACAAAGTGCCTCCATTTTCAGGGGCTTAATGGTATTTTGACGAAGTAACATTGTAAATGTAACTGAGGTTTATAATACTTGGATGAAAATCCTTTGGAGTCAATGACTGCCTGAAGTCTGGAGCCCATGGACATCACCAAATTTTGAGTTTCCTTCCTGGAGACAGTTTGCCTTCTGCCTTGACTGCAGCCACCTTCAGGTGTTGCTTGTTTGTGGGTCTTTCTGCCTTCCGTTTTGTCCTCAATAACTGAAAAGCTGCTCTACTGGGTTGAGACCAGCTGACTGACTTGGCTATTAAGAATATTGAATTTCTTTGGTGAAAGCAACTCAAGACTCTTTGAAGGCAATCAGTTTTGTGCAATTTGGCTGAATGTGAGCAGAGAGTATATACCTATACACCTCAGAATTCATCTTGCTACTTCTGTCAGCATACACATCCTGAATAAACACCAGCAAAGCTGTTCCATTAGTAGCCATACATCCCTGTGTTATAACACATGATGTGGTGTCATGAGCTGTTCCTTTCCTTCTGTATACTTTTCTCTTCCCATGATTCTGACACAAGTTAATCTTGGTTTCATCTGTCCAAACAATATGATCCCTGAACTTTTTTTTTAGATGTTTTCTGGCAAAGTCTAATCTGGCCTTCCTGCTCTTGAATGTTACCAGTGGTTTGCAGCTTGTTGTAAACCCTCTGTATTTACATTCATGAAGGCGTCTCTTGATTGTAGACTTTGACAATGACACGCCGACATTCTCCAGAGTGTTCTTTGCTTGTCTCCATGTTGTGAAGGGATTTTTCTTCACCAAAGAAGAAGGATTCTGCCATCATCCACTTTTGTTGTCTTCCATGGTTTTCCAGGCCTTTTATTTTGTTTATCTCCCCAGTACATTCTTTTTTTTTTTTTTTTTTTTTTTTTTTTTTTTTTTTTTTAAAAGAATTGATCAAATTGTTGATGTAGCCACTCCCAAAGTTTTGGCTATCTTTCTGATAGATTAATTTGTTTTTCCTATTTAATGATGGACTCCTTCACTTGAATTGATTTCTCCTTGGACTTCATATTGATAGCTCCAGTCAAACAGCTGCCAAATAACAATATAACACTTAAATCAACCCCAGACCTCTTATCTGCTTCATTTGTATTGAAGTAACGAGGAAATGGACCACACTTGGCCATGAAACTGCTTTACAGTCAGTTGTCCAGATAGTTTTGAGCCTCTGAAAATAGAGGTACTCTGAATAAAATGACTAATTCCAATATGCTATATTTTTGTGAAACCTCTTAAATGAAAGCTGAAACTCTACACTTCTTCTCTTCACGTCTTGATTTCAATTTATTTTGGTAGTGTATAGAGGCAAAATGATAAAAACGGTGTCGTTGTCCAAATACTTCTAGACCTAACTGTATGAATTACCCAGTGAAGGACACATGATATTCCCACTTTGGCAGTGTGCTCCCATTTCAGTGAGAAGGGAATGTGGGAGGATGGAACTCCCGTTTATCATGAGCTTGACCCGGTACAAAACAAGTGATATTGAGTTCCGACCACTCAAGCACACATAAACAGACGGTGAGGGATGCTGACTGTGGACGTCTTCTACTGTGGAGCGCTGATGCTCTGCTGCACTGGGACCTGTGTGGCCCTGCAGCTCTCACATGGACGGCAGCTGACCCCAGCTCAGGACCCTACAATGACAGGTCAGACTGCACTGTAACTCTGGCAACCAGCTTTACATATTTCACCTTTTAAGTTGTGGCGCTGTGTGCAAAATCTGTTTGCGCACATGTGTTTCCTGCTCGGAACTTCAATCTGATTTTCACCACATGGTATCATTTGTTCTTTTCCACGTTAAATCAAAGGAGATGGTGACAGCAGCAGCGCCACAGAGGCGGGAGGGGGTTCGGATGAGAACAATCGCTTCCCTCAGCACGCTCTGTGTTTCATGGATGACATACTAGCAGCATTGCGTGACAGCATGGGGATTGACGGTGAACTCACAAATCACAGTTTGGCCCTGTTTGGAATCTGCACAGCACCTGGTTGTCACCCCGCAGGTTCAGTCTTATTGCAGCTGGCAAAGGAAACCAGCAGAAAACAGAGAATTGGACTGCAGCTTCTGCATCCAGCTGGAGGTAAAACTCCACTCTAGCTGCTATCATTTGTGTTTGAATATTTTTTTGTTTGTTTGTTTGGTTTTTTTATGTTTTTTGTGTGTCTTGTTTTCTCCATCAGTGCACGTGAAAGAGGATATTGAGACAGGGGCACTTGAGTTAACCTTTGACCTCCCGCAGTTTGCTTTGCTCAAGCTGAACCCTGTTCTTCTCCTGGCGTTTGAAAGTCCCCTCACAGGAGAGAACCTGGACGTCACCTTCACCAGTCAGTCGCTGCAACCTGGCACACAGGTACAAAAAGGTCTGTTGTACATAAAACATGATGACAAAGAACATCTGAAATCCGCCTGTTTAGATATTTTTCCTGTCTTTTCTAGTCTGTGTGTATTTCAGGGGAAACGCAGTACATGATGCTGACAGGAAATGCGTCACATGTTCACTTGAAACGGAGAATTTCTGCAGAAACAACATCCCCTGATATGAGTAGATAATGACACAAGTGAACGATCCTTTGTTGTTTCATATTGCATAAATGTAACACACTTCCTCTCTTCGTAGGACAAAGCTTAAGAGATGCCCTAATTGGTCGAAAATCAGGACGTAAGATCAGAATGACTCCACTTCTGCTTTTCTCACGGGAAACAGGAACTGACACCAGGTTGTTGTGGCTCCCCACCTGAAATTTGACTCTTGTCTCAGCATGGTGCTCTGATAATTTTTTTTTCTCTCAGATCTGTTTCAGGTTCAGTCCCAGCATCCTCACAGATCTCCTCCTTCCTCTGTGAGCTGAAACGCTTCCTGGGTGACGTCATGTCCCAAGACCACCCAGAGTCCCCTCCGCTCCAGCTCACCTCCTTACAGTCCCTGCCCCCCCTGACCCTGGGCTTGTCCTCCAGTGAGGCCCTGCTGGCGGGACTCATCAACTCCTCCACCCTCACCGTCTTCTCCTTCTCCAGCTGCTGCTCCGCGCTTCAGGGGCACCGTGGAGAGCTGGCCCTGTCTCCCGTGCTGCTGGAAGAGCTTGGCCGCAGACTGGAGCAGGCTGTGATCCAGACAATGGGGGTGATCAGGGAGGAGGAGGTGGGTCACAGAGCCCCCGAGAGGCTGGGGAGGCTCGTAGAGCTCAGTGCGTTTCTCAACAAGGAACCGGCAACAGGTGACATCAGATGCACCCCTACATTACTGTGAAACCGAAAATCATGTTCCAAAAGTTGATTTTACTTCACTATTAATGATATGAAAGTATCGGTGGATGTTCTGTAAATCAATGATTATTTTATTAACAAATATTACAATGGTTTACCCACTTTTTTTTGTTATTTAATGGTATTTCAAACAAAATTACATTATTTCTGTTTACTGCCTTCAAAAACTTATTATTATACAACATTATTATAAATCATTTGTTTTCCTGGGTAAAGACTGATTACTGGATTATAGTATTTTTTCTTTCTCGTATTATGTCTGATTGCAGAGTAAAAAGTGCATCCCTCCATTAAGGCCCAACAGTTGCCTTGAATTAAAATTCATCCTCCCGTCTTTCAGGGTTCACACCAAACTATAATGGTTTCTTCCATGGCCCACTGTCTGTCATCCCACCACGTTTCACTGAAATCCATCTGTTAGTTTTTGCATAATCCTGCTGACTAAAAAGCAAATAAAAAAACAAGAAAAATCCAAGACCACAAACCTCTGTAAAGGCTGAACAAACATGTTAATCAACCTGCAAAAATTCCTTGACCCTCAAAACACACAGTATGTCCAACATTTGGATTTGTGTCCACATATCCAGCTGTTCCAACATGATTAAAAACTGAATTTTAAAACTTTATTTACTTAATGGCAGTTTTCTAGATTCGATTTTAACATCGTTTTTTATCATTTGCAAGTTTCTCTCCATCATCACTCTAAACAGGAGTTTGCATTGTTCTTTGGCCAGAATGTTTCATTTGCTCTCATGTTCCCACTTTCAGTTGATGTCTCTATTTCATGCATAGAACAGGAGAGAGCCAGTACTGTGCCTTTCTGCTGCTGAAGGCGCTGCAGACGGTGGCCCGCACATATGAGGTGAAGAGGGGCCTGCGGGCCGCCAGAGCCGACCCCAGCATCCCGGTGAGGGGCGACCAGTGTGGCCTGAGGAGCCTCACTGTGTCCCTGGAGAGACTCGTTATTGGCCCCAACACCGCCAACATCTATAACTGCCACGGCTCGTGTGCCTTCCCCCTGGTCAACCCCAGCAACCACGCCATCCTGCTCAACTCCTACATGGAGAGCACAAGGGCTGTGAGCCAGAGCGTGGACGAGCGAGGGCTGTGCTGCGTGCCGGTGGCCTACGAGGACATGGACCTGGTGCTCCTGGATGCACATGGGACTGGTGCTGAACTCAAGCCTCTGAAGCACGTGGTGGCCAAGGAGTGCGGATGCCGTTAGAGGACAAATCTCATATGACTGATGCTAATTCATTTCTTCACAGTATTATTGGAAATTGGCATGGTAATTCTATAAAATTTCACATATACAGACAATGTATTGTTTTCAGGAGATGAATACAAACCAGAAATAATTGTAATCCAACATATGCCTCAGTCTTAACATAAGGAAAACATGTGTGTTACATCTTTCTCTGTATGTTTTTCTATTATTATCTCATGTAAAATTTCTAACCATCCAAACCGCCATGTTTTGTGCTCCAATTAAGATTTCAATCATTTCATCACATTTATCTAAAACTACCGTTGCTCACGACAATAAAACACCACGTTATTATATAGTTTATCATAAACATTTGTGAAAAAAAAATCAAACACTGCACAATACAAGCAAAAAATAATTAATTTATCTTTGTTTTTTTAAATCAAATTGCATTGAAGACCGTTTTGTGTTTATTGAACACAAACAAATTATTCCTTGGGTTTGGGTTTCAGCACTGCTCGTTTGCCAATCGGCTTTTTTCTTTTCCTTATGGCTCCGACTCCTTCGGCTCCCCACCACCACGTGAAACCGTCCCAAATGGAAGTCTGTAGGCAGACGGCAAGAAAATTCAAAAAGTGACGGCCCTGATACATTAACAACCACATGGTGAAAATTAACTCATGATTATATAAGATTTCATTATTATCATACAGCCACTTTTCAAGTATAGTTTTGTTCCACATATAGGTGACTTATTCTGTATGAATTCATACATCATTGCAAAGTGTAGCCAGTGCCCTGTGTGCTGCAGCTGTGGGTCCCATTAATCACCCAGCCTTGTATTAACATCACACAACCAAACCTAAACCTTGTCTAGATAACAAAATTAGCTTCATTATTTTAAAGGGACCCTCTTAATACATATTTTTCTTCTTACCTGTAGTATGATTTATCATTGTAGATTGTTTTGCTGTGAGTTTTATCAGCTATGGAGATGGTTTACTTTATATATTAGTAATAGATTTTATAATGAAATTAGTTGACATTTTAGCATGTGCTCTAGTCCTCTTTTAATTTGTTTTGAATCTATATATGCTGATGTAAGGCATGTCGTAACTTGTTTTTAGAAAAGTGCTATTTAAAAAAAGACTGACTTACCCTAATTTTAGTGCTCAAAGCACCATAAATACTTGTCCTATTTACCATCCAAAAAGATCAACAGCCCTTGTTGTGAGCATCAGAACTGTTTTCTTTCCACCCACCGACACAGTATCGCTGTGTAAAACAAACCGTGTACTTTGAGGACAAGTACATGAAGCTGGCTGGCTGGGACATAATAATAATTAACTTTATTTATATAGCACATTTAACAGCAAGTGTTGACAGGAAAACAAAGGAAAACAAACACAGAGACAATAATATGAAGGTATGCCAAAAAGGGCATATAAACGGGACAAATGCAAAAATAAAATAAAGAAATAAATAAAGTAACAGAGATAAAAACGTGATTTAAAGTATAAAAGAGCAAATGAGTTAAAAAGTAAAAAGCAATAAAAACAAAAGATGATAAAAAGACAACATCACATAAGAGTTAAAAATCACATCATCCCTGAGTAGATGTTTGCTTCTTTTTGCATGGTGGGAAAAGAAAATAGGTAAAAAAAAAGGTGAAATGAACAATAACACACTGCCGACCTCATGTCTAAAAGATCAGCTTCAGCCACAGGCTGCAAGGCGCAGGACTGAACCTGCACGAGGTCTTTCCTGGCAGCTGCTATTACACCGTTCTCTGTGTACTAGTAAGTATTCAGACGCATATGTGCTTTTATATTTTAATCATTTATGTTTTTTCTGAGTATAAAGATTTGTCTTTTGGGGTTTTTTTTTGCACATTTCTTTGCAACTTAACTTATTTTTTGTACCTGCGCTGTGTATCTATGGATATAGTGTGTTTGTCATCCATCTATCTGCCTGCGAATTGTCTCGAGGGAACTGGGTCATCGTGATTTCTGGAAAAGAGACTTTACTGTTGTGCATTTTCAGGCTACACTTTTGTATTTCTTTTTTTTTTTCTTTTTTTTTTTTTTAAATTAGCTGTGGGCTTTGAGAACCATAAACCATGTCCTTTTTTTCTGTTCTAAAGAAGGCAGACATCCCTCTGGCTGATATCCATAAACACATGAACTCACAGCCAACAATCTAGATTCAGTAGATGAAGAGCACCACATGTAGGAGAAAAGGAAACACATATTTTTTTTTTTGTTTTATAGGATGAACTACAGCCTAGAGGAGTCATTTTGAAATGCAGAGTAAACTGATGGATGATTAGAAATGCGAAATGAGAGTGAAGCAATTTGTTGGTACTGGTTTAATTCTACTGCAATCCTTATAAATTGGACGTTTGTACATTCCCAGTATAACAAATGGAGACTTTTATTTCTGGACACGTGAAAGACTTTCTCCAAATATTCATGAGCTTCCACGACAAAGGGTTTGAACAGGGACGGCTGTTACAGCTGCAGGGCTCTGCTACCAGTCACATCAAAAAAAAAAAAAAAAAAAAAAGGCAGAGAAATAACATTTCCCCATTCAAGGCTCAGTATCTTCAGACCCAAACAAAGGCCTGGATTGATTTGAATCACTGAGTGTGAAAAGCAGTAAAACTCTGCAGAAAGAGAAACTCACAGATGTTAACCCTTGAAATGAAGCCCAGGCTGATAGCAAACAGACAGTACCTGAGTTACTGGGCCGACCTGCAGACTCCCAACAAAAGGCCGGACGCCCGTCTCCTCCAAGAAAGAATCCATAGCATCTAGAAAACAACACGATATAAGAAGACACTGATGTCCTTCTGCCTTAAAAACATAAGAAAGATTTCAGGGTTATGCATATCAGCCGAAAATAAACTTGGCACTGAAATGATCAAAATAATAAAATAAAAACTCGTGTTTGGAGGAGAGGCAGGAACTAACTTCTTCAGCTCATTTATCACTGTTAGTCAGGGGAATTAATTCTAGGTGTGTTTCCTCTCTGTCACGGAGGCTCACCGTGCAGTTCATTGACCCCCGAGCTGACGAGCAGCACGACCAGCGCCAGCACTAAGCAGCGGTTCATGGTGAATCCCTTCCACGGATTTGGAACATCACTCAGATTTTGGATGGACAGAATCCGGTCATAAGACACTATGGACGGACACAAACAATTCAACAACAAACAACAACATAGTGGGTTCAGTCATTCTGTTGTTTTTTTCTTACTTCTGATGTTTTCACGTGCCACCAGCTGGCTCCCAAAGTCCTGCAGGTTAAGGTTTAAGTTTAGAGCTGAGTTCAGAGTTATATATGCCTGAACTCTCACACCAACTGCTACACTGTGCTGTATGTAAGACAAGCATACAGCACCTTAAAATAGGCTTTGACAGCAAAGTTGAAAAGGACAAGAAGCTCAGAATTAAATTCTATTTATATCTGCTAGGGGAAAGAAATTAAACTTACCTGATTTCAGTTTTGTTTCACCATTCAAATGCGGTTTATTGCGGCTGTGTTGATGGCGGTTTCTGTTCTGTGTTACGTACACTCTGCAACCATGGTACTTTGCAGTTTGATTGACAGGCACAGATGTCTATTGATTAAAAAAAAGGAAAATGAGATGGGCTGTAGGTGTTGCAAGCATTAGCCTCCCGTATCTCCATTAATGAGATTTGATCATTCACTATTAATTTGTCCCCTTTAGAGAGGAAACTGTTACTGTAAGTACATTTAGTCATGTGCTGTGCTTTGGTAAAAAAAATGGAAGTACCTGGACTTAATGTGCATTTCAGATTTTTTCTCCTTCGTCCTTTTATTCTACTACACGTAGGAGGAAAATGCTGTTCTTTCTATTTATTTGTGAGCTACCAGCATTCGAATTTCCCATTAAAGATAATTTCATAAAATAATATGTATTGCTAAAAAATAGTTAAAATGAGCCCCACAACAGGCACAAAAATAACTACACTTATGTATTAATGCTTTAGCAATAAAAATCCAGCCTAAAAATAAAATACCGTTATTTAAATGAGCGACCTGTTTACCAATTCGGTTCGTAAACTGCGTCATAATCTCCCAGTAGACGTCACGCACGCTTCGTCACGGACAGGCCACGCCCCCGAATAAGACGGCAGCCTGACAGCTCTCGGAGCCGCAGTACGTGACGAGGAGAGGACAGAGCGAGCATCTGGTGCAGACGCTGGCCGGATGGTTAAATCCAACCTACAGACGATTTTGAATAGTCACTGTTTTGTTAGAGAAAAAGAGAGAAATTTACCCGAGATGCCTGTTATTGAACAACCCAGTAATAAACCCGAAAGTGAAAGGTAACGTCATGTCGTAGTCGTGAGTCGCTTAGCCTGCTAATTTAGCAGGCTAAGCTAAGTTTAAAAAACCGCGGCCTAGCGAGGCCACGGTTTACTCCCAGTACTGGTTCCCGTATTTCTTGTTTGCGTAACTGCGTTATTTATGTCAGTTGGCATTTCCTAAATACACTCAGAATTCCTTTTCGGCTGATAGCTTTTGAATACACGTCTTTAATAAATCATTCCACATTGCACAACTGTAACTCTCAGTTGTACGACAGTTGTTAATGCCGGAATACAATTTGCCGTTGATATCAACTCCAGTTAGCGAACACGCATTCCTTAGTTTGGCCTACTTGGTCCCTGATAATATTTTATCTTGCCCCCTATATGTTTATACAACCTTACATCAATGTCGAAAAGTTTATGTATCGTCGGCCCGAGGTTATATACATACAGAATGTTTGCGTTCGAGAATTGCTAACGTTAGCTTTGTTAGCTTACGGCTAGCGCTTGGCTTTCGTTTAGTCACAAATAAGTTACGTGAAAATGTGTGGGGAAAAAAATCTGTGGCAGTGACGCCGTTACGCTTAAAAAACTGCATTCTACTTTTTAAATTGTTCTTTATGCGTGAAACGATGCCATTTCAAGATATAGGGACTGTTGTGAAAGCGTTGTTTATTGCTGACTAACGCGTTGAAACGACTGGATTGACGATGGCAGCTTCGAGGCTTGTTTGCCCCCTTTAATGCTAACACTAGCCCGTTGGCCTAGCTAGCGTTTACATGTAACGTGTTTACAAAGACCAGATATGCTTATTTGATGTGCAGCGGAGAAATAGTTGGTTATCGAAACGATTGCGATGTGTTTTATTAAAATGTAGTGTCACATTAGCGTCAATCTTTGCGGGAACGTGTTTTTCAGCCAACGGAGAATACCTGCCGTTGCGCTTTTCCAGTACAATGTGATTATTTAATAATAGAAGGGAAAGCTGTGTGTTTTGGTGCCTCGAAAAATTGCCATACATTTGAGAAAGTGTAAAGTTCTCATCCTGGGGACATGTTTTGGTCAGACCTCATGTTGTTTTAAGGTTTTGGTCGAGGCTGCTCTCGGGGCTCTGACGTTAGTGGTGTGAAGGACTCATAGGAAATTTCCACTGCACGGCGAAGGGGGTTGGTATGTGTAATGCTGAGTCCAATGATGACATGTTGTACCACCAGCGAAAAGCCATTTTCCCATTCAGTGGATAATGTCAGACCTTCCTGTTCACCCGGGTGATATCTGAACATTATGGTAACAGTGCAGATGCTAGTACAAACACTTGTTGAGGAGTACGTAATGAATATCAAAAGAATTGTACTCAGTTGTTTTTATCCACAGACCTAGTTTGAGATGAATCTGGTTTGAGTGCATGTTAGACAATCTGAAGGACCAACAGTGAATGATACCTGCATTGTTATTATCCTCCCCAAGATGAGGAGCCGTGACATTCCGACCTTGCAAAGGTGTTGTTATGCAAGCAATGGTTAAAGAGGCTCCTGGCTGGAGCGAGCAGGGCGTGTTTGTGCTGTGCTACCTGCCGTGGGATCTCATAGAATGCTCTTAAGAGAAAGAGAGTTGAAAGGCGGTGCCTTGTTTTGTGTTAGTTTTAAAGCAGTAGAGGAGATAAAGGTTATTGCAGTTGTCTGTTTTACATAATCTTATAATGGGATTTAGCAATGATCAGTGTGTTGGCGAGCTCCACGCCTTGCCACATCAGGCAAGAGGTTTTACATTGCAGTCTGTGTTTGGGCGTGACAATGGGTCTCCTTTGGATTTCACACATCTGCTTCACATACAGCACAGCAGTGGGATTTGCTGTAAAGCCCCCATGAGCTTGTGTTTGTTGCTGTGGCAGTGTTGCTGCTGCTAATGGGTTGTGTTTCCCAACAGGCGCTCTGAGAATGGGCTTAATCTCAACACTGCAAATGTATGCAGCCACATAAATAAGACATCAGCACAAGTGGGGCAAGATAATTCTTCAGAGTTCCTTTCTGGGTCCTGAATTAAAATGGCGGATCTCACCTGCTAAGTAGGGCTTTGACAGATGCAGCTAATGCTGGACTAAAGTAGACTGACGGTGAGACAGAGTCTGCTGCTCTGGCAAAGTTCCTGGAAAAATCATGTGACAAGTTTATAGTTATCTAAAACTGATTTTAGAATGTTAACCACTACTGCTCTGAAATGAACAGGGGACAGTGTTAAGCATCATGACATCATTGTGCAAACAAAAATGGTCTTGGGGACTTTTTGTTGATACTTGACTGCACATTGTCATGCTAAATTGTGTTACCAGGGATGTTGCCATGGAGCAAAATGGCTCTCATGTCCTGTCTGTTAATATTCACAAAAAAAGACAGTTATTGATTGAACTGTACACCCCCAGCCTTATATTCTGTTTCTTAAAACTCACTCAACCTTTGCAAATGTTTTACTGCCACTCAGCAGTGTAATGTGTCATAAAGCTGCTGATGTGTTGGGAGTTTGAGAACAGAACCTCTAGGAAGCACCTGACTTCTAATGGCTCCATCTCTTTGTGTTTTTCTTTCATCCTCCAACAGTCCCAGTAGGTGCCCCCGCTGTTACAGTAACCCGTGTCCGGGGCCTCTGTGGTGCTCCTGATGCCCCTCACCCACCCCTGAAGATCCCAGGTGGGCGAGGGAATGACCAGCGGGATCGCAATCTTTCAGCTAAGCTATTCTATTCCGTGAGTTAAACACTTTTATCGAATATCTCAACAGAAACCTAAACCATCGAGTCAGTTATGGAATTGTTTGTCGACATTGTACTTTGCTGCAGTTAATGCGACTTCCTCTTTTTGTACTCTTTGTTTTTAACTAAGTTGCATATTCTGCAGTGTAATGTTGTTAGAGGAGGCCAGACATCCCTGATTAAAAACTTGCAAAACTTGTTTGAAAAAGATCAGCATGTTCCAGTCGTCTGTGTGTTTTCACCTGCATCTCATCTTCTCTGTCAGAGGCAAACAGTGTATCTGTGGCACTTAATCTGATACATTCAGCAGTTGGCACACCTGCAGTAACACATTTTCATGTAGTCATTTCCTTTTCAATAACCAGTTTAGTTTAAGAAGTCACAGAGTTTCTTTATCCAAAGTCATAATGCCTTATCTAATGAAACTGTCTTTTTTGTCATGCTCTGTTGATGTATTTCTCTTGTAACACTTGATCCCTTCTGTCCTCTAGGATACTCAATTGCTGGTTCTCGAGGAGCCCCCCCCTGCCAGCGGTAGAGTGCGGTTCTTGCTCTTTGAGCCCCGTCGCTCTGAAAGCAAGCACTGCACCTGGAGGGCAGCGCTGAAAGGAGGGAACCTCTATGTTGAAATTCCTCCTGGAACTTTGCCCGAGGGCAGCAAAGATAGGTCAGTTGGCAAGACACTCAGCCAGTGCGCAAAACAAAACAAATATGTGGTTCAAACATTCCGCTGTACTTTTAATCAAAACGATAACAAAAAAAATGATTAATTATGAATAAAACACAAGGATTTGTCTTAATTTGTATGAAAATGAAATGGGCCTGTGCATTTAAACAACATTAAGGAGTTTTTTATGAGCCTGAAGTGACAGTGAACTGACTGGAGTTGTCTTTAGTCAATTTCAAACATAATAGTCTGGGAGACTTAAATGAGGGGGGGTCATCTTGACGTTGCGTTTTCATGTGGTTTTGGTTAGCTTTAACACTTCACTTTGTTAAATGGACCAAACCTTGTGAAGAATAGCACATGAGCAAAGCAACCGCTCGCTATTGGTCAGAATGGAGAGTGGAAATCCGTCCCCTCCTGCTAGTGTATCATTTGCTTTGACAGTTAACCAAATTAACCTTAATCCCACTGCTGTAGTGCCAACTCAACTCAGTGTTATTTCTAAATGCACACTGTGCTGTTTGTTTTACCTCTTTTACTCACGTTCTTATCTTTGGTCTACAACTTGATCTGCTTTTACACCTCAAACACACCACGCCAGGGTGAAACGAGACCACTGTTTTCCACACAGACGTAGCTTGTTAGGTCCGTACCAGAGCTTTCACAGCAGCCCAGACAAACCGGTCCATATGAGAAGAGGGTTCATCTAAAATGGACCAAGCAGCACTGCTGTGAATACAGCCTCAGTTATTAATCTTTATTTATTTATTACTTTGCTTAGCGGTGTTGCAAACTGCTGTACAGAGATTAAAAATACAACAGAGGCAGACAGTGCACAACACAGGTAAAAACAATATATGCACGCAAACAAAGGCAAAAACTATACATGTGTGCTTACACAAGCATACAATAAATACAAATGAACCTGAATCATATGTCCCCAAAGGCTTTGGTTGAAAAACAAATGGAAAAAAAAGATGACTTTCAAATGTCACTAGATACTTAATGTGTCTGAGGTTGGACAGTGGTGAGTTCAAGAGAGCTCTGCCTCTAATACTCTACTAGGAGAGGCTCGGTCACCCTTAGTTACAAGGTGTGACCTTGGGCCTACCAAGAGGGCTTTATCCATACAGCTCAGGGCTCGAGAAGGAATGTAGATGTAGTTGTGAGCATGGCCATTTAGGGCTTTAAAGGTGAGCAATAAAATTTAAAAATCAAATCTATACTTTACTAGTATAGAATCTAATTTTTAAGATAACATAAGGATGAAAGAAACAAGTCTTTACAACATTTTTGACCTGCCCATCAAAACAAAGGTCAAAATCAAATATTACCTCTCGATTTCTAGCAGCCGGCGTAATATTATTTGACACATCGCCAAGATCTGGAACAAGAGATCTGGTGGAATTTGGGGGGGGGCAACAGGAAAAGTTCAGTTTTGGCACCGTTAAGCGTAAGGACACTTTGAGATCACCTCAGATTGATATTAGACATTATGGTCTGCTTTCATGCAGTGGAAGGGCTCATGGAGATGTACGTGGGCCATCACGAATATTTGTTTTCTACTGAAATGTATTAACACCTCTTGTTTTCTTTGTTTCTGCAGCTTCGCCCTTCTGCTGGAGTTTGCAGAAGAGCACTTGCAGGTTGATCATGTGTTCATCTGTTTTCACAAGAACCGTGACGATCGAGGTGAGCCGTTTCTCTTTCCCAGCGTCTCTTAAAGTTGCTCCGCCGGCGTTAAAACTATGCTATAGCACAGATGATTTCAGAAATCTCATCATGTTTTCCCCTGGTCTCCCCTCAGCATCCCTGCTACGTACGTTCAGTTTCCTGGGCTTTGAGATTGTGAGACCAGGTCATCCCCTCATCCCCTCTCGCCCTGACGCTTTCTTCATGGCTTACAGCATCGAGCGAGACTCCTCTGACGACGATTAAACGATGCCGAGCGGTTCCAAATATTTGTTGTTTTTATTCCAATCCACACCCACACATCTTCATGATTTGTTGGAAATGAATCTATTTTCCCGGTGTGGTTGAGGTTTCCTGTCATTTTTTTTGTGTTTGTTTAACCTTTACCTGTCAAGTGCTATATTTCAATGCTATTTGCACTAAGGTAAGATGTTAATGTACCAGGAATGTAAAGCAAACGGCCACATAATATCCGGGCAACACGTCCTCGCCACCTTTAACTTGTCATGATATGTAGTGCTGACTTCCTCTTCACCCTCCTCGAACCCCCCGCTGATCGTCTCCACAGTGGAATATTTATGATAAATTTAAATTCATCTTACTCATGTAAGTAGGTATGTTTCATAGTAATTATCATTTGATCCTCCTGTTTATATTCTCACTTGATAGAAATCTGCATGTTGTAACTGGACTAAATAGAAGTTGTCACATTAGCGAGTGTCTCTTGTGGTCTGTGTGAAGTCGGAGTCTGACGGCATGAAGGTTGCCGTCTCTCCCCCGGCCGCACTCCGCTAATTCGACTAAAGGCTGGACGTGTCGTGAATGCGCTTAGAAAAACTGATGACTCAAATAACTGCACAGTTTGACAACTGAAGGGCTATTATTTTAAAGGTAGCTGTCTAAAAGCTCCCAGTGCATCTTAAAAATCAATTCATGGAAGAATTAAAAGTTTAACAGTCAAAACTGCTTGTTTACTATTGTTTGGTCTGTGACGTTTGAGTTACAGTCCTCTTGCAATTTGAAATGTTACTAAATCCTGGTAGGTGGGTTGTAATCCGGCCGCGTTCACAAAGCAAGTGACAGTCCCGAATCTAGAGCTGTACCTAATGATTATTTTAATTTTTGTTTATTCATTTGCTCTATAAACTGCACAGAAAAATGAAAATGAGCCCAAAGTGACATCTTCAGATTGCTTTACGTCAACCAACAATTAAAAACCCAAAGATTCTGTTTACTTAAAGAAATGAAGATATAAAGCAGCACATCTGGATATTTAAGAAGCTGGAACCAACAGATTTTTGACAGATTCTCAATTATTTGATCATAAAAATCTTCTTTCAGTCGACTAGTTCATCGCTGCAGGTCTACTCCAAACTGATCGAAAAGATCAAATTCTGTTATTTCTGCTCGTCACTGCCATCCATCCATCCATTTCCTACCGCTGATCCTGTTAGGGGGCGCTGGAGCCTATCTCAGCATCTTCGGGCGAAGACGGGGTCACCCTGGACAAATCGCAAGTTCATCCTCCAGTTAGAAGAGCACAGAAAAAAACCCACAGTGTTTGGCAGAAAATTCATATTGGACAGTAAGAAGCTGACTGGGAAAATCAGTTTTCAGAGGCTTGAGTGATCACAGCAACAAAACGTTAAAGCGGCATTTATTTGAATGGTATATGAACATAGGAAAGGATGCGAAAGCAAACACACACGAGTGGGACTCTGCTCACTGGCAGGCAGCTTCCTCTGTTGGCCTGTAAACACAAACTTTAAAGTCCGTCCACATTGAGCCCGAGCTGACTGATCACGCTGGCGACCGCCTCGCTGTCTGTAAAAGACAGATATTTCAGGCACAAACTGTCCTCCCAATCCAGAGCGGCCGGATTCTGGATCAGTCCTCTCTCTGCCAGCTTCATCACGAGCAGGGCTCGCTTGATTGTCAGCCAGTTGTGTACGGTGGCGGCCGCAGGGTATGTGGGGTCGAGCAGTAGCGTGCGTGGCCCCCAGAGGAGCACTTGAAGTGTGGCCACCATGTCCCCGAGCTGCAGGCCGCCGCCCCAGCTCTGCAGCACAGAGGCCAGGTGAAGAAGCCCCCTCTGGTACGAGGACCTTGGTGTCAGGCTCTCGTCCGAGCGCAGGCAGTACTGAATTAGAGCTCCGAACTGGGATTTGACGTAAACGAGTGGGTCAGGTGCATGAAGAACATGTGAGACTGGGGTTAACACGACACGTGGGGAGCCAAGTGTCCTCCATAACATCTGAATCCCTCTTCCTTCTCCTGTTTTTTCCCTCGCAGCTTCCTCTTTCAGTCTGCTTTCGTTCCTCACGCCCCTTCCCTCTTCCTCTCCCCGGTAGGGCCACACTAAACACACCTCCCGAGGCCTGAGCTCCACCGCGGAGCCACTGATATTGCACAGATGCTGCGAGCCCATTAATATCTGCAGCAACAGAACACACACCTGTCTGTCGTAAGCCGGACCGTCAGCGCTCTCCTGGACAAAGTCCTCCAGAGTGGACTGTGGCAGGTCTCTTTCAACGCTCACTGAGTGGCCCCTGAGGAGGAAACACTGAACCGAGAGCAGCTGGTGAGCTGTGGCGTGCTCAGTGCTGCCCCCCTCCGGTGGTTGAACGGCAGCGCAGCCTGGCCTTGAAGGATGAGAGGCATCTGGGGTCAGCAGCGCCTTGGTGTCCTTCCTCACCACGTGTGGCTGGAAGTGAGCGATAACATCTCGCACGTTGACGTGCCGGTGTGTGGTGTGAGCCGAGGGGTCTTCATCAGTCTGTTTGTGTACCTGCACAGAAAGACAGGCAACAGACATCCAACACGCGCTGCTTAGTGTGTCATGTTAGATATGAAAGTAAACGATGTTTGGCCTTCCTGTTGCAGTTGTGACACCTGATGACAGTTTAGCGGAAGTGTTTCTGATACTGCAAGTCAATCAAGATAAAGATCGTGTTTGTATTACTGGCTGCTGAGTGCTGAGTGCGTGCCACTTTTTCTTTTTTTTCCCCCCAACACACAACTTTCAATACACATCAACCGAAACATTTTAACCCCCTGCACCATCATACAGAATATACAGTAAAATATACAGTTGAAACAACTTACCTTTAAACTAAGCAGCCTCCCTGGGAACTTGGGGCTGTGCAATCTATAATAAACTGTGTCTGCGATCTGCATTGGCTCACTGCCCTCACACAGCAGGAAATCCTGAGGCAGATACGAGCTGACGTTGTCCCCGGCGGCCTCCTTCTGCAACAGGATCCCAGCGTCTATGCTCTGCGCCATGCTTCTCAGGAAGAGCAGATGGCGATGCTGGATCCTCTGAAAAACGAGCCCCTGGTCCACGAAGCTGCTGAAGAGGTGGGGCAGATATTCATCTGGGGTGTCGAAGGACAGCTGCGAGAGGGACAGCAAAGGGCCAGGGCTTCCTCTGACGGGGGGAAACTCCTCCATGTGTCTCAGAGGTGCCAGCATGTACAGGGGGTTGTCAAAGTTCTGTGGCTGTCCTCGCAGAGGTGACAGAGGGGAGAGTGGAGGCACGTCGGCGCTAGGGAGGGAGACGGTGCGAGCTAACCTTTTCTTTGGAACAGGTGGCGGGTTGCCATCAGAGAAAAATCTCACCTGGTGTCGGCACGGATCTGAGAAACACAGGGGGAGGGTTTTAGGTCAGGGTAGAGTAGAGTGGTGCCACAGTTTATAGCACATTTAAAACAACATTCGACAGTGTTTCCAGAGCTGCAACCAAGGTGGAGCAAACTTGAGCATCACTATGAGTTGAGTATGTACTCATTGACTTTTTCTGTACTGGCCCCACGTGTAAGTTGTTAATGTGTACCACGGTATCCAAAGACGTATCCAGTACCATATTTCATAATAGTATTGCATATAGAGTAGTGGCAGGAAGCCAAGTTGTTGTGACCCACATGACTGTCTAATTCATGTTACCCAAAGTTTCAGACGTTTACTTCCTCTCTCGGTTCTCAGATGAAACACAAAGTGAGAAGAACAAACCGCATGTTATGGTATAGGAGATCTTCTCCCACTACACCGACTCTACACATGCAAGCCATGGATTTGTTTTAAAGCTGCGTTTGATAAACACAGCAGCTGCATGTGGCTGTGAGCCTACCGTAGAGCTGGTGTATGGGGCACTGGGCTGCATGGCAATCAGTGAGGTCAGGGAAGACGTCGTTGCAGGCGTAGTTTGGATGCTGGAGTTCCACAGGGCTGAGTGTAACACAGTCCTGCTCCACGCTGGAGCACCTGGAAGAACGCCCCCTGTGTCGGAAAATGCAGAAAAATATGAATGTGCACAGAGTGCAGACAGACTGCAGCTCTCCGGGGTGACGTTTAAAAAAGACAGGCGAGTCCATGCACTAATCCAGAACTATTGGGATACTTTAATAAGGTTTGTGTTGAATAATCACAAACTTCTAACAAGACCCAAACGATAACAGTCAAAGTCATTTATTGCTTGGTCTCACCTGTGCTGCTTGACAGGCAGCGCCGGTGGCTGCTCCTCTGCCCCGCTGCCAGGACCAGAAGCCATGAGGAAGCTACACTTATACCACCTAACCTGCACCTCCACTTCTCATGGCTGCCTGCTGTCTGTCAGTGTGAAGCTCACAGGAGGATAAGTCAGCACTTCCCGTCTGCACCAGTTACTCCCTCTTTCAGTTCTCGTGTGATCTTCTGTGCTAATCGAGCTTGAGGTTTTCACCGGAACAACAGTTTCTGTTTTGAGGGCAAAACTGTTCAGTGAGCTAAACTCCACGAGACAGAATGGGGAAGAGCAGTTACAGTAAACCTCGATATATTACGAGTTGTTCCTTTAAACACTGTGAAAGATATCAAGTAGCTTCAAGCTGGGCTGGGCATTTTTTTAAGCTACTTGAGCCACCCTTTGAAAAAATAGCACATTCAAATGATTTTTAATTATTTATGAAGGTGACACACAAGTCCAAAGCAGCACGTTTTACCGTCCAACACTTGTCAGATCATCACCTATGTAAGCCAGCACAGTTTAGTACAACAATCCTGGAATAAGTGAAATAGTATTCAATTTATTTATGTGAAATGTTACTTCAGCTATATATGGCTTGTGTTGCTGTGGAATTGCAATATATTTTGTTCCGTTTATTTATATCATTAAGATAAGGGCCCTTCAAACCTTCTGCAAACTGTGGATAGATTTTAAAAGAGCCTCGTAAGCAAGACGGCCCAAGAATATTGCAGAAATGGATGTGTTAAATGTTAAACATATTGGTGTATTGTTTTAGCATGCTGACATTTGCTACTTGTCACTAAAAACATACAGATTTTGCTAATATTTTCGTTTTACATAAAGTGTTGGACAAGGGGATCTTTAGAAGATTGCTGATGATAACAACTGATCCAATTTTTTGTCAATCAATAGTAAGATCACAAATCAGGGCAGGGGATCAGTATAGGATTCATCCTCTGGAGACCAGCAAAGTGGATGATCTCAGCATTTTTACCCCAGAGACCATTACATGCTGTCAGAGCCGCTGAAATTGCTACTATGAATTAGTATTTCTCAAAATAAATAAATGAATAACTTATTCACTTATAAATAACTTATTGTGAAAAGTGATGCTTTTCACACACAGTTCAGCAAAGAGTCCTCAATCGTCAGCACCGAATTTTACCAACACAGGGTTGTCTCACACTTTAAATGTTTGACATTTGACATATATTTAACCAGGAAAGTCAATGAGATCAAATTATTCTCTACAGTTGCGGCTTGACATGACTGATATCACCAAGATCTGATTCATTTTGAGTCCGTGCCCCTGAGGGGACGCTAGCTGGCTAAAAAGCTGTCTCCACCTGATGCCACGCGCTCATTGGACTGGTGATATTCAAACATAACTGGATATTAAAAGTCTTTATTTTAATTGGACATCTTTAAATCTATCTGAATTCTCACATTTAGATATTTAGACTACAAGCAGCTGATTTAATCAAGCCGTTTTCATTCTACTGCCTGTGTTGACTGTGGCCTACAGGTTATGAATACTGTAGCTGCTATTAAAGGGTGAGCACGTAAGGAAAAGGCCATTAGCACCTGAATACAGTGACCAGTTTTGTATATCCTGGTAGGCGCAGCGCCTACGTGTGTTGTCATATTCTGCGGTCGGGATGCGGTCGACGATTGGTCAGCGTGTGCTGCTGAAGTGCCCATCAGAGTGACTCACACATCCAAAGGGTCATTGTCTCAGTATCAGCTCTGTAAGATTCAGTCTGATAGACATGATGACAGTGTCTAAATATATTGCGCCTGACAATGTGAGCCAATGTAAAACAGCCAAATGAGGAGCTGAAGAGAAGTCCCGTCAAAAAATGGTTAATGGTTTGTGACCTTCGTCTGTGTCTTTGTGCAGCAGGCAGAATGTATATTGTGGTAACGTGTTGTGTAAACGTTAATGGGTAGTTTTCTGGGTGTGTTTAATGATTTGCTTTTCTTTTGGCACATGCCAATCAGTCCTCAGAGGAGCTCGGGGATAAAAGCCGATCATTCTGCGAAGGGCGGATGATGGTTGTGGGGCTCTGGAATGCGATGCTGTCAAAAAATGAAATAAAACTAAGTGATTGACTTGAGGTACGACAGCTTGAATTGCAATATATTTTCTTGAGTCTATTTATATCATTAATATAAGGGCCCCTTGGAGGTTAATTACAGTTAAATCTGGGGATAAACATTTAGAGAGTGGATATGCAACTTTTCAATGCCCTCTGTGGATTTTCATATTTCCCTTTAAAGAGTTTCCTTCACTGATCCGCTGGTACATTTCAAATCGGCTGCACATTTTCACGTTCAACTGGAGGTTGATCCACTTTGTCCGGCCATTAATCAATTATCAATATGTCGCAACAGACTTTGTCTTTTCACTTGTAATATAAAAAAAAACATCAGTGCATCTTTTCCCGATCAAACTAAATATAGTTTGAAGTCATTAATGGTGTAACTTGAGTAAACTGGCACTTTCCTTCACATCTCTGTCTCTTTGTGTTCCCTCAGTGATCTCGACCTCGTCGTTAAATACCTTACGTCACTCGCCTAAAGCAATTGATTGTAAACTTAGATTCCATTGATCTACTCTTGCGATCGGTCCGACTCATCGTGATATTTGCCCACCATATTGCAGTGAGACTGGAGCCATGAATACATTCGATGACCCCCATTAAGAGCCTCTCCACTGCAGCTCTTCATATGCTAAGCAGGAGGACGAAATGGCCACATTGGCTGCCGCGGGGTTACCGTGGGAACTATGAGCTCCCATTCAACGGGGGATTGAACAGGAGCAGACAGGTTGAGACGTTTAAGATGGCGCCGGAGGAATTCATTACCCTCAAACGCGGGGTTTGTGTATCTTACAGGTGAACAAGCAGCGAATGCATCAATGAATTTGAGAAACACAAAAACTGCAGCAGTCTGTTTACATGTTGCTTTATTTTCCGAAGCAGCGGTGATTGGTACATTTCTCACAATCATATTCACGTCGTTGTGGGCTGACGCAAGACATAAAATGTGTTTTATACCTCGCATCTCTTCTGTCAGCACTTGTCTCACACAAATAAATGCACATTTTAAAGTGAAGCCATATTAAAATGCCTGTTGCACATCAGTCCTATGACTTCATCCCCAGTGATGTGAAGTGTTGCCTTATGATGGCGTACACGCGCTGTTTACGCTTGCTGCTTCCAGAGGACGCATTTAGCTCTTCCTGTACGGACCCCGCGTCCTGCGACCGTCCGCACAGTTTCTGCCGGTCTGCTGTCAGCTGGGAGGAGTAACCTTTGACCTCTACCGTCCTCGTACCCGGAGCCTCGCTGGGCCAGAAGGCAGCCTCCTCATCCCTGTGTGAACGCTGTAGCCTTGCTCGGCAGAGGAGCCACTCCTCGCTCGCCATCTGCGGGCTCTGGCCCAGCGTGACGAAGCCGTACGGGGTGGTGACTTTGGCGAGGTGAGGCAGGGAGAGGGCGGCTCTGCTGGCGGGGTCCAGGCAGTGTTGGGCCTCCGTGTAGGAGCAGGGATAGGAGCCCTCCCTCTGAAGATAAGATCTCCTCTGGCTCAGAGGGTCTGAGACGCTCCGCTCAGCCCTGCGGTCCGACGGAACCAAACCGAGGCCCGGGGATGAGGCGGATGAGACCGGCTCAGTCACAGAACACCCCGAACCTTCCTCTGACTCGGAATAATCCTCCTGCAGTTCTCTGTCCGGTGCTCTTAAGCCGTTCTGCACGGACAGACTTGGTATGGTGAACTGCGGGATGCTGTCAGGTGTCAGGATGTTCGGGAAGATGTTCTCCCGGCTCGTCCGGGTCTCCGATCCCAGAGAACTCCCCAAGGACTTTGCACTGCTGGTGGCCCACAGGAGAGCGCGGATCCCTGCGCTGCTGTGCCTGCGTGCCGCGTAGGCGTCGTCTGAAGCTTTGGTTCCACTACAAATAGTTCCAATGCTGAACGTTCGCGTGACTGCGTTCTTGTCCATCGCTGAAGTCTGTGCGTGCACAGGCTCGGCCGTAGACTGGCCGGAGGAAACTCGAGCCCCGGCTTTTATTCTCCTCTGCTCCCCACATTTTGGCCGTCACCAGTTCACATCAACAAATGCATAAATGTGACGAAGGTCAGAGGCGGAAGTGGTTACCAATTTGGGAGCTTGTCAATTAGAGAAGCACAATAATGGGCCTGTTCATATGCTAAGGAGCAGGCGGAGATACAGCGTCCTCCTGCTTCTCAAGTGTCTGATTCATGTGCTCTTACATAAGACGAGGATAGATAGTAAATTGGCAGAATTAAAGAGCCGCAATTCAGGATTGTTTTGTCGGGAAAAAAAATTACATAAACCTAAACATCAGCTTAATGTTCAGTTAATCTATGAAGTGATTTCTGTGGTCGACATGTGTCTGGGTATGTACCTGCACGAAACAAGTAAGAAAAACTCCTCAGGTGAGGAACTAAATTATAGGCTAATTTGGGGAAATTGTAAGTTCTTAAATGTCAAATAAAAAATTTGAGGCCTTTAACCAAATGCTTTGTAATAAATGTCGTCATTGCATATGGTTCTTTACACTCTAACCATGTAGTTATATACACTTTAATGTTGCACATTTGATTTGATCTCCTCACTTGATTATTTTAACAGCTATATTCTGTACATTCAGTCAGATGCAATCAGTTATTTCTGGGGTGTTTCTGTTTATGTGCCTATAATTGGGTGTGTTTGTATATCTTTAAATTATTTTAAGGGTAAACTTAATAACCTGTGTGTAGTATGACAATGAAAAACTTTCATTTTGTTGTCTAATGACTGAAATGGTCAATAAATTGAATCTTGATTCTCAAAAGGGCATTTTCCTTTGAAATGTATTATATATAAATACATTTTCTGACTACCAAAACACTCCGTTTATACACACATAATACTCCAATAAAGGTCCGTGTTGTGGTTGTGGCAAGATTCGGAATATTCCTGTTTACCTGTTGATCCTGTTGATACCTGTTGATACCTGTTGTCTGTCAATCACTCACGTACACTCGTGGTAGCAGCGTCATGACGTCACACCCAGTTCTCGTCCCATCCATGGAAAAATAAAATACAACAGCCCTTCTCTCCTGTTGTATTGCATTGTTGCTGCTGTTGTTGTTTTATTTGGGTTTTTTTTTTTGTTTGTTTTTCATGTCTGTGGCAGACAAGGGCACGAAGAAAATGGCAAGAAGAGCCAGGAGATACCGGAAATAATAACTGCTGCGGAAGTTACAGCGGGATTATTTCGTGGTTTCCTGGTTAAAGGTGAGACTGAGATAGGGACACTCATTAAATAAACGTACAACGGGCTACAAGTTTAATTTTTGCCTAAATCATACAGGCGCCTGAGACCGGTCACGTGACAGGCCGCTGCAGGCTAATTGGCAGCTCTCCTCTCATTGGTCCGCTCTGATTGCTCCAGGTGTTCCCGGTCCCGCTGATTGGTTACCCCGAGCCGGCTCCAGGGTACATTTCAGGCTCTACACGCTGCGCCACGTACCGCCCCGGTGTGTTTCTCCTCCCCGTCGCAGGTCGGCAGCGCCACCAGGCTTTGACTGGAAGCAGGATGACCGTAGAAGTCCTTAGAGACACCGCGGAGCAGCAGGAGCAGGAGCAGGAGGAGGAGCAGGAGGCCCAGGAGGCCCGGAACAATGAGGTAAAGCAGGACTCAGCTGGGCTGAGTGGTCGGTTCAGCCGGATGTTTGCAGACGCGTGAATGAGCCGTGTGTTTGCCGCCTGCAGGCCGGAGTCGTGAGGGGAGGCGGTGTGCTGAGCTCCATGCTGCGCGGACTCTACTGGCCGTTCGGCCTCGCGGTACGAGCCGCCGCAGAGCAAACTGAATCACGTCTGAGCCGCCGGCTTCATGTGCGTCCTGACCTAAAGTGGCTCTGCCTTGCAGGTCCGTGCTTACCGCGGCCTTTGGTGGCTGCTGGGCTTCCGGCATCCGCAGCAGAAGGTCCTGGTCAGCCCCGCGGTCTGCAGCCCGGGACGCCAGAACCTCTCCGGCCGCAAGCGTCTGCGCCGGGTCACCCGCCTGCTGCTGTCCGTCCTGCCCCAGTGGGTGCAGGGCGCGCTGGGCTACCCGGTGTCCAGCAGCATCGGACGCGCCATCTCCCCAGGTATGAACAGCAGGGCTCTGCTCACGGCTGAGCTCTTAAAATAAAGGGATCGGTCGCAGTGTGCAGCACTTGACCCCACTTTAAATCACTATGGTGACTAGATGCTTTAGTCTTGAACTTTGCACAGAAGTGAGTTTCACATAACAATTAATACACTTTAAAAAAGTAAGAGGATTTATTACAGACCTGGTTTAAAAGTGCTGCACACAGTGACGTTTGCCAGTGGAATAGTATTGTCACTGGGTTTTCTTATCAGGCAGGGCCAAAACAAACCTGGTGAAGGTGTCCAGATGACTGAATTGTGTCAATTGCTGGTTATTCAGCATAGAACCTTAAATTTCATTAAAGATGCTTGTTTCTCGACAGAAATCCGAGTCTCTCCTACTAAACCTTGTGGAAAGGGTAGCAAGAGGAAGCAGGG
>KV751319.1:13879598-13898181 GCA_001698575.1 Mola mola
CTACCTGCAATTGTCCTCTGTCTGAAGGTCGCTAACACTTCTGACTCATAGCAAACAGCTCTGCAGCCTCAGAGTCGGCCCCCGCTGGTGCCGTGAAGCAAATCTATTCACACATTTATGATGCTATTCTGAGACGCAGCCCAGAGACCAGCAAACTTCCTGAACAACGAGAGAAGCCGAGTCACACAGAGAAGGTGACAGCGCTCCGTATGTGTTGGACAGCCTGTAAATCTTTATTCACAATTACTAGCTGCAGCGCACATGGATTAATCACTGAATGTCTCTGACTTTTGACTCTTTCTTTGTTCATGCCTGCTGGATGACCTCCGTCTCCCTCTGTTCATCCAGGGTGGAGGTAACAGACCCGCGTGTGATCAAATGTCAAACATCGGCATTGTGTCTTGAAGGTTCATCGTGTGTTTATGAATGCACAATTTTCAGAGTCAGCTTCTGAAATCCAATTTACATCTTTAATATGTAACATTCGGTACGTTGGTGCCTTCTGGTGGACGCTGGAGAAGTCGTTGCAGAACTCGTGTTTGTGCCGTTTCCTGATTCTTCACCTTTAAATCACTACTTGTATGATTCGTGAGTCATATCACACACAATCATTAGCAAAATTAAGTTCATGAGGCTCTCTTTGAAGTGCTTACAAATGCAGACATGGTTTGAGACTTCTGGGTTGTAGCTTTATTGGACTGAATTTGTCAGAGCTCTGTGACCGGTTAATATTTCTTAAAAGCAAAGTTTGGAAAAAATAATACATTTTCCATGTTTGGTGCACCATCACACAACCAGACATTAAATATTTTATAAAGAGATATTTTAAGCCTATGACTTAAAATAAATAAATAAAGGGAATATAAAGTTAATTTAAACAGATATTCTGGTGCAGTGTACCAATTTAGCTCTTGAAGTGTCTCTTTTCATTTAGAGCAAAGTGATTCACTAAGATGACTCGGATTCAATCTTTTTGGCATCTTAATCATGAATACTGAGCGGCAGCACTGTAAGCTTCTTTGAATAAGAAGAAATCTGAAATCCTTAATCTCTGAATTCATACTGAAAGTTTTCAGGCAGCAAAAGCTTCACTTCCTAAACTTCTCTGACGTTTTAATACTCTTCTCTACTTTTTTTTTTACTGGTCTCTCCATCAGCCGAGGAGACATATTGATGAATATATTGTACTGAACTGTCAGGTCATTTGATGTAGGTGGCCTAAATATGCCTTAAGCTGTCCACAAAGTTCTTAAAGTATAAAACCATGTCACATGTAAGAGTGAGATGGAGTCTCAAAGTGAAAGCCTGAGAAATGTCAACTCTTCAAACCTGAAAACAAATCCAAATGTCAGCATCTCAAACCTGTGCTGACAGCAGGCGCAGCTCCTGAATAAAGACACTTTCCATCTTGTGTTATCTCCCACTGCAGCAGAGGTTGTGCTGCTGGTTTCTAAATGTGCATCCCTCAGCGGGTTTTAATGCCAAACATTCACGTCATCTCTTAATTTTACTTACTTTTTACTTTCAAGAACAAGAAGCCTCTTCAGCTCCAAGTCAGTTTACTCTCAGATGCTCCCTGTTAATTTTTCTTTTCCCCGATGTAAAAGCCATATTAAGAGAGCGGACATGTGCCATATGTACATGCAGCATATACAGCTTGCCTGGAATCTGTCGCAGTCAACCGTATCTGCGGGTTTATATTCCACAGATTTAGTTCCACCGACGCAGTGGCCTTATCTTCCCCAAGTGACGACAGGAATGCAGCTGGTTGCTCTGACCCTTATGACAGGGCTCCCACCTGTTCACAGACTGCAGACATGATTCTAATTGTCACTTTTAGCTTGATTTACAAGACTGCAGTGATCCTTCAGACGCATATCATTCACCAGAAATAGCAGCATGGGTGAATCTAGTAACAATGAGCAGCGGTTACCTGCTTATTTCCACGTTCTTCTGAAGTACAAATAGAGATATAAGAAGTTAAACTGGTTGAAAATAAAATAATAATACAAAAATAAATATATAATAAAATAAAATTCATAGTCCGTAAAGTAATCATGATGTCACCTCTGTACATCTTCTGCATGTACCTACTGACTTTTTTTGCACTCAAGATTACTTGTCAAGCTGTTCTCTTTCTTTTTGGTATGGTGAAATAGCTCTACACCCAACATACACCTGAGTAAGGGCAGAGACTTTTAAGGAGCTTTTGTTTTTTCTAATTTATACAGTAGCTCCCCACCCACAGAAAATCATTACGTCCAAATGTATTCATACCCTCTTGTAATCATGAAAACTAACCGTGAAACGTTACAAAAAAGTATGTTTCCTGAGGAGCAAATGTGCTAAATAGCATTTTAAACATGTCTTGAATGTTCAAGACCAGTTTTCTGCCCTATATATGTTGAGTAGCACGTTAAACATCAGTCATTTATGAATCAACACAGCAGCTGTCGGGCCAATGACCAAAGAGCGGAGTGAGGACTTGCTAGCGAGGATGATTGATGCCCGAAAGGAAGAAAAAGGATTAAAAAAAAAATTACAAAAAAAGACAAAGATAAAATTAAAGATAAAATTTAAAATCAACAGGTGTATGAATAATTTCGGGCTAGCATTGCAATAGCATAGCATTGGAACATTGAACTCAGGGTTGCCAGAGGCCCCGCCCAGGCGCCCCAGACAAAGACCAAACAAAGTAAACAAGCAAGCACTGAAATGAGCAGGAGCAACCGACCCCACAAGAAATAAAGACGGTACATAAAAGCACATGTGTTATGTCAGCATC
This sequence comes from Mola mola, assembly GCA_001698575.1. Taxonomy (NCBI): domain Eukaryota; kingdom Metazoa; phylum Chordata; class Actinopteri; order Tetraodontiformes; family Molidae; genus Mola; species Mola mola. The sequence goes on from KV751319.1 coordinate 13,882,384, forward strand.
CAAACTCCCACACGAATCGTTCCCTTCTACCTATTTTTTTTCACCTATGAAATCATCATAATGTTCAGCTAATTAAGGACATGGAGGAATGTTTTTTGCCTCATTCTTACCTCTTATGTTAATGCTTCAGCTTTTTCTTGGATTTATTTCTCATTATATATTTCCCTGATTGTGGCTTCTATGGCGCTGCTGTGACCTGTTAATTTTGTTTAAGACATTTTCAACAACAACAAAGCGTATTGTAGTTCACCTAAAACCTGCTGCCTGTGTTACACGTTTGACTGTAACTCATGACTGTTCTGCTTCTCTCTCACATTTCTGCTGTTCTGCAAATACTTCCAGCAGGTTTATCTCAGCAAGTAGCATCCACATGATTCTTCTAGTGCACATTTAATAATCAGACTTTTCGTTGGTGTGTTTTTTAAACAAAATGAGCAAATTGATTTTCATAATTGCCACTGATTCCTGTGTAAAACAGGAGCCTGAACGATGTTCAAATCAGGGAGTCAGACATCTGAACTTCCTTGGTTGTGAAAACAATAAGAAATGTAAAATGCATTTCAGTGTTGTGTAGTTAAAGTGAAATGTTGCATTGCTGTCACACTCCTGTTTCAAGATCTGAAGCAAACATATTAAGATAGTAGATTAAAATGAGCAGCAGCAGCAGCATCCTGACTGCATGTAAGGTTTGTTTTGATCTGGACAAGCAATAGCCTCAGTAACGACGCCCACTTAGGAGATTTGAATTGTGTACCATTTCATATCATTAGTGGAGCTTATAATGTATTATCTTTGTTACGGAGTATATTTGAAAACGTCTGCGTGGGTGTGCGCAGCCTTTAATTTGAGAAGTAACTGTGGCTCTTTTACTTTCCTCCACAGGAGAAAGGAAATGGTGCATACTGTTAATATAACTGGGAATTAAGGGGCACAGCAGCTATGATTATTTTATCTGAACACTTTTTGAGCGCCCAGAAATTGGGACATGTTGCTGAAGAGGTTGACCAGCGCCTGATGAACTTAAATTGCGGGATCCTGAAACAACTGCGGAATCTTCATTCGATCAACATTCTCCATTCAGAGGTGTGAAAATGAACATTCATCCCTGTTTTCTTTGCTCTTTAATTAAGTGTGATAGTGACTCTGGATTTTGACATGGATTGGGGATTTTTGATTGGGATATTTCAGATATTTCACTTTTTGGCCAACAACACCCTGAGATTCTCTGTCCAGGTAGCCCACTTTTCTTTTTCTTTTTTTTTTTGCAACGTCTTCTTGCGGTGAAACGATTTGTCTGACATGAGCACAGTGAGTGCTGTGATAATAAAGCCCCATGTTGGGGGAAGGCTGAACACCAACTGCACAGGATTCGGATTTCCTTCAGAAAAACAGCATTTATTTTCTGCTTTGATAACTTTTCCCCACTTTGGTTGCTCTGCATGCTCTGCACGCCGAGGTCGTTTCAGTCTGTTGTTCTCTGTGGTGTACTGTCTGCCGCCGCCTTGTTTGTCATTATGTGTCCCCCCACAGCTCTCGGTAGGGCTTTTTGAGACGGTGCCAGGCAGCTGAGTGACAGGAATGAGAACATGTAGGGTGAATGTTAAGCTTTCCTCTGAGTCGCTGGGGGACCTTTTGTGTGTGTGAATGCAAAAACACACGTGCACACAAACACACAGCAGAGAGTCAAATCCTAAATGTGCATTTTTGATGTGCCCACTGGCACAAATGAGATTTGTCGTTTTTGTGGACTGCAGTCTTTATTCAGTGTTTGCATGTATCCCCACACACACACACACACACACACACACACTGGAGGCAAAGGTACTCGCTCCCTGGCTGCGGTCTGAGTGAGTATAGTTTATTGGATCAGTGATTCGGCTCATTTCAGTATGAGTTTCTCTGATGGCTGAAGGCCGAACGTTGACACGGGATGTAATTTTGGTCTCGGTTTGGACGCACGCGGAGGTGACGGTGATTTGAGCGCACAGGAAGGTTCGGCTGCGTGTACGTGTGTCCGTGTGTTATCGATTCAAGTGATGTATTAGTGTTTTCTACAGGCCTCCTCGGGCTGCTGTCCGTGTTGATGATATCTGTGATTGGTGAGCCAACAGGAAATTGAACTGGGAGGTAACACCTCCGAGCCTCTGCAGCACTTCAAGGTTGAGACAACGCGAATATTTTTTTTTTATGTGAATTTTTTTGGGGGAAACTTCACTGTCTGGAGACTTGAGTGCATAATAGGTTTTCATTGCTCCTCACCTTGGCTGTCTGGCTACTGGATATTGGGCACAGTGACTTCACACGCAAAAATCCTTAAAAGGTTTTTCAGCTGTCTCATTGATTTGACTGTTAAAAGCAGCGGAGGGTAATAGCTTATTTGGCCTTTTCATTGCCTGTGTCCCCACGCTGATGGAGCTGTAGAGGAGAGCCTCTGTGTTTGTTATTTGAATGTGAAATGAGGAGAGAAGTGAGGCAAGCCTCCCAGAACCCCTCCAGCATCCAGAGTGAGCAGAGTGGCTTGTTTCGGGGATAGTGTGTGTGTGCAGAGCGAGGAGCAGGAGATGATGTCGTCGGAGTAGCGGTAGCAGCAAGAGCAGAACCGGGCAACTGTAGATGTGCTGCTTGGCTTTAGCCTCCTTATATAACATGAGATGCACGTAGTCGGAGGCTTTCGAGCAAGACTGATGAACCCCTCTGATAACTGGAAGCACCAGAGCACAGGCTGGCTGACAGGTCTAAAATGAGCAGGGGATGAGAACAATGTGGCCAGTGGAACCACCTTTTTTTCTCTTCTTGTCCCATCTTTGTGATTTGGATCAGGAGGTGCCTTTTTGTGTGGCTTTGACAGCAGCTCCGGCTGACTCATCGAGCCGAGTTTAGGTTGTTTGCCTTTTAATGCATTACTTCGGATTAATAAGGGTGGACTTGCTCTGCTCCGTAATCCCCCCCAACACTCTGCCGTCGCTCTCTATCGCCGCTGCTTCCTGACATTAGTGGTACTGTTTATGTGAAATGTGTGTATTGCAGCACTCGGCTTAACTCAAATGGCCACCCATCCTAATCGGCTCTCCTGGCCTGAGCTCTAACAAGCTTTATAACAAAATGGAACAGTGGTCAGCAAAAAAAAAAACAAACCGTTTCCTAGATTCCATTTTGTGTTGTGGTTGTGAATAATTTTCCTGTTGTACAAGATGCATATACTGCATATAAATATAGCTCTATCAGCTGCAGCTGTTAGTTATGATCAGAGCATCGGAGGCCTGAGGGAGAACATGATCTCTGGGTTCTCTTTTAAAAATCCAATTTCTGAAGTGTACATTTACTGATAACATTTCTTTTATTCCCTCAGCAAACCCCGAGCATGGAAAATGTCTCATTTTTTGTCCATCTAATTGGTTTTTATTGTATCCACCCTGGCTCATTCGTTGCATCGTCGGCACTGATTTGGATTCCACTTGTCTGAGCTGTTAAAACTGGCTTTAAACCACAGAAAAGAGCAACATAACCCCAGAGAGTTCTAATCCACCCACTATCCTCTGCTCTGCCTCCAATCTGCATACGATGTGGGAGGCTATTGTGTGAACTCGCTGATAAAGCCACATCAAATATGGGCAACACACACACACACACACACAACCACTTATCATGGAAAAAGCTGCCAGAATTGTAATCGAGTCAACAAATGAAGGGTGCAATAGGAAATTTTTCCTGTTATGTGGTTTTGCACAGCCTACAATATGTTTTGGCTTCTTGTACTTCATTGTTCTCTGAGTAGAATTGTATTAAAATGTTTCCTCAGAAACAGGAAATCAGGAGAGCTTGTTGCGGTTACGTATTCGAGGCAAATATGGCCAGAAGATGGAGATACTCCGGGGATGATGATGTAGTGAAATTTGGTTTTGGGAGCATCGTTGGCTTTTATTTTGATACAGCATGTTTTTGGCAAGAAGCTTAAACAGACACGACAGAAACCTCAGAGGAGCCTTTGTGCAGAATTTTAGCCTCCAGCTGCACATGCTCTTGACATTAATGTCTACTTGTGTTTGTGTGGATTTATACCTCACTTATTCAAATAAGACAACTACATTTCAGACAGGAAATATTAAATTGTCCCTGTTTTCTCGTCAGTTGGCAACTTATTGCTCAATATGACTATGACCAAGCTCCCCTGATCCCCTCTGACACGTTCCACAGGCTGCATATTTTACATCCTACTTCAAGTTATTCTTGTCTTGGCTAAGAGGTTGCAGAGAGTGACGTCACATCTGCAGCCGAGTCTCTGAATGAGGGAACCCAGATGCACAAGCCTGAAAAGATGCCGGATTTTCTAAATACTTAAGTTTCCTTCATGATGCATTTAAAACTTTTTACACGGGACCCGTGTATCTATGTTTGCTTATCCATCCTCCTGCTGCCATTAAGCAGTTTAAAGTCTCTCTCACTGTTTTGTTTTTTTTTGTAGTAAAGGTGGAAATGAGCTGCTGCAGAGCTGGGCTCTATCCCTTCCAGTCACATACTCCTGATTTACTCCTGACAGCTTCAAATTGAAACTGTGATCACATTTTCCACACTGCTTCTCGGCTCACTTTTAGAGCCAGCCTGCCTTACACAGTAAAGTGAGTTTCGCCCCCCACCCCCATCCCTGTCTCCCCCTTCTGATATCTCTCTTTCCCCATCTCTCTGCAGCCTGTGTTTGCTCACCACCTTCAGGGATTCATCAATACCTGATCCTGACATCGTTTTGTTTTCTGTGAGCGCCCCTGCCCTCTCTCTCACTCTGTCTGTCTCTCTCTGCTCATTCTCTGTAGGTTGGACAGTCCATTTGTTAAAACTCTAAAAAATCATAGACAGAGTTTATTTGAGATTGGATTAGGAGAACACAGAGGACGAAGTGGTGGATTAATCAAGGCCAGTGTGTTTTTCTTGGTCACAGTTACAGACAGCTTTGTCATTACTGTCTGATAAGATGGGAGCAAAGGCTCCTGTCTGGTGTGTAAATACAGGCTGTCTGTGTCAACTCTCTGTGTGTGAAAAGGTTTGTTCGTTTGCAGATTTATCCGTGGAGTCACTGTAGGAATATGGCTGAGCTCTACACGCACCCTTTAAATTTAATTAATTTAGTTTTAATGGCCAGCTCCACATATTTTAATTTGCAGAATCCAATTGCAGACTCCATTGGTGAGAGTAAAAGTGGATTCTACATAAAATCTATTGACTGGAACAGATGGCTGCGTCTGAACCGAACACACACTTCAAGGACAACAACATCTAAATCCAAAAAATGAGCTGAAAAGTAATCAATAATTCCCTGCGTCTTGTTTGTTTACTGCTGAATCCGCAACAGATTGCTTATGTACCCTCCAAAGACACACGTTCAAGCTTGACGTCTCACACGCTTCAAATGTCAGCTGTGTCCACAGACAGAGTCCGCCTTTAGCCTGCAGCCAGAGTGCGTGCACAGGCTCATCGTGACAGCCAGGCATTGTGTTTGAGTCCTGGCTTTGTGCCGGGCCTTGCTCTACCCTGATGTTGCGGGCGGCAGAGCTTGGCTGGACTTCACATTCCTCATTTGCGGCCCCAATGGTGCCCAGGCCAGCAGACAGAGACAAGCATGGGGGGCCCAAATGTACAATAAAACTCCTCGTCTGCACATGTTGTTTTTGCAATAATAAATTATAAAAAAAAACCCCATCTTCCAAATCAAACAACCTGCTTATCAGGATACCCAGAATAAAGAACTTAAGGAATGGATTCAGTTGGGAATGCAGGAAGGTACATTGGACAATAGCCATGGCTTGAATTATAGCCGTTAAAAAGTTTACACAGAGAGCTAATGAGATGAGTTTGACCACTGGTTTACACGCACCAAACAGCCAAAATATTTTATGTTATTAGCTGAAAGCCAGTGAGCAACAGCATGCACTGAGGGTGTTGGTCCTTTAGTTGAATTTGGCATCTGATTAAGCGCATCATTCATCATGCATCTCTTTTCTGTATGTTAGCAAAGTGCTCTTTCTCTGCATTTCTCTGATAATTGCAGTAGGTTATAGTGGATTTCTGCAGCTCCACACTCACTACTGTAGACACTAAGATATGACGATAAGGAAAAAAAATTTAGCTGAGGTGAAGCTAAGCATACGACTCAAGGCTAGCTGTTACCCAACGCTGCTTAATCAAGCAGAATTTTAAGCATTAATATACAGTAATTTTACTGAATGAGTCATATAAACACGTTGTACTTTTTGTACCCGACTGTAAACATATTTATTTCTGCTCTAACTTTATGTATTTTGGGCATTTGAATGTGGGGCTGCACTCAGCATTGAGTTGCTTGAGAGTTTTCAGCCGCAGGGTTGCCGCTTGACAGTAAGTCTCAAACCTGAACTTTAAAAAAATTTATATAAACAAGGACTAAGCTTGTTAATTTGCTTGATTTTGAAGTTTTAAAAGACAATTTTGCTTAACAAGTCTCCTGACACTAGGTAGAGGTAGAACGAGCGCAAAGGCTGCTAGGGGGATGTAAACAGTGAGTTTCAGTAACTGAGAGCATGGAAGCGTAAAGTAAAACTGATGGTCAGAACCCTTTGTATCAGCCAGAGCAGATGGTGCGAAAAACAGTACAGTAATGAGTTGTTTGAATTTGCATCGGCAGAGGCCAAACACCCCAATTTCACATGATTTAAAAGAAAAAAGAAAAAAAGGGAAGCCATGAGAAATGCAGGAAGCAAACAGGCTTTTGGAAAAAAAAAATGAATCCATAACTAACAATTCATTTGCATTGACAGGTCCAGCAGATGGGGTTGCGGGTTGCAATCAACTGAACGCCCCCTCACCTCACCCATAATGGCTTAAAAACAGCAAGACCCTCTTTAGAGCTAGTGCTTGGTTTGTTTGTTTTACCGACTCGATGCAAGCAGAAGCGTTCTTACTGTCGACAAAATACAAAGGCTCGTTTTAAAGCGAAAAAACATAATTCTCAGTGCTGTAAAGGATGAAATTCTACAGACTGGACCTTTAATGCAAAGGCAGTTTTCTCTGGGCAGCTTCCACTGACACATAAAGGACTGTACTGCTTATTTAGCACGATGCCAAGCGTGCTGCTTTACTAACGAGGGACGTTTGCGCTGCCACAGGCAAAAATAACCATTCTGTCATATTTAGACTTCAACATGTGCATGTCAAATTAATAGAGAGGCAAATAGCCAACTCCCAGTGAGTGTACCTCCTTTTCAAAATAAAAGCATTTTGTTCACCCTGTGTGAGAGCAACAAGCTGTTATCTGAGTGCAGCCGTCCTTGGAGGATCCATGAGTTCTACAACTAAAATGAACCCATGAAACTTTTGATTAAATGAGGTCCATGATTTCATGTAGCTCAGGAGTAAACATGCAGCTGTGCATTGTTGGAGATCCAAAGCAGATAAAGCATCTAATTAGTTTACCGCCTTTCATAGCTGTGCAATAAACGGAGCCACTTTTAACATATGAATGGCAGGAGACACGAGGATCATGATGACCTCGATCTACCAGTCTGTTACAGCGCTGAACAAATGGTTTTTGACGTGACAATGACATGGTGTGCATAAATGTAAATTAGTCAAGCTATTTTTTATGGTGCATCCACGCTGTAAATGTTCCTGCCGATCGCTCCATGTTGTTTATTCCCCCTCCATGGCAGCTGCTCGCCTCGCTCACTTCATTTCCGCCAACCTTAGCTTTACTAAGGCACAAATCTGTGACTTATTTGCACCCGAGCCTCCATTTGCTGCTTCAGCTTATTCGGGGCTAAAAGCTATGGATAATCTCAGCTGTCTCCTCCCGGGGTGCAACTAATCTATTTCCTTTATGTTTCCTTCAACTGCAGCCGTACAATCGTTGATCATTTTTTGCTCTTTACTATGATATAAACCAGCGTCTCCCACCTGTCGTACATACACACATACATTTGTTTATAAAATTAGACAGTTCAACTTTATGACTGTTGTAAATAATTGCTGTGTTTTAATTAGCTAAACTGGCAGGCAGATTCTCATTTACAGGGTTTGGATTAATTAATGAATGCATACGCTGCCTGAGCCAGTCATATACAATAAACTGCATCCACACACAAACACAAACACCTGCTACTTTTTTCATTGCCAGGCAACAATCAATTATTCAACATTTCATTGAAGCTGCCCGCATGGCTACGGATATGTTGAGCTCAGCGCTCCGTCCTGCTGTCAGCCACACAGACTTTTGCACTTATGCAGGGGAAAAAAAAAATGTACGTCTGGGCTTAATCAGAGATCTGTCGCATACGTGTCCTCGTGTCTCTTGGTTCTCGTCCCTGCTGTCGCTGTGGGTTGTTTTTATGCCCTGTATGATGTCCCTGACATTGGTGGGAAGCTGCCGGCATTTTTCATGTGACGCACTGATGTGTGCAGAGTTGGGGGAGGTATTCCACATCCCTTTTGGGAGGCAGTGACCCTCAACACTAAAGGCTGCGACCGTCTCCCAAGTGCAGCATCAACCTTTCGCTCCTGCATGATTGACCGTGACCCAGAAACACACAGTTTACTGTCAATTTTATTCTTTCCACTGTTTCGTGTGTGTGTGTGTCTGGGGATGTGTGAGTGTGTTAAGTGGAAAAAAAAAAAAAAAATCGACATTTTTATTGTCTACCCTGCAGGTGGGACTGTAGTGATGGACAGAAAAATGTGATCCAAATGTTATCCATTTGAAAAGATTTTGCCCCAGGCAAAGAATTTTTGCTTTTAGAAATTTCATTAAAGTGTGTGAAACCCACAACCATAATCATCAGACATTCTGTCATTGCGAAATACTCTATTCTAATTTCTGCTGGAAACTGTGAGAACCGCTGTGGACAGATGCTCACTCAATCTTTTCTGAATCTATTACTCAAATTGATTTGGTGTTTGACTTTTGGGTATTCACGATTCCTAATGGAGAACTGTATTTGCACGGCTTTGAAGTTGCATTTTTGTAAGCGCAGTCTAAAATGTTATCATTTGAGTGGATCTGTGATAAAGTACTCTGTTTTTGGATCAACAACAGTCAGAGAGCAGCCAAGCAGTTACATATTCCTGCTTTATCTCAGATATTTCATTAAAGCTCCCATTGATCATGTTTTCCATCAGTGGATTTCAGCAAGTTTTTCTATAAAGGAAAGATTGTCTTCATTGAATTGCAGATGTGATTGCATGCAAAATGCATATATACTGTATATATATATATATAGTCTCCCACCTCCCCACTCATTGGTAGAGGACCCTTTCAACGCTACTATGGACATGAGAAATGATTGCATTCACCAGGTATTACAAAAAAAGATTGGTCATTCATTTCCTGGTGTTTTTAGTGCAGGTTCATTCTCTAACACAAAGTTTGGAAATTTGGAAGATCCTCTGGATGCAGCTGCCCTGAATCCTCATCACACCTGAGACACCTTAATTAAAAGAAATAGCAAGAGCATGCTGCATTTAACACAATCTATACTTGGGTGAGTATTGAAAGAAACTTTAGAAGGTGTATATAATTATTGGAATTTAGATTTTCAGATTAACTGATCATTCTGAGGATTGATCCTCACCCCGTGATTGATACATTAGCTGTCACAGAAAAAAGATCCCTTTAAGGAATTAATTACAGGATTGCATCTTTAACAAAGTTATTAGCTTGGTTAATTATTCTTCACTTGAAAACACACAACCTCCCCATCATGTTTTATGGTTGAGAGATGTCATGCAGCACTTGCACATGCAGCTGGAGAAGACCAGATTTACACCTTTTGCTCCAACTAACACATCTGAGAAAATCCTTGTGTCCTTTTCTTAACTATGCAGAATGTAAATATTAATCTACTGATGGATGATATGTTTACTATCATGGTTATTTTTTGAATACATCAGTTCAAAGAATCTTCTCAGTTCCAAGGCTTGGAAACTTGACCCCCTCCTTTTATGTATGTCTTTGTTTTTTTTTTTTAAGCTGCTTATATTTAAACAATGTGTAAAAATTGTATTAGCAGCATATTTATTTAAAAATTGATAACGAAATAAAACAATTTCTAAAACAACCTTTACAGCCTTAAATTTAAATGTATACTACGTAATACAATGTTTGCTAAGAATAAACAATTTACTGTTGCCTCTGATCATTTTTACATTGATTCTAATAGTCAAATCTTAAAGTACTAATGAAGTATTTACAGTCTAAATGCACTACTTCCCTCATAAATCCTCTCATTAAAACCTTTTATTTACAGTAAAGCATTAGACTTTGGGTCAAACCTCTGCGGGGTGCCTTTCAAGATGAAGTTCAGACTCCGCAGCACATCATGTTTTTTCTATTTTTTCAAACCCTAGTATGTATACTCATGTAGCTAATCCCAGCAGAAACAGTTAAGCTGCATACCTCTCTATTCGACTGTCATGGTAATGCAGGAGGTCAGAAGCTGCTCGAGGCCTGCAGCCACAGCAGTCTTTGGCTCCTGTTTATGGAAACAGCACTGTAAGAAAAGAAAGTGTAATTGCACGCACACACACATAGTCCCCCTGTTGTCTCTTTGTTTATTTGAGCAAATATGTTCTCCCGACCAAATCTGAACGAAACTCTGTGTGTGTGTCTGTGTGTGTGTGTGTGTGTGCGTGTGCGTGTGTGTGTGTGTTTACTCTGTGTGTGTTCCTCCCAGCTGTCTCCTCTCTTCCTCCTTGCTGCTTCCCATCCGAGCCCCCTTGGGTGCTGCAGAGCCTCCCCTTTTGGTCTCCCCCTTCTTTATTTACTTCATTCGTCCCTCACTCTCCTCTGATCAGTCTTCAGGGGGAAGCAGAATGCTCCTTCTCATCTTTCCACTCTCTGCTCACACACACTTCCCTCCTCCCTCAGGGTCCTGGGGCTCCCTGTAGACCTCCATCCCCATCCTTGCTAACTCTTCCTCTCCTCCCCGGATCCTAAAGTCACCACTAATCCAGTCCCATGTCTCTTCTGTGTTACTTTGTTTTTCCTTCCTGCTTCGCTTGTGCTCTGGTGAGTCACTAACCTTTGTCCATGCCTGCGGATGTGGGAGTGTCCAACCTACACACACACGCACACAAATAATAATGTCACGCAAACTCTGAAGCACCAACAGATTCCTCATCTTACTCTTCCTGGCTGCAGTGAAATCACTGAATCACTTCAAGTCATCACATCATATTAAGAGGGAACATTTAGCCATTTCATACATGACACCTGCAGAGAGCTGTGGAATCGAGCAGACACTGCAGTGTGTGGCACCCCAGCAGAGACATCAATGACTCATTTGTTTGCAGGCCTAATATTTGGTTGCACCATGCGTCGAGCTTACACATTTAATATTCTTCATGGTTCACCTGGGTTGGGCTCGTATTCCGGTGAATCCTGCGTCATGCCTTTTAATGCATCTTCAGTTAATTTCTGTCCTCAACATGTTTGTCCTCCTAATCACAACGCACAGAGGAGGAATCAGATGCTCAAAAAAACAGGTCCTTGTGTGTGTTTGCATGTACCTTTCCGTCTGGGGTGTGATGAATTGTGATGGATTTACTCACGGCCGTAATATGTTTGCACTGTTAGTGAAGTACTGTACATGTGTCAAGTTCAAAGCAGAGAGGCGAGATGAGCAGCGGCGATTACTCACGCAGCCCTTTGCAGAGCTGCAGTGGAGATGCCACACTGAACTTGCATGCATACTCTCTCTCATACACACACACAGCTTCTGTAAATAGTGCGGCTGCCTGTCTCACATCAGCAGCAGGAGCTAATCTCTCTGTTTGGTCGGTCCAGCAGCAGCCAAAGGCTAGATGAGCTCAGCTCGGCACTCACAGCAAGGCTGCAGGAAACACTCCTGATACACGCTGGCGTGCAAGCAAGCAGGTATGACACACATGGATGCGTAAAAACATGATGCCTCATGCACTGAACATTAATGTTCATCAATACAATATGTCAATTTATGGCTGTCTTTGGCGGGGGGGGGGTTGTGTATGTAAAGGAAATTGTATCTTGAAAGTTGCTATAGGTATAAAATTATTCTATTTTTTATTATCAGCAGTACTAACACTAACAGTACTATGAATATGTGCATTGTAATGCATGGTTTGGACCACTCACCGCTCAGTAAGAGCTGTAAATGAGCTGAAATGAGCCTTTTGCTTTGTTTTGATCTTCTGTTACCTCTTGTGGTCAGTTAGTCCACCAGTTTGAACTAGAAAGCATTTGGAGAGCACAGACCTCCACCAAGGCTGAAAATCTTACCCACATGTCAGTATCTCAGCAAAACAGGCTCCCAATGTTAGCTCGATATTTTAAATCACTCAATAAACATTATTTGGTCTCTCACAGGAGCATTTTTTTTCACAAGCCCTTCATATGGTGATATAATGACCCTTTGCAGTGCCACCAAATAATGTACAAACTCTCATGGTTCCCAGATAATGAATCACAATGACTTTGGTGGCCTTCTGAGTTTAATTCTATGACCAAATAAAGACTGTTAGAGGCCTACCTTTAAGGGAATTTAAATCCACAATTTTAAACCAGACAATTTCTTCCTGTTTTAATTGAAATGTGTGGCAAGCACAATAAATATTATTAGCATTGCGAGCGTGTTAGTAATTTGCTTTAAGGAGGGCTGTCAGGTAAAGGAGATGCAACCGTAGACTCTTGTTATTGTTGATTGTGAGATAAACATGACTTCTTTTTGCTCGTAGGAAATGCTCAAATGGGATATTTTCATAAGGGAACCTCTATATTTCCTCGAACCGCTTGAAACTCATAGACAAACAGTAAGTTCCTTTTACTTGTGTGTTTTACTTTTTAATGGGCCAATGTAGATTAGCGAGCAAGACTGCATTCAGCTACTCACGACCATTAACTTGTTGTTTGTTTGTTTGAGTGGGTGATTTTTAGATACAACACTGGCAGAGGACTTTGGTGAACCTTTGCTAATGGCCTCCAGTCAAGGTGAGCTGTTGATTGTAGATGTTTAAAGCTCACGGCGATAAAAATACACTGTTAATGTTGTTAGTACAGACTTTTCAATGCTGTGAAGGGAAGATATTTTACTTACTCTGGTAGTCCTGCAAAGCTGACAGTTCATTGTTTATATGTCTTGGTGTCTGCCTGTGTATATACACAGTAAACTTCAAAACAAAAGCAGAACTTCAAGTAAAATGCATAATAGAAATGTGAACTCTTCTTGCTGCATCTTGAGTGTTTGAATGCATTTTGCTAAAAATCTTCTCAACAGATACATTTATACAAATGTAAATTCCTCAGGTACCAATTATCAGTTATGATTAAGGTGATGAATGATTGATAAAATTATAAGAAGCTGTCAGAGTGCAGTTTTCTTTTTTGGGGGGAGGGTTGTTAAACACATTTCTCTCTGATGTGGACTCCAATTAGGGAATCTCACAAGGTGCGAACCATTAGTTCAAAAACCTGCTTACATAAATGTATGAAAACACCTTCAAGCACTGCATTATCAAAGCGTTTGAAACCCGTGACGGCGACTGTGATTTTTTACATTTTCCTTTGTAACTCAGCCTCTCACACACACATGGCCAACCCAGGGCTAAGCTGTACTTTCAATTTGACAAATGAGTATGGAGCTGATGTATGGCCTTTTCAACTCGCACAGTAGGCAGGTACATTGCCCTCATGTTTTATGTATAGTGTATTTATCAACACCCACACCCTCAGCGCTTCTGCAGAAACCCTTAAAAATATTCAGCCAGAGAGGAGCCTGGAACCGGGTGTGGACTTGATTTCATTGCTGCCTTCAGGTATGAAGCATGGTGGGGAGGGGTGGGGGTGCTGATTATAACTGTTCAGTTGTATTATTGTAAAGCTGCTATGCAGCTATGTCAGCCAAAGAAATGGTTAAAGGGATAATGAGATTCTTGAAGGTCACTGGACTGCAGGCTATTGCAGAACAGCAGTTTGGCTTCAGAAATACAGTAACCAGTGGCCAAATACACACAGAAGCTCCATGGCGGCTTTTGAAGACAGCAGACAGCAGATAGGGTGAAACATGGAACAGTCTCCTTTTTCACCTGGATTTGACACTCCTGCACTGCCTCAGGCTCGGATTCATGCTCTGTTAAAAAAAGCATCCGTGAACTGTTAAAGATGTGTGAGGATGTCTGAAGGAAGAGTAAAGTCTTCCCCACCTCGTCAGCATCAGATCCTATTAAAGAGTAAAACGGGAGTCCTTGTGCTTCAGTTAAGGATGAAAGGAGTGGGAAAGGTGCCAAGTCTGCTTTAAAACTAAATATGTTTGTACATCTATTCTGTTCAGACCTACTAAATATTGTAATGTGATAAAGCTGAATGACCACCCAAAACATTACTAATTAAACATTTGTTATGAGACTCTTCAATCAATATCTTACACATCACATATTTATTTTGTCATACTGACAAAAAAATGATCCTTTTAAACCTTAAAAAATGACTACTCTGCACAGCGAAACAGCATTTCAAACATACCATCCGGAGTAAAACTCAACAGCCCCTTTCAGCACTCATCCTGAAATGAAATACAATCCACATGTCAGCGCTTCGTAATGGTCCCAACCACCTGGCAAAGCTCACCACCACCCCTCTCTCTGCAGTATCGCTGCAGTAAGCAGCTGTTGCTCGGTGGGCCGATGGTGGGCTCTAAAGTGGGCGGATCGATCTCTCGCCCTGTTTTTGTATCCTGGAGGAAGACTCTGAAGGTCAGTTTGATGTGATATAAAGTTGTTGTAGGTCAACTTGAATGGGAATACTGGAATATGCATTCAGGGGGGAATATTGGAAATTCGATCAGTTGGGTTGAGGAGAAAGTGGGTCCAACCCTTATTCACCTGGATCTTAATAAATTGATGATACTGATGATAACTAACACCAGAGGAACATTTTTTCTTCATTTATTTATAAGTATTTTAGCATCTGTTGGTTGGAACCCATTAAATTTGAGTGCGGATGCGGATAAAGGGGTGGATTCAGGAATTCCTATTGAAGGGAACAATTTGGCCTTGTTTTTTTTAATGTAATCTCAATAAAGAATGGATAATAGACGATGAACATTACATTTTGGCTTCACAAAGCAGGAAAGGCACAGATGACAAGAGTCCTAAGTCTTGTCACTGAGTGAGCTGTCCTTTCTTAATGTAACGTGTCTGTTCCCTGCACATTTGCCACGCGCATGGTTAGTTTTGCATGCGGTCAGCTGAAAAATAGTTTGAGTTTGCCCCCGATTATGTGAGGCAGTCACTACACACATCAAAAAAGTGTACTATAAGTAGGCTGCGTTCCCAATTTAAAAAGTAGAGATTAAAACTAGAATGGCACAAACCTCCGCCAAGGCGCCTAAATTTAAATTCCCTCATGTTTGGATTTGCATCAATATTTAATAACAGATTTGTCCACACATGTACTCCACTGAAGTGTGTCTCTGCATAGTATTGTGTGTAAACTATATCCCGCCCCCCTAAAACTAAAGTGAGCTGAAATTTTTAAGTGGAGAGCTAGTCTTTAGATTTTCCCCACAGGACCTGAATGCAGCACAACACAGCCCGAGTGCGAAAGAGGAAAGGAGAGAGCGGCTACAGCTCAGATGAGCCCCAATGAACAGCAGCCGAGTCCTCTCTCTCTCTCACACACACACACACACACACACACACACACATGAAGACAGTCCTACTCATGCAATCCGAGAAGGCGCGCACCAGCAGTCCGAGCTGCCCGCCGCCGGTGGCAGCCCTCACCGCTCCCTGCACCGAGGAGAGGAC
>KV751319.1:13898235-13909735 GCA_001698575.1 Mola mola
AGTCTAGTCTGGCTGCTGCTCCTGGAGGAAGAGGCTCAGCGTCTTTTGACGCTTGAGGAGCACCATTATCCCGTGCAGACCCAGCCCAGGGCCAGGGCAGACGAGCAGCAGGGATCAGAGATACCCCCGGGCCTGCGAAGGTGCCAGGACCGCCGCACAAGTGAGCCAACTGGGTGAGCCAACTTCACACACGCACGCACGCACGCACTCACACACTCACACGCACACAGGGTCCGTTTGATCAGCTGTCTCACACCCTGCTCTCATTGTGCGCCACGGAGAGAGCCCATGCGCATCCCGCCATCCTGCCTTTCATGCAGGTTCTTGTTGCCAGGATTCACCTGCCAGGTGACCTGACGAGCGCGGGGTCCAGCCTGAGATCACACCGACGCCCCCCCAGCGTCTCCCCGCGCTGATACGATGCAGTCCCGGCCGATCGATCGGCTCTCTAACTCGGAGGGACACGGGCTCTGGTTGTGTCCTGGGCGGACTGTGCTTTCCCTGGTGTGATCCTTGAGATGGTGCGCATGTGAATCCGGCCACAACAGGCGCAGGGTGTGTTTACGTCTCCGGTCACCAGTCCTCCGATAGGGTTTAATGATCAGTCACCTCAGCCCGAGAGGCTCGGTGCCTCATGTGAGCCCGTGTT
Organism: Mola mola; assembly: GCA_001698575.1. Classification (NCBI taxonomy): domain Eukaryota; kingdom Metazoa; phylum Chordata; class Actinopteri; order Tetraodontiformes; family Molidae; genus Mola; species Mola mola. Next base: position 13,898,885 of record KV751319.1, read on the forward strand.
TGCTGAGCCGTCTCCCGGCGCTGCTCCTGTTCCCCTGTACCGGGGCTCTAATCTCCTCTGAGTGCCGTTCTAGATATAACGGGTCCCCCCCCCCCAAAAAAAAAGTCTGAACTAAGTTTTGCTTTAATCTTGCTCCATTTCTGTCCAGGAAAAATTCAGCACGGATTATGTAGGTTACATTATAAAACATTTAAGCAACTGCAAATTATAGATGAGGTTGCACAGCTGCCTTTCTGCTTTGAGAAAGAACTTACTTTGTATTTATTGAGGACAACTGTGACAACTAACCCTATTCAAAATGTTACTTACAGAGTTCATATAGAAGGTAATGAGCGAGTGAGATGCAATAAAAGTGCAGTAAAAGTAGCAGTTAAACAGAATTTAAACACAAAATTCATCCCATGAGTCTGTATCAGTATATTCTTCTCATGTATTTGTACACGGGGCACTGGTGCTCAGAGATATCACTTATAGCAATGCATTAATCCACATCCACATGTACTTGGTGAATTTTACATTTATCTAGGGCAAATGCAAAAATTGGTCGATTCTGCACAATCTCGGTTTGAGATACACAGTCTTGTTCTTTTTGGCCGCTGGTGTCTGAGATGATGAATTATTGTTCATGAAAAGCTCATTGTAAATCCATGAAAACCACAGTCACTTGGGCGGGGGAATAAATCACTGCCACCAATCGCAACCAAAGGATGAATTGCGAACAAAATGGGTAAAAAGGGTACAAAATGAATTACAGCATGGCAACAGACTCATATAAGCTCCAGAAAGGACGCAGGGACGGGATACAGCAGGCTGATAACATTGTCACACAGTACAAACAATATGCAATTGATAACAGCAGGTTCATATTTTGTCTCGCACAGCCTCCGACTCTGTAGTTTGAAATTTCAGAACTAGTTAAAACACTAGTGGTAACAAGAGATTACCGATGAGGCTAAAATCAGTGTCACATGACATGATGAGGTCAATAAATTACTCTACGACAGATCAGAGCTGAGCATTGTATATACACGTATATCAGAATACATATTATCTGAGATGTTGGATAGTGTTATATTGTGAAAAGAGAGAAGTGATGTCTTTGTCCATGTTTTAAAAGCTGCATTGCAGAAAAATTATGTAATTTTCTGAACATATTGGAGTTTTCTTTCATGGTTTATTATTTGTCTTCAGCTACTTCAGTCATTAATACATTAGTGGTGAATATATACCAACAATCTCATGATGTTAATAATAATATATACATAATACAGTGATTTACAAATCCTTTTCAGCCAATGTGTTACATCACGTTTTCTTCTAACAACGCTCAGTAAGCATCTGAGAACTGAACAAAAGACATGGAAATTGGCGAAAGGCTCAAAAAACAGCCGCAATGTTCCACATCTAAGTGGGTTTATTGGTAACAGGTGATAGCGATTATTTGTGTGTAATTCAGTTGAATACAGCTTTAAAAGAATGTGGAAATCACTCTATTTTATTTTCATCCACATTTTCACAACATAAGTTTTTTTTTGGAATTGAGTTTGTATATCAAAGTACTACTTATCATTGCTACAGTCTGGTTGCAGCATTGACATCAAGGTATATGATATTTTTTTAACCAAGTGTAAACATTTGCAACATGCTGATAACAGGGAGAAATATTGTGATATGGACCGTGTGTTGTGATATGGCCTATAAAAGCCTTTTTTGAAGGCCCTACAACAGCTCATCACAAAAAACTGTTACTGAATTCAGAATCCGTTTTGCAGAAATGACACTTAACATCAACAGAAAGTGAGGTGATGGATTTTCTGTTAACCAAGTGTAAACATTTGCAACATGCTGATAACAGGGAGAAATATTGTGATATGGACCGTGTGTTGTGATATGGCCTATAAAAGCCTTTTTTGAAGGCCCTACAACAGCTCATCACAAAAAACTGTTACTGAATTCAGAATCCGTTTTGCAGAAATGACACTTAACATCAACAGAAAGTGAGGTGATGGATTTTCTGTTGTCAACAACTATCTGTGTTGGTGGACAGCCCGAACTGGCAACCCAAATCCTCAGTATTCGACAACACCAGGAGTAACAACGTTACAACCTGCATTACATTTAGAGATTTGCTCCTTTAAAGCCTTTTAGCAGACATTATTAGAAATTAAATAGTTTTCTGTACACATATAACATAGCGGGTGTCAGGTTTCTCCCAGGCTGGATCCAATTTAGTCCTCCTTAAGGTTCGGTGTTTCAGTTTGACAGCTTATAAATGAATCCTCCACACATACCGCTTTGAGGGCATTTTCTCTCATGTTTGCACACAGACAAGGACGCACTTTCAGACAATGCAAAGTCAGGGAGGCGAGATGTATTGTTTTCCCCTGTGGGCGGGGCTTGATTGTGCTTTATCTCTATGTAAGTGCTCCTCATCATCGGCTCTATTTTAAGCATGGAATTGTTTGTGTTGTCCTTACACCCTGTGTCATCCGAGCGGCTTACTTACTGTCTAAAAATCATGTGTAAAGTGGATGCATTTATTCAACAACGCTTAATTGTACCCGAGGTGCCACTTAGCCTCCCTGTTTGGTAGATTTATGTCGATAATGAAATGCCTGCTGACAGCTCCGTGTGGCCCTCAGTGCATTGTTGATTCGGGCCTGCTAGTGTTGTCCATTGCTGCGCCCACACTCACCTTCTCATTTGGAACTTTTCTGTTGCACATAAAGCCGTCTGATGTGCTCAAAAGTGACATTACCTCAGCTTAACGCTTTCGATGCTCAGCCTCGTTCTTTTCAGCTCTGGAGTGTTCATGAGGGCAGAGGTGCGTCTGTTGTCGACAAAATGAAGGGGTTTCTGCTCTGACAGAGGACAGTGCTTAGAAAGGAAGGCAGTGAAAGGAGTATTAAGTGGTGGAGGAGTGCAGAAGGAAGAGGAGAAGTGTCCCTGTGAGTGGCTGTCAAGCACCTGCAAGCATGCTGGCTTGTCAGCTGTCACAGTTAAGACGTCCAGCAGAAATGATCATGGGCATGTGTGTGTTGGCTGTCCTTCCACTCACCGACTACCAAACGCCATTATAGATGTTCAGATGGGGCTGTAACCTCAATACAGAGCCAAGACAGCATCTGCGCCTTACGAGTGATTTATTAAAAAAACCAAAAAAAACCATGCCTGCTTCCTTCTTAGAGTCTTATCTAATATAAGTATCGGGATCTGATCCAGACATAATCCATGCATCAGATTTTGGACCATCCTCAGTCTGATGTATATATAGCCTCTTTGTACTAATGCTATATGAGCAGGGCTCCACAGGACGAGAGCTGACTTCTTCTGAAGAATCGGAGCTTTACATTTCCCAGAGCCACATGTATGAGTCAGTCTTAGCAGCTACTGATGAGAAAAAATGTTACACATAAACAGGGGAGCATCGGGATGACTGAAAGAAGAGCCTGAAGTTTTCCGACTGTATGTGAACCCAAACAGTCGACACAGACCTGCTCAGCACTAAATTTAAGGTCCCTTTCAGCCTCATATAATCATACACAGACAGTATTATCACCACTAGTAGTGAAGAAAAGGAGCTCAGGTATCAGTTCAATACTGGTGTCAGTAGATATCCAAAGATCTTGGAATCAAAGGAATGTGGATCGCAGCCTTTCTGCCTCATTTGCGGTGACACTAAGGGCTGGGTGACCTTCATAGCTCGGATTTGGGGTTTTCACTACATTTTCAGTAACACCTCGTCATGTTGTAAATGATTTTAAAGTGGAATCGGAGCTGTCAGTAGTGTTCGCAAGCCTTTTTGTGCACATAGAATTCGAGATGTGTAACTGAAATTTGAAAAAAACAAAGAAAGAAGTTTGTATGTGAGCTTGAGGCAGTTTTCGCCTTTCTTGAAACACGGGAGATTGGTTCTTTAAATAAGTGATGATGTTTAATGATGGATGTACTTTATTTCACAAAATTGATCAGCTGTTTCCACCTGAAGAAGAGAACAAAAAGTTCTGTCCACTGTTGGTGTCTTATAGATAGATATTCCAATAATATTTAACACTGAACACTTTAATCCGTAGCTTTTGTCCTTTAGCCTTTACCTGGTTCTCTCCTTGCAACATGTCGTGTTATATTACATTTTCCCAAACCTGGATACATGTATATACATTATTAATCTCAGCATAATTTCTGTTTAATCTTTGATTTAATCTGACCCCACAGCTGTAGAACTAGACCCTGGGATGGAATTATTGCCTTCCAGAACCTTCAGCACCATTAAGACATTAAGACAATCCTCAATCTGTAGGATGTAGGATCCTAAGGGAAATTAGTATGATTTGCCAGGTCTTAAGCAGGGACTAAGTTAAAGAATTTATATATAAAGAATTTTTCATTCGAACTCTTGCTGTGACTCTAAATAAATTAGTAAAGCAGTGCAGTTATGAGTTGATGCGGGTTGTCATGGTAATGTTATTTATTTAGGAGACTCTAATGGATGCACTTGTAAATGCAGAGCTTGTGTTGTGTTTCTTTAAAGGCTCATACATCAAGCCAGTACAATAAAGGATGGTAATAATGTTGCTCTGATGTCTTACAGTCGATATAGCTTCACTAAAGGTAGGTGATCGAAACGAAGGTGATCCAATTTGTGCCGGTTTCCCCACTCAAACGACCAACTGGTCTATAATTTAAAACTATATCAGCTTGCTTAAATTTTAGGTTGCAGAGCCTGTTTATAGATTGTATGCTTGAGGACTCGCAGTGCTTCAGTAGCACAGATGGGAGTCTCATACTTTCCTACTCTTTCGCTGTCATTTCTAATTGTTTTCACCAAATTCCCTCCTCCTGTGTTTCTAGAATTCTGCCCTAAACAAAACAGTCCCATTTCACTCGCTGATCGGTCCTGTATGACCCTGCTGGACCGACTCGCGAGGACTGAAGCCACGGCACAGCTGGGATACAGAGGGGGAAGGGATGAGACGGAGAGATTTTGCTCTTTGGATGCTGCATATTTCATGTTTTGTCTGGGTGAAAGAATACATGATGAGATGGCAGTAGCGTTACATAAGCACTACAAGGGGAAGCCAATGAATCTCATGAGTGTAGGTAGGCAGCGCTTACACACTTGAGGGGGATTCAGAGGCTTCACATCTTTTGCTTCCTGAATTAAGTCATTATGTTTGACCAGTGCTCGTCGGAGACTTTTATTTTTTTTTACATTTCTTCCATCATCATCCAAAAGACCAAGCATTAAAATAGTGAGCTGATATTGGAAGCCTTTTGTTTTTGAGTGTGCAAGCAAGTAACGTGTCTCCAACCGCGGGTTGTGTCACGGTATGAAGCGCAGGCTATGGAATTTATAGAGTCGTCGTTCTCTCCAGCTCATTTCATTTTATGTATTTCTATTACTCCTGGCAGCAATGGAATTTTCTAACCGCAACTGGCCAGCCATTAAACATTATTCTCCACTATGGGTCGACCATCATGACTGAGATTGCAAGAGAAAATTGAGTTCAAGACTCCTCCCTGTGCTCTCAAGAGTCGGGGGCGGGAATCGATACACCATAAAAAACATCTTTTAAGTGTTTGGTATGATTCCATAACACTGTTAGTTAGTAATTTGATGACTGATTTTGACTCAAATAGGCTACAGTTTCTTATGAAAAACATCCTTCGATAAACAAAAAGTACTCATCCTCTTCCACTTGTTCACCTCAGACGGACATATTACTTATTGTAATATCCACAAAATAAAACATGTAAAACTATGAAAAAATACAGGAACGGGAACTTTTTCCCTCAAAAGTGAAAATTTAGCCATCATCTCGTCATCTTGGATCCGATAGAAAGTCTCATGTGGGAAAGAAACAGAAAACAAAAACCACAGACCTGCCATACAGCTCATCCAAAATAAATAATCACAATTTCCTGGAAGTCCTTAGATCATAAATTGATTTGGAAATATCCTTTTTTTATGGGCTGCCAAACTTCTTTGAGAATTGCCATCAAAAGAAGGCAATCAGTATTGCAGGTAATCATCAGTTTTAGAAGTTAAAAAATATAAACAAGTGGATCAATGAAGGCAACAATCAACCTACTAAAGGTATCATTACATCAGCGAACATAAACCGCTGTGTTCTGAACAGACATTTTAAAGAGAAACATTACAAAAACAAAGAAAACATATTTTGGACCATAAAACAGCAGACTTAACACAGCACAAATATCAACTTTGGAAATATAAGACCCGGTTTTGTCCAAAGGATCCAGAATCATTTTCAGGCTTTGTATAGTGGAAAATTGAAAGTCACTAGACACTGTTTGGAGATAAATCCTGACAACAACAACAGTTATGTAACAGAACTGTTCTTTAGGTCCATGACAAGGTGAAAAACATGCTACTTTAAGGCCATCAAGGGGAGAGTTTTATTGAGTTTTCTTTTTCTTCCTGCAGTCCTATTCTGATTCTTTTCTTATCAATCACATAAGCAGCAGTAGAAAACAAACACTCGCTGTTTACACTAGTGCAAGGAGCTGACAGGTGTTACGTGCACGATGGGCCAGGACTTGGTAAGGGGATTTGTTGCCCCTCCAGTGGTCCATTAGACTCTCAGTCCTTGGAATCAAGGACCCTGAGAGGTATACTTGAATCATAAAAAAACAGCAACATCACAATAATATCATTTTTTGTTTTTTCTTTTAAATCCCAAGTTAAAAACTTCATCTAAACATTAAAGTTACCTCCACGTCAGTTGCGCTGCTTGCCTGCTCCTCTGTGGAATCACTGTTTTCAGCCTGGATTTTCCAAAGAATTGTCGTTTCCCTCCTTCCTGGCTTTTTTTGCTGTCTGCTCATCTGGCGTGCCCACTGTTGCACCATTAAAGTCATCATCCAGCCACTGAGCTGTAATGCTACGCATACTCACTGGACTGATGTCTTAAGGCCATTAGTCCATGGTAAAATCCATGTCACCCATATTGGTATCGCTCAGAAGATGAACGTTAGAGGCACCCACATCGTCTGCAGTATAGCCGCTGCTTGGGACATTATACCTGGGCCCCAAATGCACCAGTAAGTGGCAAAATCCTTTATTCTCTACAACAGAGAAGCAGTGGTCGGTGAGTGCCATGAACGCAGGTTCTGGGTTTTGTCATTAATCTGTTTGGATCTTCTGTCTTCAACAAACTTCTTCTGCAGTTTTCAAATGCGTCTTGAATAGGAACCTACGCAGTCGCCTTTTTTGAAATGGGTGCCACGCTTCGTACTGCTGCCTTCAGTACATCCTCATTGTGATGATTTGTTTTCAGGTGACTTATTAGAGTCACTGTGTTGCAACCTGATGCCCTTTTCCGTCCTCGTGTATCAAGCATTTTTTCTTATTGGAAAAATTTGTAATAATTTATAAAGGGCTCATATCGGCCAATCATTTACGGGTTCGATAACTATTGTGCATCCCCAGTTTCCAGTGACTTTTCCTACCATGAGTTTTGAACCAGGTCGATTGAGTGATGGACTAATCACTGGACAGTGGGGACGTGTTCCGACTGTGTTGGAATCTACTTCCTGATTACATTGTGGCTGATGTGTTCCGCCTCTTTGCGCTCCTTTCTGACTGCTTACCTGCGTGCAACCATAGCCCACTCAAACATGATTGGATAATACTGCTCCAACAAACGCTGCCAATATCAAATTACTGTCCCTTCTCTACAGAGTCTGTATCCATCTGTTTATCACTGAGTAGATCCACAGCTCAAGTTCCTGCCATGTCACTTTTATGCACTTTCAGCTTAAGACACAGAAAGAATCATGCAGCGTCATCACTATCTGCTATTATGCAGTGAACGGCAAGCCAGAGGAGGCAAATAAGCAAAGTAAAGGACATTTGTACTGCAGTACATCTGTACTCAGCCAATCAGCGTAGGTCATCCCTGCAGTAGCTTCACTAGCACAGTATCAGAAAAACTCAACAGTAACATTTGTTCCATAATGAAATTGTCCTCAGTAAAAATCATCACAGCCGCTTCAGCAAAATCTACATAGCTGAACTAAATATAACCTCACCTCTCTTTATTTATGTAAATAGTACAAACTCCTGTTTTTTTATGAGCTGTTTTGAGAAATGTTTTGCTTCTTTCTGAGTACAATCCGTTTTAAAACCACCCTTTTATCCATTTCACCCACAACCCCAATTTCAAACTTTTAGATAAAAGCGTAACATTATAAGAACTTTCAGTAAAGCAAGTTATGAATTCCAGTGATATTATTACTTTAATCTTGAGAGCGTTGTCAGTCCTTTCAGCTCTGTTATTAATCATGCTCGTAGCAGCTGTGCCAGGCAGCCATGGCGTACTTGCACAGTATCTCGAAGCGATGTGAGGAACCAGCTGCGTCCTGTGGATTAAACTCCTTACACACATCTTCTCTACAATCTCTCCATGGGCGCCGCACATGTGATAACTCTTTAATCAGCTCTCTACAATTATGTACTACTAAAAAAGAAAGATTAAATTAACGCATGACATGCGTTGTCACACAGTCACTGTTTTTAATTTTTCCTCATCTTAGCGCCTGAAACTATCCGGGAATTAATTGAAAATTAAGTTTAAATGAATATAGCTACACACACATACGCGCGCTCATCATGTATGCACTCATTCATCGCGTCACCTAATTGATTTATAAGTGCTTAACGATCAAAAGTATCATTTTTTTTCTTAAGTGACGTTCCCTCAGTGCTGAACCAGAATCTAATGAGAACTTCCTGTGCAATTGTGGTCAGGAACGTTTAGCTCTACGCAAGGGAATTAAGTGCTGGATTAATTAATCACTCCTCAAAGGGGTCCTGTCATCCACAACAATTTTCAGCGTTTTCGCCTCAGTTGATCGCAGGTCGCGCTGGGCGATGATGATGCATTTAGATTGATTAATGGGATTAGTTGTCCATGCCAGACCTCCGTCTGTTACTGTTTACGGAGCTCGCTCATGTATTGTCTGCTTCCATCGCTCTTCCTCCGCTCGCATTAAGAAATTGGTCTTTGAACTTCATGCACCTGTTTTAAATGTCCCAGTGAACCGTGTGTATGAAGGCAAATTAAAGGCTCATGCCTCCGTGCCTCTTCCCATGAGTCCGTGACACTTTTCAGCCATTAAACGTGAATCCGTTGATCAAATCATTTCCCTGAAGTGGAGCTCAGTAGAGCTGCCCTCTGTGTTTGTCTTCACTTGATATACTTTGCTGCTCCCTCTTTCGCTGTTCTTTTGTGCCACACGCCTTTATGTGTTGCATCAGTTGCTTCCAAAGAAGACAGGAACGAAACGGGAGAGCTGGGATTTAAACCATTGTCCTCATTTTTCAAAAAGGAGCAGTTCATCTCTCTTGTTAGCCAGAGAGATGAGAGGATATTGCTCTCTTGTGTGTATGGTAACTATTAAAATCCCCTTAAAGTTATGTAAAATGGGGGTTATTTCCAATCATATACTGTATATCCTGTGTGGAATTTGACCATTCTGGCAAAGGGCTACAAAAAACTTATATGGTAAACAGGCTTGGTTTGTCTGTGGTATTTTATACGATTTCTGATAATTGTTCCAACTTTATTACTTGTACAAACATTTATTGCTAATGAAAACACCAGTCGATGTCCATGGCACATTCTTCTGTATAGGTTTGTACAGGAAAGATTCTACTGCACTGCTAGTTGTTTCATATGGACCAGAAGCTGGTTAGCTCCATGGATCTATAGTATTTAGGAAAAATCAGCTTCAGCCACGGGGCTTTGCTCATTTTTGAAAGCTGTTCGGTAGCGAATTACGACAAAAACATTCAGCTACCCAAGTTAAGACTGACTCTGACCATACATCAGAGTTCAGACGCTGGAGACTTTGTCTAACTTCCAGTTTAGCCTTCCACTAACTTGAAGTAGGATAAAATAGTTTAAATATGCAACTATTCAAGGCTCATAATGCTCAATTATCAGACCAAATGGATCAAAGTCTTAATTATTCTTATTTTGTGGGGGTTGCAACATTTACAGAAATGTTTCCACAGATTTACAGCCACTTCTTTCACAGCCTTTTCAAGCCAGTAGGAGTCAGATCGGCTTCAAGGCCTGCTGTAGCTCCTGGGGGCTTGGTTAGCTTTGCATTAACGGTAAGAGATTTTTTTGTGCCTTCATTTTAGATTTTGATCACTAGAGGGATTACATTTTATTGCTCCATTACATACGTTTTAATAATGTGGAGGTGGCTCCAAGGTCAGATATGTCCTGTTGTGTGTTCATTAGTGCATTTCAGCCTGTAGCTCGGAGGCGCTACGACCATCTGCCCGCCGACAAAAAGCGTTACACATTACTTCATTATGGGGATGTTAATCCATGCTGGGTTGTTATTTTCAAGCGACCTTTTAGTTTGATGAGAAACAGAAATGTTTTCACTCTGGATATTTTATTTTGTACAATTTGTTGCATATCTTCAGTTTGCAGCTCTGGACACTGGCAAAGATTAAATTTTGGTAATAACTAACAGAGTGTGTCTGATATTATTAATACCAGTTCAGTTAGAATAGGCTGTGAGCAGTTGAATAACATGAGGTAAAAATGATAATTCATAGGGTGCCTCTGGATTTACATTGCAGGATTTGAATCATTAGGCCTTGTTTTGCATGTGTGCACTTTCGCATGTACAGAGTGATAAGTGAGTCTGTCTCTTCATGCAGCCAACAGAAAGGGGCAACATTTTTTGAAGGCAAAAGCTGTCTTTCAGCCTGTTGTTTTTAAGTGATATCAAAGCCTGTAAGGAATAAAAAAAAAAAAAAAAAAAAAAAAAAGTCCCTTTCTTTTTTTTCAAAAAAATTTAAAC
>KV751319.1:13942847-13992481 GCA_001698575.1 Mola mola
ACCCCAGTGATGGGAGGGCCCAGCCCAAAGTCCTCCGGCTCTGCCTCTTCTTCAGAATGCGTGTTGGTGGGATTGAGGAGATCTTCGAAGTATTCCTTCCACCGCCGAACTATAGACTCAGTTGAGGTCAGCAACTCCCCTCCCACACCGAAGACCGTGTGGACGGGGTTCCGCTTTCCCCTCCTGAGTCGCCGAACAGTTTGCCAGAATTTCTTCGGCGCCGACTGGAAGTCTTGTTCCATGGCCTCACCAAACTCCTCCCACACCCGGGTTTTTGCCTCAGTGACCACCCGAGCCGCAGATCGCTTGGCCTGCCGGTAGCTGTCTGCTGCCTCGGGAGTCCCACAGGCCAACCATGACCTGTAAGTCTCCTTCTTCAGCTTGACGGCCCCTTTCACCTCTGGTGTCCACCAGCGGGTCCTGGGATTACCGCCACGACTAGCACCAGCGACCTTGCTACCACAGCTTCGAGCAGCCGCCTCGACAATGGCAGCGCGGAACATGGCCCACTCAGACTCCATGCTCCCCACTACCTCCGGGATGTGGTTGAAGCTCCTCCGGAGGTGGGAGTTGAAGACCATTTTCACAGGGTCCTCAGCCAGACGTTCCCAGCAGACCCTCACTATTCGCTTGGGCCTACCTGGTCTGTCCGGCTTCTTCCCCCGCCACCTGATCCAACTCACCACCAGGTGGTGATCAGTTGACAGCTCTGCTCCTCTCTTTACCCGAGTGTCCAGCACATACGGTCGCAGATCAGATGATACGACTACAAAGTCAATCATTGACTGTCGACCTAGGGTGTCCTGGTGCCAAGTGCACTTATGGACACTCTTATGGCTGAACATGGTGTTAGTTATGGACAAACTGTGACTAGCACAGAAATCCAATAACTGAACACCACTCGGGTTCAGATCGGGCAGTCCGTTCCTCCCAATCACACCCCTCCAGGTCTCGCTGTCATTGCCCACATGAGCGTTGAAGTCTCCCAGTAGGACGATGGAGTCCCCAGTAGGGGCACTCTCCAGTACCTTTTCCAAGGACTCCAAAAAGGGTGGGTACTCTGAACTGCTATTTGGCGCATAGGCACAAACCACAGTCAGGTCCCGTTCCCCAACCCGAAGGCGCAGGGAAGCAACCCTTTCGTCCACGGGGGTAAACTCCAACACATTGGCTGAGAGCCGGGGAGCTATTAATAAGCCCACGCCTGCTCTCCGCCTCCCACCTGGGACAACTCCAGCATAGAACAGAGTCCAACCCCTCTCAAGAAGACTGGTTCCAGAACCCGAACTGTGCGTTGAGGTTAGGCCGACTATATCTAGCCGGTATCTCTCAACCTCACGCACAAGCTCAGGTTCCTTCCCCATCAGAGAGGTAACATTCCATGTTCCGATAGCCAGCTTCAGCAACCGGGGATCGGACCGCCAAGGCCCCTGCCTTTGACTGCCACCCGATCCACATAGCACCGGACCTCTATGGTTCCTCCTGTGGGTGGTGGGCCCACATGAGGACGGACCCATGTTTCCTTTTCGGGCTGAGCCCGACCGGACCCCATGGAAAAAGGCCCGGCCACCAGGCGCTCGCCTACGGACCCCTTCCCCAGGCCTCGCTCCAGGGCGGGGTCCCAGTATCCCTCCGGGCAGGGTACACAAGTCCTTGTTATTATTCACCATCATAGAAGTCTTTGTTCAAGTTCAAGATATGTTGCTTAGATAAAATGTTGTTGTTGTCGCCGTTCTCTCTAGAGAATGATATATACCACATGATGTATGAGGAGCATTATTATTCTTCAATTTCTATACATTCATTAAAACAAAATTTATGCGGGTAGAGATAACAACTTGGCATTGACACTGATCTATTGTATTTTGCGGGGTTTTCTTCACCCTGACTGCGAAATGACTTAAAAGATGGATTTATAGTGTAAATTAACCAATGGGTAAGTGGAAAGCTCGTGGATATAAAACACGTATGCACTTCAAGAGCACCTCAAGGAGGAAGAGCGAGAGCAACAGGAAGATGTCCAGCTTCGAGTCACACTGAATTCCTCCCACCTTTTGTTACCCCTTAAGTCACAATCAACGCAAAAAAGTGTGTTTTGCCTCAGAAATACTCAGACGGTGAAGGTCAAGGTGTGATTCATTTATCAAGCTAATTGAACGACTCATTGCACAGCTAGTGACTCATGAACGGGGGACATGGCCGGACCACTCTCCCCAGGACAGAAATGTTTCTTCAAAGGATAAAATTGGTCAACCAGGGAAACTTGCCCCACCTACTTGTCAAGAATATGAAAAAGCATGACTCATTTAACCATAACCCTTTTTTTTTCTGCACCACAACAGATCAGTATAAAATGGTTTTTGCACCTCTGTATGCTCTCTAATGAGTCACATAGATGCAAAACCAAAGCCACGGTGCTTCTCAGCAATGTCAAGCATGTATGATGGCCTTGATTCCATCAATGCACTACACCTGCATGGAAGTATTTCTATTTGTTAGGATTATCCATATCATTTGTTAAGGGTTCCCATCAAACCACCACTCTGTTTGCTGTCTGATCACAAAAAAATTATAAGCCCCCCCGTTTACCACTTAAAAGTTGTCTTAAATCTTTTTCAATTGTTTCTAAACGCAGAAAGAGGATTTCCTGCAAGCTGCAGTGGTGTAGATAAGAGCAGTGACTAAGAGGGTGAGTTGGTTTCTACTTAGTGTGCCTCTAATTTTGCTTTGCTTACCCGTCTTGTCATGAATCACTGATATGGCACCAAATAGACATTTAAAAAAAAAAGAGTTCACTGTTCATTTCTATATATTCATAAAAAAAAATGGCAAAAACATGTTTTATTTGCAGATAAAAATATTACTTTGCTGGAAAGTATCATCTGACAATGTTCATTACACAGGTTAAAATTTAACAAAAAACAGTTGCATCAATTTCCTTAAACCCATAACAGTATCCCATTGACAATGGCATTAGACTGGGAAATGATTCCATTTCTTTTTTCCTTTTTTCTTTCTTTCTTTCTTTCTTACCAGAAAACCCTGTGAGGGTTTAGTTTTTCAGTTCTAAAAAAGACTTTAAAGCAAGAGACCTGAAACCCCCTCCTACATTGTGAAAAGTTGATAGTGAGCATCTGTTTAGAGGTGGCAATTAGCATTTCAGATAATAGATGTATCATCAGGCACCATCAAAACGGTCAAATTACATCATTCAGTCTTCAAATGAGTTGTATACGTACAATAATTCATTTCACTAAGTTAAGTAGACAGCTGGTGGAAGAACTCTTGAATCCTCTTCTCAAGTATCTTGTTAAAGGACCTTCTAACATAATTTCCTCTTGTAAGCGAATTTACACAGAAATATTTCATTTTTGCTTCACCAAAGGCCCTTACAGCTGTGCTAACCAAAAATAGGTAGATTCTAATCATGTAAAACAGAACTATAAACTATGAAACCAGAAAACCTTAAATATAGTGCCATACAGTGCAAACTAATTACACATGAATTACAACAAACAAAATGCAATAAAATCTGGGATTTCTCGAGCTGCAAACAGGAAATATAAAACAAATGTAAAAGGACAACCCTAAAACTATTGAAAAAATAAATGTTGGTCTGTCCAGTGACGCTCTGACTTGACATGCTCTTGTCCTCCAAACCCCTCCCCTGTGGGGGGAGAAATCATACGTTTTGGGACACTATTTTGTGATGTGACATCTAGATGCAATTGTAGTGGTTAGCAGTTACCGAGCAAACAGTGAACCTGCAAAGAACGTGTGCACTTCTTTTAACACAGATAAGATCTGATCAGTTGATCTGCTGCAAACTATTTACAAAGCAGCCTCTTCTTAGGAAATATCCCCACTCTAAAAATAAAGTTTATTTTTTAAAACTTCTTTTCAATGCTGATAAATCCACTCCACTCCCGCAGTTCTGATGAGGCCTTGTCATTTTACACTGTTGTGTAAAATCATGTGTGTGTGTGATGTTTGTTACGTCAGCAGAAGCTTGATGTCTGTGTGAGCCCAGGTTTACCTCACATACATTATGATTTAAGTGGAGCACAATATATGTTAGAAGTTCCTCTTGCGCTTTGCAGTTTAATATTTCTACTTGTCAAACTATGGTGGGGATCTACATTCACTGTGTCTTATGCGCAATCTGTTTATTTAAATGTCATAGGAATTGTAATTTTTTTTCCATAGAGTGTCATTTTGACGTAAACTTCACTGCTCATACTGTGTATTAAATCGGTTTGATGTTGATGGTCAGGTTGACAGTATAATTTGGATGGCGAGCTAACGAGGAGGACAGTAGGTAAAAGACAATGAAAATCCAAAAATCCATAGCTGTTTACTTTATGGTATACATAGGCTGTGTACGTGTCTGTAATCAAACTTTAATAAACAGGTGACCGCGGGAAGCTGAATAAATACACAGCATGAGCAGACAAGCTTACGTTAAAATGGTACTCTATGGTAGAAAAAGCCAAATTCCTATGACATTTAAATAAACACATTGTGCATAAGTCACGGTGAATGTAAATCCCCACCATATTTTGACAATGTAGAAATATTAAGCTGCAAAGTGCAAAATCAACTTCCAACATGTATTCTGTTTTGGTAACTTAATACATCTTGCTTGCATAATGACAAGAAGAGTTTAAAGATGATTTGTTGGGCCAGTTGAACAAAACACATCTCACACACACATGGATCTGCTGTAACACAGGATATGATGACTTGATGTGAGATTGATTTTGAGAAGTAAAAATGTTAGGTAGTACTTCTACTTCACTAAAAGTCTGAGGCAAAAGGCCTCTAGCTTTTGTTCCAATTTAATTTATTTAATACCTTACAAATAACTTATGATATACAATAACAGAATAAGATGAAAACCGATGCAAAATTCACAACTTCCACTGGAAGATAAACCACACAGCACAAACTTCAACATCAAAGTTATAAAAACCTTAATATTTTAGTAATTAGACTCCAGTAATGTTATCCTGGAATGTACCATCCAGAATAACAATCTTTACTTGTTTATTCTGGTCCATTTACCTTTGTAGCCTTTTACTCCAAAATTCAAATTCATAAACTTGGTTGTGTGTGATTATTTATACACAGATCTAAGCACTTCTTCCACTGTCATTGTCAGTGTGTAGACTACTGACATGATCCTTACTGGTAGCTGGTTTGGCAGCACTGGGCTACTTTGTTGGGACGGGAAAGACTTATACTCAGATGCTCATTTGGTATCATTACCTTTAAAAAAAATATTAATACTGTAGTTAATCCCAACATAGACCTGATGTAACAGCATAAAATGGGAATGTTTTATTCTATTCCCATTCTTGATGGAATCATTTAATTATTTTTGCTTAATCTAATTATAATATTTCAGTAAAATATTATTTTTTGACAATAAATGTACTATTAATGGCCAAGTGGCAAACCCATCTATGAACTGCTGATTATTGATAACAGTACGATTACGATTCAGAAAGAGAAAAATATCGGTTTCATACTGAACTGAAAAGGTTTGGTATCGCCAATCCCTTGCTGCTGGTTCACTATCAGTAATCTACTTTGAGTTTGCTCGTGCGAAAGAAGGAAGCCGCGGGCGTTTCGTCATTTCCTTTTCCTTTTCCTTTTCCTTTCGCAGCGACACCTACAGGTCATTTGGAGCACTGTAGGGTTAACCTGACTTATTTTCAGTAAACTCCGCTGGTGACGAATGGAACCAAGATGGCGACACCATGATTAATGAGGTAGGCTAGTACTCTTCTTTTGTCAATAAAAGTAAAGAAAGTGGTTGTCTTCTCCTGTCAGAGGTTTATAGGGAGCCGTTTCTTTCCATTTGGGAGGAAAATACAGAAATATAGCCTGCTTACCTGCTGTAGTCTTTTTCTGCGTCCTTTCTAACAGTTATAGATTAGCCAACATCAAACAGCAATTTTGTATTGTTAGCTAATCTGCTCAAATTTTAGCTAACCAACAGCACAGAAATATCTGATGTAAAATATATAACTAAAAACTGTATGGGAAAGCGTTAAGAAGGAATGGAATAATAAACATTGAAAATACAAATTTAAGTCTGTTCCTGTAGTTACCTACAGAGAGCAAAAGGGCACAATGTGTCATAGTAAATTGTTTAGATTTGATTTGTTTGTTTGCACTTTTAATTTGTTGTGTTTAGTAGTTATAGCCACAACAGCTGATTATTATTACGTTCCTGGCTATAATACACAGTGTTATATTACAGAAACACTTACTCAAGAGTCATCTGCTGTTTTGTGCCCGTTTTGGCTCTGACAGTTACTGAGCCATTAGGACTGGTTATTTGCCTGGACAAGAGCAATCCTGCCGTTAGGGCCATCAAGCAAGGACCAGCAACCTGCTGCAAGGGAGCCTGGGGTGCTGCTTACTGGACGAATACACTGAAAGAGACAGATGTCAACAGAGAGAAGGGAGCTTCTGTTTCTGTAACCTAATGCAACTGTATTACAGTTTGGCAATCCTCGATTTAAACATCAATTTCTGACTTAATTCATAATTCTCAAATTATTTTAACCTTTTTGTTTAATTTGAATATACTCACAATTTAATTGGCAATCTTATTGGCATGTTGGAAGATTAAAAAAACACTGTGGTACACAGTGGATGGAGGTTTGATGGAAGCTTTAGCTAACATTGGTGCAATCCCATTGTGGGGTAAAACCCAGTGTTTTCTTTTTATATCTTGAAATATATATAGTTTTCCAACTGTATGAAAAGAGGACAGAAATACTCTATTCTACCTTACTCTGGTCGAGACAAACTGCTGACAGGTGTAAATTAGCACCAGTTAATGTTTATCTATGGACACATATCTGGCACAATTGGTCAACATTAATAAATGTGAAAAAGCCTTGCAGCTTGAAATAGTTGAATAACAAGCAGTTTTCTAATGGGGAAATGATGAACTTCACTAAGTGCTGATGTATTATTCATAACCCACTGTTAAATATCAGCTGTACTGAACTTTGATGTGGTATAGAAAGTTCCCGCAGAAGAGTCCTGAAGTGGCTTTGGAGCTCTATTTATGTGTAGGCTGTGCTTTGAGTTTGTATATGAAAGGATTTGAATGCTTACAGACATTCATATGGTTAAAATGTTCTTCTTTTAGCTCCAGCATGAATCATCATCAAGGATCAACTATCAAAGTGGACATTCTGCCAGTGGACAAGCTGCTTTTTTTTACTTCACAAGAATAGAGCTCTCAGTGTCCCAGTGTCAGTTGGATTATTTGACAATTCATATAGAGAAATAGATAAGATATCTCCCTATATATCAGTTGCACTCTTTTGGTGGGGAGCCGTTTCTGTCTCCTTTGGAGGTAATTTTTCTCGGTGGAGTGGGACAGGGTGGAGACATCATCCCCAGGACCTTCTGCTCTTTCTCCTCATCTGAGACGGCTCTTGTAGGAATGGGCTTCAGCAGGGAAACTCCAGGATGGGATGAACAGGTCGGCATGAGATTTTGAGGTAGGATAAGGGGGGGAAGGAGTCCAGATGCAGTAGTACCAGATGTGTTCAAATATGAAAAGCCTCTCATGGCATGGAGGGCATATGCGGGGATTGATACAGGGTTAAGCTGCTGGTCGCTGGTCATAACAGAAGAACTGCGACCGCTCCACCAGTAGTTCCTCTGCAAGAGCTGGTGGTGCATGCTGGTCGCAGTGCTGTTGTGGACATAGTGTTGCAGGGGATTAGGCTGGTGGACGGGGTAGGCTGCAGGGTGAACAAGGCCAAAGTGCAGCTTTATGGCCATTAATTCAGCATTAAGCCTGTTATTTTCTTCTCTCAGGGCCACAAGATGAGACTCCAGCACGTAGTCATTCATCCGCCTCTTCTCCCGAGATCGCTTGGCTGCTTCGTTGTTCTTACGACGTTTCTCCCAGTACAGAGCATCCTTCTTCTCTACAGGTATGAACTCCCTTCTGCGGCGGGATCCCTTGCTTACCAGATCATTTCCCAAGTGTATCATATCTTGGTGTGATTGAAAAGATGGTGTCATGGACTCCATGGGAGATGAAAAAAAAGTAACCACCAACAGAAACCTGGAAGAGAAATAGAAGCAAGAGTTGAGTAATGCCACTACTTCCTTTGAGCATAATAGTAACCTTATCTCATTTTGGTTTGACCTTGGTTTGACTTCACCAAAAACACCGTAATATTTCTGAACTACTGACAATATTTTATACTGCAGACAATCTGATTGAATGGTGACCATTTCCATGTAATTGGAGGAGAGGGTATAAAAGATCAAGAATACATCATTTTCATGAAAAAAGTTGAGCTGTAGTTTGAGCAGGCAACGTTTGTACTGGCAGTCACACAAAACTTATATTTTTACTGATTATAGACTTGTTGTAAGAAAGTTTTATAACCCTCTTCCGTTAAGATAATTGTTTTGGGATGTTTCTTTGAGTGGGAGATCCTGGGAATGGAGATGGTATAGGGGTACTTTGAAAAAGGATTCATGGAGTTTCATGAGACTGGATCATGTTTAAAGATAAGTACACTCTTGTGATTTTTGGCATTTCTAGATGGACAGAGATCTATACTTGTTGCAAAAATAACCACTAACTGCCTAAGGACATGTCTATTTGAAGACTTCCAGTCAGGTTTTACAAAGCATCACAGCACAGAAACGGCACTGGTAAAAGTGCGTCTGATGAGGGACTTATCTCTGTACTAGTCTTATTAGATCTTAGTGTGGCTTTTGACACTGTTGATCATCACATCCTACTACAAAGGAGGGAACAACAAATTGGCATTAAAGGATCTGCTTTAAGATGGTTTAAGTCCTACTTATCTGATAGATATATTGTCATTCATGTTAATGATTAGTCACCCAGATATGACAAGGTTAGTCATGGAGTCCCACAAGGTTTTGTGCTTGGACCGATACTTTTGTGTCCTTTAGGTAATATTATTAGAAAGCGCTCCATACATTTTCATTGCTATGCAGATGACACACAGTTATACTTATAAATGAAGCCAGATGAAACCCCTCAGTTAGCTAATCTACAGAGATGTCTTAAGGACATTAAAAACTGGATGTTTCATAACTTTTTATTGTTAAACTCTGACAAAACTGAAGTAATTGTGCTTGGCCCTAAACACATTAGAGACTCATTATCCAATCTGGATGGCACTTCCCTGGCCTCTTGCACCAATGTCAGAAACCTGGGTGTTATCTTTGATTAGGAGCTGTCTTTTAACTCACAAGTAAAACAGATTTAAAGGACGGCCTTCTTTCACCTCCCTAACATTACTAAAATCTGGCACATCCTGTCTCAACAAGATTCAGAAAAACTAGTTCAGGCATTTATTACTTCCAGACTGGTTACTGTAATTCTTTATTTTCAGGCTGCCCTAATAAGATTTCAAAGACTCTTGAGTTAATCCAAAATGCAGCAGCGCTTGTACTGACTAGATTTAAGATCAGAGACCAAATTTCCCCCATACTGGCTTCTCTGCACTGGCTCCCAGTTAAATCCAGAATAGAATTTAAAATCCTTGTCCTCACCTCACAGGCACCATCTTATCTTAAAGAGCTCATAGTACCCTATCACCCTTCCAGAACCTTTCGCTCCCAGGATGCAAGTTTATTATCAATCCTAAAAATTCCCAAGAGTAGAATGGGAGGCGGAGCCTTCAGCTATCAAGCTCCTCTCCTGTGGAACCATCTTCCTGTCTTGATACGGTAAGCAGACACACTCTTTGATTTTAAGAGTAGGCTTAAAATGTTCCTTTTTGATAAAGCTTATAGTTAGGGCTGGCATATCTAGCCCTTAGTTATGCTGCTCTAGGCTTAGGTTGCTGGGGGAACACTCCATGATGCACTGAGCTCTCCTCTCTGCCCCGTCTGACTCAGACTCCATCTCTGCTCCTCTGAATGTCCATATCCTTACACCAACTTTACGTCTTCCCTGGAGTGTTTGTGCTTTGGTAGCCAGCTAGATTCTGGAGTGGGAGCTCAGAGGAAGGAGGAGGAAAAAATCTTAGAAACATAGTATTCTGAACAGTGTGAAGCATGAGTTTTTGCTCACAGGGATTATTTTTTAATACAAAAACTAAACAGACAATAAATGAAAGCATAATAGGTCTTCACAAAGATAAAACTGGATTGTGCTAAAGCGATAAACACTATCAAAAATAGTTGTATTATTGATCTTGATTTTTCTGTTTTTATCCACACATCCACTGTTAGACATGTAAAGCCTGCACATTCAACAGAATAACCAGTAATATTTAACGGTAAGGCTGCACATGTTGTTTCCTCCTGCAGAGGTGACTACAGAACGTTCAGTTACACCCATCTTTGTCTTGCACTTTAGCCCCCAAACTCCTTTCCTGCCCACACATCTCATCCTGCTCATGTATAACACATGAGAAAATGTGACAGGAAACATGCAGTATATGATCAAATGGGCAGACTCAAGTGTTTGATATTAAATGTAATGTTATGTAGAGTTATTTGCAGTTGTCACACCTAGTTCCCTATTTCAGTCAATAAAAAACTAGAGTTGTAGAGAGCTCACTTCAGAGAGTCACAGTTTTTTCAAAACAAATAAAAAATGATGTGGAAAAAATACACAAGAAATGTTGTAGTTAGGCAGAAAGTTGCTGTTCTAACTAACATTTGATTCAGCTGAGTGGAGAGGTGATTATGTGAAGCTGAAATTATTTACTATACATAAATCTTTTCATCATTAAGAGAGTTTGTATTTTAAAAAGCAGGTTCAATCTGTGTCAGACATTTCTTATCACTTCATCTCCAACTTTACTGGCCTTGTCCACTTTGTTTCCACATTTTCTTCCCCGTCTGTTTTTATCTACATCTTTGCTTCTACATTGTGGAGGGGGGAAGAGGTTTTCAGGTTTGAATAACCAATCTGTGAGGGACACTGGCAGCTTTTAATATAGTTGCAGGGGTTTGTGGGTAGTTTCATGGGAAGTTTGCCAGGATTAAAATTAAGTTGAAACCATAGCCAGCTCTGTTTAACGTCCAGTCACACACAGGACTTTTGCCTCATTGATGTTATTCTTGCAAACACTATAGCTGATAAGTTCATGGTGCTTTATGCTAGCAGTTACCCTTTGCAACCTCATAAAGGACCTGCACACTAGTGTGTCACTCAGGACTGCACACGTGAGGAACTGAAGCAGCAAACCATAACTTCACAGCCTGTTATCTCAAACATTACCAAGCAATATCCTGTTTAGTTGCAAGTTCTTGTTTTATTGCTATTATTCACACTAAGAGCAACATAGCCACCATTCTTGAGGTCGTAGTTTTGACTTGCCAGTAAGACCGAGCCAGAGGCTTTACACAAAACTTTGTTAGAGGCCTTGTGCCCTGTGTGCGGTGGTGACAACATGCATCAGGTTAAAAATACTCAAGCCCAGTGAGAACATTGACACAAAGCTCAGCGTGTGAATGTGTACACCTGCATACTTGTGTGTCACACAAAGACTAGGCGTTGTGTGGTATTTGCTCCAAAGGCCAAGAAAAAAAGCTTTAGCAGGAGCGAACACAATAATCATTAAACAAAATTAGCGAGGGTTCCTGAGTGAAAGTTCTCTTGAGTCCCTCTGCTGCACATTTGCACTTGTTTCTTATTGACTAATTATAGCCTGCCTGCTTTTTAGTTATGAACTGTCGAACTTCTTCTTTTTTCATCTGTTCATCTTCATCTGTTTTCTCTTACACAGCCGTCTGCTGCTGTGTGGCTGTGCACTATGATAACCATTGTTAAAATAATTACCTCCAGTATAGGGGAGGAAAAGTTGGCCAGACAGTATTTCGCTGCTTTTGCAGTATACTATTTGCATGACTTCTTGAAAACTCTCGTTCTCTTGGGAAATTAGAGAATTTACCACAGTTCTTGGTCTGATTTGTCCAATAACGCTTCAGTGAAGATGAGCAGGAATAACTAACTTGGTTGTAATTTATTGTTTGTAAATGTCAAGTACCATCAAATTATACATAATGTAATAAATTCACTTTTTAAAATTGCTTTCTACACATAGAACAATATACTTAAACTGTAATCAGCGTATTGATGGCATCATGGAAAGAGAAAGTGAGCATATGCAATATTCTCATAGTCAGAGTATTGTGCTAAGCCATCAGTGTCATGTGATAATGTATGGGTGTTTTTGCATCATAAAACATAGATTATAGTGTATTCTGTATGATGTTTGACAATGAACAACAAAATTCCTTATTTTCCCAATAACCTAGATTGTTATATACTTTGAAAAGGGTTTTATACAGGATTTTATTTTTCAATAAAAACCAACCAAATATGACGTGGTGTATGGAAAGCTCTTGCTAACTTATCAGTCGGACAAGTGTGAACAGGGTGGTGGAATTTCAAAAAAGTCCGATCTGCTTGAAACAGTAATAATCAAATATTTCCGACCGTATGTAAGTAGAACTAGTGTTAGATACTTGTAGCTCATACATTTGATGGAATAATTAACAAAACATGAAAAATACAGTTTCTCATGTGGTACTTCCAGCCCATCACATCTCAGGCTTTGTGTATGTGTTTTATGAAATAGGATTATACTTAACACATGAAAAATGTTTTCCCTTTATATTTCATACAGAGTAGAAATGTCTCTTTGGTGCAGTAACACAAATAGCACAGCAGAAAAATTACTGAAGAATGACTGAACATTATTGGCTATATATTTGGTCATATACTAAATAATACTGCAACATAGAGGCATTTTGGTCACTCATGAAAGTCAAATATGAATAATATTGCACATGCTAAAAATACAGAATGCAGACATTCCTGTTTAGTCTGAAATATCTAATTGAGACCTTCTTTTGGGGATCAGTAATAGATACAGTAATGTAGGTATATTTACTTTAGATACTATAAAGGTTAAGTTTAATACAGTTTCACATTCAGGTAATATGTACTGTATATTGTGTAATTTTGAGAATAACTTTATTTTAATACAAATGCACATATCTAAAGCAAACGCCATAGTGTTGATGTGCGTTTGTATCCTTTGGTCACTAACACCTAATAATTTCCTTCCCTGACTCCATCATCTTCTAACATGTGGGATCCATAACACTCTAAAAGTTAAACTGAGTTTTAGATCTTACCTTTAACTGCTGTGTGCGAGCCACTGCCACAGGGGTGCCAGCAACCTATTTCACAGAAGTCTCGCCCTCACCGAGTAATAATAGACAACTTCAAGCAAGGAACCCTCCTCTGAGGCTGCATCATGAGATTGATGCACAAATAAGAGGAGGAGAACGTGTTTTGTTGACTTCAGCCTCTCACCTCCCTCCCTCACAGTTAATGCGTTGTTTTCCTGTCTTTAACCTGGACATTCTACCTCTGTTGTCACATGCCTACCCCCCTTGATCTTTGTCATCTTGTGATGTAGATGGCTTCCCCACACAAGTCTTGCTTGTGTCAGTTTTCAACAGACACATGTAGATT
Source organism: Mola mola (assembly GCA_001698575.1). Lineage (NCBI taxonomy): Eukaryota > Metazoa > Chordata > Actinopteri > Tetraodontiformes > Molidae > Mola > Mola mola. Next base: position 13,956,376 of record KV751319.1, read on the forward strand.
GTATCATTTCAGGACATGAAGAATATACCACACCGTAATTTCGTTTCTCAAGTAAATCCGTGTTATCTGTTTTTCCTTTGTTGTGTTTTGCTGTGTTGAACTGTAGCTGCATAATAATGTGTCACAGTATGTAGTGTTCAGAAAACACAGTAAATGTGGCAGCAGTAACAGTGGTAGTACAAGAGATCATAGAACTAGTAGCCGTAGTAGTATAGGAGTGTTAAATAAATCTCTTGACACCTCTGATTCACAGAGAAAAGAGAAGTGTGTCCTCCCACGGGTCTGCTTTTTTGCAATAATTCTTACGCACTGTAGATCTGATTATAATAGAAAAAACCCATTTTGTAATTGGAATGTTAGAACATCTTTTTGTTTCTTTTTTCTTTTTTTTTTTTGCCTCTATATACTATGTAGGTACAGTCACGTACACAAGTAGGATTCTTTTCCTCCTATTGTGATGGGCTATATGTTGTTGTTGTCATATGGTCTAGAACCCTCATGTTGCCTACAAGGGTGATTATCAAAATATATGTGTATTTTTACGTATATCTTCGAGATGGTTAGCACTGGGACAGTCCTTTTGTTGAAATTGGAAGATTCATAACACGGACACTGAAAATCTAAAATCCATCTGACATTCTGAGCAGAAAATATTCGTATGTCTGCATGACCCAGACTTCATGATTTAATGCTCTAACATTTTGCAACAATCTCAGACAATTATTTTTATTGATTCTATTTAAAAATGAAGTTTTCCTGGTGTTCCCTGTTTCGTATTGGAAAATAACCTTTACACAATTAAGGGAGTTGTCTTTGTTTATTTTAAATACGATTTAAATCCGTTTAAACAGATTCCGGTTATGTTTTCTTACAAATTATTTGCTTACACAAAGTAACGGAATATCCAGAGGTTAAACAGTCATTGCACCAAATTATATATACTGTGTATATAATATATAATATAAAGTTGTCAACGGTCACAGTCTGCTGCAGGTATAAATCGTTGACTTTAAGTACTTGCAGCGTCCTGAGACCTCACCGGTGTTGTATTGTAGCACCCTCTGCTGGTAGCCTCGGGAACGTGTGCTGGCAGACTTATCTGACACGTCGCTTCGACGGCGTGCTGTAGTCATGATAAACAGAGAAGTTTGGAACAACTTTTTTTGTTTGGCTAATATCACATTGAAACCTCAAACTACACCTGAAGCCGAAAACGGAGACTGTTTTGGAGCAAAGTGTGTTGAAAAACTTTTTTGAACGGGTTTGCTGGAAGAACAAACTGGACGACTTGGAAGGTCTACAGTAACCTGTGTGGATAGAATTGTTCCTTCAAGTCAACCGCAGTGTTAACCGTCATTCTCTACAATATTGTTGCAACTAGCGTCCAGTTCACATAACCTGCAAACTGCAAGCTTAAAATGAAAAAAACAAATTCCGCCTTCGAATATTTAGTTTGGGATGATCAAAATCATGATCATGCGTTTTATTATATGTCCTCAACTCTTGCACCTGATAAAGAAACATGGGGCATATGTTAAGAGTTTGTTAACGCGCCATTGTTTTTTTTTTTTCCTTTTTTATTTGACGGTCCAAGCATTGAGTTGATACTTTTGTCCAAAATCGAGTACAAAAGAATGCCATAACCTCAGAGAGTGCATGATGTACGTGCACCCGATTAATTGGTTCAAAGTTTGATTTTCCATTGCATGAGAGTGCTGGGAAATCACGCAGTGGAGTTTATAGGGAAATACCGAGTCTGCAAACATCACTTTCATTGGCTTGGCTGACGACCTTTTTCACCACAGATTAACGACTTAAACAAAACGAATTTTTAACAGTTACGCAAGTTTGAAACGTATATATATAAAAAAGAAAATTATCCCGAATCATTTCTGACAAAGTTTGGAGTCTCTAACTGTATATGCTGCCTGATATAATGATGATGATGATGATAATAATAATCATAATCATAATCATAAAATTAATAATACTAATAATAATAATGACCGTGATAAATGATATTAACCAAAGGGTTTATTCTGATCAACACACTTGAAACCACAGAAAGACAAACTGCAATTTTAGACGTCGCTGAAATGCAACTTCAGAAAATCTCTTTAACTTTATCGAACGCACGTCTGTTCTGTTTTCATTATGACATAATAAGCAATCTTTTTTAAAAAGCCCACAAAACAATAGCTGTGTTATAGATACATTATCAAGACTCTTTTGCATTCGTTGGCGATTTAAAACGCCCACATTCTACATTTGTAGAAGACGTAAACAATAAAGGCCAGTCAAGCTGCCCTGTTAGTGTCCATCCGGACTGAGGTGCGCTGGGAGGTGAGGCTGCCCTGACGGGGTCGGTGCGCCGCTTAGCCGACTCATGACTCCCCATGGACGGTCTACTCCCACACCGACACCCTGATCGTGTCTCTCCCGCATGTGGAGAGGCAGGCCTGGGTACACGGCAGAGCTGTCCAGGTGGGGGGAGCGCCAAGGCAGCAGAAAGTTATGACACGCCAGCGGGTGACTCACGTGGGGCACTGGCCAACCCGGGGGTGTGTATGAGAGGATGGGGGCATGCTGAAGTGCGTCGCGCGTTGGAAGAAATGCTGGGATGGGGGAGGCAAGGTGGGAAGAGTTGGGGATGTCATCTCTGGCGGAGACCTTACGCTGAGCATCCACATCTGCCTCTGCCGACCCCCCGCCTTCCAAAAGTGCTATCGGAGACGGGAGCCCGGAGACGGGGAAGAGGCCTTGCAGCGTGTGAGGATATGGATCAAAACCTCCGTGGGGTGAGCTGAAGTAGGAGACCCTCGCCTCCAGCTGGTGTAGCGCTCTTCCTTGCTGCCTCCCGCCCAAGAAAGTGGCAGCTTCAACAGAGGACGCTAAGCACTTCTCCGCTCTCAGGCTTCTGTCATAGCGCAAGTCGAGCAGCTGAGCGCGCAGCTGTGCGTTCTCGTCGCTCAGGGCCAGCAGCCGACCCTCCAGCATCAGGTCCTTCAGCCTCCTTTTCTCCCTGGACCGCTTGGCCGCGTCGTTGTTCTTGTTCCGCTTATTCCAGTAGGCCTCATCCTTCCTGTCCTGAGGGATCATTTCTCTCGTGCGGCGCGTAACGGGCCCGTGGATGCCGCAGGCGCGCGAACGCAGGTGGCGTTGCGTGAGCAGGGGAGACCGTGTCACCGGGAAGGGGAACCCGGGGTTCCATGGATCCGGCTCCACATAGACACTGCTCTCCACAGAGGAGGTGGGAAGGCACGGGGCGGCGGACTCACGGGGGTCGGGGCTCCCGGGTGTGGACATGGTTCTGTACCGACGGAGTCACATTTCATCCAAAATTAATTCACGGAATAAATAATAGACGTGGAGTGAGACGTAAACTTAAAATAGTCAATGCAAGTTTAATTTGGAAGGTTTAGTGTGTGTCTGCTAAATTTTGAGAGTAGATATTCTTGGATTCTTGGTTTAGCTCACATTTGAAATAAATGCATCGAATTTAGGCTACATTAATAGTATGAAGCTAAAACATTAAACGTTGCACGTATTTTAATAATAAGTCAAGAATATAAGCAACCACCATCCATAGCTCATCACGTTGATTTGTATTAAGGAAAAACACATGACCGTCGGACTTTAACAAGTAGGCTAGTCTAATTTATTAAAATACAAATAAATAATCAGAATCAGGTAACCTTAAGCAAGTCACGATTAATCATTAACGTTAATGTTTTGTCTCCCAGCACTAACCAAGTCAAACCTGATGGCAGCTCGCAGCACTGACCTGGATGAGCAGATGTCACGGGGATCAGGATCGGTCACCGTAATAGTCTGTTAGGAGTCTATTTATTTGTGTTTTTTACTTCAGGCATGACGTTTGGGGCTGTTTGCTCGGAGGGGGCTGTGCCTTTCTGACAGCCTGTCGGAGCTGCTGGGCGGCTCTCGCCCGCGCCGCTTTACGCACGTAGCCAATCGTGACCTCAAGCTTCACTTGAAGCGCGGAAGTCCAAGACAAGTGTGTGGCCGGGTTCAAACCAAACAGGTGATACTGAAATGAGTCACTTTGGATCGACCGACCTACTTAAAGTTCTTGTTATTGAACGTGGAGTCATGATCGTCTGCACACATCCCGCAGAACAGTGCGCCGATGCAGCTCCATTCGCTGAACTTCCTTCACGCGTTTGCCTCAAAATAGGATTTTTTTTAAAAGACAAAAATCACCTTTAAAACAAGAGAAAGTTCATAAAACAGTCCGTGAGTTCCGTGAAATAAATATCAACTAACCGTCTTAAACCATGAAACATCAAGAGGTCCTTCAGGTCCTGTGCTTCGACATTAAAAGCTCAGGACTTGGTTTGAAATAGAAAATGTGTGAATGAATGACGACATCGAGCGTCCCAATCCTTTTCCAACCACCTTTTCCAGTTCAACGTGGAAATGATTTTCCATTCAATCCGCACAGTTTGTAAATGTGCCACTGATATAATTTAGGTGGGGATGCCAGTCTAACTCCATGACAATGTCAAACTGTAAAATAAACTGTAAAATGTGGGGATTTTCTCTAAATTAGACAAACTGCTTTGGTTAAACAGCATGTGCATATGTTTCTGTCCCATTTGAAACAATAAAAAGTGATTTCCTACATTTTTATTTATCGTTTCATTTTTTTTCCTCATTTGTTTCAGCTGACTCTTTTCTGTCGAGACAACCCAGGTGTTCTGTTAATCTCTCGTAATTTCTGTTTATAATCACATTTTCTGGTTGCACCTGCTGCATCCTGATACTACTATATTAGCTTCTTGGGTCCTGTAAACGCTGTCAGACAGCTACAAATTCTATCAGTAGCTTTTACAGGAGTTGCAGACTTTCCCTCCCCCTCAATAACCATGTATATTAAATCTGAAGCAAGTAGTCTTGTCACTAAAGCCACACATAACGGCTTCAAATTCCTTGCAATTTTAGATTGTGACAAGAAATAACTAAGAAAAACAGTCAAACATGAAAACACCCCCCCCCAGTGGAGAAGACCACACTGATTTGCAGCAAAACCACACTAAACAACTCCCACAATTCAGAAAACCTGAATGCATTGTACAAGAGAACTCTTGTGCAGCCTTCAGTGTGTTTTGTTGAGCGTGGGTGCTGTCCGGGTCAGGCGGGGAACGTCCTCCAAACTTTCACTGTGTTTGTAGAAAATCCTGACAGATTTTTCTGTCTGACTCATTGTAACCACAAAGGCCACAGTCAGCCATGTTGCAACAGTTAGTAAAAGTTGGTCTTCACATGTCAAATTGAATTCATTCTGCCTGTTGTCAGCTTTGGTGGCAAGTAAATAGCTCAACAAAAGTAGTGTGGTATATCTCTGTAGGCCAGTGTAATGTTTTATAGGTGCTAGGTGCTCATTGTGTGGCATCACCCACATCCTGACTTCATGTTTCACATGATCTCTCTGCATGTGAATGATTAATCTCAAGCAGTTTGCTCCTCTGGTTTTATACCAATATAGTGAGCAGTTTAGTCAACATTACTGTCTGAGACGGTATCACAGCCTGAACATTTCCATATTAATTATTTCACAATTAACACCTTACTGTACTCAAAATATGGAAGAGAGAGACTGCTGTGGCTGGAGGCCTTTGGAGTTGTCTGCATGGCCTTCTCATCCTTATAGCACTGTCTCAAGAACACCTTGATGGAATTTCTTCAAATTTGGCACAATGATGCTCTTGCACTCAAGGAAAGACATTTCAATTTGTCGGTCAAAGCTCTCACAGTAGCATCACAAATAATTTCATAATTCCTTGAGCCAAATATGACAAAATTTGACACAAAGATATGTTGGAATGTGTTTAGTAGGTTGAAAAAAAATACTATTTTATTTTGAAAAGGTCTTAACAATACAATAACCAACATTAACATTGCTTTTTATGGCCAATAGCCAATATTAAGAGATGCTGACATGATCTATATGAAAATATTTTTCTGAGATACTCAACTTTATAAACATGGAAACACATGTAATCGATGATAAGTACCCAGACAGCAGACAAAGCCCACATGCTTTGCTCTCTGCTTCTTTTTTTTTTATTTGGCGGTTGGCAAAAAGCTTTTTTGGGGCATTAGCACCACCCTCTGTAACAAAGGGTGGCTCACACAAACGATTAACGGCAGCCACACTGAAATAATCATGGACTGATCACATTGGACCAGCGTTGCTCATTGGACCGATACCGATATTTACAAAGTTCTAACATCGTCCCACACTGATTGGACTGCTGATATATCATGCATCCCTTATTTGAAGCTTCTTTACAGCAACATGCATATTTGAAGGTTGTTTACTATACGACTGCAGCTTGGTGTTCTATCAGAATAAACTACTTTCAAACATATGATTGGGGATTTCATTCTGTTTTCTGTTTCTCTCAGTGAACTTACACATTCAAAGACATACAGCAGCAGTTTTCTCAAACTCACTGGTTTTGGTGCTACTGAGCCTCAGGTGTTATTGAACCATGTGACAAAACTTTCTTGAGCACCTTTCATTAATTTTCTAATGGATGGAAACTGCAACTTGGTTGTTTGACGAAAAAACACACAGTTTTTTTTACTGTATTGGCACAGCTGGTGACAATTGAAACATAAAGCTGTACATTTCTCTACAGCTCTAGTTTTTATGTCTAAACACACCCTGATGACTCACCTGCATTCCCAGTTCTCATTTTTGTTTCATAACCAAACCACATGACTGAAACACCGTTGTTGTGTAAGTTTTAATATTTTATAACAGCTTTTTCAAAGTTCAGTTCACTCACAGTTCAGGTCCCCCAAAAAAATCAACTAATATAACTTATTCAAAATATTTTGTTGTTTTTGTTTTGTTTTTAAATGAGCTACTCTGACCTCTTCATTACTAGTAAAGATTTGTGTTTGATTTTTACATTCATTTTATCAATTCAGTTATCATTGTCTGGGGTCAACATTGTCATATGCAATAATGAACTAAGTTATAACCAACCTAATATTTTGGAAAAGCCACATGTTAGATGCATGCCTTTTTCCACAGATGATTCACGTTAGCGTGATGGTACCCCTTTCAGATGTGTTGTAATCAAGCATTTGCAATGCCTCTAAAGATAAAAAAAAAGATAAAAATAATTGTAAATAGCGAGTGGTCCCTGATTATCTATTTATTTTATTATAATTATTGCTGTTGTTTGCATGATTGATCCATTAGCAATCTCATGGTTTTTTCATTTGAATGAACTGAACAATCAGAGGCTTTGTTATTAACTGACAGTGTTCATTTAAGCTGTGCAATATCTCCCACCACCAATTACAATAAACTGCAGCTATGTAAAATACTGATGGCTGACTTAGGTTAGTACAATCTCCTGCCCACCTACCAACCCACCAACCCAGCTACTGCAAACCTCTTGTTCCACAGGAAACACTGTTGCACTTTCAATACTCACTTTCATAGTCTGTCTGTGGCACTCAGCCCTAAGCTTGTTTGTTCCTTCTGAAGACACGAATCTCTATAAAAAAAATTCAGTAATTATGTAATAGAAATTAATATTTTCAGCCATGTCTCTTTAAGTCCAATCTACACAAAACAAAATGCGTATGAATCAAATGATCGTATCCTCTAAGACACACTGATGTGTCCCCTGCTGTGCACTTTTGTTTGCACATCAGGGATCATCGGGGATACACCCGATGCAGTCGTCTTTCCACGGAGTTAACCATGCAGAGCATCTGTGTGAAAGGATCAGCATTCTTTACACAATGGAATTGCCAATCATGTTTTTGTTTTTGTTGTGCTTCATGTGCAGTTAATGGTCCACAAGGTGGTGCTAAAGCCACAAGTCTCAAAAAAATGAAAAGCTAAGCTGACACATTTTTTGCTCAGTTGATCCCAACTTTGCCATGCGGCATCTTCAGTCTGTCGTCCATGAAGAGTCTAAGCGGATATATTTTTTTGAAAGACCAACAAAATGGAACTGACTAAACAGGTACTGCAAATAAATTTTCATCACGCATGGAAAAGATCACGCCAGTGTGGAGGAAGAGTAATACATTTCAGATTGTTTAAAAAAAATATTTTGAATTCTAGCCATCTGCAAACTATTGCAGTCAATTAAATAAACATCTGTTCATTTGTTCCTCTGTTTTCTGCCACTTATGCAGGTCCGGTTAGCGGGGGCAACAGGTAGGGAGACCCAGACTCTCCTCTCCATGGCCACTTCCACCAGCTCCTCTGCGGGGACAACAAGGCATTCCCAAGACAGCCGAGATGTAGTCTCTCCCAGTGTGTCCTGGGTCAGACATCCGAGAGGTATTCCAACCAGATGCCTGAACCACCTCGGCTGGCTCCTCCTCTCAATGTGGAGGAAACATCTGTTTCACAGGTTTTTAAAAATCATGACAATACCCTGTCATATCCTTCAGCAATGCAGCCCCTTCTCACCTACCTTCCACTGCTCTCTCTGTATATCTTTGATCTGTAACTGCAGAGCTATCCATCACCCTTACTTACTGAGCAATCAGTCTTTGTAAAAATAAAATATAGCCTCTCTTTGTTTTCTATATGACTTACACAAATCTTGTTTGACAACAAGATTTTTTAGAACAAGTTCTAAATCCACAAACACTGTGTGCAACCTGTGTGCGAGTCCCTGCCCCGCATGTTACAAAGTCTCTGCATAAGCTTGGCAACAACCCTGTCCTTTGAATCAGCTGTATCGGAGCACAGATCTTAAACATGCCAGTCAGGGGGTCTCCAAGAACAGAACTGAGAAATAGATTCTGCCATGTGGACTAGAGATATAATGGACCCGCCTGATTTCCTTGTTCCACCTCGAAATCCCAGGAGCCGACTCAAGTTTGCGTAGCAGAAGTTATATGTTATTCAGGTCTTTACTTTAATTTGTCATGGATCTGAACATCAGTGTGCCCACACATTTCCCTGAACAAAGTGTTGAGGTGACTCATCACTGGGGGCTTGTCTAATCACTTGGTTCCTGTAAGCTTTGATGTTGTTATGTCAACCACTACTGCTCCCAAAAAACACACAGTCTCACACAAAGAACAACATGTTCTACTTTCAACAAGCCGCTGCACATTAGCCATTGCTTTTGACTCTCACTCCTGAATCCTGAACTCACGGATGAGCTATCAACCACTTTGCACAGGAAGTTAAGCCTCAGCAAGCATGGAGAGCATCACCTCTGCTGCAGCATGATATTCATTCAGGACCACATATAAAAAACAGTGCTTGACAGCCGAGATGAACTCAGAGAAGCCTCTCACAGCCAAGGGCTTTCCCACACTTACTGTCAGAAAGTCAGCCTCCGTCTGAGAGTCGTGCCCTCCTAAGACCCTGCAGGGTCGATACAGAATAAGATGAGAACAAACTTCGATACGCAGTGGAAACTTAGCCTGTATTTTTGATAGATTTTCATAAAGATAGTAAATGTGTTTGTTTTGAGCTGGTTCTTTCCAGTTATGGTTTTAATTGTGATGCATAATATTTGTTTAAAATGATTATTATGATACAGTTCTACCTGTACTTAATGTTTTTTTTTTGTGTGTGTGTGTGAAGGCGAGTCTGTTTTATTTTAAGGAATTTGAACAGGTTATTTTACAATTCAGGCATACACAGATAATGTCAAAATAATTAGTCCCCAGGGAGATTACAAACATTTGTCTAAAAATGTGTCCGATTTTGCGTTATTCCATAAACTTTACTCGGCAAATAGTCATGAATATAAGTGCCACCATTTGGTGTGCATTTAAAATTTCTTTGGTCAAAATGATTCAACCCCCATATGAATCCTTCAAGAGAATGGCTACTTAACGGACCCAAGTGAAATGGGCTAGTGGCACCTACATGCTAGATTGATTACCTTACATTTTGGTTGACAGGTAATGTTATTATGTGCAAAAGCAAAGCGCTACGTGTGGCAAGAAGATAGGGGATGCCTATCTCAAGGGTGAAGGCTACACCGCCATGTCCAAGAGACACATTCTGTTAAACAAACCTTACCATGTGCAGAGTGCAAACTATCAGAGGTTTTAGAGAAGAAAACCATCAGAGATGTCAACAACAACCCCTGGATTGCTACGGCAATGGTTGTTGCATTATTACGTGATGTCTGGGAGAAACAGACATTTGCTTTTGTCTGAAAGGCCTTCAAACCTAGAAATACAGTTCCCATGGTTAAAGATGGCTGTGGGGCTGTTTAGCTGCTTCAGATGCGGGAAACTGTGTTCAGGTGCATGAAGAGAGATAATTATGTCAACATTTTGAAGGATGACGTAAAGAAATCTGCTGCCAGTTTGGTTTAACTTGACTGTTGGGTCTTCCAGCGAGATCCGAAGCAAACAACCAAGTCGGCAGTTTTTGAAGGACACAGAAATCAAGTTTCTAAAGTGTCCCTCTCAAAGCCAGATCTCAATCCTTTCAAGAATCCTTGGCAGGTGATCAAATTTGTTTTCCACGCTAGAAAAACAACATCATTTGGATGAGCTAAAGCAGTTTGCCACAGAGGAACGGGCTGTGATCCCCAAGAAACAGGTGCCAACCAAGGTGTTTGGGTTGTTTTCAGTTGTGAGTCAGAAAAATTACACTATTGTTAATGTGTGGGGGATATGACAATTGTTTAAAGACTTGTGAACCTCTTTTAAGTGTCATTAATGGGTCATCAATAAGTGTTATTTTATTTAATTCATTTTTTATATTATCTTTCAGCTTTTTGATACAAGGTTTCATCTGTAATTCTTATGATGTTTGCAATAAATAACTAAATAATTTCTTGCTTTGTTTGAAAGAGGGAATTGAATTATCTATCTTGACAAAAGTAATTTCTTAACTTGAATTCTTTTTTTCTTTTTTTTAAAGTATCAAATATAAACAAAAATTAGTCAATAACCTGTGGACTTATTCTCCTGTGTGTTCATTGTCATGAGGTTTGACAGGCCTGATGGGCAACAGTTAAACTGTGGTGGAAAAGGCGGATCTACTGGCTGTTTGTGTTCGCCGAAGCCTGAGATCATCTCTGTCACGCCACCACGCAATTTCCCTAACCGCTCTGCACAGCCTATCTGTAAAATAAAGATAGGAAAGATTGTCCTAGATATGAAGAAGCACTCACGTACACATGATGTGAGATACAGGCACCTTCAGGTGTTGATGTGTGGCATTTGTGGGAAGACCTCACTTACAAAGGGAAGATATATGAGACAAAGAGATATGAAACCACAAGTACTACATTTAACTGACATTGAGTGAACATTTTTTTCAGACTATTGTCAATTTGACCCTTTATGACCTTCATCTGTGTATGAAACTGCAGTGGGTGCTTATCTCCACCAGGTGGCATTAGATTAATGAAAAATGGTTAACTGTGGCTCTTGAATGAATGATGTTAAGCTTGCCTTTATTTTAAAGATGAATATCATTTTGAAAAATGAAAAAATATGGTTTTCTTGACTCTGTCAATTTTAAAATGTTGATTATTTTGTTAGTTTCATTGCAATCTGAAATATCTGATTCATTACAATGAATCTAGAGGTCAATTGATATTTTACTCTTAAGTTGTTTTATTTAACAGTGCAAATTATTCTGCAAAGATGACCTCAGTTTAGATTACATTTTTCTTTTGTACTGTATGTGTTAGCACAAAGTTTATTAGCTTCATTCATATAGTAGTTATTCAAATAACGACGCAGGCAGTGAAACCTCACATTAATAATGTATACATAGAAAATCAAAGAAAATCAGTAAATGAGAACTGCAAAATTTTACTGTTTTCACATTCCTGTAAACAAATACTCCCACTGTTGTAGGATGCAAAACCAACATAACCTAGCTGTTGAGACTACGCCTGGACTCTTAGTTTAGATCAGGTAGATTATTCCCAATTAGTAAGACACAAACTGTGATTTAACATGCTGGTCCTGTTGCCCCTCCACCATTCTTCTTCCTCTCCCCAGGTGAGGCACACAGGGACTACAGTGAGTGATACTGAAGCCTTCACCTGGGAGTGAGAGGTAGGTGGAGCTTCCTGTGTTATAACAGGAAAGAGATGAACAGAACAGGGAACAGAGTGTTTTTTGCTGACGAATGGTATGAAAACAGCTCTGGCAATCTTGGCCGTGGTTTTTTAGGGCTTGGTGATTGATGGCTCAGCTGTATCACCTGGCCGTAAGTGCTACGCTCAAGGACAGAAATGGCAAACTGCAGGTAAATGACTCTTTCTCTGACCTGTTGTTGTTTATATGCAGCTGTTCACAATTTATTTCAACAACATGTGCTATTGACAGCTTAACAAACAATTCATGGATAGTCAAAGTGGAGTGTCCACTCAGCTTTTGCACTCTCTTTATTTATTTGCTGACAAATGTGGCCTGGAGAGTCATTACTTAGTAGCAGGTGAACATATAGCATGACAGTCATTAATCACGCATCTCGCACTCATTAATCTGCACATTCTTCCGTGCAAGTTTTATGCAGAGGGTTGGGTCTGAGCAGCCTCGGATATCCTGGATCTCTCATCCATATTCCTCCAGAAGAGGCTGTGCATTTTTCAGCCTTTCATTATATGGGCGACAAGCCTAGATATGCCTTAAATTTGCATCAGCGCTATTTTGTTTATGTCATTAAGAGGCTAACAGAGGATGGACATATTTTGTACAGCTGCTGACAGAAAATCTCTTCAGATCAGCGGCAGTGATTTATAATATTTTGTCTGCTGTGCTGTGGTAGGCATAGCAATGCAGTTTAATGAGTTACAAGATTTGTAAATAAATCTTTCTGTGGGACATTGAGCCATTTCTCTGCTGTCTCCTTTTGTTTAGCGTAACCCCAGCTTCCAAACATCAGAGTCCCTTCAGTGTCATGGACGAGAACAACACTGACCCTGGTACGTCTCTTATTTTCTCTTCCTCGTTTGCTGCTACACTCTGAGGCAAATAAAGTTGACTGTTTTTGAATTTAAATCAAAGATACAACAACATACATTCATTCACCTCCTATAGGGGTTTATGTTTCTCAAACAGATTCTATTAGAGTCAGTTTTCTAACTGGGCGATGTGAAGAATATCTTTGAGATGGGCTCGTGACAAAAAAACATTCACCCACGCAGACATAAACACACATCCATCTGTTCTCTGTTGAAAAGTGTATGTGAAATCATCATGTCTTACATGCGTATGACAGGCCTGACATGGGAGGTGAGGGCCAACAGCCGCCAATACCACAAACACAAACAGAAGAAGTCCTTTCTGTGCCTCCACTGGGGGCGATATGCGGTGAGTGTGCACGTGCCTACTTCACTGCACACCTGACCTAACGCCTGTTGCCATGTTGATGCACTGAGAAACAGGCTGGTGTGACTCTCGTGCGTTGTTCTTCTTGCTGGTCACCAGGACAATTTGGTGCGCAGCTACAGGTACAGCTACCTGACCTTCCTGCCCATGATGCTGTTTGAGCAGTTCCAGCGAGTTGCCAACCTCTACTATCTCCTCTCAGTGGTGTTGCAGGTCAGATGAAGTCTCTCCACTTCTATCCCACTCTGGCTCCTCATGGTTTGACTGTAGAAAATTTGACTTTCTGGATTCAGCTCTTCTCTTTACTCTGTCGTTTTTGCAATATTTAAAGAGGTGTGTCAAGAGCCAAGAGAACCTTATCAGAATGTGTTCATAAGCTTTTAATTAATAATACTAGGGCCACAGGCAAGTCAAACACATCCGTCTCTGGAGAGGGAGAGCTGAATGTCCCTCTCATTGTGTGCCAAAGTCCAAGTGATCTGACATATACTTCTTAGCAATCATTTCATGGTGATTTATTGTAAGTAGGATCTTAAAAATGAACAAACTCCAGAGGGACAGACTCTGCTTCAATCTCCTGAAACCTCACCGCTTCGGCCTGTGAGTTTTCTTTCACAGTCTTGATTATGGAACAAAGCAAACATGCTTTGCTTGTTAGAGAGTCAGATGTCTTGGAAATGGTCTGTGTTCTTACATATCCAGTTCTTTCAGTTTTATGCAGACGAGCTTTAGTGGGCAAAGTTGCATATCTACTTAATCTAGCTTTTGCCAGAATCTATTTTTAAAATCATATTTAGTATAGATTCTAAAAGTGCTCTGAATGCATGGTTCTGATTTGTAAAACTGTTTCCTTTTCCTTTTGTGTGGTCATCAGTGTGTCCTCGCCATCTCATCCTTACCATGGTACAGCATTATGATCCCACTACTCATGATCCTTTTAGTGAGAGGGCTGAAAGACCTTATCAATGACATGGTGAGGACCGAAGTCTCTGCACAGTCCCTTCCCATCCTGGGTGCAGTTTGTGAGGGGAAATATCCCTCAGAGATGACCAGATCTGCTCACACACAAATGAGCTAAACACAAATACATGAACACTCACCACTTAAGCATGCATGCACTTCTTTCTCTCCTTCGCTGTCCTCATTAACTCTGTGTCCTCTCCTCACTGACAAAACCAGTCATCCCAGTAGCATTAATTTTCTCTCCCATCATTAAAGCTTTTCCTTTTAAACGCAGGCCCGATGTTTTGCATGGAGAATTCCCTGGTGAAGTGCATCGCTGAGTTACCGTCGTTAACAGCTCCGGGTGAAACGTTTGCCTGACCCCTCTCTATTGACTAATCATTTAGTAGAGGGCGTAAATCTCCCAGCTGGTGTCACTGTAGTTCCCATAATGGTGTTTCTCCTTTCTCCCGCTCAACCTTTCATGACCACCCTCATTCCCTCTCACATCCCGGCTCTCCATCACTCTTTTTTCACCCTCCATGTCACACCCCTGAAATCTGTTTTTTCCTCTCTCTCTTTCTCTTTTCCTATCTCTCTCTCCACCACTGGTTCAGGCAAGGAGACGCAGTGACTCTCAGGTTAACTCCCGACCCTGTGACATACTCATTTCCCAGAGGTGAGGACAAAGACAGTGGGTTGTTCTCTCAGGACTCAGTTGCAGTTCCAGTTTGAAACAGCCTTCTAATGAAGCTCTAATGAAGTGTGAATGAGTGAAACACTAGATGGTCCCTTTGTGCATTAGAGCAGGGCAAAAACACAGCATTTTCCATCCCTGTCGAAAGACAAGAACTAACGTCCTGGTGACATCTTCTTGTGTCATCAGAGAAACAGACTGTTATAGAGTGTTATATGTCAGGTGATAGTCTTTTTCAGTGTCATTTGTACATTACCCTTTAAACATGAAAGGACTTTAATATTTAAAGTATGGCATCTGCATAAAAAAGCAATAAAGAACGATGGAAAATGCACTGTTCATTAGTGCCAACAAAGAGGATTTAAAGTCTTACTGGTATACTCACATATTTAGATTCCTAAGAAGAATTTATAGTTTCAAAAGTGTTGTTACTAAAAAAAAAAAAAAGGCCTACCCTGCTGTAATTTTTGTTGAAAACATTTGAAAACAATACATTAAATATAGTCATTGCTGGCTTTTGATATAAAATAGAATATTTTATTTACATTGGGATTACTTATACATGGCTCTTAAATAGGAAATTCACTAAAACATTACAAAACACAAAACAAGTTGTTGTGTTTGTATGGATGGTGGCATATATAGAAGCAAAATGGGTGAATGTGCTCATCTGTTTCAGTTTCAGCACAGCACAGTGGAAGGATCTTATTGTGGGAGATGTGCTGCGGATCCAGAAAGACCAAGTCGTCCCCGTGAGATTTTGAATTATGTGAATAACAGAAATTAACAGCAACACACAAAAAAAAATGTCTAAAAACAGCATGCAGCAGCTCAAGTTAAAGATATTCTACTAAATGTGACACATCTTTATTTGTATTTCAGGTAACCTTCAACTTCTTCTCTCTCTTGTTTTCCTGTTTCCTCTCTCTCTCTCTCTCTCTCTCTCTCTCTTTGCAGGCTGACCTTCTCCTCCTGTGTAGTTCAGAGCCTAACAGTCTGTGTTATGTGGAGACAGCAGATATCGATGGGTAGGAAACACTGTCTCATCGTGTTGGATTTATTGACCATGAAATTCATATATAAATATTAATATGTATAATCATCATACACATGTTTTTAGTTTTTAGCTTTAGGATGATTATACCATTAATGAGAGGACTTTGTGTGTATTTGAGGCAGTGTCTTGAGAAGAGTAACTAATGAAATTGATAGCAGAAATAACAGGTTACTGAGAAATTTTAAGGTGTAATTTAAAAGAGGACACTGCAGGCTGTGTTATAACCATGGGGCTTTGAAAACCAAACATTTCTCACCCGCTTTATGCCTAAAATAATGCAAAACTCATATACTTCCTCCTCAGCTAAAGCTTGTGATGACCAGTTATAATTCTAAGTTCATTGTTGTGACCTCAAATATTTCAAGACCAATTAACTATAGAAATCTCGTCACTATCGTTCACATTAACTGCACAAGATGTTGACCTCATTTCTAATGAATTCATCATCTTTTTCGTGTTTATAAAACTTCTAAATGTAATTTTCTTCATACAGGGAAACTAACCTCAACTACCGGCAAGCGCTCGATGCGACACACGATGAACTCACCTCGCAGCCCTCAGAGGAAGCACTTGCTGCCTTTGACGGTGAACGAGTACAAATTCAAAAAGATGAACAAAAAGAATAAGTGAACATTTTATGCAGTAATAGCCGACTAAGAGTTTGTGTAACCTTTTACAGGCGTTGTGTTCTGCGAGGAGCCCAACAATCGTCTGTATGCCTTCAGAGGCCAGCTGCACTGGAAGGGACGGTGTCTCCTGCTGGATCACGGGCACATCCTCCTCAGGGGAACAGTCCTACGCAACACACAGTTCGCCTATGGCTTGACCGTATATACGGGTACGTGCAGTAGAATTTTACAGTCCCAGAAAATGGGATGTGGACATTGATTTGTGAGAAATTGCTACGGCCACAAGAAAGTAGTGAAGGGTAGGATGATGTTTATTTTGTTGATAAATTGGTTGCTAGCCACCATCAGACTCTAAAAATGACACAAACTGGATTATAGAATCTTTGATATATGGCTCATAGAAATGAAGATCAACGGATAAACCGATTGCAGAATATTTTTGTGCCCAAGTCTCCTCATTTCACCTTCTACTGTGGCCGCTACTTTTTTCAATGACAAATTTTATTATGCGGAATACATTATACTCCTAATTATGGCCAGTACTTAACTTTTGCTGCTGCGTCTTAAATGTGGCTCTGTTAAACGTGCGGCAGATTACAGGCTCCTCCTGTCTTTTAAGTGATCATTGATCGGATATTACTGGACCAGGCGGAGGTGTCACGGATCTCGCTGTTCTGACCCTTTCAGTTCTGGTAAAGCAGATCAATAGATCAAATTCTTTCAGAGGTGGGTTTTATACCGTTCATCAGACACTGTCTATTGGTTTGACCTCAGTTCAACTTGATTATAACGCCAACCCTCCTGACATACACTTGGACA
Source organism: Mola mola (assembly GCA_001698575.1). Lineage (NCBI taxonomy): Eukaryota > Metazoa > Chordata > Actinopteri > Tetraodontiformes > Molidae > Mola > Mola mola. Next base: position 13,973,852 of record KV751319.1, read on the forward strand.
CGGCCTGTCACGAATCATGCCCGGTCAAGGTCAATATGTTGTTACTGTATTGAGACTTGGAGTTGGAACCAGTTTCAGCCTGTAAATATTTTGAAGATGTGTCGTGTTCACACATGTCCTTCAGCAGTTTATGTGAGAATGAAACAACATCACTGGAAACATAATGTGATACTTTATTGATCCTTGCGAATTCTCTCTACCCTACTGACCCCCTGGCAGCAGGGTCAGACACCCCCGAGACTTGTAGGAATTCAGTGTCTTGCTCCTGGGCACAACAGCAGATACTTCCTGACACAAGGGCTTGAACTTTCACCCTCTGGTTGCAGGATGGACTCCCAAGTTTGCACAACCAGGCACAATAGCTTACAGTTGTTGTCTCTTGTGTGACAGGCGCAGACACTAAGATCCTAAGGAACTGCGGGAATCCGAGAGTGAAGACGACACAAACAGAAAAAAATTTAAACAAAGTGGTAATTGGGGTAAGTCGGTAAAAGGGCAGTATAATGACAAGTGTGAAGCTTCTTGTAGAGTTATGACACGTGTGTGTCTATATTCTGTGTCCATAGCTATATCTCTGCTTGCTGCTGATAGCTTTGTTCCTTGGCGTTGGCAGCAGCGTGTTTTCAAGTTGGGTCATGAGCCATACAGGGTTTCTGTCTGCTCTGGTGGAGAATGGCAATCCCATCTACACAGGGTTCCTCATCTTCTGGAGCTACATTATCCTACTCAGTCATGCAATTCCCATTATGATCTACATCACGTTAGTCTACAAACACTGCATGCATTTAAGCAAAGGAAGGAAGGTGAAAATACATCCCTGTTTGTGTTTGTGCAGTCTTACTGTGTACTTGTCCTCCATGTATGCAGTTTTGAGGTGATCCACACGATCCACAGCCTGTTCATTGACTGGGATTTGGAGATGTATTGGCAGCAGGATAACAGGCCGGCCAAGGCCCAGAACACCTATCTGAGTGAGGAGCTCGGCCAAGTGGGATACCTGCTGAGTGACAAAACAGGGACACTAACCCAGAACCGTCTGCTCTTCAGACAATGCTGCATTGCTGGGGAGATCTATGGTAACAGTTACCTGACATGCCTAATTTGAATCGCCATGACATTTCAATTGTTGTATTATGTTATTAAAAAAACAGGCAACCCAATGCCAACTCTTCTAATTATTAGGAATCATGCTATATTTATCCAACTTCATGCTGTGCATGGAGCTGGACATTAAAATTCCAACCACGGGCAAAATTTTTATCAAGCTCAACCTCTGGTCAGGCTAAGAAATGATCTTCCTCTTCTCTACATAATTTAAGCATCTTTCATAGGGAAGCACATCAAAATATGAAAGCAACATCATAGTTTGTTGTTGATGTCTTTACAGCAGCTCTGTTATCTGTGTTGATATGTCAGGAAGTAGTTATGTAGACTATAAAAATAGGACCAAAAAATGTACAAGTGCTAAAAATCCTCAAATCCTCACATCTATGTAAAATTTCTGTATATATTTTATTAGATGAAAGCGAGAGAGGAAAGTGTCTTCCCTTCCTGAGAGGAGTGTCCCTCTGGAGAGGCAACTACACATAAACCTTGGCCTAACTAAGAACAGACACTTAAACATGCACATATCCAACACCCACCAGTGCATCTACTAAATATTTTATGCTGGCTCTGCCAACTGAAGGCTAACTGTAATTGAAACCTTGTCATAATCCCATTGACCATATGTTGTGTGTCTGATCCACTTCCTGGTTTAGCACACGTCTGTTTTCTTTCCATCTCTCTTTTTCTACTAAATATTCATTGGTGCCTGTTCAAATCATGCGCTTTACATTCATTTGACATGCTTAAAGTCATTGTCTATGAGAATTTTTTTTACTTTTAACAGGTGATGCATCAGTGAGAGCAGAAGACATAGAGGTAATTAATTAATGATCAAACGTGCAACGGGTATGTTTCCAACTTAATTAAAAGATGTCTGATCTTCCTCCAGGGTAAATATTTTCATGTATATGTGCCTTTTATCTGCTACCACACCTACAGTAGTGTTCAAAATAATAGCAGTCCAATGTGACTAACCAGATTAATCACTGTTATTAGTATATTTTTTATTGCTACATGGCAAACAAGTTACCAGTAGGTGCAGTAGATTCTCAGAAAACCAACAAGACCCAGCATTCATGATATGCACGCTCTTAAGGCTGTGCAATTGGGCAATTAGTTGAAAGGGGTGTGTTCAAAAAAATAGCAGTGTGGCATTCAATCAGTGAGGTCATCAATTTTGTGAAAAAACAGGTGTGAATCAGGTGGCCCCTATTTAAGGATGAAGCCAGCACTTGTTGAACATGCATTTCTCTTTGAAAGCCTGAGGAAAATGGGTCGTTCAAGACATTGTTCAGAAGAACAGCGTACTTTGATTAAAAAGTTGATTGGAGAGGGGAAAACTTATAAAGAGGTGCAAAAAATTATAGGCTGTTCAGCTAAAATGATCTCCAATGCCTTAAAATGGAGAGCAAAACCAGAGACACGTGGCAGAAAACGGAAGACAACCATCAAAATAGATCGAAGAATAACCAGAATGGCAAAGGCTCAGCCAATGATCAGCTCCAGGATGATCAAAGACAGTCTGGAGTTACCTGTAAGTACTGTGACAGTTAGAAGACGTCTGTGTGAAGCTAATCTATTTACAAGAATCCCCCGCAAAGTCCCTCTGTTAAAAAAAAAAAGGCATGTGCAGAAGAGGTTACAATTTGCCAAAGAACACATCAACTGGCCTAAAGAGAAATGGAGGAACATTTTGTGGACTGATGAGAGTAAAGTTGTTCTTTTTGGGTCCAAGGGCCGCAGACAGTTTGTGAGACGACCCCCAAACTCTGAATTCAAGCCACAGTACACAGTGAAGACAGTGAAGCATGGTGGTGCAAGCATCATGATATGGGCATGTTTCTCCTACTATGGTGTTGGGCCTATTTATCGCATACCAGGGATCATGGATCAGTTTGCATATGTCAAAATACTTGAAGAGGTCATGTTGCCTTATGCTGAAGAGGACATGCCCTTGAAATGGGTGTTTCAACAAGACAATGACCCCAAACACACTAGTAAACGAGCAAAATCTTGGTTCCAAACCAACAAAATTAATGTTATGGAGTGGCCAGCCCAATCCCCGGACCTTAATCCAATCGAGAACTTGTGGGGTGACATCAAAAATGCTGTTTCTGAAGCAAAACCAAGAAATGTAAATGACTTGTGGAATGTTGTTAAAGAATCTTGGAGTGGAATAACAGCTGAAAGGTGCCACAAGTTGGTTGACTCCATGCCACACAGATGTGAAGCAGTTATAAAAAACTGTGGTCATACAACTAAATATTAGTTTAGTGATTCACAGGATTGCTAAATCCTAGAAACAAAAAAGTTTGTACAAAATAGTTTTGAGTTTGTAAAGTCAACGGCAGACACTGCTATTTTTTTGAACACACCCCTTTCAACTAATTGCCCAATTGCACAGCCTTAAGAGCGTGCATATCATGAATGCTGGGTCTTGTTGGTTTTCTGAGAATCTACTGCACCTACTGGTAAATTGTTTGCCATGTAGCAATAAAAAATATACTAAAAACCTGGATTAATCTGGTTAGTCACATTGGACTGCTATTATTTTGAACACTACTGTACATTAGCCACAGTTGCAGTGCTGTAACAGTAACATCTGGTGCACCATCGTTTCCCCTGTTTGTGTGCAGCCCATGGACTTAAGCTGGAATCTGTTCTCGTGTGGTGGCCTGTTCATGTCGGCCCCCGGACTGGTGGAGAAGCTGAGAAAACAGCAGTGTCCACTCAGCAGACAGTTCCTCACTGCGTTGTCTTTATGTCACACCGTGATGGCTCAGTGGAAAAAAGGTTGTGTCTTTGTGCGAGTTTGTGCTGTCAGCTGTTTTTGTGATTCAGATCAAAGTAGTTCACTTCTCGTCTGGCTCCAGATAAAATTGCCAAACCTCAGGTTGTACTTCACAGCGCACTGGTTTATTATTGATGAAATCTCAGCATGTGATGCATGTTTCCACTGTGTTTTTATATTACACCGATTGAGCTGATGCTGTGCAATTGCAGTTCCCATATATGTAATTTATATATATGTTGCCAATATATGTAATTTAACACACTTTTTGTCTAATGTTCACCAAAATTTCAAGGCGGATGCGTTTCAGTCAGTAATTTGCCAACCAGTAAATCACCAGTCTGGTTCCTATATGATAATCCCTGGATAAAGTTACCGACAGGCACAATGAACCTTTGTTTGAGGACAGCCTGTTTACTTGTACCTTTTGTGTTGTCTGCATTTCTCCAGAGGATCTAGTTTACCAGGCTTCATCCCCAGATGAGGAGGCTCTTGTCGATGCAGCCAGGGAGCTGGGCTGGGTTTTTCTCTCCAGGACAAGAGACTTCATAGTTGTCTCTGAGCTGGGTGTCAGCTGTCAGTATCAGCTGCTGGCTATGCTGGACTTTACCAGCCAGAGAAGGCGCATGTCTGTACTGGGTGAGAGTAGTCCTCAAAATAAAACAAATATACACTTATTAAGACTCTCAATTTCTTAATATCCACTACACTGCACGCTATTTCCACATTTGCTGCTTGCTCTTGCGTCAGTGTCTGTCTGGATCGAGTTACACTGGTTTTATTTTTTTCTTTCAGTACGTGAGCCAGAGGGTGGGTTAAAACTGTACTGTAAAGGGGCGGACATAGCGATTCTGGAGAGACTGCAGAAGGACTATCCATATCAGGAGAAGATTGAAAGAGCCTTGGAGGTAAACTGGCATTTCAGCTGAACCATCAGTGCATGCAGTTACAGTATAAGTTTACAATTTATATGACTCTCTGTTATCATCTTTTGGATTACATTTCTGTATTAAACGGTTTAAAATACCAGCTGTTATTGGAATACGACAAATTTTTTTTTTTTTGGAACTTCAGTTCCTTTGCTCTCTTTAGGGGTGTTACAAATTGGCCCATAGCTGTGCTAGTCGCTAACATACTGAGAGTGATGGAATTTAATTAAGCACAAGTGTAATTCTGACTTACCTTTTCCTCCAATTTCTGCTACTTCATACCTCCACTCCGTTTTGCAGGAAAATATTGTACCTTTTGCTTCAATACCTTAATTAATTTTTATTATTTGAGCAGGCGTGTTGCATCAGACCCAAAGCAGCAGATTGTTCAATTAAATTATTTTGTCAGCAATTGGATAAAAGAAAACACAGACGCCAAAAATTGGATCTGATATTCATTTAGGCTAATAATTGGTCAATGTAGGCGCTAGATGTCAAGTCAGGGAACCCCAAAAAATAGAATTAATCCACATTAGACATCAATGTGGTCAAAACAAACAATCTCACTAAAAGCCAAAAAGCAAAAGGATTCATCCTCTGGGGAATCATAATGTCTGATCAAACTATATTGGCAATCAGGATTATATTTAGTGAGATGGACTCAAGACATGGACACACTGACTAAATAAACTCCATTGTTGATATGTTTTCTTAACATCGACCAGTATGAACACTTCATGACCAGCTTTAAGTTTTTTGGACCCACCGACCCTTTGTCGAGATGGTTGAGGCGAACGATCGCCCAGTTAACAATGCGCAGCCTATGGAATGATGTGTTAACTTTTGTTCCTTCAGCTGTTTGCCCAGTCTTGTCTGAGGACTTTGTGTGTTGCGGTTCGATCCGTTCCTGAGGCATTATGGGAGCAGTGGAGTAAAACTCTGGCTCAGTGTGCTGCCATGGTGACCTGTGACCGCGACATCCTGCTGGAGAAGCTATATGATGAGATGGAAAGAGAGCTGCAGGTGGGCTCTTCTTCAGTTTCATTTTTACAGATATTTTATTCGTCAGTTCATGGTAGTACAGCTAAGCATTGACATTATATGATCAATACAGATAACTCTTAGTAAACCTTGCACTTGTGTGTGTGTGTGTGTGTGTGTGTGTGTGTGTGTGTGTGTGTGTTAATTTTTTTTTTAAAAATCAATCCTATGCATTTTCTCATGTTTTGGGGGTAAATAAAATGTATGTTGTTTCTTTGTCTTCTTGTAAGCATGATCATATTTCCAATATTTTGTAGGAATGCTAAAAACAAAAATTTTTTTGCAGCTTCTGGGAGTGACAGCAATAGAGGACCAGCTTCAAGAGGGCGTTCCTGAGACAATTGACCTTCTCCAACAGGCTGGGCTTAAAGTGTGGGTACTCACTGGGGACAAAAAAGGTATTGTGCCACACTGTAATAAGACATGAAAAGGGCACCATTGTCAATGCTGTGCTGTACCTGAAATTACACTGAAATCAAACTCCCCCTTTGATTTCTCTCATGTCCTTCTCTAATTCCTATTCCTTGTTCTTAATCACTGTAGAGACTGCGGTACAAATTGGATACTCCTGTAAACTGTTGGACCCTGGTACTAGATTAGTGGAATGGCAGGAGCTGAGGTTAGCAATGATGAAAAATACACAAAAACACACACGTGCCATCTCAAATCATATGATTCACCTTTGATTCAACTCTGCAGACAGATACTCCAGTCTCCAGACCCAAGGGCCAGTTTCTTCAAGGCAAGACGGACGGAGTTGTGGGTTGTAGCAAAGGAGAGTGCTGGAGCAAAGACTGCTGTGGTCCTCACTGGACCTGAGCTGGTAAGCACTGGACATACATGAAACAGTTTACTCATACAGTTTTTAAATCCACCAAATGCTGTTGCCATGTAGTTTAAACATCACGTGCGCGGTAGTTTGCACATGTATTATCGCAACATGAAAGTGTCAATAAAGCATAAAGCAATAAACTTTTGTCAGATATTGCAATTGGAACATGAGCCATGATTAATGGAAACGATCATTTTTGCATCAAAGTTTTCATTGAATTTAATCCTACTTACTTTCATTAGTCCATGAGTTCATGCTTCACCAAAACAGTTGGTGTCAGATGATCATATAGAGTACCTTCATGGCAACACCCTGACATATCTTGTACCATGCTGCAGCCTTTGCCATGGCTGCCGTTTTGGTCAAAAACTCATGTTCTCAGCCATACAACAGATCTTTCATGTCAGCACAAAAGCACCAAAACTATTTGAGGGTGGAACTTCCTCTTCTGCACACCAGTAGATATCCAAATGATCTGGAGCTCATTATATTTTCAGCACTTTAATCACAACTGGCCATCCCGGTGTTTTTTTTAATATATGTATATACTGTATATACTGTGTATATATATATTACAGTATATACAATATATTTTATAATTAATGTTTTCAGCCATATCTCCATTACTTTGAGTCCAAGCAGCAACAAACATAATGCAAATCGATCAGGAGATCATATTCATATTCATACTCTGTATCATTAAACAGTGTGTTGTTTTGTCAAAAAATGAAATGGACAGTGGAAATGTGAGGCTCTACTATTGTTAATGCCGTAGTTGGGCAGTGGTCATTAAATATGATTTTTTTTAATTGAATCATTTTTTTCTTAAATTTGCATTAATTAACTTGAACTGTCAACACATCACTTGATATCAGCAAACAGCTGCATATTTGCATATCCTCTAGTCACACTCTTAGCTCTTTTGGATCTCTACCAAGTTCTAATAAAAATGTCTGCATCTTAAACTGTAAAGTGCTCCACTATGTTTACCAGCTTGTTGTTGGCTGCATCTGCTTGCAATATGCCCTTGCCCCTGTTACTGAAAACATATTGATTATACAGCATTAAAAGAATGTACTAGCAGTTATTAAGTGCCTTATAACATTATAAATGATATGAGACGTTTGAGCAAAGTAAAGATTCCCCAGAAGGTCATTACAAGTTAGTGCCTATTTACTTGAAAAATAACCTACACTTGGATGGTGTTGTGCTCCAGGTAGAGTTTGATGAGAGACCAGAATGGGGGGCCTCATTCATGAGCTTGGCAGAACAGTGTCACTCGGTGCTGTGCTGCCGTGTAACCCCTGGACAGAAGGCAGATATCGTCAAATTGGTCAGGAAACACACCAGCTCTGTCATCATGTCCATCGGGGATGGAGCCAACGATGTGAACATGATTAACAGTGAGTCGCGTTAAACGAAAAGACGGGAGAAACTTGTGTTTGTAGTTCTGATTGGTGGACAAAACCTGCTAGTCAGTGTACTCAGTGTTTTCTGCTCTTTTTCTATCCATGCGTTGTCCATATCTGACACCAGCGGCCCATGTTGGCGTGGGAATAGCAGGAGTAGAGGGAGGTCAGGCGGTGCAGAACGCAGATTTTGCATTGTCGCAGTTTCGATTTCTGCAGAGGCTGCTGCTGGTGCATGGACGCTGGTCCTACAGGCGCATTTCCATCTTCTTGCACTACTACCTGTTTAAGACGTGCAGCTTTGTTCTCGTGCAATTATGGTTTGGTGTCTTCAATGGCTTCAGTGCTCAGGTTAGACACACGCTGATGAAATTCAACGGCACACAAGCTTGAATTTAGTTTAAAGATAGAGAAAGCATCCGATGTGTTTTATCTTTCTGTTTTTCAAAGATTATGTATGAGGCGTGGTTCATTCCTTCCTACACTGTCCTTTACACAACATTCCCAATCATGCTTGTGGCCTTCTTGGAACAGGTGAGAGAGCTGAAGATGTTTTTGTGAACTCAGTGACCGTCACGTTGACATTTGTTCCATGTGAAGAACTTGTGAGAAGTTTTTGCTTTGTGCTGCAGGATGTGAGTGCAGAAAGCAGCCTGAAATGGCCGGAGCTGTACAAGCCTGGACTGAGACGGGAACTGATCGCTCCTCTCCATCTCTTCCTGTCACTCCTACGTGCCATCTACGCATCACTTGTTCTCTTCTTTATCCCATTTGGGGTCTTCTACAACACAGCCTTTGACTACCAGACCATGGCGGTCACTATCGCAATGGCAGTTTTTTTCATGGCCACCATCGAGGTCAGGATCGTACGTTTTAGAGATGCATGCAACTACACTGAACTAAATAAAATAAAATTATAAATGTAAAGTTACACAACGTTAACAAGCGGAAACGGAAGGAATACTTGAAAGGATTATTATTGCCTAATTAAAACATGAATGAATTATTAATTTCATAATGACAGAGCTATTAATCCTGATTATTTCTTAGTGTAAAAGAACACAAAGTGTAATTATTTAAACACCACAGTTTTAGTAACATACTAGTAGCATACTATTCTGTCCCATTTTTTTTTTAGGTCTGTTATATTCTGTTCTCTTCCTCTAAATAGTCGTATTTGAATGAAATACTTACCTGTGTTGTGTCACTTGGTTGCTATAGTTACTTTTGAAAGCCTTTAGACAGAAACATCAGTGTGGTCCATGTTCGCTGTACCTTTCTTCTCGATTTGACATCAAGGATGAGATCTTTTCTCATTTAAACAAATAAAAAAATGTTTTAAGCATTTTACTATTGTAATTTTAATAATTATCGAGATCTTTTCTCATTTAAACAAATAAAATGTTTTAAGCATTTTACTATTGTAATTTTAATAATTATGGCTTGCACAGTTCAAAAAAAGACATCTCAACATATTCAAATATTTTACTGGAACAGTATAAGTCATAATGAAAATTAAAAATCAAAAGAAATATTTCCCTTTACATGTAATGACTTGAGAATATGTGGAAGTTTAACTTGAATCAATGAACTTTTCCGTGATACTCTAGTTCTTTGAGATGCACGGTTCATTTCTCTGTTTTTCTGTCAGGTTGTGCGGGTGACCCGATACTGGACGAAGTACAACGTAGCAGCTGTGTGCGTCTCTGTGGTATTATTCTTTATTACCACCAGGATCACCCAGAGTGCCCTCTTTTTTAAGATATCACCCATCGACTATCCCTTTTATGGTACATTTCTACTCCTCTCATTGCCACTGAAGTGATATTAATCTTGGTATAGGACTTTTTTTTTTAACTTCCATAACTGCAGGAACTGCTGGTTTTGATCATGTGGAGATAACTAATCTCAACACAACTGCTGATAGAAAAATAAAAAACAGGCAGACACATCCAATCATGAAATGTTCATTTTAAAGATAATGACATGTTTTCTTTGTGCTGGTCTGATGATGCGTCATCATCCATGCGAACAGTTTGATTTCTTTGTTTTTCCATCAGCTGTGATTGATAACGCTTTTGTCGATCCAGTCGTGTGGCTCACAGCTGTACTCACTGCCTGGATAGCAGTTTTACCCTCTGTGACGGCCCGCGCCCTCAGTGTCATCCTCAACGCTCATGACAAACACAAGGTGTGATATGAAGTAGTGTAAGGAAAGAATCATTAATCAGTACAATAGGAAAGGTCTATATATAGTCTAATAGGGAAGTGCTGCCACTGCTGCATCCCGTAAGTTAGAAAAACGCAAATATTTAATGTGATACTGAATTGGGTTTGCCATTCTGTGTTTCTGGAGGCTGAGCTAGTGTACCACACCTACAAAACAAAAGCACAAGGGTCACTGATGTTGCTGTTGTTGGCTGACTGTCGTAGATTCACAGTGTGTCCCATCAGCCGGTGGAGCTGAAGTCAGCACAGAGAAGGGGCGCATCTTTTGGCTCTTTTCGTCTGACCCCCTCTCTCAGGGAGCCGCGCCCAGATACCTCACCTCTTCAGGGACCTACATCCACAGCACAGTGCCACCGGTGGATGAGAAGGTGCCTGCAAGCTGTAACCCAACTGGCTCACCAGGCCATGATGATGATCCAAAAGGGCACATGAATAATGCCTCATTTAGGTTTTGACATAGAAAAATACATACTCATAAATTATGTTACAACAGGGAACTAAATCAGATGATTTATTTTCTTTTCGCTACAGTTTTTATGGGAAATTCTTAGTAAATCCTGCACTTGTTTTGTGTCTAGCCACCATTTAACTTTAAAGTAAAAGATAGAGTGTACAAAACACATTATGTGCTATAAATTATTCATTGTTTTTTCTGAGATGTTTAAATTCTACATGGATATCTGTGATCAGTTTTGTGTGAGGCTATTGGGGTAAAAAAAAAAAAATCAAATTTCCATATTCAAAGGATTTCCTTTGAAAATCAACCCAAACACAATAAAGCAACTGCATCGCTTTGTTTTACAATTGTTTTATTTGTTAATTTATTTCAAAACACGCAATTTTTACCCATATTATCCTTTTAACTTTTTATTTTTCTGTAACAGTTATTACTCAGATTTTTTTCCATCTCAAAATTCTCGACTAGAGTGAAACTAAAAGTCCTCCACAGGCTCTCCAGCTTCTGCAGTGGGAGGAGGGAAAAGAGGCTTTCTGACCAGACATGCTGTGAGGGGGGGGTTATCCCTACTTCCTGCATGGATGAATGTGTGTGCCTACGTGGGGGAGCATTCACCGGCGTGTGTGTATTTATGCCTATGTTTAAGTGCAACGGGTGGAATGTCCACATGGCCGGTAGATCACAAGATGCGTCGAGCAGCCCAGAGAGCTAAACGTTTGTCTTCTAGGTTTGGCAGCCAGATTGTCATACCTCTGATTTCTTCTTTGGTTTCAGCAAACACTCTCAAAAGGCAGACTCACCCTCTCCAGCATGTGCCTGTGTCTGTTTGTGTGTCTGTCTGCACGAGTGCAATATAAGCCACCATCTCCAGACAACTTTGTAAACTTAAGTAAATACAATGTAAGTGTCTTTGCATTGATTGTGGCCCTTCCTTGGCGCTGGGACAAAGACAGTCGAACATTGTAGTAGACTGGAGCCATGAGCTGGGAGGATCAGCATTCCAAATATCAGCATGGACTCCATTTTGATGTCGGTGGCAGTTTTGGGGCATTCGGGTAAAGCTGTCCGACATCAGCGTGGTGAAACGTGGGGGCGCTGTAGTGCTCTTGTGTTCTGTTCCCCCCGCAGCCACTCTCTGCTGTACCCGGAGTGGCTGGGGGAAGCAGGTGGGGGTGGACAGGGGTCATGGAAGTGTGAGCGGGAGTGGTTTAAATGTCGGGGGGATTCAGGGAAGGTCGAGGGTTGTACACTCTGACCCAGCAGCAACGATTAAGATTGGGGGGGTCAGGTGTTTGCATAGTTCTCTGTGCAAAAGCCACCAACCGGAGCCATTTTTATTCCTCGCGGCTGGTTACATCATCATGAGATTAGCAGGAAATTGCAGCGAGTGATGGGAAATATGGTCTTCACACCACCGATCTTTTTGTCTTGCACTACATAGTGGCTGTGGGAGTGTGTGGGTGGAGGGGGTTACAGGGGATGAGGGTGGGAAGGAATGTAAAATATGTTATGAGCTCTGGTTTAGAGTTCTGTAATGTCGAGTTTGAACGCTGCAGTGGCCCTGATGATACAAGGGGAGTGTTTCAGTGAGCGGTGTGGCGGGGGAGGGGATTCATTTGGCAGCTACAGCTCGTCACAGCTCAGAGAGCCTCTTTTCCCGTTATTTTTGTTCTGCCGCCCTCCCCTTCGCCCTCCCCACTGGCCTGCCCTCTCTCTACCTTTTTTCTTGTTTTTAAACTGATTGTCTTCTACCATCACAAAGACACTTGGTTCTGATTGATTAACAGGTAACAGAAGAGGGAGAGCACAGTGTGACTGGGGGTGTCTTCATCAGTCCCATCGGCAACCTTTGATCCCACAGTGAAATGACACACACGTGCTGTTTGACAGTAGATGCTGACGGCATTTCGGTTTGGATGATCAGTTGCCAGGTGGTACTGTAGTCGATTGGTCGACCAGTCAGTAAGAAATGGTTTAAAATTCTTGCATGACAAATATTGCAACCCATAGTAAAGGAACATAAAAAGAAACACTTTGTCTTCCAAATAGGTACAAATGAGCACACAGTGAAGGAACCCATGTAGACAAACATACAGGTATACTCAAGGCCACTCGGGCCTGCGTGTGTCCCTCTGATTATCTCCAAGTAAACAGCCCGTCTTTGGAAAAGCAAGACACATTTCAGAGCCCGAGTGTGGACCACAAGCTGAGGAATGAAGATTGAATGCTATTGATTGAGAGGAGAGGAGTTTGACCTCCCCCAGCACACACTGCCCCCTACTGTCTGGATTTATATACATCAAAGAAACATGGGGCAAGGGGAAGGGTTGCAACGACACATGCACACAACCAGTGAATCCAACAGTGACGGAAATTCTAAAAACAAGTACCCCTCCAACGCCTAAAACCCAAATCCTCCCACCCCCTTTTTTTTTTTGTTGTTTTAATAACCAAAATATCCCCCACCTTATCTCCACCCACTCCCGAGTCTTTTCATCCTTCTCCTCTCCACCACAAAATCACAGGTCATTCCTGTTGGTTTCTATACAGTTATACAATATCCATGCACAAAAGAAAAAAGCGCACCTTGTTTTCAGTAGGAGGTGCTGGTCTTTAATATTCTAAGAACATCAGGAGCACTTGAACACACCCAGGAACCTTCAAAAGTAACTGTGAATTTTTTTTTTTTTTCAGAGAAAAGACAACTTAAAGGCAGAAGAAAGCTAACAATGAATAAAAGGTTATTCCTCCTTTGGTTTAACATCACATTTTTGGTTTAGGTTTCAGTCCAAATCTTATTTTTGCCATTTTTTTGTCCCCCCCCCCTTTTTTTCTTTAATTTTAAATGTACTTGCCTGGGAGAGAGCCTTGAACTAAACATCTGAAGTGAGTAGCTCTAACCCCTCTCTCTAGTCTAGCCTTCTCTGCTGTCTCTTCTTTTCTCGTGTAACCCTCCACAGAAACATTCACAATGTCTTTTTCCTTTATGAAAAAACAGTAAGTACATGCCGTAGCAAAAACAAATGAGAACGTACGAGAAAAAAATGAGCAAACAAATAGAAGGAATTTAACAGTATAAAGCTTCAAGTCACAAGTTCCAAAACTAACTATCATAGTATCATAGTTTCTTAATCATTGTTATCATTAGCAGTATTATTTTCAGTCTAAATTACATAAAGTTTACATGAAAGGTTTTTGAGGTATTTCAGAATTAATTGTCAACACACGCCTACCAAGTCTTAGCACTAGCCAGGGGGAGAGGTCGACTGGACAGACAAGGTGGAAGGAGGAGAGAATTTGTGTCTAGAAACTGTACTAGTGCAGCCTCTGTGCTTGCACGCCGTGGAGAGGGAGGGAGAGAGAGCGAGAGAGAGAGAGTGACATTCAGTGGTGAGGTTCCACAACTGCAGCCCTTCCGGCGCTCAGAGCCTCGGCCTTTCTACCCCCCTCCTGCTCTGTTACACAAAAATATCTCTGATGTGAGAGAAGTAAACAGGCTGAGAGTCCGAGCGCGCCGGGCAGGGAGAGAAAAATAACAAAAGAAAGGGCTGTGAGCTACTACAAGATCAACCATGCGGTAACAAAGACTGACAGATTAAGGAGCAACATAGAATTTTGTTTCGAATAAATAGTGTACAGAAAAAATGTTTTATAGACTTTCTACATGATAAAGTGCTTGCATTCTAGTGTATCAAGATGGAAAGTCAATTTAGAGAGAAAATGCTGACACAGCCCCCCACTTTGTGTCCCTCTCTTTGCCCCCCCGCCCATTTTCTGTCCATCCAATTATGGGCGCATTGTATGGATGTGTGTGCATGTTTGTAAATGGGTGTGCATCTATACTTATGCACGTGGGTGTGTGTGTCCAGTGCAGTCCCACCCGTGGTTGAAGGGAAAAGGCACTCAACTCTGTCTGCAAGGTGGCCACCTACTACGACGTGGCACGATGCAGTCCGACTGCGCTGTTAAAACAAATGTGTGTACGTGTGTGAGTGTGTCTATGGGATTGTTTCCTTTCTTTGTCCTGTTTTTGTGGGTTTGTGTGTCCCCCCCCTTGGCAGTTTGGGACCGGTAGGCTGCAGTTATCTTTGGTATTAGTGGAACAAACCACTCAGCTTAGTGAGGTAGCCACATTGGTTCTCACTACAAACAAATGTCCTTTTGTCAGCCTCATACCTAGAGCTGAATCTAGCTATTTACCTATGCCCACCGAACCGTATACCACAAATCGATTCTAGCTCATCATCCTTTGGTGACGTTGATTCACTGCTTACAGCAACGTGAAGTTAGTCAGTACCTCTCAATCAGCTCCTCCACAATGACCATCTCTTATCTAATCTGCACCAGGAATCTGACTACATTGTTGGAAATGCTACAGTTGCATCTTAAGACCATACAGATAACTATTGAGTCCCGAGCGTCACCCACCACCCTCCCTCCAACGAAACACATGGAATCAGCCAGGGCGTTTGGAGGTCATGATTTGTCCCCCCTCCCCTCCTCCGTCTTACCCCATTCTTGGGGCTCATCTTAAAGGGGGGCCGAGAGAGCCACAGTTCTGACATGAAATGCCAAAAGAGAGAGAGTGTCCGTCATGTTATTCTTCTCTTCAGCAGCTCCCCCGTGTTTTCTCTTTCGCACGGTAAATGTCTCGTCAGAGTCTGTATTCACATAGAACGCAAAAAAGGAAAAAAAAAAAAATCCATCATTGGCCTCGGTCCTTGCATCCCTCTTTTTTTTTTCTTTTAAAAAGTCTTTCCTTTTTGTTTTTTTTGATTTATCAACAAGGTGCCTTACTTATGCACGACAGAACACAATAGTAACAAGAAATAGAAACTTTGTGTCTATGGTACTAATTAAATACCCGCATCAATATAGAGAGGAAGAGAGAGAGAGAGGGGGGCAATGGGGTTAGAGGGATAGAGGAGGTAGAGAACCAAAGATAGAATGAGAGACTTTCTGTCTGCTTCAAAAATGTGTCCAGTTATGTGTTGGAGACATTTTCTTTTGTATTTTGTAACACATACTGTATGTATGGTGTCATTTGAGGTTTGGTTATTGTATGCCTTTAGTTATGATTCTTTTTTTTAAATTGTTTTTACTTTAAAAAAAAAAAAAAAAGTATGTTTTTAATTCAGTTAGAAGCTGATTGTTGGTTGCTTTGGCACACACCGCCCGTCGTCAGTGGGGCGCACCATAGCTGTGTGTCAACCCTAGTACCATATTCTTTTGATTAGCATTAAGGCAGTAAGCATTGGCACTAATTATTGTAGCATTTTGACAGCTGAGTGCGGCGGTTAGAGTTGGGGTTTGCTACTGATAACCCTCGTGTGGGAATAAAGGAGAAAAATTGGTTTGAATGTGAGCCTTTTTTTGGATGGAATGGAAAAATTATTTTGGAAAAAAAAAAAAAAAAAGATTGAAAATGATGAAACCTCCCAAAATGATGTCAATTAAACCCCCACTGCACCGCAAATGTGTCCGTCCCAGTAAGCCTTCCTGCTGCTTTTCACTCTGTTGTACTTTTCTATACCCTTTTTTTGTGGGTATTTTCTCTTCTTGTGTTTTATGGATGCTCGATCTGGATTGGCTAAATAAATCCCTGCCCTTTCGAAATCCCTGCGTTTTCAGCATTCACTGTAACCATCCCCCTCCTACGGCTTGGCCAGTGCTGGTTGGATGAGGAACAACAATAGGATAATGGTTAGCTATTGATCTGCCTTCAAAGAGCTGTGAGGGCCTGAATGTGTTGTGCCATGACTGCTCCTCAGCATCTAGTGGCTCTGCCCTCCCTCTCCTCCACTCCGAGCCCCGTGGCTCTGCTGGATGCAGGTCTGTACTGTGGACAGCAGGGGGCACTGTTGCTCTGCCAGCACAGGCGGGCCTGGGGAGGGACAGGGATGCTTTTGCTGCTGCTGTCACGAGGCCTTTGTGTCCCCATCTCCAGTGGGTTCCGTGTGCTCCTCTTACATTCTGCTTTTCATATGCAGCTGTATTGTATTTGGCTGGATGCCCGAGAATGTTGTTGTCGCTTGGTACTCAGTTATTGATCAGAGGAAAACCTTCCAGCAGAACAAAGAGCATGTCCAGACATCTCACCTGCCTCTCCTGTTGGTCCGAGAAACGCAGACTCTGCGCAGGCTAAACGCAGGCTAAGAGTAACAATGACACGTCTCCCTACAGGCCTTCAACATCAGTGCAAAAAAAATATATAGACCTGGGCCTGGAAGACCTGAGTATCTACTGCAGAGCGTCTTGAGTTTCACCTTCAGGAGGGGTCAAGGCCCCGCTCTCTCTGTCTGCATCGATTCATTTTTCAATTCATTAGTTTGCCGTATGATCGGGCCGAGCTGCTCTCTGAAATGGCTGGCCATCAGGGAATACCTTTGGCCGAGGAATGAAGGAGACTACAGGAGGAGGGGGAGGTAGAGGCGGAGAGTCGGAAAGCCTTTTTTTGGTTTTTGTTTTTTTTTCATAGGCTGCGTTGTTTTCTTGTGTGTGCAGGATGGAGCTTAGGTAATAAGGCTGTATGTGCTGTTCTGCTGTCAGATTTATTGCAGTTCTTTTCGCCCTTGTTGCTTCCGTGTGCCGGTGTAGAGGGAAGGAGAGAGAGAGACAGACTCGGGAGGCGACACAAAGGAGGTGAGTTGGGAGAAAGAAGGGAGAATTGGTGGCTACTTGGGAAATGAACGAGGCCAGCGTATTCGCCCGGTACCGTCCCAACAAAAAAACCACAAATCTTTGGTGTCTCTTTACTTGGTCAGATGTAAAAATGGTTTTCTTTCAAAAAAGACAGAATCAGTGATTGTCCTTATGTGAGCAATGCAGAGTGGACCTGACTTCACATTTCACCTTTAGATTATGCTTCCTTCAGGTGAGTGCTTGAAATTCTGACTGACAACAAAGATGATTGCATGGCACAAAGGATTTTTTTTTTTTTCTTTTTCAGGCAGAGGACACATTCAGATGGTCCAGGACAGGCAGGTTTGTTATAGCCAGGTTGAAACACCAATTCTCCACCTTGAATGTTGTCCCAACCTGGTTCCCTGGCCCTCTGAAGGTCCTCTCCTCCTCTCAGGCCTTGGAGAAGGTGGTGGCGGATGTGCCCGGCTGCCCGGGGCTGGCGCTGTGGTCATCGTGCCAGCGGTCCACGCAGCGGCGGCGTGCATTCATGAAGAAGTTGCTGACGGTGCTGAGCTCCAGGCCGAGCTGCTGGGAGATGGTGATCTGCATTTCCTTGGAGGGACGCTTGTTCTCCTTGAAGATGGCGATGAGTGTACGGCGCTGCAGGTCAGTGAAGACCAGGCGCTGCTTCTTGGGCACCGTGTTGCGGTCCTTGTGTTGCTCCTGTTCTTTGCGTTTGCAGGCTTGGCGTGGATGGCAGCAGTGGGAGGGATGGGGATTACATTGAGAGGCAAAACGGAGAAAGAAAACACAAAGCAAGGTAAATATACAAAAGTGACATCCTTCTACAATTAAGCAACAAAGACAGAGGATGGTGGGAACCAACTAAATGCATCATTAGCCGATACCAAAACGCATAAAGACTAGTTCATCCGCCAGCAAATTCTACAGTGGCACCTCTATTGCCATATTAAAGTTGATTTAAAGCTAATCCATGCCTCCTGCCCAGTGGGAATATTCCTTCCATCCTGCGAAGTGCAGACAGGGAGCCAGCCTGCGGTGAGAGAAAAGTGGGTGAGGAGGGGGGTGGGAGGGTGAGACCCGCTGCTGCCTGCTAGCTGGAGACGCTGCTGTTTGATTCAATATTAATGCAGTTTGAGTCACAATCAGAGACTGAGTGACTGTTGCACAAAAGTAAGCATTTTGTGTGC
>KV751319.1:14004329-14022107 GCA_001698575.1 Mola mola
CATGAATAGAAACAATGGAAAAAAAAAAACAAACTTTGTACAGACCAAAACTGGGGCTCTTGATTGCAGTGATCTTAAAAGTGTACCTTTTTTTTTTTTTTTTTTAACGCTCTACAATAATAACTGCGTTATGTGCTTAATTCTGGTTCTGGGCACGTTGGCTGATTTTGTTTGGTCTTTCTGTGCGGGACAGTGAGACGGAGGGTGAAGGATATGTGTTTGCGTGCGTAAAATCTCCGTAAATGCGTAAGAACAAACGCATCCGTCCACATTGTGTTTGCATCCCGTCTGTTTCCCAGAGACGCGTCCTCCCTTTTGTTTGTAACACCTCCCGCGTCGCACAGCGTCTGTTTATACTATCATGGATTGTAACATCAATCAAAATATAGATTTCCCCCAACATTTAACACACCAACTGTCATGATGAAGTTTTACTCGATATAATCGACTAATAACTTCTAGTAATGTCTGTTTGAGCAGCTATTGACAGTCTCGCCACATTGACTTCTAATTGATCCCTCCACATCGCTCAGGTTGGGAGCTGTCTCCTCACTCACCTGCGAGCCTGAGCGCCGACATCCGCTGGAACTCGGGCTCCTGGAGCCACTTCCACATCCTCCTGAACGTCTCCCGGCCGGACTTGAGTTTACTCCACGGTTTAGGATTCCGCAGCAGGTCAGACAGAGTTCCCTGGGAGCGGCACAAGATCCTCTGAGCAAAGATGGCCTGGGGGATGCTGTAGCGCTTGAGCTCCGCCGTTATTCGCTGTGCCACCTCCTTGGTGTTTATCTCCTCCACCTGTCCCGACCCAGCTCCCTGACCGCCTCCCACCACCGTCTGCCGGTCCCGGTCTGACAGCATGGACCCATTTGCCTGAGAGTGCGGATGGCTGTGATGGTGTATGCCGTTCAAGGAGGCCATGAGCCCGGCCCCGTGGCCCCCGAGACCCCGGGCCAGGTGCTCCTCGCCCCGGGACAGCATGGCCGCGTGGGAGTCGAAGCCCCCCGAGGAGATCATCTTGTCGTTGGAGAGGTGAGCTCCGGGGCCGTAGGCGCTGAGCGTCTGCTGGGAGCTGTGCAACGAGCCCAGCCCGTTGGACAGAGGGGACAGAGGCTGCCCCATGCCGGACATGTCTTTGGGGTAGTGGCCGTAGATGTTCCCCATGGAGGCGAGACTTCGGTCGTCCCTCATCAGGGTGAAGCTGCCGCTGACATTCCCGGCCGCGAGTCGCTGGTGCGCCGGGTGGTGGTGAGCGTGTGGGTGTGGGTGGTGAAATTTCTCCGACACGGTGGATATGGGAGGCAGGTGCTGCAGCGGCGTCAGCGTGGTGTAGGTGCTGCTCAGGCTCATCCCGGAGTCGCACGACATGGTCATCGCCGGATGCAGGGGGCCAGACAAAGCGTGGTCTGTGCGGTAGTCCCCCGCTCCCTCCAGTATGGAGGCCATGCTGGACACCATGGCTGACCGTCCGTGCGACACTAAGTTCCTATGCGACGCCGACGACTGGCGCGCGTGTGGCGAGTTCATTAAGTCGCTCGTCTGATGGGAGTGAGATACGCCGTGCAGATTTCCGATGTTTTCCATCGTAAGCTCCATCGCTGAAAGGATCTTTATTTCCACCCCTCTCGCCGTCACTCTATCTCGCGCTCCTTTTCCGATAAATTTTGAACGATTTCAAAGCCAAGCCATCGATTGTAGTTGCCTCTCTGCGGTCAATCCAGCATGGTTTTGAAAGATCGCGTCCCGGCCGCCGCACAGACCGCGCCGCAAAACCTGTGCGAAGGTGCGTGCGAAGGTGCGCCTGCCCGGGTTCCTGTCGGTGTGGAGCGCCTTCCACTATACCCAAAGCGCCTCTCCGCTCGCTGTGTGAATATTGACGCGCCCACGCTCATGTTAAGACGAGACTGAGCCTGTGCGCATGTGCGCGCCCCCGCGGTGCATCCTCGCACTCGCGCTCTCTGTCTGGGGCCGATCTGACGTCACTGGCTCCCGGTGTCATGGGTTGTTCGCGTTTTGCACACTGGACCTGGGAGCGCAGCAAAAAGATTGCATTAGACGCGTGTGGAGATAACGCACAGAAGTGCTGTCCTCTGCAGTGTGCGCAACGTTTGCGCTCACGGATAAGACGCGTTTTCCCCGATAAACCCGCTTGACACGGCGCCAGCAGCACATGTGATGCCTCTCTGCAAGGTTAAATATTAATTGACGTGTGTAACTTCGGGCACGGAGCGAGACGGAGAAGCACATCTTCTCTGGGAGAGGAGGTCATAGACTGCGGCCCCTGCCTTTATTCGGTTTAATTCACACATTTGAGATGCTTGCAGTGAGATTTGTGAACGCTTTAAGAGTTCAAACGTGGACTCTGGGTTGCCTGGTTTGATCTTTAGACTAAATGGTTAATCAGCTTCCCAACCACATTACTCCTGCGCCTCCCTTTCCACAAACTGGAAAGTAAGCGGTCAAATCTTTCTGTGCAAACTTTCACTCATAAGTTGTTTTTCTTTCTGTTTTTTGTTGGGTTTCCCCCCCCCCTCCAGCGAACGTTACAACAGAATAAATCTTTTGGACTTTTGGTTCCATCGTAGCCTCCAGGCTTTGACCCCTTTGGCATCTTTCGCTCCTCGGATCCACGCCACGCAAATCAAACTTTCCCTGCCAGGAACTCTCACATAAGCTTTTCGTGCCTTGCAAAACTTCTGCGCGAAACTTGCTGCCCGCTGACGTCAATCCAGGTCAGCAATCCATCAATGTCAAAGAATGTATGGATCAGGAGATGCATCGATGGGTTCGGTGCCTATTGCAGGAGCCCGCAATATGGATGCGTTATAGCAGCTGAGATGGAGGGCTGGGCTTCTGTAAATGGCGCTGTCTTGGCTGGAAACTGTACGAGTAAAGTTAGAATGTCTTTATTTATTACACTATTGCAATATTAAATATGTGAAAATCGGGTAATTTAGTATTATTCCAATTTGGTGTGAAAGTGTGGGCCTATAACTCTACTGACTAAAACAATAACCACACACCACAAGTTTCCACAGTAGTTCGTATTGCAGAGATGTTTTATTGTATTGCAGATATACGTGTGTGTGTGCGTGTGCGTGTGTGTGTGTGTGTGTGTGTGTGAGTGGAAGCTGTGTACAGGGTGAGACTAAAACGACTGACACATGCAGAGCTGTAAAGAAAAACTGTAAACGTTGCAACATCGACCCCTCTGTAGCATGTTTTAGACATGTTGGAACAGTGTGGAGTGTGACTCTGCGTGTGTGTGTGTGTGTGTGTGTTGTCACTGGCACCCTGTTGCAGGCCTTCGGTTGGTTTTGTAAACTGTATGTGGATGTTGTGTGAAATGAAGCCATTAGGAATTGGATTCGCAGCTTGTGGGAGACAGTCGTAACAATTTAGGAGGTGCCATCGCTTATCATTTGCGAATTGCATAACACAATTCCCCCGGCCGGTGTTTACCAACAATTATGTCAAGGCCATCCGTAACTCGGCTGATGAATTGGGATATCAGTGGGCTTGGCACGGCGCCCCTCTCCGCCCCCAAAATAATGACCCGAAAAACTGTGTCTTTCCAGACTGCCAACCGGGGACGGTCGCTTTCGGCTCGCGCCATCGGGAGAACAGCAGTGTCCGCCCGGGTTAATGTCCCGGTATTGATCCCAGCAACCGGCGTTATCGAAAATGAATTACCGAAGCCCGCACAGCAGCGAATCCGTCATCTGTGCTCAGCCAGCCGGCCAGAGCGGCTCATTGGCCGCGGTGGTGATGGATGGTAACTTTCATTGCCGGCTGCTCGCTCCTGATTCACGGGGACTTAGAACCCCTAAAACACGGCGGGGCTGAAAAGTTTCAGGGAGAAGTTGTCAACTTGCACAACATTTCAGTCTCCCTCGAAGATGATCTGAACCTGGATGCTACAGTTGTTTAAGGGATTCTTAAGGCCACTTTTTGATCATGTTTCACTTAAGGAACAGTCAAAGCACAAACGTTTTGGCTTTTTTGTAATAGACCCCCCCAACACCCAAAAAAAAAAAAAAAAAATCCATGCATGCGCCTAGAGCCCAGTTTTAATTTGGGCTTTGATGTACTGTTTGCGAATTCTTAAATAAGCGCAACCTATGGCGGAAACAGTATGAAATATTAACTCTGTCGATATCTGTGGTGTGACTGGGGCGTCGCCGCAGAGACCCACTGATTTATTTCATATTAATAACGTGCGGGCGAGGCGGTGGCATCGACTTTACTCTCACACTCACACACACACACACTGTACAGAACGCTTTATTCCTTCTCTCTTTTATTTTCTCTGCTAATACAACAAAACATTGGTCCATAAAGTGGGCACATATATAATATATATAATTAAATGGTCCCACGTCGGACTGAGCACGGAGCGTTCTGTGTTTATCTGTAAGCCCTGCTGATCAACTAATCAGCGCTGAACCCGGAGCTGAAGGATCGATGGGGACAAAATGGATCCTGCTCAAACGGCCTCGGTCCCTGTTCTGGGTCTGACCCGTTCCAACAGGCAGTTCCAGCAGAGGAAATGAGCACATGACGCTCAGCTGGAAGGTTTTAGCCTTTCAATGCGTTACAATGCGCTGCGTAAAAAAAAAAACAAAAAAAAAAAAAACACATTTCATTATTATTATTATCATTGTCATTTTATTTTTGTTGTATATTAGGACGCGTGGACTCATTTATTTTACGCAGCAGGTCGCCACAATTACCGTTTTTGCTTACATCAAAACTTCCCTCTTATTTGATTAATTGTTTTAAATGAACTCCTGTGCGTGGCTGAGAGGTGCTGTCGGTGGACACCGGCTCTCTGTCACGAGCTTGGCTGTATTGTCCCGGGTATCACCGGACAGACACAGTCTGAGCTTTTCAACACTTCTTCAACGAGCGGCTGGTCGGCTGTTGCATCGCGCTTAATGTATTCTAAAGTATATTTACTCCAATCTGGCTATTGGCAAAAGTTAAGGAGCAGTGTTTTGTTACGTGGCATTGATCCGGCCTCTGAGCAAGTCAGCGGGCTCACACACACACACACACACACACACACACACACATGGCTATGGCCTCTGTTTATAAGAAAATCACAACATCTGCCTTGTTTGCCTATGGCTCGAGTTTAAGTAAGCGCGTGTGTGTGTGTGTGTGTGTGTGTGTGTTAAATTATAAATCAAAAACAATAACTCGCCCAACATCATTTCGAACAAAGTTTCAAAAGGCCACAGGCCAAATCGATGTCACCCTGCATTTCCAACGTTAGCTGTTTGTCCTGTTAAATCTTTAAACGGCACCTTGTTCCACAGTCAGCGCTCTGTGCGCGGACACATTTCCAAAGGCCCCGGTGTTAAAACAAAACAAACAAACAAACAACAACAAGAAAAGAGATCACTCGCTCATTGAATCGCCTTGTTTGTAAAGCGTTTGGCCGCAGTTTGTTAAGGAATTAGTGCGTTGCCACAGGTTATTATTTAGGCGCATTTGCATTTGAAAGCATTTGAAATAGAGGACTGTAGTGATCGATGGCCCCGAGAGGCATCGATCCATCCGCAGTCTGATCGATTGGCAGGCAGAATTGGACGCACATGTCGCCTCTGCTGCTCCCGCTTGCTCTCCAAACCACAGCCAGCTCGCGCAGAATGGAAATGTTTTATCAAATGCACCAGGCCTCTGAAATTATTTAGGACAACAGGTGCCAAACCCGCCCGGCGTGGCCCAAAGATCGATAATCAGCAAGGTGAGAAGTTTCTTGATATATTTCTGTCAGAGATGGTTATAAAGTAGACTTGGAGATGTGAGTCCACAAAGGGGTTATAGAAGGGAAACTTCCGCAAAAAAATGTTGTGTCGTGACAAGAGCAATAAAACCGGTGTGAAAAAGTTCAATTAAAACGAGGTTGTTATTTATTATTGTTGTGTGTTATTTTATTTGTTGTTTAAAACGTATGTCCGCATGCTTTTGGAACCCCACAGCTGCTTTTTTCCCCCTCTCTCAGCTGTCCGTCACGTGTCCAAAATACGTGTTCAAATAAAGTGACGTTTTTTCCAAAGACACGCGCAGTTGGAACCCGTCCTAAGCGTTTTATGGCCATAAAGGGTCGGAATTATTCACATTGTGACGAGCTGTTGGCGACGTGTCCATCACTCAGGTGTTGCTCACGTGATGTCACTGCAATCAATAGAGCTACTAATCACAAACACGTTCAATGCACCATCGATCCGATTGGGCAGCATCTCCTATAAATGTTGCACGGACAAACACGCTTTTGTTGTTTTTAGTTCTCCTTCACTTTTCCCTCTTTCTTCCCAAATTCAGCTGGCAAGGCCTCCCGGCGCCGGTGGGAGAGTTTTTAGTAATGAGAGAAAGAAATGTAAGAAATAAAAGCTGAAAACCTGTGATTTTAAAATAAAATGCGAACAAAGTAACCACTTCATTATTATTATTATTATTTTAATTATCGCCTTTTTTTTTTAACATTTTCAACCGGCCAAAAATAATAAGTTATAAGAGCAACCAAAACATAAAGTTTGAGAGGACTTTAAGCTTTTGTCCGTGTGTGTGTGTGTGTGTGTGTTGAGATTCACACTGTAAATCATATCCTAAAGAATAGTTGTAGTTTTGTACTTTTCTGCCACTCTAGTTTTTTAAATACATTTTCTTCCTCTGTACGTACTGTAAGTCTCTCAGAATTTGCACAAATTCTGCGTCAGATAGATGGATAGATGGATAGATAGATAGATAGATAGATAGATAGATAGATAGATAAAATGTTCGACAAAACCTCCCTTCAGAGGGAATCGACAAGTTGAAAAGCTGAGTAGATTCAAGGAAGCAAATGATATTTATACCCATCACCTATCAGTCTTGTTTCCTGACGATATCAGCATTGTGAGCTATAGGTATTGAGGGAAAGCCACACACACACACACACACACACACACAGACGCCAATCTGCACTGCACGTAGATTATTCTGCATTAGAGTCATCATAGATTGTAATGTGGTTGTACTTGATTCCTGAGGCCCTCATATCTATACATTTACTCGGCCCCATGGGTTGTAGATTAGAATGATTATGGATTGTAACGTGTACGTATTATCTCGCAAGCTAGTTAAGAGCATTATTCATTGTTCGTCTCCCTCTGCCCTCCTGCTTTTAAAGCACACGGCTTTTTCCTTCCTTAAGCGCTGCTAACGCTGGATTTATTAGGCTTAAAGAAGAGCCGACACATCATCCTCAAAGGGGATCAGACATTAAGTGTAGATCAAAAGGATAAGGTCTTAAAAACTGAACAATGCTCGTTGCCCGGCGCTTATTCTTTATTCCCTCACGCGGGTTAATGTGGGGATTTTACATGCTCCTTTTTAAACTGCTTTTTGTCTCACTTTATAGTCATGCATTTGTGCACAGTGATAATTCTCATGGCCGCCAGGGTTTATCATATTCCCTTATATACCATTATATTAACTTTGCACCAATATATATATATATATACTTGTCTTTATTATAATTCTTCATCTTTTCAAAGTGACAGTGTGGAAAGAGTTGTGGAGAAAAACACATATTTTTTTCACATCTTTTTTTTTCCACATCTTTCACTCTCCGTGTTGTGGAGACAGAGTATAAAGAGGCATAGATAAATTTAAAGCGAGGGCTCACATCGGTTCGCTTTTGTGTTTTCAGAGAGACGGCTCGCTGTATGAAACAGTGACACAGCTTCAGGGAGAGTGATGGACTGCTCCATTCTGTCGGGTTTTGTAACATTCAGATACACGAAAAAGAGGCAGTGACCTACGACTAGTCATCCTGGCTCCCATATCAAACGGTTTTTCGGCGCGCTACACTTGCAGCGCATTTCTCTTTTTTCATCCCTTTGCCAGAATCATCTCGTTCTCTTGTAAATCTTTCTTATATTCATCGGCCAAGTAGTGAAACCTCACACACAGAGTATGAAGGGGAAACATGCATCAGTCAGAATAAATGTGGAATCAAGTACAATTGGCTTTTGCTTAACCCTCCCACCACCACCCACACACCCATACGTGCCCCCGACCGCACCATCCTACCCCACTTCCTCCTGCCCACCCACTCCTCCCCTAGTGAAACTCCCACCCTCCACACCCGATAGAGCACCCGTTGCTAAGCGACAGAGGGAGAGATGGATTGAGGAGACATAGTCGATCAATTCTACAGAGAGAGAGAGGAAAGGAGGCGGGAGTGTGTGTGTGTGTGTGTGTGGGGGGGTAAAATAAAGAGGGAGAGAAGGAGAAAATGAGGAGAGAAGAGGAGTACAGAATGCAGAGTGATTGCAGTCATATTCAAGGCTGCAGCTCAGGCTGAAGATGCTTTTCTTGTCTTGTTTTGTTTTGTTTTGAAACATCTATCTTGGTTAACTGTATCGCGCCAGGGAGAATGAATCCGTCTCCGCGCCTGTCCACCCTTCCATCTTCGTCCGAGCGCTTCACTTTCACACTTTTATCGCCGCAAATTACACTCCGCAGAAGCCGCTTGTGTTTAATATTACCTCACTCAAAAGAGAGTTAATTGTATATTGCATGCACTCTTTCTCCCGGGGCCCCCTCTCTTTCCTCATTAGTCACTGCTACACACACACACACACACACACACACACACACACACACACATACACACACATGCAGATGCCTGGCAATAGCACATGCCCCTCCATGTGTGTGCGTGTGCGTGTGTGTGTGTGTGTGTGTGTGTGTGCCTCACTCAAAAGAGAGTTAATTGTATATTGCATGCACTCTTTCTCCCGGGGCCCCCTCTCTTTCCTCATTAGTCACTGCTACACACACACACACACACACACACACACACACACACATACACACACATGCAGATGCCTGGCAATAGCACATGCCCCTCCATGTGTGTGCGTGTGCGTGTGTGTGTGTGTGTGTGTGTGTGTGTGTGTGTGTGTAGAGCTGGGTGTTGAGCGCATCGACTGAGTATCGATCCCACCACTCACCTCCCTGCAGTCAGCTCTTGTCCTACATAGCATGCCCTGTCTGATTTCTCCCTTAATGGCTTTTATCCAGCTCCAATCTTTATTTAAACTGAAAAGTAGGAATTAGCACCCACTTCTATCCTAGTCCCTCTTACCTTTCCTCTTCGCTGTCATCTCGGCGCGACTACCGGCGAGTGTCGGCCAGCTGACCCCTCTCCCTTCCTCCCTTAGCCGTGGTCGCTTTCCCACTCGCATATTTGCTGTACGGTATGTTTACTCCTGGTTTCTCAGCGCTTGGTGCCATTTCTTACGTGCATCATGCATGATTAAGATGCTGCACGTTGGGATGAGACTAAAGAGTGCTTATATTATGGATTAATCCCGTGAATGCTTTGCCCTTTCATTGATCAAGAGTTTGGTCTAAAAATATCAGGAAATAGTAAGGAATTCCGATCAGAAACACAAGGTGACATCTTTAAAAGTCTTTTTTTTCCCCCAACTATTAGCATTAAACCAGCTGATGTTCAGTTTACAAGCATATGAGATGAGGAAGAGCAGGAAATTTTCAGTTTTGAGAGGTTGGGTGCAGCCATTTTGTGGCATAATGTACTTAAAAATACTTTAAAAATAACAATATTGTTGTCTGCATGACAATATTGTTGTCTGCACTAATCATTTGATAAATCGGGTCAAATTTGATCAAGTCTCTATATATGTACACATATATCAAGAAAATGACACGACGAAGGACAAAATCCTCCGTCTTTCTGCGCAGAATTGCATCCCAAAGTTTCGTCCAGGCTAACACGAGGCATCAGCTTTCAGTTGTTCTCTTCCAGTAATTCTGTCTTCTTTGAATCATGTGTTATTGTTTATTTGTAAACAGGATCATGACACAACTCAAGTTATGTTTATATCCTCAACCTGGATTGTCATGGCAACAGGGCAGACATCAAACGAGCGCCGTTTACTCTGTGCAGACTGGTTTTCATATTGATGGCCTTGTTGTGGTCATCCAGCCACAGCCCGGGGAGGAACCCTTTGCGTGCCGTCATCCCTTTCGATTTGATTTGATTTGTTGTTCATGGAGGGAAGTGATGGGACAGACTCTTATCTCGGCCCAGCAGAAACAAGCCATACCAAATAAGACACATCGGACTATCTGTGCTGGCACACACAATGGGGATTAATTGATCCCCTAATACCACAGATAAATCAATTCCTTCCTCCCCCCCTGAGCTCTCAGGCCAATTGGACGGCCCCGCCATTTGATAAACAAAGCCTCTCCAGCCAATAGGAGGAGGAGCTGGCGTTGACTGACAGTGCCGCAGAGGTGAGCGCAGAAAGAGGTTCGGAAGAGGGAGTCCATCAGAAAGCCATTGGTAGCAGTAGTGAAAGTGACAACTGTGATATAGTCAGAGAATATAAAGACTCACAGAAGCGTGTAGAAAAAGGTATCAATTGCTCATTTGCAGGTGTGATAAAATGTGTGGCAACCGAACATCAAAATGTGACTTTAAGATAACGAAAATCTCCTGATTTCACTGATTAGATATCCCGAAAAGCCTCATCAACACATCTTTTTGAAGCCCCGTGTCCCTGCCAGCTCCACCGAGCTACGTCACCCAGTCACATCAGCCATTTTCTCAGTTACCCCATCTTATCTCCACTTCGGTGGGATCCATCTCCATTAGACTCTCCCTTATACGGCCCATTGCCATCATCCTCACTCTTTCGCTCCTTTTGTATCTCTTCCACCTCGTCTTTCTCTTATCAGTACCTTGGCATTTCTGTCTTTCCCACAAACACTGTTTTCCTCTTACAGCTCATATAATAACAGGCTAAAAATATGCCTTCTCTTTTTTTGTTTCCAGTATTGATTTTGCCCGTAGCATTGTCTATGGAGAGAACGAGAGAGAGAGAGGAGAAAGACAGAGGGTGGGAGAGAGGAATGAGGTAGGAACAACTGGAGAAAGAACTACTTTCTATGTATGTGGTAATGCTCTCCCCTTTCCTATTTTACTTAGTGGGAAACCTTACTCTACTTTACTTGAGTGCATTACCTTTCAATTAAAGGCCGACTGCATTTACCGCGGCGCGTTCTCAGCCGCTTTCGCCATTCAGCCTCACAGAGCGCCGAGGCGCTCCGCACACTGTACGCATTTAATAGCAACCCACTGAAATTAGAGGACTCTTACCCTTGCAAACATGTTCCAGATCAGCTTTTCAGGGAAAATGGTTGGCTCTTTTGGCACTGGTGTGTAATGGGAATGGAGAGAGCTGATCAATAGGCTATTGATTGCAGCTGGCCAGAGTCTGGGGAATTGAGAGTGAGAATGGGAGTTCGGGTGGGGGTTGGCTCCAGGTTGAATTTTTAAAATGCTCTATTTCAGAGATGACAAATAGTCTATTTGAAAAGCCAGAGACAAAGACAGAGAGGGAGCATCATAAAGAGACGGAGAGAGGGAGAGTGTCTGCGCGTTGTGCTCTCTGAGCAGAGAGCTGGGACTTCCCTGTTTCCCAGAAGTTACCGTATTTTGGAAGAGAGCTGCTGCACTACAAAGACAAAGGGAGCAGGGACTTCTCAGGCCTCAGTAGCTTGTGTGTATATTCTGGCCGGAAGAGGAGGAGGGGGTTTAGATCTGAAGACAGTGTGCAAAAAACTGACATTACACCTCATTAAATCCTCGAGCTGAATTTATGAGAGCAAATGCTGTGAACTTTATAGTTCTGAATTCGTGCCAGGGTCTGATTTATTCGACCACGTCTTTTGCACCACTTTTTTCGCAGCGAGACGCAGCCAGATCCTGAGTTTTTACGCTCCGAGTCACCAACATAAACCTCAGACATAAACCTAACCTGCAGGCCCGGTCAAATCACCATCTAAAATGAGGGTAAATGAGATAAAAATAAATCAAAAAAATAAATAAAGCCTCACGGTGGAGGGTTTGCTGTGCAGTGGCTCTAGCAGTAGCAGCAGTGTGTGAGCGTCCTTCGTTATTTGAGCAACATGAGAGTTAAATGCAGAGTTATTTCTCTTCTAACAGAGTCCGTATCCCAGGAGGACCATACATGCAGTCGTCTTTTAAATTGACTGTATGGAACATGAGTTCCTGAACGCAGGCTGGAAACAGAATTTGTCACCTTTGATTAGTCAGCATGAGCTTGATTCAACTTAACCATGACACGAGTGCAGATCACTGAAACACATGAAGTTTCTCAAGCCCCTGTAATACCAAAACCAACAGTATTGGTATTTGAAATAAGCTTGTTCCCGCTTTTGTGTTTATTTTCTTAAATTCCCATCACAATTCTTTAAATTTATGTTTAGAATTATATTTCCCCGATGTGCTTTCAGTGGTGCTGCTCAAAAATGTCACCACTGAAAATGACTCTGAGCATCATGTTAAACACATATACAGCCTTGTAAATGGGGGGGAACAAGCTGGAAGCATCGCTTCTGAAAGCTGTTCCGTTCAACCGCAGGCAGGGGAAAGCAGTTAGAGCACTAGTCTGTAAACAACCCTGAGAGGAACCTATACCTCAGTAAAAATTCAGCTGTAAATAATGTATTGAATGCAAACTTAAGGTCCACGGGGAGACACGGAGAGGCTCATTACTGTTTTACTCTGCTGGCCTTTCACTGTCGTCTGCAGAGCTCTCAACAATCAACTCCAGACGCTTCCTTCTTTCTCCGTTTTGATTTCACGATGCTTTCACCTGCAGATATTGTTATGGATATACTGGTATTGTTTTGTTTTTTTTATTTTCTACATAACTGCCCTGAGGTTTGAGGGCTGTTAACTCATGCACCCATAGTCTGGGCCCTGTTAATGTTGATGTGTGCATACGTGTGTGTTATCTGTGCCGGTAGTCGAAGTGTATATGCGGCCGGCGTGTGTGCGCCCTGTCCGGGACGCATTGATCCCAGAGCAGGATGTCAAACATTTTAGCGCTGATCTTGTCCTTGTTATTGCCCCACGCAGCTGTGTTGTTAATGCATTAGAAATCATTTGTGCCTATCTTTCCAAACTTATCTCAGCCTACTGCCCTGAGCAACACAAGAATACCTCTCCGTTGTAACATACGCACCACTCCCGCCCCTCCTCCCTCCACCCTCTGTTTCTAACCACGTCCTTCCATCCTCCGTCTCAATCAATCTTTACGACACCCGGTTGCATCTCTCTAATGTTTCCGGACTTGACCGTATCCCCGTTCAAAAATTCTTAATTAAGCCCGTTCTGTGTGTTTAACCGTTGGACAAATTACAATCTGACAGGGCTAATAAAACAACATTGGCGAGAGAAGGCCGACAGGCGCGTGTGCTAACCTCTAACCACCCTAACCTCTTTCACCTGTCTCCATCTGCACCTGAGCTTATCTCCCTCCATCCACACCTCTTCATATCTGCCTATTTTCTACCTCACAGGTTTTGGGGAGGAAAAGGGAGGGGATGGGAGAGAAGCGGCGGCTTGGCACCAGTTGGTCAGGGTCTAGTATCTAACGCTGTCAGCGTGACTCTTGTGTGTATTAAATGCTCACATGTCATTACGCTGACATATCTTGGTAAATACCACTCAGCCTACCTGCTTCTCATCTCTGATTATTAAGATTCATGAAAACTGCCTGCCTGCATGTCAACCCTTACAGATATGAGTCATATATCTGCGCTCACATCAGCATCTTTCTTCATTTAGATATTGACTCACGCAGTGTTCTCACATTCTGCAATCCATAGCCCCCACAGTATGCGTATTATATCTCTATTTCTGTACAGTTTTGTCTGGTCACTCGACAACTGTCATTTGCTTTATGCTAAAGCATGATGGAGAGGAGAGGCCGTGTCACAAGCATCTCCGCAGCTGCTTAGCCTAATGTTGATTTGGACAAAAGACAGAAGGCCCGAGCCAGGCTGCACCAAACGAAATGACCTCAGTCTTTGTAATACACACAGGAGCAATATGTAGAACTCACACAAGGGATGCGAGGAAATCAAAGCTCAAAACAAAGAGATGACAAATCCAGAGTGGCAATCGGTCTCAAAGCCATATTTCACTGTAAATTTATGCAGGTTTTCAGTTTGTGATAGTGGGAATTGAAAAAAAAAAATACTCAAACAAGTCAGCATGCATATTTAATAGGGTTGCTTTTTAGGTGCGCTGGCAAGGGACCATGTTTTCCCAAAGTGGAATACACAAAGAGCTGCTTGCAACTATTAATAAAAGGCAAATAAAATGTTGCTTGTAGTCATACAGTTCAGGGAAAAATGGAAGTAACACTTTGCAATAAGGTTACATTTATTAACATTTTTTAACAGTAAATGAATGTGTCATGTAATCATTTACTAACAGTCTTCATGTTATAACTAAGGTGTTTCTAACAATACTTTTAACGTAAGTTAACTCTGTAATGCCTTTATTTAGCTGTTAAATCATGCAATGAGAACCGCCTAACCCTAACTATAGCCCTAATAAAGCATTTATTAACCTGAATGTATCATTTATTAAAACTCTGTGTGGCCGTTATTGTAAAGTTCAAAATAAATCCCTTAAATGACACTTAATAGTATGGTTTTCAACTACTGAATATTGTACAAGTTAATATCTTAGTTAACACGAAGACTGTTATTAAATTATTAGTTAGCACATTTTTAACTGTAAACAAATGCGTATTACTGCATTAATTAATGTTAATAATTGTTGTAAAGAGTAACCAAAAAGGAAAAATAAGACATCTTAAAACGACACAGCAAAAATATTTATATTTCTTTAATATTTTCAATTCTTGAACTATACTATGGTAAGTAGTGTTTATTACAAAGTGTATAGAAGCGGTATGGATTAGGACATGTCCTCCCTAAATAGTGAAACACAATTTAACCCCGTTTCAAAATCACATAAAGCAACAACTCACACAACTCAAAAGTCCAACAGCACATCAAATACACTAGTAGCAACATTGTATGGTGAATTAGTGATGAGATTTATCAGTGTAATTTCTTTACATGATTAGAATCCAACCTTTTTTTTTTTTATTTTTATTGTGAAAGAAGCACAAGTTTAAAATGTAAAACTTGTGTCCATGTACACAAATCCTAAAAAAATGAACTGAACTGATTTTTATTAGCAGACTGTGTAACGCTAACCTTCATCATAATGAATCTTATAGATAACACATCATAAATGTTTCACAAATGGAAAATATGTTTTCTTAACCTCAACCAAATTGCCTAAACCTACCACAGATGAGATACAAACCCTTAATTCTAGTGTGAGAGTCCTGGATGTCCCCGTGCAACTCCTGCTAAATAAACCCGGTTGTCATAAGAAAAGAAATTGTAAAATTTCATGTCCCTGTATGTGGAATAAATAAATGATTTTTTGACAAGCTGTCTTACTACTATACTATACTGTACTGTTCTTTATTGTACTGCACACTGTACTATACTGTACTCCAGGGATGCACAGATTTGGATATTCTAGGCTGATACTGATACAGATATTTAAAATGACAATTTGACCAATAACTGTTACCGATATTTTACCGTATAAAACATGAAATGACACACAAATGAATGAGGCTCTTTAAAGCTGCATCCAGGTGCAGGACAGCAGATGTTGCCGGTGCAAAATTAATGAGACGTAACAGATTATTATTGGCCACTGATTTGTGTCACCTTACTTGCCGATAATCTTTATGGGCTGATATCATCAACATCGGCCGATAACGATATTGAGCCATTGCATTCCTACTCTAGTATACTATACTACAGTATAGTATATATAGTTATAGTACATGAAAAATTCAGTAGAACTTTTCTTACTCAACTGCTGCCATGGAGATAACTTGGTTTTATTTGCACAGTTTTAAGATATAAATTTATAATTGTTCCTCTCGCTTAAAGGAGGTTCTGTTCTAAAAAGGACAATCCTTTTAAACATTCCTATGGTTTTAGTCGTCAGTTGTTTTTACCCGGGTGACATTTACTAACACTCTGAGAGGAAAAGGTTGTCTGGTAAATTCTGCCATTCAGGGAGCCAAACACTCAAAATAAATCCGAACTTTTGGGGAGTAGTTATAATTTGGTGGTTAAGTCTCCCCCAAGTGTCCCCTGAGTGTTTAAGTCTGCCAAAATACTGTAATGCTGCAACAAAATTCAAAGATAAACTCTGCAGTTGTTCATCTTACATAACCAGGATTCAACTCTCTCCATACTGATGGTGAGATAGCAGCAGTGTTGTGCGTGCATGACAACGTGTGTCGCTGTGTGTTTTTTCTGCTGTTTGTACGTTGCTCCACACCGCCTGACAGGTGCAAAGCCCCGCGGGACGGCACTGTTGTGTCTTACACTCGGCTGAACACATACAGCAAATCAGAGGTGTAACAAATCCATTCCTGGCTGCCAGAACCTTTCAGAGAGTTTCTGTGCCCGTGAACAACACATCTTCAGGTTTCCACACCTCGGAGCAGATATGCGTCTGACACGAAGGCCGATGGAAATGTAGCCTCGCGCAGATGTATGTGTGTGTGTGTGTGACTGCGAGGGAGCGAGGGAGAGGGACGGAGAGATAGTCAGAGGTGTGTACGTGTACACCGTTGTTTCTGTGTGAAGCATTCGTGTCTCAATGGCGTCTTTAGAGTGGTTAATCAGAGGAGAGGTTGAGGAGAGTGTCAGGGTGTCAGGCGGGCTCCGGTGAAGAGTCCTCGAGCCCTCTCCCTTTCTGTGTTGACACCTCTTAACCTCAGTCTATCATCTCTCACACTCACACACTCCACTTCTATTGACACTCGCTACCCTGCAGCTCTCCAAAGACCCGAGGAGAATCCACTACAGTGATTGTCCATAAGAGGGGCGCCTCGGAGCCTGCGGAGAAGAAAGGATTATATAATGCGCTGACATACAGAACGAGACGTGAGTGGATTTAGCGCTTGTTTGGCTTCTTTTCCTGACATTTATGGATGGACAAAGGAGAGAGAGAGAAAAAAGAAATGAATGAGGGAATGATCAACACAATGAACAAACCTGCCGGAGCATCGACTGAAAATGCCGAATCCTCGCACGCGCCGGCGTGTAAATACGTTTCCGTCTTTGTCTCGGCGCACCAGGAAATGTGCAGGATCCGTGTCCACCACTGTCACTGCCTAGTGTTAGTGGGGTCAGGAGCTTGAGGTCAACTGAGAAGAGGTCAAAGGTCGTAGAGCAGTGGGTCTTGTTAAAATACATTTTATCCTCCTTCAGGGATATTATGTAATGGCTCTGGGAATATGTTAGGTTCCAGGTTGGCTGTTTTGTGGTGCGGACCGGATGATTTATGTGCTCCGCTTTATGCCAGATGTATATTCATTACCCTTTTTAAAAAATCAGGATACAAAGGGAGAACCGGGAGGTCAAGAGGGGTTACATGTAAGAGGTCACATACTGTATATGTTATTCTAGAGGGTGTTTGTTTTAAAAGATGCATCTTTCAGGAAACAATCGTCATATATAACGACTCGACTTGTGTACAAACACAGAAGGTTTTTCTTTGTCTCGTTAATCAAAAATTTCAGCTTTCCTTGAAAATTATTCTTTTTTTTACTTTTTTTTTTATTTATTTATTTTTTTTTTACTTGGACTCACACCCTGGAGAAATTGGCGGAAAAACTGGGTGGTGTTGATCAATATATTGGAGACATTTGAATATCAATACAATGAGCTTGCTGTCCTCGATCTTAATTTTTAATATGGTGATAATAAGTGTATTAATTTTCATAACTTTTCGTTCAATAGCCGTGGAATATGAGCGATTGG
>KV751319.1:14028588-14041578 GCA_001698575.1 Mola mola
CGCATCCGCCCGTCCGATAAGGATCAACACTGCTTTCTCGGTACCCGACAGCCTTTTATGTGAAGGTGACTCTATTTATATGACTGTGAATTCATCCCTCTCAGAAAGGGGCAAAGAAGGCACAGGGGAGGGCGAGGTAGGGGGTCTCAATTGAGGCGGATTATTTTTTATTAACCTAAGCAAATCTTTGTAATTACGGGAGATTAAACACTCAAGATTTAGTAAGACATGGTGTGCAGAGGATGGATGCTGTAGAATCAAAGGCCTTTTAGATACCAGGGTTATCCAATTAAAGTCGATGTGTACGTGCGGACGGACGCTGTCCAAAATAAAATACTTCAATTAACGAGCAGTAATTAATGGGTGGAGTTCAGTGGGTTGGAGGAAATGCTTTGGAAAGAGCATGCATGTGCCGTGTGTCTGTTTTTAGTCACAAGGTGATGAAACACCTCATCTGGACAATAAAGCATATGGCCGAAAAATGAAATCAGTTCATTCCCTGTCGCTGAGATGACCCTTTTTTAATTTGTGCCTCTGGTGACATT
Source organism: Mola mola (assembly GCA_001698575.1). NCBI lineage: Eukaryota > Metazoa > Chordata > Actinopteri > Tetraodontiformes > Molidae > Mola > Mola mola. The sequence continues at coordinate 14,029,134 of KV751319.1, forward strand.
TATTCCAGTTTTTTCCAACTATTAAAGTAAAAGTGATTTCTTTGCTACTAACCACTGTAAATATTTGCATTTTTTTATATACCAACCAGTATACTAATATAAGTAATAACTGTCTATATGCTTCAGTTACATAAATGTATAGCTATATCAGATATTCACCATACATTTAGAGTTTTTGCACATTGTAAAACAACGAAACATAAAGTATATGTGCACTGATATTATTTGGTTGTATATTTGTATTTATTGAGTATATACAGTATATGATTTCATTTTATTTTTCACATCATTTGCTGCTTGGTTTCATCACACTTCTCTGTCTTTTTCTATGAAAGTAAGTTCAAATTCCTTGTAAGTGCATACATACTTCGCCAATGACGCCCATTCTGATTCTGATTTTTCTTTCAACATTCTTAAAAATCTTTAGGAGCAATCTCAGAAATCAAAAGTAAAAAAGCCTTTGCACATTTTCTTTTTTCTTTTTTTTGACATTTGAAAATGACTTTTTTGTTGTGGTATTCTGCTCTATTCTTTTTATTTGACTATACCATGAACATTTTACAATAATATTAATGCAATAATATTAATTCAATAATATTCTGTTACTGAATCTGTTTCTGTGTTGAACTAAACAGGTTTTCTTTAATTAAACTTCTTTATACTTCTTTTGTGCTTCTCTGTTTTGTGTGTCATAATTTGAATGATGTTTGGACCTCTATGCTTTTAAACAGATCAAATATATTAAGCCCTTTCTGAATTACAATTTTATTGTCATTTATTTTACAATCTATTTTTACACTTACACTTAATATGATTTAAATGACAGGCATTTCAATCATTTGTATTGTGAGCTTAATTTTGATTATGATTATTAGGATCTTAAATGTTTTTACCAATTGTGGCGTTACTTAACGACTTGAAAGCAAAATTACCTACCATTCTTTATTAATTTTCCCATTAGTGAGATAAGAGTCAAATTACATTTGCATGCCACAATGAAATGTGTATTTTAGCACTACACCGAATTTGTGTAACACCCGTACCATGAAAAATGATAAAATGGAAAAGGATCAAGGCACAATATTTCCATGATTTATTTTCCTTAAAATCTCTGGTATTATTTTAAGATCAACTTTTAACAGTGTCTGATTAGGGTTCTGTCTAATACACACATGTAGTCACAATAGGACATAAATATTTGCCCACATCGGTCCAGATCAGGCCTAAGCATAATAGTACAGCATCAGGAGCAACCTGCTTTGTGCTTCAGTCTTAGTGGTGGAATTAAATGGCAGTCAGGTCAAAGCATGGACCATATTGCCCTCTTCTGTCTACATAAGAGAACATGTTAAACATACACAAAGGAGAGCACAGTAATGCCTTTAGAGTGACCGTCTTGTGTTGTAATTAACAACATCAATTTATATGAAGGCTCGTGCGCTGCGATTTAAAATTGTAGAAATCAATGTTATATTTGCAAAATAGACAAACGGACGGCTATATTGTAATGACTAATCAGGCCACTTTGGACCTGCATCTATTGAATTGCATTTACACAGGTCTATGATAACAAGGGAACCCTGGTTTTCCTATATATTTTACTTTTTAAGCAATTTATAAACCCAGCTGTCTGTTTGAATACACAGCATTGTTTCACTGATGTTTGTCATCAACAGCCAAAGTATAACACACGACGTTATTCCATGATCCAACTGATTCCTGTGTTTCCATGAGGATATTCTCTGCCACACATGAGGAGCTTTGTGAAAAGCAGGGCTGGATCGCCACTGGGAGCATCCATCTGTATTTGGCAATGTTTATATCCATTTTCCCGTAAGGCGTGACACAACGTGGGAATTGTGTTTTGGATGGGGTGTGAATTGTCTGTACGCCGACGTGCGAATGCGCCTCGTAGATTAGTCATTTTAATTAAATTAAGAACGTACCTTAGACAAAGCATTTACCTAACATCTCACGGCTGGGCGGAGAAGCCGGAATGGACTATTTTGCTCGGATGGGAGCTGAACAAACCATGCGACCTGGTCCAATTCACGCCGCAGGGTTTACGTAAGCGTTCAATTTAGACAGCTTTAAAGACACCCGTTGATAAAACCTCAATACTATCAGACGGATTAGTAAAGGATATTCGAATACTTTGTCGCGTGCTGATATTTGTGGACACCGAGGCCTAGTTTGGAAGCGAGACCTGACTCTTAGTGTTTTTAAAAAGTTGCACTGTAACTTTAAAATACCGGGGCCCCTCCCATTTCACAGTTTTCGTTCTGGATGCCCACTGATACCGCGCTGCGATTGGCTGAATTTGCCTGTCGATCAAATCAGCCTCTGCGTTTCATTGGTGAAAGACTAGCCTTCGTCTCTGACTCTCGCGGTACTGCTGCACGAAGATGGCGGCCGAACTGGTGGAAGCGATGGCAAGTAGAGCTTAGCTATCTTTGGTTTGATGGGAGACGGGCACGGGGGTGTGATTTGAGACTGAACCCGGTCGTGGAGAAAATGAGGCCTTTGTATACGTGTATTTAAGAATTCGTATTTGTACAAATGTAGCGTTTTACATTCATGACGAAATGAACTAGCCTGTGAGACTAACGCAGCTAGCTTGCTAGGTAATGTTAACTGAGCAGATGCGTTGGTTTTAGCTAGCATCACGCTGGCTCTAAAGGAAGACAGAATGAATAATGTGAACTTTAAACCCTTGGCGGTTTGCGTCTAATATGGTTCACGGTGCGTTATAATGTGGTGTTATTGGGCTTACAATGATGCTTGCCTGTAAATAACGTTTTAGTTTATGGAGCTGTGCACCTGTCGAAGCGTCCAGTTGTCATGATTGAATAACGACAGCTCAGGGTACAGAAAAAGCTAGCTATCTGCCTAGCGCCGACTGCATTGGAAATGTTGAATTGAGGCTGAAGAAACTGCAATGTTGCTGAGCTAATAGTTGCATATTTGTGTTGAGTGTTCACTGTACGTTCAAGTTACAAATGTAATCCAGACAGTTGAGTCCGTTGGATGTCCGTCTTGGTACTGTCAGATTGATGTCAACATTTCGTCTGTTTAATTTAACCCTACAGTCGAGTAGGGATATTGTTGACTGATGTGCATCTGTATGCAGGCTCTGTCCTGTGCCATACACGTCCCGTTGTGAGATAAATGATTGCACAACATTGTTTTGGGACAGGTGTTTAAGTTTTAAGTATGTAAAAGTTTCAGTACAACTAATTGAAATTTGCATCCATTATGATGAATACACTGGACATGTGAAAATAAATTGGCATTCGTTTGTGTGGACCCCACTTTCGGTGACTGTATCCCAAAGGTAAACAAATGTGCTTCACATGATGTCTTACACTCATGTTACTTGAACTTATTTGTCCAGTAGTGACATTCAAAAGTGAGTGTAAGACAGATCATATGATGCTTAACAGTGATGTTGCCATTAGCCAAGGAATATGGCTCAATCAAAGAGCATTTTGCATACATTTGGTCTCAGTGTGGGATTGAGTACCAATTTTGATAAACAAAGAAACATAGCCCAAACTACACCAGTTTTTTTTTTTAAATTAGAACTGAAACAGGTTGACTTTTTTAGATTTCTATTCAAATGTTTTTTGTCATATTGCATTAAATCTCTTTTATATCTCTAATTTTTTTCTTGTGTGTGTGGCTTAGATGACTATGAAGTGTATATGCAATACAATGAAAATTAGAGTTGCAGTCATGCATTTTAATAGGTATTGCAGATTTCAGTTTCTTACTTTTTTCGTATCCCAGTTTGTTTAAAAATCTGATAAAAATTACTTAAAAATGGCATTTTGCAAGAAGTATGTATGACTATGACTGGCTAATTACGACACAGGTTCAGGCCTTTTAGGATTAAAGAAACTAAAGACAGATGCTAATTTTAGCAGGAATCGAGGAGTTAAGGTACCAGTATGCCATGTTAAATGTTGCTCCAGACACCTTGTTTAAGGAGTTGATGCATTCATCATAGAAATGCCGCGAATAGAAACATGATATACTGCCTTGGTTCACCCAGGCACAGAGCTTTGCCTGACATCAAACAATGTCTTTGCAAATCAGAGTGTGAGCACCTTTTCAGCACTTGGTGTAAGAATGAAATATGTTGGGAAGTTTTAAAATGTAAGTGAAATAATGAAAAACGGAGCCTTTAGCACTGTACAGTAGTAAATGGCTTGTCATTTCATTGTCAGCATGTCTTGAATTGGAACTTTCATATTGATTATAGACTTATAAAATCAGGGCCCTAACACTCAAATAATTGCACCCGTATTGTTTTTCATTGTTTGTTATTCTTCCATTTAGAATATGGTCAAGAGTTTCCGGGTCTCAGACCTGCAGACGCTGCTGGCCTCGATGGGTCGCAGCAAAAGCGGGCTGAAACAGGACCTGGTGGGGCGTGCGTTGAGGCTCGTGCAGACTGAATACAGCCCAGAGCTTCTGAAAAATGTCAGACAGCTCTATGAGTCGCGCTTCCCCAAAACAACTGGCTGGCTTGCAGCGCGGCGTCCAGAGGGCATCTCAGTTGCCTACTCATCTCTCAGCTCATCCCCCACTACCACCTCTCAGGGCGCAGACTACCTCAATGGCATTTCCAAACCAATCCCCACACGTGCACCAGAGGTCAAACTGGTGCCGCTGCCCTTCTACCAAACTTTGGAGACACTGTTGCCACCAACAGAGCTAAGTGAGTGTATATGATTTGATCTTTCAGTATCCTTATATTTAGACCATTTGTTTGTGTAAAACTGCTTCGTCCTTAACTGAATAATTCAACCACATATTATGCCGTAATACCTTTTCTCTCCACATTTGTAGTCGCCCATAACAATGAGAAACTGCAGGACAGTCAATGCCTATTTGAGTTAACACCAACCCAAGCAGACCAGATCAGAAATGCAAGGTAAGAAAATAAGGTTTACCAAAATATCTGTACTGTTAACATTGGCTTTATTTACATAATCTGTAAATAATGTTCATTTTGCTTTGCCTTGCCTTTTATTTTCTTAGTGAGCTTCGTGCAGGAATCAGATCAATCCAGGTAGTCCTCAGGTATGTTCCCAAAAATTCCCATTGCATCCTCATATTTACTTTATAATCCCCTTTGAATCAAATGTGTTTGTCCTTTGGTGACTGTGCTATCATTATATTTTTTTAAAAAAGGAAAGTAATTTAAGTGTTACCGTGTGCTAAAGTTAAAATTTTCCCATAACCTCCTTTTGTAATGCAGTTTTTCCTTTAGAGGCCTGATAGGTCATCAGGCCAATAAGGACCAGTGACAGGCAAAATCTGTCTATGTTTATTTATTTATTTATTTATTTATAAAATGTGTTTATGTATGTGTTTATGAACATGCGTTCACACCATATGCTCATACACAGAAGAAAATTGGAGCTTCAAGTAGCCACATTGCTGATCCAGCTAATCTTCCATCCCACACATCTAAACAAAAACTGGATGGCTACAAATTCAGCTATGCTTATTTGCTGAACCATACTGACATTCTTATGAAACCTTTCTCTTGTGTCTCTCTTGTGCAGAATTTGTTATACAGACTCGATTGGTGTTCAGGAGGACCAGTATCCTCCTAACATCGCTGTCAAAGTTAACCAGTCCTACTGTCATGTTCCGGTGAGTTGTTTTTCATCTTTAAAACAAGCCACACCGTCACAATACAAATAATGGAGATGGGCCACTCTTATCTTTTGACAGTGAATTACCTCAGTCATTGTTGTTGGCCAGTTGTTTTCAAATACAGTCAGTAAGACACTGGTTTAATTTTTGGCAAATGCTATGTCTGCTATTGCCCACTGCAGACTTTATTACTGCCAGTTCAACAACACACATCACAGTCGCTATGGTGCTGCTTGGTTTTTCTCTCGCTCTGTGTGTGTGTGGCACTCACTCACGCACACACACTTACAAGTTTTTTTTTGTCTTCTCAGTGTGTAGTTGTGAATTAGAATGAGAAAACAAGTTTTGTTTGAGAAAAAGCTGTCAGGCAGCAAAAATGAAGATGACAAAAAGACCGAGTAGGGGAATCCTACACTGATGTGTAGACTTTGGTCTCATTCAGTGTCCATTCAGTTATCTGCTTTTTTTTAATGCCACTTTTTCATGTCAGTCAGGGAGGGATGTCACAACAACAGAATGGTATGGAACAATTAAATTACCTTCCACGACATTTGATACTGGAAATGCATAAATAGATGGTTTTAATAAACTGAATGGATCTAGACTGCTTGGTTGAAACAAGGCTTTTTGACTCATCACAGCCAAGCTTGTTGTTAGCGAGCCTCTAGGCATAGACATTTTCCGGTTACTGAGCTAACCCTAGTTACAGTCAGATTAGGGGCAGACCCGTTTATATGACAATGAGTGACAACACCCCGATCATATTCCTGCATACTTGACACCCTGTAGCACTTGCTATCTAGCCCAAGTATGCACGCATGCGTATGAAAAATCGTTGAAGGTGAAGAGGCTAGAACCGCTGGTGAGATTCTGTTTTTTTTGTTTTGTAGTTGGAAGGCTTTCAGACTTTTCCAACGCTGCCTCACCTGTTCAGCTGTCCTAACTAAGCCACCATCCGACAATTTATCTTCCACGTCTGTAAACAAAAAAAAAAAAAAAAAAAAAAAATCTTTTTTTTGACGTTTTTTTTTTCCATCAAAATTATGTCCATGTCTTTCATACAGCACAGGAAAAACTCTGTCCTCATCAAGGAATGACAACTTTATACCGTTCCATGTGCACAAGAGCACCAGAGCATGCCCCAGTAGTTCCCTGGATAAGGTGTCAACATGTCTGAATGTTATGGTTATTACAGGCATAATCCAGCTATGCTATTCATTTCTCATTTCTCATTACTGGAGTAAGGGCTTAATCGGGTAATGCTGGCAGGGTTAAGGTTTTTACATGAGTCATAGCGTTAGCGGAATATTTTAATACCCCGATCAGTAGCTGGAATATTTTGTGCATATAAACATGGTCACTGTTGAGACTTCATTAGAAACTCTACAGCTGTAGGTGTCTGTATTGCTTACAGTTGTCTTACTAAAGCACTCATGCTGGTGGAAAGTTTAAAAATACAAGATTAGTGTTCACAAAGTCAAACTGAAAAGGCAAAGGTAAGCAATCAATGCTGTGAAAGCAGACATGTGGATTTGAGTTATAAATACATACAAAACACACAGTAACAGTGAAGGAACTGCTCAAGTATTTGTAATCATTTACTGGAAGATCTAATGTCAACAGGCAGATACTTGTGAATTTGGTACCGCATCTTGCATTACAAAACAGTTGGAATGTGGTGGGAAAACACATAAAATCAGAATCTGATGATTTGCAAATCCCTCTGAAGTTAGCATGCTGATGAAGGTTCGATTGAGCTAAAACGCGTTGGTCGCCTGTTCTTATTTGCCTTAGCCATGTCATAATAAAGGCTTTATTTATTCTATTGGACAGTGTTCCTTGGACTCCTTTTTTTGTTGTTTTTTTTAAACAAGACTGACACACATCTTTTCTTTATTATGTATTTTGCTACCCTTTCAATTTATACTGAATTAAAAACAGTACAAAGACAAAACACCTTATACAGATAACCTGCATGCAAATCTTTGAAATCTGGCCTTGAACTGCAGCATCCCAATAGAGGCCTTACTAAATACATACAGTGATATACAGTAATGAATGAGTTCAGTTATAGACCCAATATTCAATATGTTCTGTTATTCTTAATTCCATGACATTAACTCGTTCTCCCAGTAATGTTTGAACAGGAACCTAAACCTCATAATCCCTACAGCGCCCCGCAGCTCTCGTAGGATGCCATCATACAACTCTGCATACGCTGACCTCTTTGATAATGACTTGAAAGGGTCTGAAAGAGAAGCATAAAGCTTTCTGCCTACAAGTAAACACAATCAAGATCAATCAACATCAAGTGATGGAGAGCTGCTCTGCTCTAAACTGAACCTTACGCCTACTACTAATGAAATCTTTTAAATGCAGATCCTCTAAAATATGCAATGAAGCCCAACAAATAATTGACCTTCTAAACAATTTCTTAACCTTTCAGAGGAATTTTTCTCTTTATTTTTTCAGCAAATTACTTGGAAAAACGAACATCAATTAATACAATTCATTTAAAATTCCCCCTTTTTGTGTTTTGTGTATATCTGTGTTTATAGGGCTACTACCCCTCAAATAAGCCTGGTGTTGAACCTCGTCGTCCCTGTCGTCCTGTAAACATCACTCCCTGGTTGCATCTCTCCAATGCCAGCAACAGAGTCACCGTAACCTGGGGAAACTTCGGCAAGGTAAGTGTCTGATGCTGATTCTCCACCTCCAAAATCTAATATTTTATCAAATGTAGAATGTGGAGAAAATTGGACCCATTTTAAAAGCCACATTTCTGCAGAACAAAAGTAGAACATTTCAAATGGAATTTTTGAAACATTACAATGCTGTGTGCATCTACAGTTGTATTGTTTCGACATGTACAAACATTAGCTTCCAGTAATGTGTTGAATATATAGAGTAGCGATGAGCACAATTTCGTACCATTAACATAAACATTGACTGAGAGACTAGAAAGTTTAGAATGTGTTCCTTTTATTAAATGAATGTCATCACTCCCACATTGTAAACTGTCCTGTTAACAGCAGTTACTGCTCAAAAGTAAAAGTTTCCTATTTCATGCATGTTTATATGAATGCATGATGGTATGTTGTGACACAGTTATCATTTCTTCACAAATAGTGCTTGACAAAGGCCTGGCAGACACAAACAGACCAACAGATGTACTAACCAGCTTAGAAAGACAAATGAAAGAGAGATGCACTGCAAGTAGGCCTTGGCGCTGTGACCTTAAAAGAATTACTTTGTTTTTTGGTCCTGTGATTATACAACACTACATATCTCCTCACACGCTTTTCATAAATGCTAGGACTGTGCAGCAAAGGCAAATAACACAATGTGTTTGAGCATATACCTTATAAGAAAACCCTATAGGGGTGACTGTTGGGATAAACCAGATCTACCCGATAGTGGTCCAGCTTTTCAATCTTCATTTTTGTCTTTTTGGATCATAAGGTTTTGTTTTATCTTTTCATTGAAGTTCTCCACATTAACACCCACTTTGATAGGCAGGGAGGTTGGACTAGAGTGAGTATTTAGATGTACTTATCTCTGCAGATCAATCAAACAAGTGTAAGTGCATACAGCAAACGGCAGGGTCCTAAGATACTGAGGCTAAGGGTCGCTTTGCTGAAGCATTGGAGATCTTGAATGTTACTCAAGATCATGTTGTTAAGTATCTTAAATGTTATTCAATACATAAATACATTTTTACAACCTGTCAATCTGTGTTTTCAGCGGTATTCTGTGGCAGTGTATTTAGTAAGGGTTTTCACTGCAGCAGACCTCTTCAGCCAGCTCAAACTTTGCTCTGTGGAGAGTGCAGAACGTTGCCGGGAACGCAGTAAGTCTCACTCGTATATTCTAATTTAGGTTTGTTACGTTTCTCCAAATATTGCTGTTTAAATTCTGCAGATGGAATCAAGATTGTATTCTGTTGTTTCAATTTTGTTTCTACAAGAAGTTGACTTTTTGTTGACAATCCAGTCCTACATAAACCTTGTTTTTGATGTAACATATGTCAATATATTCTCTTAACTATTTTAATACATCATGATATTTTGTCTACTTTATCTATAGTCCAAGATAAATTGCGTTTTGATCCAGAGAGTGAAATTGCAACCACAGGCCTTCGGGTTTCTCTCATTTGTCCAGTGAGTACACGTTCATATCCCTCTGTCTCCATTTGTATTAAACCCTACTTAACACATTCACACCCACATACTAGACTTTACGTGGATGATTCTCTTAGGTATATTAACAGATGCCAGTAACCCTGTGGGTGTTTTTTTTGTTTTTGTTTTTGTTTTTGTTTTTTTCCCCCCTAGAGAATGACACCATCTGCAATTAATTCCCTCTAGGATTTGACAGTTGAAAATACTGTACAGGGGAACAGAGAGAGAGACTTCCTCTGGTAGTTTTTCCCTCCTGGAATTGTATAGATTGTAGTGCAGTGTAGTACCTTTGTTTAATTTATTTTAAGTTCCAGCACTAATGATAAAAGTAGAGTGAGCCAACTCATTTTTTTTTTTTAGAAGTGTTACACTGTTTACTGAAACAAAATTATTGCTTTCAGAAATGCATGTTCTTTAATTAGCTGATATCAAAACCATATTTTTTCACTCGTGGCCACGATTCCTAGCATGTGGCCTTTGTGCCCTCGAAAAAATTGCCCCCCTGCAGGCCAAATAACGTGACCCCTAAAATGGAAAAAAAAATACAGGTCTGGTCATTGCTGTTTTACACATTTGAACATATTGCATATTAAATCTGTAGACACTGCTCTTTTTTTTTAAGCTGCTGTTTCAGTGTAAATATCTTTTTTGGTGATATTCTATTCCTGCTCCCCACTATGCTAATGTAATACCTGAATTCCCTGATTGTCGTACTAATCCCAATTCTAATTAATATCGTATTAACTTTTGAAACTGACCTACTGTAAAGTTTGATTACTTCAGCATGCTTCTCCCTCTCTATTTCCCAGTTGGTGAAAATGCGGCTTGGTGTACCATGTCGAGTTTTGACCTGTGCCCATCTTCAGTGTTTCGATGCAGTCTTTTTCCTACAGATGAATGAGAAGAAGCCCACATGGACTTGCCCTGTTTGTGATAAGCCTGCTCCTTTTGAGTTGCTCATCATAGATGGGTAAGGAGCCTGAAGCATGTTATGACTCATCCCACCACTGCAGCACCAGCTTCCTTTCAAGAAGTTCTGCAAATTCACACTGGAGTAATTTTAGCTATCTGTGTTGAGGCTATCTTTGGGGAAACCTTTTAAGCCATATGGATGCTGGACATTTTTAAGGACTTGATAAAAATTGAGCCATGAACCAACCTACTATATTTTTGTTGTTAAAGCTTTGGATGTTTCACACGGCATGTGAGAGTGTTTATCATCCGTGTTTCCACACCTGCTGTACCAAAAGATTTGATCCTTTAATTTGGTGTGTATTTTGACTGTCTCATCTGCTTTATTGTGCCAGGTAGGCTCATAATTGTGGATCATATGAAGGCCCATTCTTCCCTACATTACTCGAAGTACAAGTGACTCTCAAAACACAAAGTGAACTTAAACTATCTGCTATCTGTCTGGCTCTATCAAGTTATACAAAATTTAGATTTGAAATGCATCAGCAGAGTTGCTAGTAAATATGACCACATTGGAATGCTTGTGGTTCTTTCTGATATTTTGTCACTAACAGAATGCAGATGAGTCTGCAGTCAAACATTTTATCTTTTTTATTCTAAACTATTTGGGTGTGTCATCTGCAAATTTGAAACAGCTCTCATAGATGCTCCCTTGATTTCACAAGAACAAAAGCATTGTGTTGCAATTTGGCATTAATATATTTGCATAACTGAAATTTAGCTTCTTCCAAAGACCTATTTTTAACTGATCACACAAGCGTTTGGTTTTAGCAGACTTGGTACTAAATGTTAAGTAAATGGAGTGGTGTTTTGAGCTAATTAAATTGACATAATAAAATGCAGTTATTTAATACAACCCCAATTCCATAAAGGCCGGAGTGTAAACCAAAACATTTGCTAATCCGTTTTACATATAATTAACTCTATTATTGAAACAATACAATCATAGTATATTTGGTGTTTTACTCATCTACTTGGTTTATTTTTGTAAACATGGTTTTTCTGAATTAGATGCCAGTAGTAGGATTTAACGAAGCTGTAACAGGAACATAAAAAGACATTTCAACCATCCTTGAAAGGTTCAGTTGTTCACCACATCAACTGTATAATGGATATTACAACATGGGCTTTATAATATCCACTAAAACCATTGTCAGTCTATAGTTCGTTTGCAAATGTTTACATTTTGTTGTTTGTTGAATATTATTTTTTCACAACCCGATCAGGATTGTATCAGTAGTACGGTGTCAAAGGGGTTTGACGAAGAACAAATTCAACTCATCTGCTTGATTTCTGCATTTGAGCCGAGTATTTCTGATCATTTTCTGTGACGAAGTGACATGTTGTGAGGCGGCTCTAACCAGCGGTGTGTATTTCAGGCTGCTCTCCGAGATATTGAAAGAGACAAATGAAGACATTGAAGAGATTGAGTACTTAACCGACGGTTCTTGGCGGCCCATCAGAGATGACAAAGAGAAGGACAGGGAACGAGAACGCAGCAACACACCAGAGTATCCCATCGTTGATATATGTAAGTGACCGTTGAACCTCTTTTTCTAGGTGGGGGGATTTTTCACTGGGGCAAATCTTTTTGGTTTTTTTTCTTCAATCAATTCTTTGAT
>KV751319.1:14098401-14110682 GCA_001698575.1 Mola mola
ATTGATAGATTGCTAACATCATTCACAGCATTAGACCAACCTGATATTCTTTTTTTAATGTCAACTTCAGACTTACTCACTGGTTTTTCTGTCTGTAACTCTTCGCAATATGTCTTTTCCAGCAATAGATGAGCGCAGCGGCTCTGGGTCTTGGGGCTCGGCAGAACAGAACAGCCCCTCTTTCAGTCAAGGACGGGTAAGATCTAAGTGCACACAAACTTGCACGCTTAAATCACACATGATTTTAAGGTTGGAGATCTTAGTATTAGCACCAGATGCCTTGATATTGTCACACAGAAATGTTTAATCAATCTCACTGCCATAGATGAACACGCCACGTACACATACACACCCCTCCCCCTACCAACAACAACAGCCTAGTACTTTATCATGCCATGTGCCGTGTTTGACTTCAAGTGGTAGTTTTGCTTTCTACCTAATAACCCTGGCTCGGGATCCTGCATTGGCAAGCTCTCTAGTAGCCGACAACCTCTGTGGAAGCCCACCGGTAATTGCAGCTTCCCATCTTCTCTAACTGTCTTGGCACAACTCTGTTTAAATACAAGGAACAGGGGGTAAAATACATGCAGCGGGCTTTGATTACCACAAGTTGATAATTAAGAAAGTCTGTTTGAATCTCCTTAGCTAATGCAGATTTGTTTGGCATTGATCCTGTTAGAAAAGCAGAGGGAGGGTGACTGTTAACCCACATAAGCGTGCTCTTTAAGATGGGATGGTATTAAGAGCAGTTACCATTAGATCTCTGTGTTTGAGTTTTTTCCCTATTAGTTCTATATTTGTTTACATTTTTCTTAGCTTGTTTTAAGGTTGATTGTGTTTTTCGTGTTTCCACAGGGCTATGCCGAAGGATCCCATTACAATGAGCATGAAGGCTTGTCTTCTCCATTCATCAGTTCAGCAGCAGCTGGTATGTTCTATTTTTTTTTTTTTTTTTGGTACTGTATTTAAGTAATTTTAAAGTAATTCTTACATGGTAAAAATATTTTGGTGAAAGTTCTCACACTTTCCTGTAATTGGTATACACAATATCTTCTCGGCGCCAGAGGAAATTTCACACTCCGGTTTTAAAATAATCTTGTTGATAAGTCCACTCTTGTGCATATTTTATGGGCAATTGTTTTCTGAGAGACAAAATGTGAATGTGTCTACGTGCATGTGTATGTGCCTGTGTTCAGTCGTTGAGTGTTTGGGATGTTAGGGCAGTGAAGCAGAAACCTTCCCCAGGGTTTTGTCTGGCAGGCAGCTTCATGCAGCTGAGCATTCTGAAAAAGGGGAGGGCATCTCTGGACTTTCTGTACTTTAGAAAACCTACTTTTCATTGTTTTAGCACACAACATTGCCTCTTAATTTCTGTATACATCGCTTAGTTTCACTCCTGTTAACGTCTAAACAATCCTTCACTTTCACAGGTAAAAATGAGAGGCCACCGTACCCTCCCTTTGGAAGCCAGGTGTGTTGGCATTTAGCTGGCATCTTTCCACAAAGTTGTTTACGTGTGTGAGCTAAAGGCATGTAACATGTCAGTTTCAAGGAAGCCTTAATATCTTGCTCTTCTTTTCATTCTAAATACTTTGAATAAGCCGTCATCCTTTCCTTGTAACGGAAACAGTTTATGCTGTGCTTTCCCACAAACATGTGAAAGTTGTCTTGTTCTTGTTGTCTTCGCTCCTTCTAGCCTGGTTTTCTTCCGAGCGACATAGCAATGCCCAGCCCGGATGCCATGTCCCCCTCTGGCCTAAAATCTGGTTCCCAGTTTTACCCATCATACCCCAATAACCCCAGGAGAAGGCCGCCTGATGGAGGCTTAGGTGAGTTAACTGGTAAAGACATTAACCGTGTCAGTCATTTCTTTCTTTCGTTCTTTAAGATGACTCGATTTTTCAAATTGCTTCTTTTGTCTAAACCAACTGTCCAAAATCCAAAGATACTGTATATATTTGGTGGCTAAGAGGAAACAGAATATAGATACTTCACATTCTATTAAGTGCTGCTCACATTTCCTACATTTTTAATGTTTGTGGTTGCTTTTTGTTTGGTCTACATTGGACAGATAATTTTCAGTCTATACAGAAGAATGCACATCAACATTTGTTTGTACTGACAGACATACTCATACACTCCTAGTACACACATGCTGCTGTGTGTTCAGCATTTTCATCTCTTCTGTTTTGTAGTTCGAATTAGAGTACAAGAAATGGCGCATGAAGTGTAACAGCGGAAAACATGTCTTTGCTTAGTCCATATTTGTGTTTTTGTGTCTCACCTTTTCTTTGTGTCTTCACCTGCCTGCATGTAGACACCCAACCAAAGAAGATTCGGAAACCCCCTGGCCTGCCGTCCTCGGTGAGAGCTTCTTTCTGCTTGCCTTCACAGCTTACAGCCAGTCCTTTTCACTTTCGCGCTCCCTCTCAAAACACAGACTCACTCACACACTTTGAGAAACTCTTGGACACTGCTATCCCCAGTCTGCTTGAGCAGTTCTGTGACAGACAGGGGTGAAGACCCTCTGCTCTGTCAGACTCTCTGTGAGCTAACAGTCCAGCAACTCGGGCCTCAATAAACATCATTCCCATGGTTGTCTCTAGACTAAACTCAAGTGGTTTCAAGTGGTGTTCAAGGTCTGGTTGTCATGTAGACAAGCAGATTTATAGTATTTTCAGGTACTTTGTCAAGTCTGATGTTTAAGCTTTCTCAGTACATGTTATAAGAACACATCCTAGATTTTGGTAGCGTGGGTACAAATGTTTCGGGCGGTGCCAGTTCAGGAATGATGAGTTCTGTTGGTTTGCTGCTTTTCAAAGTTGGAGACAAAATACCTGGATTTGTTAAGCCTGGAGTCCACATATCTGGGTCTCTACTGCCTTTTGTCATAGTCAGAGGAAATCTTTTCAGGAAGTTGTGTGGCTAAAAAGTTGTATCTAATCTCTGTGCACAAGGCTTCACTTCTTGAATATAAAATAGTGGAAATTTAGCTCTTAAATATTAGGTTGTTTGTAGCTTATGAAAAGGCAAGCCACATTCAAACTAGTGAAATGGATTTTATACAGAAGATTCAGAAGATATGGATTCAGAAGTGTGCTATCAAGTACACTAGCTGGGTCCAGACAGTTTAAAGCTTCATATCATGCTTTGATTTACTGTACCAAGTGTCACATGTTGTCAGTGGGCCCAGAATTTCCAGCAGCTGATGCAGCTGATGTTAGTGGATGATGGAAACCACACATAGCTGGAAACACATGTCACTCTTGCATGTTTAAATATATACTGAATCAATCAGTGTTCAAGTAAAAGAATTGAATCAGGCTGCATTTGTCTACATTGTTTTCTCTAATAAATTATATCCATTGGATAATTTTTAGGTATTTAGAACTAGCCAATCCTTTGGTACAGTTACTACTTCTGTGTATCGTAGATGATTGAGAGTGAGTATATTTTATGAATTTTATAAGCCCTTAACATTTACATTTACATGAAACTTCTTTCACTGTCCTGAACAAACAGGTGCTTGGCTTTGTAAAATAATCAGCATAAAAATATCAAATCTACGACTACTAATTCGTGTAGTTGACTGTGTTACTGTTGCAAATTTTTGTCATTACAACAACATTTTCTGTAACCCGGTACTCCTGTTCCCGTAGTTCTCAGATGAGAAGAGTGACCTTAAAGAAACTGCTCCTTTACATCTTTGACATCTGTTTAAACACAGCACCTTAACGCAGTACATTGCAACACAAGCAGAAGAGGGAATAATTCAAGCCATGTTATTTACTAACATTTTGTATTCATACGCATGGACACGGGTCAGCGTGATGGTAAAATACCAGCACTTTAGCTCTGTCTTTGTCCAGTGGTTTTTTTTACCTTTGGAATTTTGTATTGATTTTGATAAAAGTTAAATTAGAATTGGATCATAACTCATGCATGGATGAAGTAAACTCAAAGAATTTTTATGGCTCACTTTTTTTCCAGATCACAGAGGAAGCGTAATGTGGCTAGAAATTGAGTCAGGTCTCGCTTGTTGTGTTGCTGTGTTGCGTTCTTTGATCGTTTGAGGTGAAGTTGCAAAAGATGTTCCAATTGTAGCCAGTGCATTAATTGGTTGGGTTAATCTCAAATTGAATGATGGTATGTGAACAGATCAGAGGTAGACCTGATGAGCTTGCTGGCATTTTGTTGATTAAAGCAATGTTTTTATTAATGCGCACCATCACCTGTGGCGGTTATTGTTTTGAAGTGCGCCGCTGAAACGTTTGCATGTAGACACACGTCGCGAGCGGTGACATCAGAGTTTGAGGGTGTCTGGCTGCAGCCGTCTCTTTCACTGTCTGAACCTCAGTCATTTCCCGCTGCGTGAACGATGGCCGCGTGGTTTAAACACGAATGATGAGATGTCTGTGTGTGAGCCCCCCTCCCCCACTTCAGCCAGCCCTCTGCCTACGCTTCACCACATGATGGCCTGGGTGGGCCTCCCCCTGTGAGTGACCCAGTTGTGAGGCGCAGTGCTTGCGAGGCCTCTTAGCCCCGTGTCTGAGCCCAGATTAATGACTGCCGATGATGATCCTGTAGTCTTTCCTCCCTCCCACGCTCCCTCCCTTCCTGCTACTCTTTGCCACCCCTTCAGCATACTCTCCTTTTTTCCTTCGGCTGCTTTTGTTACCTTAATCACCTTGCTGTAAATCAGCAAATGGACCAATAATAGCGGCGTTACAACGGCCATGTCTCATTTCCCCTCAACCTCACTGACTTCTGTGACCCACCAATACCTGTACACAAGCTCCTCACCGTAACCCTGTGCTCCCAAACCTCCACCCCCCACCTGCAACGCTCAAACAACATGGAGAAACGGCTCCTCTGCCCCCTACAGTTGTCTAGTGACTAATGTAGTTGAAACCCTTGTAGTTAAAGTACTTTGAGGTTAGCTTGATGTTAATCTTCATCTACTCCCCACCCCTCGCAACAACCATTTTTTTTCCTAGTGTAGAAACCTTTACACGGTCGTAACCTGAATTACATTAAACCCCTATTAGTTGAGGATTTTACCCTAGAAATCCCCTTTCTTCCTGAGAATACAATTATCCTGCAGCACCAGTCATTGTGTAGTTCTCTGTTCTCATCTAGAGCAGCAGGATTCACACGACATTGTTCCCCGTGAAAGAACAACTCAAAGCCTATTGTTAAATGAAGCCATCTCCGTCATGTTTTCCCTTGAATTAACCGTGATCATTTTAAATCCCCTGTTTCCTTCACACTCCCCTGGCCATATCAAGCTTTGTTTAAGTCATTTAGATTACCTTCTCCTGTCCCCCCTCAACACCCCCTATCTCTCTACCCGTTTCATAAATCATCAGGGCCTTCATTTTTTCCCCTCAGTCCTCCCCGTTGCCCCTTCACCACCCCCTACCCACTGCAATTTCTCTCTCTCCCTCTCTCCCTTGTACTGTCTCACTCGCTGGATCCCAGCCCCCATCTCTCTCCCTCTCTTCATTCCCTCTCCTCAACCCAGCTGCCTGTGGAGTTGGATGTGGTCCAGGAACAGGCAGATGGCTCTGTAATTAGAAGTGCATCTCTCCATTCCCTTTCCACTTCTCCCTGTTAAATCAAATTACAGAAAAAAATCCCTTCTCTGGATTAGCATTCTTTGCAGCATAGCCTCCATCCGCTTTCTGTCTTTCTCTATTGGCCGTGTACTCCCGAGGAGGAGAGGAAAAGATGAGTTGATCGGTGGTGGGTGATGTTGGGAAAACTGTGGCTTTGGAGTGGAGAAATGTCTCACTAAAGGCCCAGCATCCATTTTGTTAGTAGTATGTAGAAGGATGTGCGCGTGGACTCTTTAGGGTGCCAACGCAAAATGTCGAATATCATCAGATCTGTTTTCTTTAATACAATCTGACGCCGTTTAGAAGTGCTATTGCTAGTTTCAGGGTATTGTCAGTTGACTTTCCATTGGTGTGTGGGTGTGTGGGTGTGTGTTGGCTTTCTGAATGCATGGTATGTGTGTGATTGGATCCTGAGTGTGTAGTAGGGAGGGGCTGCAGGCCAGGCAGTGCGATGTCACTGGGGTCCTTGGAGCTAGAGGAAGTGCTCACTGTGCTTTGGGATTCAAGCCGTCGCTGTGCCCAGCATGGCATGGCCGCTGTGTTCTCCTCCACAGGCGAGGAACCGTCCTGCCTCCACAGCCGGCAGACTCCCTCTTGCCATCTTGTGGCCACTCAAAGATAGTGTACTTAAATGCTTTTCAACAAGCAAAGAAAGGGTGGTGAAGCTTTGATGCTCGGGACTGCATAGAACATTTAATTTCTTATATGGTTAATTGTGAAATAATCATGTTTTTTATTTAAGAAAATCAGTCCAACTGCTCACAGTCTGCATCTTTGTTTAGGTGTATGCCTCCACATCTGGTGATGACTATGCCAGAGACAATGGAGGATATCCAACTGCTAAGCCAGGAGCTGTGTACCCTGGCTCTTTCTATATGCAAGGTATGCTTTACTATAGTAGCACTGAAAAACTGTTTGCTTTGCTATTTGGAAAAGTATTTTCATGTTTGCAAATATATTTATACTTTTTCTCAGAAGACCCCTGGTCATCTTCTGGCTACTCTGCCATGCTGGGTAACTCTCCTCACATTGGTCAGCCAGGCTCCTTCTCCTCACTTAACCCACAGGACAGGATGGTGGGTAGAAGCCTAAATACCCTTCTGGTCATCTTCATCTTGTGCCCCTTTTTTTTGCATTTTAAAAATAGGTCATATCATCTTCAAATGCTGTGAACCTGAGAGGCATGAATTAAATGTGTTTTTCGTCTTAGGATAAATGTAATCTATAATAATAGATATATTTGCCACAATGGGTTAATTTCCCTTGAGGTGTGCTTACTTTATGGAGCTACTTGTATCAACCCCTGCCTCTGTCCCCACAGAACTATCCGCTGCATGGCAGCGAAGTTAACGGCTTCCACTCAGCCCCCACCACTTACAGCCACACACCCACCATCAACGGAGAAGGGATCATGGGTAAGAAACTTGATAAAACAAACTTATCATACAGGTAGTCTCTTTCACTTTTAACTCTTCCCAAATAACAAATCAACAGGCCATCTGACATTATAATTTATTTTGTGCCTGTAGCTAACCGAGGCACCACAGCTGGCAGTTCAGGAGATGAAATTGGAAAGGCTCTTGCATCTGTAAGTTCTTTTGTTTGTTGTTAGTTGTGTTTTTTTTAATTGGGTAGCAAAACATCTAAAATATGTTTCCTTCTCATTTCCTCTGACAAAATGAAAATCTTTTTTGTTGCACAATTCTTGTGGCGAAAAGACAAATATGTGCAAATTTAAGTAACAAGGGTTACCACAATATCCTCAATTGTTTGGCATTACTTTGTTCGTTCATGGTTTGTTTCAAAACAAAGTAAGGAAGTATGATCCATAAACATCTCAGAACAGTGAGAATTAAGAACCTCCATAGTTATTGTATACTGAAATGGCAGGTATTGTGTTTTTAAAATATATTTGTTAATACCAGGAGCCCTAAACTTCAAGCTGGCAGAAATTGTTTAATTTACCCATAAAGGTTTAATTTTTTATATGACTTATAAATAGCAACTCATTTAATTTGCTGTAAATCTTTGTTTCTACTTGAAACAAATAGCTACTATGACTGATTTGACATAGATATTATGATACTAGATTGTAGTGCACATCAGTGTCACATATTCGTACTGTGTGCCTCAATGTTTGTCTGTTGCGATCAATTCTTTCAGATTTACCCATCGGACCACAACAGTAATAACTTTTCCTCTGCTCCATCTACTCCTGGATCCCCTCAGGCTATTGCAGGTACAATTTAATTCCCCCAGACATGAAGCATCAAGTTGTTACTTGTTGTACAGGGAAAACCAATGTTATGTAGAGGCAATTAAAAACGGTAAAAGGCAACATCCTTCAATCATCTTAATATGAACACATCTGCATTTTTTAAAATTAAATTTAAATTAAATTTGATCTTTAAAAGACCTTGCTATCATTTTGCTTCGATCTAAGATTTGTCACTCTAGCACATTGATTATATTTTGCCAATCAGAAGAAGGTTCGTAAACTGAGCTCTTCTCACTCTTATGACCCCAAGTTTTGATACTAGTCAAATTTCTGCCAGAGAATACCTCCATCAGTCGCTTTGCTTCTCAGAAATGTGACTATAGCTCCATTTGTAATTCAGCTGTAATGTGAAGATTTACCATCATATACCTTCCCTAATATTTCTCTCTGCAGGAGCTCAGTCTCAATGGCAACGACCAACCACACCCAACTATGAAGGGCAACCACACGCACTGGTAGGTGAAAACATTTCTATGCTACATCAAAGCTAATTTAAAGCAAAAAGTTGGTCATGATATAGTCTTTAAGCCTATGTATGTTTATCTAAATTGACAGTAAAGTAGAAATGCACTATTGAAATCATTCAATTGTTTCTCAAATATATTTGTGTTTATTTATAAGCTGTCTTGATTTGTATAATGTGTGTCATATTGAGATGTATGGGCATGCCTCTTGTATTTATATAGCAGAGTAAAATGGAGGACCGCTTGGAGGAGGCCATCCATGTACTGCGTAACCATGCTGTGGGCCAGGCCCCTGGCTTGGAGGGCGCCCACTCCGACATGCACAGCCTGCTGTCTTCAGTACACAATGGGGGTCTTGGTGGCCTCTCTCCAGCTTTCCCCAATGCAAGCCTTGCCCTCAGCAACAGACATCCTGCGATGGTGAATCACCTATGTTGTTCAAATCCTGTCTCATTTTTGTATGTTTGAAAGACACTTTTGATAGTTCATGAAATAAGTGTTAAATTTGTTGTTTAAAATTTCTTAAAATGAACCATAACACCCACTGATTTATTGAGTGAGCATGTGACCTTTGGCTCCGTGTAGAATACAATTTACATTGTATGTATATATGTTATGTTATATGTTGCACAACTAATTGAAGAAATTAACTGTCTGCCTTAAAGGCAAAATGAATTGGGGGAAATTAAAAAAAACCTGCATTATTTAACGTTTGTTTCTTGAGGCACAAAACATTTTGTTGGGAGTATCATTTGCACCACCTGTTGGTCATAAGTACAGTTGCAAGCAACAAAGTGTAAAATGTTTTATGCATCTTGTTTAGCAGGTTAAGTAAAATTAATTTCACAGATACATTTATAAAAAGCAATTATAACATTTTTTTTAATTGTTTTTATATTTTAGTATCTAATTAGTTTTGGGAACTGTTACATTGGTTTTGGTATGGGATTAGTTGTGCTATATCTGTCTTTGTGAGATTCACATCATGGTTGTTCACCTTGTTCACCAGCAGGGAGGGAAACATGAGGAGCCCACAGGCCTTCCTCCCAGCAGCACTCTTCTGCACGGTCATCACGCCTCCGGACCCACACCATCAGTTGGCCAACCGGAAGGCTTTACCAGTAAGTTTGACTAAATGGAACGGGATAATAGCATGTTGTTTTGGAATAAGCACGTTATCGTAATATTAACATCGTTGATATCATCATTCTATTGGCAGTACCTGTGCACATATACGTAGATACGGAAATTCTCCAGTTATTTTTGGCTTTCACAGTCATGAATTGTCTTGCATGCCCCACTTAGATAGGTGTCAGTGCTTTGGCATGTAATTCTTGCATCTATTTGTTTTGTCCCTAGGTCTCCCCGGTGGTATAGCTCGCTCCACACACTCCTCGAGCAGCTCAGACATCAAAAGAGAAGAAAAGGAGGATGATGAAAACTCATCCGTTGCAGACAAATCAGAGGATGAAAAGAAGGAATCCAAGGTAGCGCGCAGTCGAACAAGGTAAGGTGCTCCTCACTGTTTTCGAGTTTTAGCGTTTCAATTTAAATTGACTAAAGTTGGTTTTACCCCCCGCGACCCCTAATGGGATAAGCGGTAGAAAATGAATGAATGAATGAATAAAGTCGGTTTTATAGAGTTTAAGTTGAAATACATGTCAATAGTAAACACTAGATTTTTCTGACACACGTGGAGCCCATTTGAAAAAAAATTCTGTTGCAAGATTCCACATGACAGCTATCCAGCATGTCCCACTGATTGCCCGGACTTTGTTAGATATTTAACACTGTTGAAATTCCCCCTTCCCTTCATGTCACGTTTTCAGAAAGGAGGCGTTGACCCTCCAGATGCTCTCTGGCCTTTCAGACCAGAAAGATGAGTAAGTTTCTCCAATAGGGGATCAATTCCTCGTGCTTTGTGGGCTCTAGCCCGACATCACTCAAAGCACATGTTCATGAAGCTGGTGTCTAAAATCTGTATAAAATCTCATGACATACATCACTAAGTTACTAGATTTCTACACCTCTGCTCCAAAATACTTTAGAAAATAAAAAAGTAAGGAAAAAAGAAAATAACTCGGTACAAACCAAACAAAAAAGTACAATTGGAACCTGTTAAACACACCAAAGCATAGAATATTTAGTGCAGGCCACCGCTACAACTGCTACAACTTGTGGGAGATGCAGCTTCTTGGATTATGTAGTTCCAATTTGCACTTTCACGCTTTATCTTTTTAACTTTTCACGTTTTGTTTTTTTTTAAATTCCCCCCCGTTCAGCAGAAAACTCAACTGTGGATGTATAGTCCCTGCCCTTTAAGCTTAACTCAAAGCAGCTAAATGCTAGTCATGTGGTAGCACAAGCAATAGGCTGTTAGATGAGATGTTTTAAAATGTTCTCCCGTCTGTGGCTTAACCATTTCATCTCCATTTGTAATTAGTCCGGAAGAAGATGATGAGGACGTTCCCCCAGAGGTCAAATTGGAGCGAGAGCGGGAACGGCGAGTGGCTAACAATGCCCGCGAGCGTCTCAGAGTACGGGACATCAATGAGGCATTTAAGGAGCTTGGGAGGATGTGCCAGCTGCACCTCAGCCATGACAAACCCCAGACCAAACTTCTCATTCTGCACCAAGCCGTCAATGTCATCCTCAATTTAGAACAACAAGTCAGAGGTCAGTCTGTCAGCAGCACATGCTGGATGGGAAACGCACAGGGTTGATAATACAGTTGTTATTTCATACTCAGAGGGCCTGTTTCTGTTTTCTCTGTCAGAGCGTAACCTTAATCCCAAGGCAGCATGTTTAAAACGCCGTGAGGAGGAGAAGGTGTCTGGGGTGGTGGGTGAAGCCCCCATGCAGCTCTCAGGAGGCCATCCTAGTATGGGAGGAGATGGCCACAACCCAGTCAGCCACATGTAACACCAGGTAAGCTCTAAAGATCGCCAACCAAAGTAATTATTCAGTACGTACTCCTCACTTTGTACGTTAGCCACAGTTTTATTGAAGTGATAATGCATTTCAGACCTGATTTATTTTTTTTGGAAACACCATCCTACTAGTAGTTACAGAAAGTGTGGTTTATTGGAAGGAAGTTCTTGGCAGTAATTGTGTGATCAAAGGATCTGGAGTATCTCTATACAGTGCAACCAACCAAACATTGTTTTATTAAGGAAATTCTCACTGCTCAGTCTGCTTTCTTTTGTTTCATTACTTTCTGCAACATTTGATTCACTGGCAGAAAATGCTGAGTGTTGAAAAGGCTGGGCTGATTGCAGTCTACACTAAATGTGACAAATTCATTCAATTTCCTGTGACCGTTTCAAATGAAAAATTCCACGTGTTAGCAGTTAAATGCTTTTAACGATAAGCAGGGGGTCTGGAATATGTTTCTTTTGCGAGAGCAGTAATTTCCTGTGAATATCTTATGCATGTGAAGGCGACTGAAGAATGGGAATGGCTGATTCTGCAACAGATTACAATATGAAAATCAGAATTACAAAATGTCAGTCAAAACTAGGGGTTGATTTCCTGACCATCTGAAGGGTTTTAACATTCTCCTCATTTTGTTGAGCCTTTTGTTGTAAAGAAAAACAATAACACGTTTTTTTGTGGTCTTTCTTTTTACAGATTTGGTGGTGTTTCCTTGGCTGTCAGAGGATGTGGCCTTAACAGATTTCTTCCACCCATTATTCTCAGTGTGTGTGTGTATATGTGGACATGTCTGTGTATTGTCCGTTCAAGTTTCAAGATGCACATTCACACACTTGTACACACATGCATACTGCCAAAACTGACACAGCCTGTTTGTCACACTCCCAACCATGACTACAAGCTCAAATGTGAAGAACTTTTTTTTTTTTTTTTTTTTTTGTTTTTTTTTTTTTTTTACATCAACTTTTTTTTTTTTTTTTTTTTTTT
>KV751319.1:14110693-14121119 GCA_001698575.1 Mola mola
CAAGACGATGGAACGCCGGAGTACTTTCTGTCCTGCCACAAATTGGGACTTGACACACTGCCGAGAGGTGCTCTTGTGAAAGAAGAGAGACCTAAACAAACACAAATTGAATCAAGGATTTGTGCCTAATTGTTTCATGTTTTCTATTTGACATTTAAGCAAATTGCTTTACATGCGAGGAACATTTATTGTGAGGGATTGCTTATGTGTATGAGCAATTATTTTTAATGTATGTCATTCCCAGCGTGATGGTACAGTCTTACATATGTTATGTAACCAAGCCCATAGTCGAAGTTGAATTGTCTAAATTCTCTAACCAAGCCTCAGAGCTGAATTGTCTAAATTCAGTGACCTTTCCTCTATCTTGTAAGCAAATGTCTGGGGGAAGGCAGCGGAAAGGTCATGAGCAAAAGTTTTGACAGTCCAAAAGCAGTTTTATAAAGATGGGAGGTCAGACTCCAGAAAGAGTCTCTGACTGAAGCCCTTTCTCATCCCACGAGGCATCGGAAGACTTGGAATAGAAGACTTCTTCCTTGAAGGTTATGAATTATCCAAGTGATAGAGTCTGTCAACGACAAAACTGTTCTTCCTATTTGTCGACCGCAAATTCCAGAGTTAACTTAGTCCCTTATCAGAGGTTCAGGTTTTTTTGTACTGCTTCGTGTCCTAAAAAAAAGCGTGCATAGAAAAGACAAAGCAGAGTTGTATAGGTTTAGGCTGGACGTTAAGCGTTGACCTGCACAACAGGTCTCTGAAAGTCTTGTATCAAAGCCATTCGAGACACTAGCTAAGTGATCAGCACCACTTAGTGCTCTTACTTGAAATGGTTTACTGACGGATGCCAGCAGACTCGACAGCTGAAGTTTTCCCCTTAATCGACGGTCTTTATTCTCATGCAGGGATCTCATCAGTCAGCAGTTGTTTGAAGCAAGCCTTTGTGTAAAGGAGACTTTCTTTTCCTAAATGAGCATTCCCACTGATTTACAGCCCCCTCACCTTCCTCTCGAGGAAGTTTGTTGTCACATTTCTCACTGACAGAATTGTGACGTGTAAATTCACTTCATACATTACTCTGTTTTAATTTTTAAAATTAAATATTTTATAGTGTATTGTAGATGAGTTGAATAATGGGGATATTTGACATTTAAATGAAATTCTTCATAAACTTAATTCAAAGCGGAACCGGGATGGCAGAGGGGAGGGAGTCCACGGGTGAAAAATGTTGAAAGCGTTTGGTGTATTCTTTATTCCAGTTTTAGTTGTAAGGCTTATCATTAGCTACCTGGATGAATTTTTTTTGTTTGTTTGTTTACCATTTGGTTGTATGTGGACAGTGTTTGTGCCACAGTCCTAGTAAAGTGCTCTGACTTGAACAGTGAGGCACTGAGGAAAAATGTGGGAAGGGATTTTTGTCTCAAACAGTAATTATGCAACTGGTTTTTGAATGTAGCTACGATACAAATGTCTACTACTTTAAAGTTGTGTTCCTGGATTTCTTTACAGTACAGTATAAGAATTTTCATTTCACCTTTTTATTAATGTCTGCCCTCAACCAAGTGGCTCTCTGTGTGCAGCTCGCTTTTTAGCAGCCTGCGCTTTTTTTTTTTCTTTTTTTTTGAGGCGGACGTCTGTTTGGTTGTAAGGTAATGGATAATACAGAGAACAAAACAGTGTTATTGTGATGTTATTCCCATGTCATATCATGTGATGAATGGTTTTTGCCAACATGTAATCACAAATGGGAGGTAGAGCATTTTGTGTGTTGAATTTCTACGAAAAAGAGATGAAGAAAAATACCTATACAAATCAATAGTGTGGCCTTTTCATTCTCAAGACTTAGGATGACATGATGGGAGAGTGATACCTTATCAGTGCCTGAACTTGTATTTTCATTTAACCCAGTTTATTTTGTGAACCATATCATTTCATTTATCATGGAGATTAAAAAGGTACTTGTCCATTCCCCCATCTTCCCTTCTCCTAATGCTTTTTTCAATTTTCAGGAAGAAGTTTAAAATGGTATAAAGAGATTTTCTTTCAGTGTACCTAGTTAAATAAATAAATGTTATGTAGATCTTGTTAAGTTTTTATTCCTTTATTTCTAACTTTTCAGCTGGATTATGTTGTCCAAACTGCTGCGTTTATGGCATGGGTCGGGGTCATGACAGCTCTCTCTGTCCACTCTATATTGCTAAATCAGGAGACATCAGAGAGTTAAAGAAATGCTGTTTGTGGCCCTGCTTGACTGCTTTTGATGCACATTAACATGTTTCAGTGTGTGTGCTCCTTCACTTTCAATTTAGGGGCTAAAGTTTATTTTTTGTAGTAGCTGCAGCCTCTAGTGACTTGGAGCAGTAAACTTTTTTGTGTATCAGAGTGAGAAGCCTTTAATTCTTACACCTTTTGATTGCTTTGACTGTGACTTTTGTGAGAAGTTCACTTCAAAATTTTCCTTTTTTAAAAAAAAAAACAAAACAATTTTGTAAGATCAGTACAAAGGAAAATCTTATCTTGATGACATTTAGTATTGTGTAAACATCCTATTAAGCTACGATGGTAATACTCAAATTATTTCTCTGGGGCATACCTTATTTCTCAACGTGAGTTATGACACTGACCTTTTTAAATCTGCAGAAAAGGAACCCCACCAATGCAGAAGCACATGTCCACTGAAAAATACTTTATTTTTAAGGATATTGTTCAGTTGATGGGCTTGGACTTGTTTTGGTTTAGGAAAGCAGTAGTAAAACACTTGCTTTCAACATTTTTTGTCACATCTTTGGGTATTCAGAGGGATAGAATTGGATAAGTGAGTCTCTCTCTCTCTCTCTCGCTCTCTCTCTATAAATCTCAATACAGTTGACAACTGACCTGTACAGATCAGTAATGTAGCAATAAATGTGCCATTTTAATAATAGATTATACGATTTTCAATGTCTGGCTTTTTAATATTGTATACATTAAAAAAAAATAAAGGAACATATTGTAATAAAGGTTTTACTGTAGTGCGGAAAATGAATTTGTTTATACTTTCCATTGCTACTGGCCGGCCAAAAAAGTGCGTTTGTGGCAGGCCTAATGAGAATGCAACCGCGGTACCATAGTAAATTCAGGACATTAAATTAAGTTTTTAGGCGCAGGTTTGTAACAGCAAAGGGGCTGTGGGTTTTCTTTTTAAGCGCTTGAGTGGCCTGAAACGACCCCGAGTCGTTGCACGCAGCCAATTTGTTATTATAAACAGGCGCCAGAAGAGGCAGCCCAGGGTCCTTCACAGCCACCACCAAGAACATATTTTGCATGGAGTGAAAGCGCCACAACAGGCAAGGTCAGGATGCTCCAGAAAATATTTAATCAAGTCGTCGGCGCCAAGTACATTTCAGTTTTAAGGACGTGGTGAGTCAAATGAACAGTAGAGGTGTGGAAAAATACTGTACATGATTTTTTTTTTTTTTTTTTTTTTTTAAAGGTTTGGTCATGTTAAAAATTGCCACCGACGCCTTTGTGTCCTGTGTGACCCGTTTGGCTCGGCTAGCTACGTTAGCTTAGCCTGCCCATTCATTTCCTATGGGCTTAGCTAGCTGAGCTAGTTAGCAAATGTTACTCGCAAGATAACGGTACATCAAACCTGTCGTTAGTGAAGGAGACAAGTCCCAGTGATCATACTGGCAGGTTTTTATTTGTGTGAACATCTTTGCCTGTGTTACGTTATCTCTCAGTTCGTTCATGAAAATTATGACCATCATCACTACAAAATCAGGAATAATGTCAAAGACTGACTTAGTCTCTTGTTTACTGATACTAAAATTCAGTTCACGCGTTCGGGATAAATGGCATAAAAATACTGTATGTGACTTTTATTGTTCATTTACTCCTTAATATGATTGTTTGTCTTACAGTAATTACTGCTTTTATTTGACATCAGTTGTAGCTTCTTGAAATATCGTTCAAGAAGTGCAAGCAGAGTTTTTAAATTATGCATTAGAATTGACTACTAATTTCGTTTTGTAATTGTCGTTTGTTTACATTTTGCATATCTTATATCAGTGTTCAGGCTTGTCAATTTGTTTCTGGGCATTAGTATTGCACAGAACGAACAAAGGGAAACAGAACCCACTTATTGCCTTTAAAGGCAGGTTGGTAGATCTTCATAAAATTTAAAAAATGAGGAGGAAGGTGTTCTGTGTTTTTTACAAATACACTGAAACATAAATGTCAGTGCTTCTGACATAACTCTTGAAACATCATCATCTCACCATAATTAAGGGTTATAATTAGTTTGCTCTTGATATTTGTATTGCAAACAATTGTGACCAACCACTCTTTTGTTTGTTTTTTTATTTAGGGTGCCAAATATGGTCGCCTGGGGAACAGTTGGCGGAGTGGCGCTCGTCCACTTCACAGACTGGCAATTATTTCTAGACTATGTGCCGTACATTAAAGGGAAGTTTGGCAAGGATGAGTAAATTCCATACAACTAAATTGTGAGTGCATTGTTACTGTAAACCAAACTCGTGTGACTGAGCCGTCATTTGCGCAGTCTGTCCGCAAAGTCCACTTGGATTGCTCATTAGCTGTAGCCCCACCCATGTTCTCCTGATAAGATTCAGGCAGGTGTATGGGGCCATGACAGGTGTTGCAACTGAACAATCAAATAAGCAACTCTAAATATTGATTAAAGTCGCAGCAGACTTGCTTAGACCAAGCAGTGTGTAGGAAGTCTTTCCATGCATTTGCACAACTACAAAGATGTGTTTCTTATTCTAAAAACATCTGCAGTGTGCACTAACCAAGGCTTACTTTAGGATCAGTCTACCCCTTGTGAGTGTTTTCTGTCTAATCTAAAGCTTTGGCAAAGGTTAAGATTAGTTACAAAAGAGAAACTGGCTCAGATTTTGGCATAATAAAGTGATTTATAGAATTACGTATTGAAGAGCTCATCTATCAGATTTCAGTTGTATCTCTTTGAATTAGAATTATTCAAGTAGTTTTTGTGAGGTTAGTTAAACTTTTGAAATGACACAATGACACTTGTATTTGTTTTGTTTTTTTTGTTCTGATCATTTGTTCTGTCCCACAATTGTATATAATATCAAAATTTGTAATAATTCCGTTGCAACACGAATCCGGACGGGACTATTATCAGCCACATCACATCGGACTACAGAAGGCTGTCTCTTTTTATCCATTCAAACATGTCTTTGTGTACATCTGGCTAATGACTGGGGTGTGTGTCTGCCCACAGGACAAGAGCTTAGGCTCGGGCACATGGTCGGATATTTTAATCAACGCAAGCTTAAAGCGGATGCACTGGCTCGGCAGAACACTGAGGGCTTGTTAGGAGTTTGGACGACAGGATGCACTCTGTATAAATGCTGTTTATTTAACATGAATAAATCTTTAATTTGCCACAAATCTTTAATTCACCTTTCGATGTGTCCATTTATTGTGCAGGATGCCAGCTATGGAAGTGCTTTGTTTAACCTGCACGGTGAGGTGTTCAAAGCCATTGTTTTCTCTATGCATTTGACAAGTGGCAATGACCATTTTTAAATTAAAGAGAGCGCATATTCAAAGTGTGACGACATAATTCCTTACATACGCCGGGACGCTGACATGAGGCGAGCTCGTCGGGCCGCGACGTTAAAACTCGGTTGATGAGGCTCGCTGCGAAATTTGCGTGGATAATGTCTTTCATTTCTCCCACCGAAGGGGGAGGGGACTGAAAGAGGAGTGGGGAGAAGGGATTTAACATAGCGAGAGGCTGAAAAGCGAGATAGTGTCTTCAAGATGGATAAAAACGAGTAAGTACTGCATCTGAAGGGGTAAAGCAACCCGCCGGGGAGAGGTTTGTTTTAGTGTAAACGCGGCGATTGATGCGCAATGTGTTGTTTTCGTTCTAAACCCAGCAAGTGCACTCGGTGGTCTCGCGTTTTTGCAAAAAGCAATGCGATGGCCTTCAGCTCCAGTGTACGTCCCTTTTTTTTTTTTTTTTTTTAAATGAAGCATTACTCCAACACGGCCCAAATTCTGCTGTGATTTGCAGTTAATGGTGAATTGAGCACGGAGTCGGGGGCTACATACCGCGTCGACTGTGTGCTAGTTTCAACATAGGTTTTAATCGCACAAGGCGAATCCTATTGATTGCATCGTTGTTACATAAGAATGCGTAAATGCATGACATGTTTTGTGTTGGGGGTTTTTTTTTTCCTTAATGGTGCCTGCGCTTTATCAGTGAGATGTACTTCGTGCATTCATGGAAGCCGGCTTCGGCTCGGCATGACAACGGCAGGCATTGTCGTGGTGGAACGGCTCTCAGTTTCATGGAGCTAGCTTGGGTGAAACTTTCACTTGTTGTGTTGCGGGGAAAGCTGCCCGGCGAACGGCGGCCGCGTGACTGCGCCCCGCACGCTGGAACACCGCGTCGTCCGTCTTTTTTTTGTTCGCTGTGTCAACGCGGTTACTATTTACACTCTATTTGTGGCAGTTGTCTAATTTATGATACCCAGAGATTAGATGTAGTGCTCGTCACCAGCGGCAAGCTGGATAGAAGAGAAAACTACACTTCCGGAACGATATTTCAAAATAAAATAACACTGACTAAGCGTATTGGTATTCTTAATCCCACACCGGAATGTGCACATTACAGCCGTTACAGTACAGAGGAAAAGGGGAAAAAACCAAAAAAAAAAACAGGAATATAATATAGAATAAAATAGACAAAAAGATGATTTACTCCACACACTTTTTTTTACTCCCGCTTGAATAATAATAAAACACACGGTGTGTGTAGGAGTGCAGAAGAGCCCTAATATTATGCCTTGTATAACAGTTACATTAGTAGTAATAATATTAATAATGTAAACCATAATAATGAGATTAGATATAGTAGTAAGCATACAATATTTATATATAAGGTGATACCCATATTTAAAGTAACAATGTGACTGAACCAGTACCAATACTGATAGACTTTGGTGTAAAGGACAAAAAAAAAATCCCTTTGGATTAAAACAGACTGAACTGAACTTTTACATGTTAAGCTTCACCCTTGCAAGTCATCAAAATTGGTTCCTTCAGTTTCCTGCCTAAAAGAATCAAATGGGTGGATCGCAAAATTGCCGGCATACACTTTTCTTGTGATCAACTAATGTACTCATGGACCGTGCAGCTGATGGGGATTTGCATTTTGCTTTTGATGTCTCAAACGTCTTTTACATTACATTAAAAACATCAAAGTAGAATAGAGTTGAAATTAGTTTTTTAAACTTTGTAACAGATGCAATCCCATCTGCGATAACACAACATGGGTTGCAAAGGCAGAGTGGCGCTGTCTGCGTTTTTGCTCAGAAGGGTAGACGAAGAAAGCAAGAGCAGAAAAAGAAACGGGCCGTTAAATGGGCAAGATTTTTATTAATATCAAAGGCCTCAACGCATCCAAAGTGCACTAAAAACACACTTGCGCATCCTCTAGTCTCCATCAACACATCTGCCAAGTTTGGCAGCAAACTGGCAGACAGTTTTGTTGCACTGCAGAAGGACAGAGATTTGTTGCTTTTATAAAAGGAAACTAGTACATTTTAAAAATTGTTTTAATTCATTCAAAAAGTTAAAATTTAAAACTTTAAATCTCTTCATTACAATTATTTCAAGCCTTTTGTTGCTTTTGATTTTGATTTTATGACATAGAGTTACAAAATTCTGACGTTTTGTGCTTTATAAAAGGCAATTTTTTGTAGGCCATCGTTATACAAATTAAAGCAATAAATGCTTAAAACATTTTTGATAACTTTTAATGAGTCAATATATTAAATGTCGTATTTCTTAATGGACGCATGAAAAAATCGGAACACGTTCATGTTTTTTGAGATGATATTACTTTGCAGAATAGTTAAACAAGTTTATCTTTTTTAAATCATTAACATTTCAACATTTTTATGGAAGATTATTAGGGCCAGGCATGACAAAAAAAAATTATATGAGAGGACCAAATTTTTTTTTTTACTGTGCACTTAGAGAAAAAAATCCAAATGTTGAGAATAAAGTCAGAATGCCATGAATAATGATGAAATAAGTTCAGTCAGACGCCACGCTGAGCTCCACACCTTCAGGATCGAGCAATCGGTTGGATCTTGTGATACTACTCAGCTTACACGATTACGGCCGCTGGTTACAGTCTTAAAGTCCTCGACAGTTGGATTTTATTCGTGAAATTCTATTTCAACATCATTGGGATTTCTTCTCCAAGTGCATAATTCCTGGCCCTAATCCTCTTCCATACATGGAAAGTAAGTCATGGTTTCAAACCCGTGCTTTTATTCTGAAGTCGTACGCGAACTTCCTGCCTCGTCCTGGCTTCCTCGCGGTGCGCGCGCGCAGCCGCACGCCTGTCCTATGTTATACCCGTGCGGATGTAGCCCTCCTGCCCCGGCGAGACGGGCAGGTAGTGATGTGGCCGAGGTTCGCGGCGGAGCGATCTGCGCGGCGACAAAGAGACGCGCTGTTGTTAGCCGGGAGATCCCATTACGGAGGACGCATGTTGTAACATGGTCGAAACAAAAGCGTAAGAAGCGATAGGCCCTCCGTCCCCCCCCGAAAGAAAAAAAAAAAAATATCGACACGTTTCCTTAAATCCAAAATCTGCTTATTTAACTTTAAGCGGATTTATAGGCGACTCTTGCGGGAAAATGGAGAAGAAAAGGTGGGATTGCACTGCTCTCCCCAAGGGCTGGAAAATGGAAGAAGTGACCAGAAAGTCGGGTTTGTCAGCCGGAAAAAGCGATGTCTATTATTTTAGGTACTAAACCAACAAGGGCTTGTAAAAACTTACGAGGTACACACGACAGCGGGAAACGAAAGGAGTGTGTGATAAGGAGGACGGGGAACGATACAAAGTTTTGGGAGCCGACCGGGCGAGTGTTCGGTTAAGGAGTCCGTCCAGCCGGGCAGGCTAGTGGTGGTAGCAGCAGCAGCAGCAGCTCACGCCTGACGCGGCCTTTTTTTTTTTTTTTTTTAAATCAATCCAACGCCGTGTTTTCATCCCGGTTTACGCTCTTTTACTGCCCGCTGAAGCCATTAAACGCCGGATTTGTTTCCATTTAGCAGAGGAGAAGAGCAAGATGAGGAGCAGAGGCGAGAGAGGGGGGAGGCGGGTCGGTTGTATAGTCTGTGGTAGGCTAACCGTACAATCCTCCTGGTGTCAACTGTGCTGTGTGATGTAAGAGACGTTTGCATGAGCTCCGAGCACGTTATCCGCCCACAGTGGTCCCTTCTTGTTGGTCATCGCTCAGGCTCGACGTGTCGTTGCCCCCACAAGTGGAGCTGCAACGTTTTCCATTCTTAGGCCTGTTGGTCAAATGTTAGTGTTGCCATGTTTACGTTGTGCTCACTGTGTTTCTCTGCAGAGGAGTTTCGGGGGCTGTGTGTGTGTGTGTGTTTACATGATTGTTGAGTACTTTTGTTGTTGTTGTTTTACTAGTTAAGATACTTGAAATGTGTGCTGCTTGTAACAGATGACAGGGCTTCAGTGGAGTGTTTCATCAATGATTGCATCCACGTCATCATGTGATCTCAGTGTCATTGTCCATTATTTGGATGTGCTCTGCTTCTGTTGGTTTCTGACTTTGTTGCATGTCGTGGTCAAGGATGCACCGATATTGTGGGGAAATTCTGGGCCGGTACCCCTTATTTAAAGTCACGGTTTGGCTTCTATTGACACCCTTTTGTGTCAAGACAATAAAGAAATCCTCTATATGGATAAATAACTGAACAGGTTTTCTGTGTAGAAGACCTGGAATTCCTTCTTTCTTCTTTTTTTTTTTTTTTTGCAGACCCTCATTGGTGGATTGCAGAATCCGCAGTTACGGCTGTGCTTATTTTGGTCATGATGATCAAACGTATGATTTCCTTTAAAGCTGCAGCCAGGTGTAGGACAGCAGATTTAGCCTGTGCAAAACTAATGAGACACGATAGGTTATTATTGGCCACTGGCATCGGGTTAATTGCTGATGCCAGTTAACCACGTCCATATTAGCCAGTGCTGACGAGCCGATAAAATCGGTGCATCCCAAGTTGTGGTCCTTTTATTGTAATTATTTCGTCTTGTTTGTTTGTGTGTGTGTTTGTGTTTTGAGGTGCGACCCGTCTCTTTCGGTCCCCTGCCGTCATCTGTTTGGCTCTTGGGTGTTTTATTTGTTGTTGTTCTCGCGAGAGATGATGACGTGTAACACGGTTTCTTGGTCTGCCCACCCGCCAGTCCATCTGGGAAGAAGTTTCGGAGCAAGCCTCAGCTGGCCCGTTACCTCGGCAACCAGATGGACCTCAGCTCCTTCGATTTCCGCACGGGGAAGATGCTGATGAGCAAGCTGAACAAGAACCGCCAGAGACTGCGCTACGATAACAACAACCAGAACAAGGTGAGAGAGGCGGG
>KV751319.1:14121489-14136033 GCA_001698575.1 Mola mola
TTTTCTATAAAAGCTGTGAGAAAAGTGACTTTGATCACTTTGTGGTCTGGCTGACTCACATGAAATCTGGTGATGAACATAAATTTCCAGTATGAAACTTTAAAGTCCACCTGAATTGAAAAAAACAGCAACGTAGTTTTAACCCGTTTACATCTCATCCTCGATCATACTGTCGTCTATTGAACAAAACATTTCTTTTTATTGTATATTAAAATCCAATATAATTCTCTTCTGGTAAAAGCACGTTACTTGATCCCGTCACCACGTACCAGCCAGTTTCAATCAATCTTCTAGAGAGGAGAGATTAACGTAGCAGGTTTATCCTCTGTGATAGCATGTATTACTACACTTTCACTGTCTTTGTATGCTTTTCTTTTGAACCTTTGGAGTCTCAGTTCAGTTTGGTATGGAAATTTGTAAAATAAAATTGCTGAAGTTCCGTCTTCTCCTCATCCTCCCTCTGTGTTTGGAACTTTACAGGGCAAACCTGACTTGAACACATCGCTGCCCGTCAGACAGACGGCCTCCATCTTTAAGCAGCCTGTTACTAAGGTTACCAACCACCCAAACAACAAAGTGAAGACGGATCCTCAGAAAGCCGTCGACCAGCCCAGACAGGTCCGACTCTCACGGTTCACATCACCTCGGATCTGATACCGTTAACGTCTTTGGAACTGGATGAACTAGGCTTTAATTGGGAATATATTGTAGGTGTGTCGCTCAAAGCTTATATCACTGTTTTTGTTTCCCTTCAGTTGTTTTGGGAGAAGAAGCTCAGCGGTCTAAATGCATACGACATTGCAGAGGAGCTGGTGAAAACAATGGAGCTGCCCAAAGGGCTTCAGGGTAACACACACAAATCCTTGAAGTTAATCTAGAGTTGTGTTGCTGTTCGTTTCCTTCAAAATGTCTTC
Source organism: Mola mola (assembly GCA_001698575.1). Classification (NCBI taxonomy): domain Eukaryota; kingdom Metazoa; phylum Chordata; class Actinopteri; order Tetraodontiformes; family Molidae; genus Mola; species Mola mola. The sequence continues at coordinate 14,122,404 of KV751319.1, forward strand.
TAACCCATCGGTCGGCCCCTCAGGTGTCGGCCCAGGCTGCACTGACAAGACTCTCCTGTCGGCCATCGCGAGCGCTCTGCACACCAGCGCCGCTCCCATCACGGGCCAGCTGTCGGCAGCCGTGGAGAAGAACCCGGGCGTGTGGCTCAACACGGCTCAGCCGCTGTGCAAGGCCTTCATAGTGACCGATGAGGACATCAGGTGGGCGATCACCGAGCACCGCACATGGGCGACTTGCTTTTCGCTGTCTTCATTCCTGGTGGTTAATTGGTCGAGCCTGTATCCAAGAGTCAGGCAAAGAGTCTGATGCTCCTCTCTGTAATCTTTATTCTTTGTGTTCTAAACCAGAAAATAGCTGCTCAAGCAGTCTGAATATTTTCTGTTTAATTGGCAAGAGATAGTTTGCCTCCACTTTTAATGATAAAGCACAAACGCAGATATTGAAGGCTGAGTCACGAGGAAATGACAGAAACCTTCCAAATTAGAACTGGCAATAGCTGGTTGGATTGGAGACGGGACCGATCCGATCCAATATTGGTATCGGGTTCTGGTCCTTATGCAAGTCACTTCTCTGGTATGTTACTGGCATCACGAGTCCCACGTGCTGATCCGTGGATCCTCGTTCTTAAAGGCTTTTGCACACCAGACATGTTTATTTTGCAAATAACTAGCACGTCATTACGCTTAAGGGTTTGTGAGGGTATTTTTTTAATCGTGTACATATTTATTATTCTGCACACTTCTAATTATTATTATTAATCCAATTGTTAATTTGCCATAACTCCTAATAGTTTAAATTTGTAATACACATTGAATTAATTCACTTTTGGGTTGTTTTTTTTTTTTTGCTATCTAATAAGAAGTGCTATGTTCATTAAGTACAGCCTGACCGTCTCACCTATTTTTCTCGCAGTTGGTTAACACATAGATTCAACCGTGCACAAATCCAACAGTCCATGAAGAGTGACCATGTAACAACACACCATCTGTCGCTGCTGCAGGCAGCTGCAACTGCCAGCGGTAACAGCTTCCTGTTGTGTTGCTGTGTAGGAAACAGGAGGAGCTGGTGTACAGCGTGAGGAAAAGGCTGGAGGAGGCACTGATGGCTGATATGCTGGCACACGTGGAGGAGGCAGCCAATGAAGGAGAGGCTCTGAAGGAGGAAGGCAACGGCAGCGAGGATATGGAGAGTGTATAGCACAGGTTGGTGAGGGCCACTGCCTTGTACGGCCTCTTAATTCTCCTCCACCGTATGAAACTCAACCCAGCGACTTGCTTTCTTTCTCTGTTGTAGGGTTTTGTGACGCCTGTACGGCTGCGCACATTCGACCGTGAACAGCAGGAGCCCCGCAGCTGTCCGGCCCCGTTGAAGTGCCCCCCTCGTCCCTGCGTCCACCTTTAAACCCTAACCTGACGTACGCCCTCGGCCCTCCTGTGCAAACTAAAGAACTCTGACCCCGGAGTCTCCGATGTGTCTAATTATCGTTAACTCCACCGGATGGGACTCCTGTTAAATCTGAGCTTTTTGTTTTTTTTCCCCCTATGACATTTTGAAATGTTTTTTTTAAAAAAACAAGAAAAAGAAATGACATCAATGGATTTCCAAATGTTAAAAATAATATGTGTCAAATTCATTGGTGGCTGATGAGCCTATTTTTTACTAAAAGCCTTTCAATCAGGTTTTGTCTTTTTTGCGACAATCATGTCAAATTCAAATGTTTCTCATCCGCTCACAAGGCCGATCTGGGTGCTTTTTGTTTTGATTCTGGGCAAATCGACATTGAACGTTTTAACGTTTTTGCCACGCTTCTCTCGAGTTTCAGGACGCGCCCCTTTAATGGTTCCGCAGAAAACACACCAAGTGTCTTTTCCAGTGGAACCTGTTCAGATGTAATTACACTGAGCGGAGCCGGTTCAAACCAGCCCTGGTGCCATCCCTGCTGCCGGCTGCTCTTCCTGATGCTGTTTACACCCGCTGAAAAGGGGGCAGAGCCAAGTTCATCTTGCTGTGTTTTCAAGGAAATGCTGTCCAACATGTCAGGTGTGTGATCCTGCGAGTCAGTACTGACACGTCATTTGTTTGACTCGTGTGTCAGCGGCTCCGTTGTTGTACGGCTAAATTCGAGCGAAAGTAAGCGGTGCACACGGTGGGGCTGAGCACTGCGGGACAGAAATGACTCGAAAACCTCGTTCTATTGTACAATTCTCACTGTTTTTAATCTCACTCTCATCATCATGGCTTCTTGCTGCCCTCATGAAACGGTGCTGTGTTCACTTCTTCTGTCAAAGCTGCAGTGTTTTTGTTGTTTTTGTTTTTAAATGTGTCAATGTTACCACACACATGCTGCCTCCTCATACACCCATGCACAAAATTCAGTGACACAGCAAATTAACACTTATGATTTAACCTCTTTTCATTTATTAAATGAGGAATAATGATTTTGTATTTGTCTGTCAGCGGTAATTGTTGTACCCAGCCCGAGTCATGAAAGTTCCCCCCTCAACTGAAACGAATTAGATTGTACTGCTTATTAAACTGAGTTGGTATGTCACTAACCCTCCTGCTGCTTTGGCTTCTTCATTTCTGAAAAGTACCACTAATGTAGCGCACGTTCACACTTGAAGGTGAACCCGTGTTCAGACGCAGTAAGGATTCAGACTGTGAAAACTGGCGCGGAGGAACCTTCTCCATCCTGCCGTTGCATCCTCCCACAGATTAACAGTTAACCTGGCAGTGCTCGTGCCTCTGTGAGCCCGGACAAAGTGCAAACCCCTGTCACCAGGACGCACAGCGCTTCTCGTGCATCAGAGTGGAGGATACAGAGCATTCCTGTAGATGTTACCTGCTTTGAGTTTTTGTAAAAATGTCTTCCTGAACACTTTGAAGGAGGTGAAATGGCTTCGCTGGAGTTATACAGCAAGGTAAGATGGCCCGCTGTCGTTTTCTGCTGCAGTGTCCTTTAAAAGGTACTTCTAAAAGATTTCAACACAAAATAGCTCACAAGTCTTTCCATCTTTGTAGATTTCTTGCCTTGTAGGTTCCTAAATGGGTTGGTTATTAACATTCGTTGTCATAATATCTGATATTCCTTACACATACTTGTGTAAACGTGGTGAATGTTGTTTAAAGTTGTACTAATCTTGATTAAAAGTTGGTGTGTAAAATAAACAGGTTGATGGGCAAATTAGATACATGTTACAAGCAGATAATGGCTAATCTATTCTGGTAGGATGACCGGTGTTAATTTTTAACACTGTTTAGGAGCCTTTTATGCTGATGAGTGACAAATATCTCACCTGGGCGAGGCCAGGAAATGTGTCATGTACCTGAATGGTGTTCAAACAGCGATTGCAATATTATGTAATGAAGATCTCTCCTCTCCTGGACTCCAAATGGGTCCACTGTGTGCAGAATGTGTTCAAGCAGGAGTTGAATAATAAAATCTTTGTTACTGATGCTGTGGTTTGTCTGCTCCTCTGCAAGGGAGCGAGCGTGTGGATTCCTGACCCAGATGCGGTGTGGGTGTCGGCCGTGCTCCTCCAGGACTACAGTCCTGGCCAGAAACAGCTGCTGCTGCAGCTCACGGAGGGAAAGGTGGAGAAAATCACACAACGGCTTTGAACTAAACTCCCACAGCAAGAAGTCCTAACTTTATTCTCCTCTGGCAGGAGGTCTGTTACCCGGTGGAGTCCTCTGCTGACCTCCCACCGCCGGGGAACCCGGACATGTTGGAGGGGGAGAATGATCTGACCGCTCTCAGCTTCCTCCATGAACCTGCTGTCCTGCACAACCTCCGGGTTCGCTTCCTGGACTACAGCAGCATCTACACGTACTGCGGTGAGCCGGACAACCACACATGATCTTCGGGATCTGTGCCAAGGACAGGCAGCTCCCGTCTGCTTCTGTCTGCATGAATATTGGCTCGTAATGCCAACGAGATTACAGCAGGTCAAAGGTTGAGCCAGGTGTCAACTTCCTCGCTGGCGCTGGTTTAAGACGTAATTATGTGTTTGTTATCAGGTTTTTATAAAATTCACCTTGTCCGTAATGACAAAATGGCTTGTTTTTGATTGTCTCGTAAAAATTGACGTCTTAGATTCTTCCTGATTTTTATTAGATTTATCTTGAGAGTAACATTATATGTGATACAGTAAATTGACATATATGACATGGCTGTTGCACAATATCCCATTTCCACGATCCTTCCTGTGGAAACTTGCAGCCTCTCTCTTTGTCAAAAATACATTTTCTCCTTGTTTCTCCGGTCAAATGTTTGAGCTTCACTGTGTACAACATGCAGAATATGAATTTTGTTAGGCGGGGCTACAGACGTGAAGGCACAACAGGTAAATTCGATAGTCAGCGAAGTGAGAAATACTTGCATAATTCATCGATTCTGCAATATTTGATAAGGGGGGAAGGATTAACCGGCTTCTTGGGCACTTATCTGTGAGAAGGGACTTATTTAATTTGTCTGCCCCTCCAGGTATCGTGTTGGTGGCCATCAATCCATATGACCAGCTCCCCATATACGGAGAGGAGGTAATCGATGCCTACAGCGGTCAGGACATGGGCGACATGGAACCTCACATCTTTTCCGTGGCCGAGGAGGCCTACCGCACCATGACCAGGTCAGGGGTCGAAGGCTGGGCGTCCCTTCCTTATACGTTCACCATAAGTTGTTTTTAAAGTCATCGTTGTCCGTGTGTGCAGGGAGGAGAAGAACCAGTCTATCATCATCAGTGGGGAGTCCGGCTCAGGAAAAACCGTCTCAGCCAAATTCACCATGCGATACTTTGCTGTGGTCGGAGGAGCAGCACAGCAGACCAGCGTGGAAGAGAGGGTTCTGGCCTCCAACCCCATAATGGAGGTGATGGACGGTCGGACAGGTTTCTCACTCAGAAATGGTTACAGGTGTCGAGATACAAGCAACCCATAGCTGACACACTTTTGTCCACAGTCGATCGGTAACGCGAAAACCACCCGAAACGACAACAGCAGTCGCTTTGGGAAATATATCGAGATCGGCTTTGGCGGGAAAGGGGACATCATCGGGGCAAACATGAGGACGTATCTCCTGGAGAAGTCCAGGGTCGTCTTCCAGGTAAGTGCTGGTAAAAAAAAAAAAAAAAAAAAAAAAAAAAACATTTTTAACTTTTTTTGACATGTGACTTTTGTCAGGAGGTGGAATATTTATGAACACTTGCCCATTATGTGTGTGTGTGTGTGCGTCAGGCATCAGCAGAGAGGAACTACCACATCTTCTACCAGCTGTGCGCGTCCAGAGAGCTGCCTGAAATGAGGTCCTTTAAACTCGGTGAGCTTTTTGTCGTCAGCACATGCCAGTATTTTCTGTCTAGTATTGCATATTATGGCGTCCTCACTGCTTGTCGTCTGTTTTCCTTCCAGACGCGCCTGAGCATTTCCGCTACACCAGCCAGGGAGGAGAGATGCAGATTCCCGGTACTGATGATTTGTCGGACCTGGAGCGCACTCGCAATGCCTTCACCATTCTAGGTAATTACGCTTACACACTCGTTGTGCACTTATATCTTTGTGAGGACGTGCCTATACATAATGCATTCCTCACCCCCTTATCCTAACCCTAAACCCTCATCTAAACCAGGTGTAAACCCTCAAAAAAACCTCAGAGTTGTGTGGATCAGCAGAAATGTCACCACAAAGACAAAATCTCCCCACTGCGCTGGTAGCGAATATGAATATGTATATTGCAGGTGTGCAGCCTGACCAACAGATGGAGCTCTTCAGGATCCTGGCAGCTGTTCTGCATCTGGGAAACGTCCACGTCCAAGCCAGCGGGAGAAGTTCCGAGAGGAGCTCCATTGATGTATCTCTCTTTTCTTATGTCTCCTCTCTCATGGGGTGTTCTGATCCTTTAGTGAACACACATTTTTCCTCACCTGCTTCCCTTCATAGAACAGGTGTAGCCAAGCCCCTTTGTTTTTCCCTCAGGCGGACGACCGCTCTCTGGCCCTCTTCTCCAAGCTGTTAGGAGTGGATGGACCGCAGATGGCCCACTGGCTGTGTCACCGAAGACTGGCCGTAGGGGGAGAGATGCTGGTCAAACCCATGTCCGCTCAGCGGGCGGTGGAAGCCCGAGACGCCCTGGCCAAACACATCTATGGTCAGCTGTTCACGTGGACAGTCCAAAGGCTCAACTCTGCCCTGCGCAGCCGGAGGGGGAAGGCCAAGTCCTTCACAGGCGTGCTAGACATCTATGGGTGGGACGCCGGAATTGTTTATGCGCGCGGCAGTGCGCAACTGCAGCGTTAACCCTAATGACAGGTCTTCTCTGTTGGCGCAGGTTTGAGACTTTTGACCGGAACAGTTTTGAGCAGTTCTGCATAAATTATGCCAATGAAAAACTGCAACAGCAGTTCAACAGGGTGAGTCACGTGACAGGCGGACAGGTCTTGTCTGTATGTGTTTTGGTGTGTCAGTGTGTACAGGTCAGGTGATAAATTTTTTTTTTTTTCATTGTTACTGGTCTCCCGTTTACCCCTTTAGGCAGCCATTGTTTTTAGGACCCTCCCCAAATCCAAAATGATTCATTCTACACTTCACAAAAATATAAAGGCAACACTTTTGTTTTTGCTCCCATTTTTCACAGGTTTAATTGAAAGCTTATTTATGAGTTTTCTTGGGAGCCAAATATTTATTTATCTCTGAGTTTGAGCACAAATTTGCAGGCAGCTCTCCTTCGCCAACATCATCCATCCACCTGATGGTGGTTTCACATTTCGACGCTGATTGAACAACATGATTCATTGCACAGGTGTGTTTTGGGCTTTTCCGAACAAAAAGTCCATCTGTAGCGTGAAGTTTTATGTTGGGAAGAAGGCCGATGGTTCAGTAGGCACTGAACTATGGACTTGTGCCAGACACATTTCACACGTTCCTTCTGCTTCTCTAAAGCCAGATGAGAATCTGGCCCCGTCATTCCATTATGATAACAAACTGCAGTCAGATCAAGACCCAGATGAGGATGATGAGCTTGTATGAGCTTCCCTGAGATTGTTTTTTTTGACAGTTCAGGCAGGAAATCTTTGCAGCATCACTGGCTCAGGTGGCAGGTTGGCAGGTCTCAGATGATCATGCAGGTAGGGAAGCCAGACGTGGAGGACCTGGGCTAATGTTCTTGCACATGGTTTGCAGTTATCGAGCCTGTTGGTTGTACTACTATATTTTCTGAAATGACTTAAGAAGTCCAAGGCACACCAGTGCAATAACAAAACTATGCAAGTTTACTTTGTGGGAATATATGCGGCTGAGAGCTCAACTGTAAAAAATTGTAAGCAAATAATAGAATGTAAACAGCAATTAGAATTATATCAGCAATTTTTTGCAAACTATGAATATATAAAAAGTATAAACAACACAGGATTGATACAGTTGCATACATATTACTTATAATGTATGAATTGTAACATGGGAAAGGAGTCCCAGTTTTTTTTTTTAAGTTACCTGTTGTGTGTTTTCCTGCAGCACGTATTCCACTTGGAGCAGGAGGAGTACGTTCGGGAGGAGCTGGCCTGGAGCAGGATTGAGTTCAGCGACAATCAGCAGTGCATCAGTCTCGTAGAGGGACAGCTGGGCCTGTTTGATCTCCTCGACGAGGAGTGCAGGGTCAGTCGCTCACCTGCCCTCCTGCAGCAGAAATCTTGATATAGTTTTTCCTTCTTAACTCACTGGCTTTGGTGCTAATGTGTTGCGCTGTGGTGCCTGTGATCGTCAGATGCCCAAAGGTTCGGATGAGAGCTGGGTGCGGAAGCTGTATGACCAGCACCTGAGCAGCAAACCCCATCCTCACTTCCGCAAACCTCGCATGTCCAACAGCGCCTTCATTGTGCTGCACTTTGCGGACACGGTGAGAGATGAAGGTCAACGCACCGATTCAGTGGATTGGAACAACTTGTAACCTCGTTTTGACTGTTTTTAATCAGGTGCAGTATGAATGTGAAGGCTTTCTGGACAAGAATCGAGACACAGTCTTCGAGGAGCTCATAAACATTCTCAAAGCAAGTCAGGTAGACCACTTCCTTTTTACTTTTCATTTAATTCTTCTGCAACGGAGGGACCATTAACTGCGTCTGTGTGTCTGTGTGTCAGTCGGAGCTGGTGGCTGAGTTGATCCAGCAGCGGGCAAACGTGCCCTCGGTGGCCAACGGAAGCGTCCGATCGGGAAAAAGAGCCGCCAGAGAGCACAAACTGACCGTGGGATTCCAGGTGAGCTCTTGTGACGCCACCCGTGCGTTTTGTGGAGCGAGAAGAGAATTTGCCTGTAACACAGTGTTTGTTTTTTGGCCCGGCAGTTCCGTCAGTCCTTGCAGATGCTCATGGACACTCTCAACAGCACCACTCCGCACTACGTCCGCTGCATTAAACCCAATGATCTCAAAAAGCCTTTTTTGTACGTGTCTGTTTGGCTTGTTTTGACCTTTCTCATCTTGTATTTCTTTGCCCGCTGACACCCAAAAACAATTTAACAACGCTGCTTTTTCAGGTTTGACCCCAGGAGGACAGTCCAGCAGCTGAGGGCCTGTGGGGTCCTGGAGACGATTCGTATCAGCGCTGCAGGTTATCCTTCCAGGTACTAACATTTATCGAATGATCTGCACAGCTCTCATAAAACAGCTTCGTTTTTAAAGAGGATTTGGCTGGTTTTTGGTAGATTTTCAGATGAGGACACATGTTGAGACCACAGTTAGGCTTTCCAGTCAGCAATAAATGTGCAGCAGCATAAAACTTTTGATAAGTAATCAATGACTCAATCCCTTAGTCATAATTTACTGTTAGTTATTTTTGGTTTTTGATTTTCATCAAACGTGGAGGTTGAGGAAAGAGTAATGCAGAGGCAGCATTGCAGATGCAACAAACAAAATGTCAATTTTCAGATGCCCAAGTTTCAATAATGCATTCATTTTAAAGTGCAGTTAATCACAGATAAAGCAGTGTGACCAAATGATGAGAGCATAAAGTCGTATGTTGATTGTGTGTCTCTGTGGTAATAAATATGAATGAATGCAAAATATGTCAAAATATGAAAAGTGATAATGCACAACTCTATTGGAAAAAAAGGAAAAAAAAATCACGTACATCCTACAAAATAGTTTTTAAAAAATCTGTAACATTTCTAAACACCTCTAATGCATCGATAATTAGAATCCCATAATAAAATAAGGGTTTTTTTGAAACATGTTATTCTGCATACTGAGTAAATTTAAGTGTGTTTTGAGGCTGAAAATGTGAGATACGACGAGTATTTAGCTGTTAGGAAAAAAAAAAGAAAAATCATTTTTCTCTAACGTTCCCGCTGAAAATCTTTGTCTGCAGGTGGACGTACGATGAGTTCTTCAGCAGGTACCGCCTTCTGCTGCGCGGGCCTCAGAACCTGGAGCAGGCGCAGGCCTGTTGCAGACAGGCCCTGCCCCAGCTGATCCCTGACCCAGACCAGTACTGCTTTGGAAAGACCAAAGTGTTCTTCCGAGCTGGTCAGGTGGCTCTTCTGGAGCGACTGCGATCCGAGAGGCTGCGTGTCGCCGCTGTGATCATCCAGAGTCGGGTCAGAGGGTGGCTGGCTCGGACTCAGTACAGCAGGATCTGCTGGGCGACCGTCACCATCCAGAAGTACTGCAGGGGAGCTCTGGCGAGACGGTGAGGAGAGAAACTGCGTTTCGGCCTTAGATGTTGTTTACGTGTTCCTTTCCCCATTTTTCCTCATGTTTGGTCCTAATTATTTTACAGAGGGAAAACAAGATCTTATTGAACTGTTTATGTCCTTGTATCTCTCTAACTGATTGATTGGGTAGAGCTAATGAGGCTTGGACACGTTTCCTCTGTGTCATTTTGGCTGCAGACTGGCTCTGAACGTGCGCTACTCCAAGGCTGCCTTAGTGATCCAGAAGACCTACCGCATGGTGGCGGTCAGACACTTGTTCCTCATGATCCGACAGGCCACCATCACCATCCAGGCTTTCACCAGGGGCACGCTGGCGCGCCGCAGACACAGACAGGTCAGCATTCGATCACAGCCTCAACCTCCACTGAGTTACCTGTATCGGTGAGGAGTGCGACCTCTCCCCCCTTCAGTTGGTGGCTGAGCGGGCCGCCGTGCTGCTTCAGGCCACAGTGCGCGGCTGGCTGGCGAGGCGCGCGTACAGGCGAGTGCGCGCGGCGGTGGTGTTCATGCAGTGCTGCCTGCGGCGCAGGGCTGCCAGGAGAGAGCTGCAGCAGCTGAAGACCGAGGCCCGCTCGGTGGAGAAATACAGAGAGCTCAACAAGGGCATGGAAGTCAAACTGATGCAGCTGCAGCTGCGAGCGGATCATCAGGTGGGTCGAGGCGATGGATCCTCGTCAGCTCAAAAACATCTCCGTCGAGATTTCACTTCTCATCGTGATGTTCCCAGGCCAGGGAGAGCGCAGCCTTGAGGGAGACCCTGCAGGTGGAGCGAGAGAATTCCTACGCAGAGCTGGAGGCCCTGAGGGCGGTGATACAGAAACTGGAGAGCGAAATGCGCGAAAAGCCTCCGCCCAGCCCTGTCGTCAGCGAGAAGGAGGTGGAGGAAAGGAGGAGAGCTGAGGAGAAAGCTGCGCAGGAGATCCTTCAGCTCACAAAGGTAGAGCAGGTCTACGCGCCCAAGAACAGTTTGACACCTGTCAAACCTGTCAATTATTATTCTTTCCCTTTACCTGCGGCAGGAAACTTACTTCATTTTATCTTGTTGTATTTGCTCTCCCTCATTTTTAAGGAGGTACAAGCCCTGCAGACAGAGAAGGACAGTTTATGCAAAGAGACAGAGGAGCTCGCTGCTCGCTTGCTCCAACAAGAGAGAGCACAAGAGGGTAGCGTCACGCCGCAGTCCGCATTCGTCCGCTGGTGTCGTCCGTCCGTCCGTGTCTTCATCTCTCTGTCTGCGTGTTTGAGCAGAGCGTGTGCAGCAGGCCGTGTCGCAGGAGAGCGCAGCGCTGACGGCCGAGCTGGATGAGGAGAGGAGGAAGTATCAGGGTCTCCTGAGAGAGTTCAACAGACTGGAGCAGAGATACGACAACCTCAGGGAGATGAGTCTGCTCACCGAGGTTCTCACACACACACACACCCTATTAGTTTGACCAAAATACCGTTCAGTTCTGAAACGCTGCCTTGGTTCTTCCTCTCAACAGCGCAGCACAGATCACAGGAGGACAGACTCGCCCCAGAGTCTGAGCATGGAGCCTACGTCCCCAACTCTGCTGTCACCCCAGTCTCTCACCCCGCTCTCCATTTCCCCCTTCCCGTCTGCCTTCCCCTCCCCCGAGACGGTCCGCAGGATCAGCGTGACATCTCCCCCCCTCGAGAGGAGAGTGTTAGTGTGGAGGTCTGAAGCATCAATGGTGAGACACCTCACGAGAGGGAAAAAATGTTAAGTCCCTCAAGATTTGTGCAAACAGAACATGTTTTTAGTATTTTCTTATTGATGATTCCTTGCTGTTCTTGTTTGCACCGACAGGACGTGTTGATGGACAGCATGGACGTGGCCAGAGATCCAGCTGTGAAGATGAAGGGAGAGGACCTGGCGCACGCTTACGATGCCGTACGAGTGGCCAACAAGTCGGTCTTCTTCAGCGTTGTGAGCACGTGCGCGGCCTCCCCAGTCTCCTGCTGTGATTTATGTTTTCGCGGGTGTGTTTCAGATTTCTGGAGAGCCAGCTGCGCAGTCAGCGCAGTCAGCAGGAGGAGCAGCTGAAGGCTCTGCGCCAGCAGCTCACTGGAGCGGTCTCCGGTTCTTCCTCGGGCGCACGGCGACAGGTGCTGACTCGCCACCGCAGCCATTAAGGGAGTCATTGGGCATTATTACGCTGTGGGCATAAGTTAGAAATCTAAAATGTGAGCATGTTTGCGTTTTAAGGACTTGCAGGAGCTGCTGGAGGCCAGAGAGCAAGAGTGTGTGCGACTGCGGAGGGAGCTGAAGGAGCTTAAAAACACAGTCTCACTCAGACGACTCTTGACACAAGGCGAGGCCCCCTCACGTCTCCTGCCAGCACACCTTACACAACCCCGGCCGTCATCCCCGGAGGGATAATCCTCACTGTTTGGATCATTTTAACCTGACATTTTGAGTTCAGAGATTTGGCTACACGCTCTCAGAATGAAGTGTTTAAATGTGGAGTTTTGACGTCACAGCGTAGCAGTGAGCGTTTGTATAATTTACTCATAAACGCACTCGAGAACAGACGGGGAAACACAAGTCGTTAGGAACGTATCATCATTAGATCAAAAGTAATTAAGGTCTCGATCTTCAGGTTGTTATTACGGTCTCATCTGTCACTTCTCTCTCCAGTTCTCCCATCAGCTTTCACCCCGGAGACGACGGCCTGTCCGGCCCGACGGAAGCCGGCGGCGGTCACCGGTTTACTGGAGTGTAAGAAGAGAGATGAATCCAAGCTCATCAAGAACCTCATCGCAGGTGCTGCCTGCTTCACTCATCTTCACCTGCATTTTCTGCATCGCTGAAGCACCGACACAACTGACAAGCTCAGATGAAACCACACAAAAAAAGCCAAAAAAGCAATGTTGTATAGCCTGTTAGAGTGTTTATGAGGGATCTGCAGTGCAAAAATCAATGCAGACACTCATATTGGCAGACGTGCTCACACTGTATAGGCAAACATGCAGTATTTTGTACAGTTTGCAGTTTCCTACATCAGCTGTAAAAGCTCTAACCCTCTTTCTGCGCTCCAGACCTGCGTGCGGACAACGCCCTGTCTCTGCCCCCTGGTCTGCTGTCCAGCGTGCTCTTCCTCTGCGTTCGTCAGGCCGACTGCAGCGGAGACCAAAGTCAAGCTCGGTCGCTCTGCAGCGCCGCCGTCACGGCCATGAAGGCGGCTCTGAAGGTACCATCTGCTCCGAACCCGCTCGCCGCCCCATGTCATCGCGGTTTCTCGAGCGAGGGCAGAGCATCTCCTGCCGACACTTTCAGAGAGTCATTGACAACTGGCTTTGAAACACTTCTAAAAATGCGATGCTTTGTCCCGTGTGGTCATCCAAACACCAGCAATGGCGTGGAAGCTAAAGCACAAAGCCTGAATCTCTGTCTCCAGTGCACAAACACAACATACACATAACACATACAATAACAGTGAGGAGTGTGTGTCAGAGCGTGACCCTCTGATCTGTCTCTGCAGAAACACAGTAACGATGTGGACATGACCGCGCTGTGGCTGAAAAATGCCTGCCTTTTGCACGACCTGTTGACCCAGCACTCTCCCAAGCAGGTAGGATGAACATTTGTCAAGTCAAGTTTAGCCACACGGAAATATAATAATAAATACAAAAGAATAAAATATTTATTGTCAATGTATACGTACAACGAATGAAAGAAATCCTCATTAGTGCCAAAAGAGCCGTCTTACATATACGTACATACATATATTACATGTATGAAAGAAATAGAAAAAACTATTAGATCTACATGCTGTATGTTCTTAATACCTACAGTATATAATTCATTTTTATATAACTTGTGACCATATATGTTAATGATATATGTTTAATGCTCACATGCAAGTTTATTAAAGCAACATACATATGAAAATGATACATGTAAATATGTTTTTCCTATTAATTTTAGA
>KV751319.1:14136056-14183074 GCA_001698575.1 Mola mola
AACGGATATATTAAACAAAAAGTCAAGCTCGATGGGGGGTTTGCTTTTTACTCTGGTGTGTGTCTGTACTAATTTTTAATGAAAAATGTGACCAATAAAGTGAGTTCAAAGCTCATCTTAACCCCTCATGAGGCAATATTCCGATGGCCCACTGTAGTTTCCAACCACAAAATGCCAAGAAAAGAAATATTCTTTCATCTTTTTTCCCTGACTGAATTACACACATTAATAAAAAATGGAAAAGTCAGAGAAATTAACTTCATTAATTTACTTTTCAGACCCTTGACTCGGACGAACTGGTTCCTCTGACGACCAATGTGAGTGACCTGATCCGTGCCCTGAGTGACCTCTGCATCCAGGCCCATCAGCAGCTCCTCTCCATCACTGAGAAACGTCTGCAGAACATCATAGGTGCGACACAGGGAGGACAAATCTGACGACACCCGCGCTCTCTCCTCCGCAGCTCCTTTTGTCTCACCTCCTGCCTCCTCTCTCCTCCAGTCCCCGCCCTGTTGGAGAGCGAAACCATCCCAGGTCTGTCTGCCTCAACGGTAAAGTTGGTGACCTCCAGGAAGCGATCCGGCTCGGACCCCAGGGCCGTCGCACGCGATGCTCCCACCGTGGCGTCGGTGCTGCGGGAGCTGGGAACCCTTCACGCGGCTTTGACCGGTCAGGCTCTGCCCCTCGCACAGATGGAGCAGGCGTTTCACCAGATCACCTACCTCATCTCCGCCTCGGCCCTCAACAGCCTGCTGCTGAGGAAGGACATGTGCTGCTGGAGCCGTGGCATGCAAATTCGGTACAAACACGACAAATCAATGTACACGTGTGCATCATTCTTTGTGTATTGTAAAGGTACACAACTTTGACACTTCACCTGCCATGACATGGAATTCGCAAGGACCAATAACTCCAAGGTTTATTAAACCCAAGTTTTATTTTTAATATTTACAAGTATATCCAAAAAATAGAATATTTGGGAACATTTAGATTTAATTTTTTTTTCATTCAATTCAATAAGTTAAGCTTCTCTATATTCTATATTAATTACACATGAAGTAAAATATTTCAAGCCTTTTACGTTTTAACTTTGATGATTACAGTTATTTTATTTTTTGAGACTTGAGGCCATACTTGAAATCAATTTTAGTTTATGCGTAATGACTTCAAAGTATACCAAATGGTCACTTTCTTAAATAAGCTCTAAGCTCTAAGAGGCACTAGCATACATGAAAAAGCAAAGTAGCTGGTGCTTACATATATAAAGCTGGACACAGTGAACATTTGGCTTTTTGAAGTAAATTAATTGTACTAAATCATTTTTTTTTTTGCAATTTTCAATTAAATTATTTAGAGAATTCTTTTTTTTTTTTTTTTATCAAAGTGAATATTTAATACATTGCAGTTAAAGTTTAATTTAACTTGATGTCAAATATATTACAGAAGTAGTCACTGATTCATTTTCTGCCTATTTCAGGGGAAACGTGCAACATGGATGCACATTCTGACAACTCCACAAACCACAATGCGTCAAATTATCATAATATTATCACTCGATAAATTGTTCACATTAATAATATTTGTTTGCATTATATCATCTTGTATTCAAACATAGATGAATTAATTTGCATTTCTTTCTCCTGGCTCTTAGCTACAATGTGAGTCTGTTGGAGGAGTGGCTGCGGAGCCGAGGCGTGCAGGCAGGGGGCACTGTGGCCACATTAGAGCCCCTCATCCAGGCGGTTCAGTTGCTGCAGGCGGGGAAGAAGACCGAGGCCGACGCAAAGGCTCTGGTTCAGACCTGCACCGCCCTGTCCAGCCAGCAGGTGGGGTTGCTGGCCGGCTACAGCTGTCAGTAGGGAAACACTGACGCGAGATGTGACTCACTTCACTTGTACCTGTTTTGTCTGGCAGATTGTGAAGATTCTGACCCTCTACAGCCCCCACAGTGACCTTGATGAAAGAGTGACGCTGAACTTCATCCGTACAGTCCAGGTACTGTCTGCTGCCTCAAAGGTTCCATCACGCGCTCGTGGCTTCGCAGTGATGTGCCTCACGTCTGCTCTGTCCTGTAGGGTCTCCTCAAAGGTCGCTCTGATGGTCAGCCTCCGCAGCTCCTGATGGACGTGAGACGAGTGTTTCCTGTCACATTTCCCTACTCGCCTCCCCCCGTGCTCCACGCCGAGCAGCTAGTCATACCAGACTCCCTCAAGATCTCCTTTCTGCGCAGAGCCTGACAAAGCCAAACTCCCTCAAGTGTATTCAGGGCCTCTGTGGAGCAAATATACTCTACTGACTAATTTAAATGTATTTCATTTAGTCATTGGAATCTGAATAACTCGTAGGATTTGTTGCGAACATTAATTCCTCTCAGACATTTTCTAACTTGTTTAATTAACCTGTTAATGATCAGTGCAACAGTCTGTATGCTTTTGAAAAATACATGTCAGCTGTCCGACTGGTGATGTCAAGATGCCATGAATGTAAACAAAAAGCAAAAGGTTGCAGCAATTCGGAATAAGTTAAAATTTAAAAGTATTGGGGTCCGAAACCGAAGAGATGTGTTCAGTATCTAGTAATGTTTCACAAATGGGGAAGGATTTTTTATTTTTTTCTGATTTTATTGGAAGCAGAAACACAATGAGACTAGAGTCCCAGGAAGCTCCAACTCCAAGTAAGAACAACCAGAATAATAATAAAAAAGAAACAAAACCCCAAAATTAGAAACATCTCGTGTATCAAAAAAACTCATGCGAGTACTCTGTACCACGACACGTCATCGGTAATACATATTTATATATTCACAAACATTTGAAAAATAGAAAAAACAATGGTGGCAATATCAAAATAAAGGAAACAACAAATGGCATCAAACATCAAATAATTACGCGTGCTGGCACAATATACATTTTTTTTTGTTTGTTTTATTGTTCCTTTCATGCACCATTTCTGGAAGTAGAGGACCGGCGTGTCTGCGCAGGCGTCTGCGCGGCCTGCTCAGCTAGACAGATCATGCACGTCTGTCCGACCGCGTGTTCCTGTGCTTTTCCTTGTGCTTCTGACGTTCATCCTCATCCCTCCGCCTGTGTGCACGCTCCTGGTTTACATGCCGGTGCGATGCCCCGGCACGCAGAGCTGAAGAGGAACTCCCCCCCGACTATAATATCATTGTCAACAGCAATAAATAAAGATTTATTTGTTTTTCTTTCGTGGCATTTTGAGCTTTGCTGTATACCTGCTATTTAAAGTTATTAAAAGACTGTGCAGATGTCTCGTTGAATAAAAGACCTTGCACACACCAGAGTGACACAACATGTTGTGATTATTTTAGCTCCATGGGCAGCTTGTTGCTTTGCACAGAGCACAGCCGTGCACGTCGCTTCATCTCCGGTGAGTGCATGACTTTCCTGTGCCGTTCAGTAACAGCTATATGTCCAGACTGGGCACCACCCACAGGCACATGACTCCTGACCACCCAGTCACCCACAGTGAAATTCAGGTGTACGAAAGAGCAGCAAACATCACTTCACATGTGTTTGTTACATCCATACAGCTATTTACCACCCTCAAATCAAAAATTGATCTATCTCTCTCTCTGTCCCGGATTATTTCCCTCCCCACTGAGCAGCTTTACAAACAGATCCCAGTCTGTCAACAGCTCCACTATAGCTGTGATATTTGGCCCATCAGAGACAACAGAACACGTGTGCTGATTTAAGAAGAATCCACAATGTAAACATTAGAAGACTGCTTCCAAGAATTGCTCATCTACATATATTTTTATAGATGCATAGAGATCAGTTGTTACATCTTGTTCAAAAGAGCGAGGGGGGGGGCGTCTATTTGCGATTAAGTGCTGGGGGGGGTAAAGGCCCTCATCAATGGCAACTTAATCAAAGAGACACCCTGTCAACGTTCACATTTTTCCACATCATTTCTCTTCTTATGAGAAAACCTGTCAAAGCGTTCATGAGAACAGAAGTTGAATTATAATATGCTGAAAAAAAAAAAATGTGAGACTAAATATTTTGTAAACAATTACTAAAGATTGCATGTGTCATTAGGGGTGTATTCAAGACTCCTGTGCTTCTAAGTCTTCACACCGCATCTTTTTGAAATAGTCGGCCCTCTTTTAAGTGTTGGCGCCGGACTTGGTGCAGTCTGGCTCTGCAGCCCTTTCACAGAGTTCTGACATGTCAAGAGTCAGCGGGACCCTCGGGGATCATTGGTGGCGGCTCATCACTGACCTGTGCTCCCCTCGGAGGTGAGGGGGTCATTTATCTCACCGACACGGTTTTGAAATTCTTTTAAATGCATGTTTTGATCTAGCAAAATGGTCTTTTCTTTTTAAATTAAAGTCATCTTCTATGGTGCAGGGGTGTGAGATACACCCTCCCCAAAGCAAAAGACACTTAAAAAAAATTGAATATGAACCCTCCCCCTCGGTGCGATGGCTTCCCGTGAGGACGTTTGCAGGTAACGGGCGACATGAGGTAACATTAGAACGTCTTACAAACGGCTCCGCCCACGCTCACTTTAAACACTCACAGCACACAAGCACTTCTCACACGCGAGCATATGCTCGGATGAATCACGGCGCTTGGAGGTGCGTTTTCGACAGATTAATCTCTCCATGCAGTGGCGACACGAGACACGGGCGTACTGTGCGAGGAGAGGGTCAGCGAGACAGAAGGCATTGAGGGTGTCAGGCAGTGTGCTCTCTGACAGGGTAGAGATGGACAAAGGACAATCGTTCCACACGTCCGTGTAGTAATCCTGTATACCCAGTATAGTTTTCTACTCTAAATCTGGAATGTTTGAGGCCTTTGTTGTTGTTAGTGGGTCAGCTGGACAATTGGTCCTTTTGTGCTTAGGTCTGGTCTTGGCAAATCTCAGTATCTGTTGGCACTTGGGGGAGGGTGTTTAAAAGACAGTGGAAAGCAAAAAGAAAGCCAGAGTATTAAAGGCTATGAGAAATGTGTGTGTGTGTGTGTGTGTGTATGGCGTGATTCACCTCTACAGACAGAGGAGAGCTGATACATGCTCTATGATTGAATTCTATCCATTTTTCATCAAGAGGATGGTTGATTATATCTGCAACAATAAAGACACTGGTGCTTTTTGAAGGAGATTAGTGAGGATCTGTTTAGTGTCCTTTACACTGACATGGATGTATTTACAGCACTGATTGTGTGTGGTGACTCTCGTCTTAACTGTGCTTTTACAACAGTGGATCATCAAGGCAGTGGCTAGCAGTGGCTCAGGGAGACCTCCAGGGGGCAGTAGGCGGCGACGTTCGGTTGAGCCTCACACAGGCGGGGCTGTGTCTCTTAGCTGCGGCCCTCCTCAGCGGAGCGCTGGTCAGACTTGAGTTTGACGAACTCCTTGGCTACGTCGTCGTTGTTGCGCTGGGAGAGGATGCGCAGGACGGTGAGGCCCGTCTCGTCCATGTGGATGCGTTTGCCCAGCGGCAGCCAGCAGGCGACGCTGCCTTTGGATGCCACGTCCTTCAGCTGCAGGACGGCCATGCCCACGGTGCGGTCCTCTCGCGCGAAGCAGTAGTCCTTCACGCATACCTGGAGCTCGTAGCACTCTGGGCCCACCTCGTTACTCAGGGTGCTGTGGTGGAGAGCACAGTTATCGTTTTTGGCCAACAAAAACCAAACAGCCGATCATCTCGGCATTATTACTCACAAAGTGAAGGTTTCGTTGTATTTGGGAGCCCAGCTGTTGTTCTTCGACTTGGTGGCATACTTCCTCTTCTTGTCGCTGAGGTGAGGGCCAATGATGTAGACCTCCACAAATGGCCGGAATATCCCCTGCGTCTGCCACCTCAGGTCATTGGCAGCCACCACTGAGACGGAGAGGAGGAAGCGGTGGTGGTCAGATGGGGGGGAGGTTCGGACAAGAGAGATTCTATAGGTTTTGTGGATCTATAATATTAATTTAGCCGTACACGGATGTGAATGTGTATGCAGTCAGAAAAGTCTCTGATCAGTGTTTGAAAAACTACATGAAATCACACGCTGGTTCGATGCATCGGTGCTCATTGAGTAGATCAAAATCCAGAGGTTGGAACAACACAGGGAAAAATCTTCTTCTTTACCTTTCACTGTGACCTTGTGCTCTCCAGTGTTGGGGTGAGTGAAGATCTCAACATGAATGGACACCTCTCCCACGGCATCGTCCACCCCAGAGCCTGACAGGACATAGAGAGAGTGACGTGTTGGTGCCTTTGGATTTGGAAACCACTCCTACTGCAGACCAAACACCGACACAAACCACTGATCCAAATTCTCCTCCTCCTGCTTGACAGGTTACAGGCCAGTTCCATTTCAATTTGATGAGGTGAACACTGAAATGTATTCGCCGGTTATTGTTTGGGTATTACACAAAATATTGCAAAGGCGAAACATTTTTTATATGAAACACAGCGCTGCAAAACAGGAAGACTTCGAATAAGGCATCGTGATCTGCATATTCATTTTATGTGGTCTGGAAGTGGGCAATCAGACAAGGCTGCTATGAGTGGGCATGCGTTTTAATATAGGCAATACTGCCGTTCTCTGTAATGCAGTACACCTATAACACAATTATGGATCAACAGAACAGCCTCATGGAGTAGCAAAACATCAGCATACCACACAAATAACCGCATTATTTCCTTCAGTGAGGCACTCTGCATTATCATTAGGTACTGCGTGAATAGCCTTTGTCCAGATTCAGAGAATGCAGAGGTAATAATTTGGAATCAGTGAGGACAGTAATTTGTGCCCACTCATAGACGCACGGTGTCTGTTAGGATGCAGGCTGGTTAGTAAGAGGCAAAGAACCCCTCCCGAGGACAAAGATCAGGTCAGGACATGCTCAGATGGATCGAGACAAGGTGGACACACCCATTCCTTGGTAAACACTTTTACCCAAGCATGGCGGGAGGACAGATGAGAAAGGGGAAGGAGCCTACGGGGGAGTCCAGACTCTCAGATCTGTCGAGGAAAGAAGCTACGACTGATACCCGACTCTCTAAATTGTGTTGTTTATGCACATTTTGCCCATATGCCTTTAGTTTAGTGAGTTGCTACCCTAAGCAGAGGAGTTCAGTATCTCAGGTGACCTAGTGACCAAAAGAATGGCATCATGTATACAAGAGGCTGGAGGGTGGCTGGGCCCAGCGTTAGAGACAGGATGGGAAGCTCGGAGTGAAGCTGCGGCTTCTTTGTGCCGAAAGGAGCCAGCAGAGTTTGTTCAGGCATCTGGTTAGGAAGCCTCCTGCACGTCTCCCTTTGTGAGGTCTTCTGGTCATGCCCAACGAGGGAGAGACCCTGAGGGAGACCCAGAACCTCGCTGGAGGGATAACATATCCCATCTGGCTTGGGAATACCTTGGGATACCCCAAATGTAGAGGGAGAGGGATGTCTAGAATATTTTGCTCAGCCTTCTGCAACCATGACCCAATTCCAGACAAGTGAAAGATGGATGAATGGATCTAGTTCAGCCAGTTGATTTCTTCAGTTTTTCAAGATTACTCTTTCCACCTACTGCATGTCTGTGCACCCCGGACAGAGAATTCTTTTCCTTACGGAGGATTCTTCCTTTGTTTTTAAACAAAAATTTCGAGTCTCAATTCTGGAACCAGGCACAAGTTTAGGTTCTCGGGCTCTATACTAGTAGCTGTAAGGATAGGTTTAGGTTAAAGAAAACAGTGATGGCTCCACTCAGGCTCTTGATCTTTTGTCTGTGGCTTTGTGCTGCATGAGAACAAGAGGGTGGCATCTACAGGCATTTCCAGAAGGATGCTGCGACAGATGGACATTAATTTTCAGTGTTTTAATTAGCATTTTCACTCTGTCAACGTTATCTTTGTGGTTATGACCAGCAGCCTGTGTGTGTTTTTGACCGGCCGCCCACTAAACAAGGCAGAGTGTTCCTGGCATGCAGCCTTCCGCATCTCTCCAGGGAGCATTATGGGATTGTTGGTCTTGCTGCCAAAAGGACCAAAGAGAGCAGCAGCCATCCATCTGGCCTTTTCTACTCAGAGAAGGAACGTCCATGACAGATGAAAAGGAAACTTTGCTGGCTGGAAGGCCGGACGATGTTGCCAACAAATCGCAGGCCTTTCTTCTTTAATAAGCACAGCAATCAGAGGTGCAGATACAGAACCATATTGTAAATCTTCATAGAATAGACATCGAATCCTAACCTTTCACTGTTTACTACCCTTGATTTATTTTGGTTACAAATAACGCAGCTTGTCGCCCGCAGAGTGTAAGAATGACAGTCATCACTGATCAGCAGCTGACAAGTAAATGAGAGTAAATTCCACAGAACTTCTTCCAGTCGTCCTGCTCTAATCATCTGATATGGTTGGAAAAGCTATGCTGTGAAATCTGATTGGCAGGAAATTGATTTGCATCTTTGTTGCAGTCCAGGACACCCAGCAGCTGTGAGGAAAGCTGAAGACGCACAGCTTTTTTTCTGCTATACTGTACACATATGTCCCCTATGAAGGCAAAGAAAAGACCATCGCAATTTGAATTTCATCAGCAAACAAATACCTAAAATAGCGCTGAATGGTATCCACAGTACATATATAGTTTGATATTTATATACAGTATATATAATATTTGTCATTAAATTCCCATTACTGATGATTATCAAAATCTCTATTGTTGCAGTAATGATATCAAACTGGTCAAAAATGTTCCAGTCCTAGCATTTCTAAAGAACTTTGGAGAAGAAATCATGATATATACTACGTTTTGTGATATGGCCTAAAACAACTGTGATTTTATTTTAAGGTCACAGCCCCAGCTCCAACTTAAACTATATTTAAGTTGCCTGAATATTAATTTTCTGGTTGGAAAAGTCACACAAAACTCACTGCTGCTCATTTACTGCTTTAAAATTTCAATCCATGGTTCAAGTGGAGGTTAAACTTCCCATGTAAATACTCATATGCTGTTAAATTTCAAAACTGTTATGATTTTTTTTATTTGCCTTCATTACTTGGTAGGGAATAGAAGTCTCATTGAAACATTGACCGTTACACCTGTCAATGTTCGAGTACCATCAGTACGTTGAGACAACACAAACACCGAGTGCACACAGCTTCAACCCAGATGAGCTTTTGTGAGCAAGAGTCAAATCCTTGTGATAATTCAAAGTGACAGAAATCATATCACCTGACCTGAGGGACCGTTTCCGATTGGCTCAATGTGTATGATGAGCCGAGCACCCTTTCTCATCACTGCTGCAGGGGGGTTCGCGAGTGCACGTGGGCGCGAACCACGCGTGTGCGTGTGTGTGTCCGAGTTTTTACTCTCAGTGTAACAGTGTTATGATGGAGCAGGCAAGGACAGGGAGCCCTCCCAGACAAACCACAGCTCGTCTTCGTCATCGGCATCGTTCATTGCGACGCCGTGGGATGGGCGGAAACGCTTGGGGGGGGGGAAACAGGATTTACTCTCATTTTTTTTCCCTCACTGGAGACCGACAATCTGCCGATGCCTCTGTTTCAACAAGCTTTAGGACAGTCACTCACTCACTTACTCACTCGGTCACGCCGACTCTGCTCAGCCTCTTTCGACAAAACACACAGAGCCGCACGCTCGCGCCCTCGGGGGTTCTCTGCGTGACATCATGCTGCACCAGGATTCCTCCACACTTTAATGCATTGCTTTGTTTACGCCTGATGTCAGTGCATCATGCTTTAGTGTCT
The DNA here is from genome assembly GCA_001698575.1 of Mola mola. Classification (NCBI taxonomy): domain Eukaryota; kingdom Metazoa; phylum Chordata; class Actinopteri; order Tetraodontiformes; family Molidae; genus Mola; species Mola mola. The sequence continues at coordinate 14,145,775 of KV751319.1, forward strand.
GCTCATACATACAGTCCGCTGCGTATGTATTCAGCACAGTTCCGTGCATACAGACATCAGCGTGTAGATTACATGCATGAATGCAAAAATTCTATGTTTTCACTGTTGTGGTGGGCATGTAGGTACAGAGATAGAGAGAAGAAGAAAGGTTCAATCTGTGCATTGCATTTGACTGTTGGGATGAGTCTGAACAGGCAGGGGGGTTTCGGGATGCACATGAGGGGGTGGAGGGTGGAGGCAGTTGGGCTTCGGTCTGGAGGCTTTCTGGTAGTCCTGGATGTCTCAGGTCCTGAGCCTGAGTGCCACATACCCTTCTCTGGGTAAACATCCTCACTAGTGGTGAACCTCACCCCCTTCCCGCCGAACACTGGCCCACAGATGGGGCAGGAGGAGGGAGTAGACAGAGAAAGCAGAAACACTTAGAAATATGAAGTTTGCAAAGGTTCAATTTAAGAGTTAGAGTAGAGAAACAGACCAGCATCAATAAGTCTTATCTCTAAATACAGGAGATAAATTCATCAGCTCTCTTTTTAACTCCTGACGATACAAGAAAAGGGTCTCCTGCTGTAAAATGTAGGCATGTCTGCTCCGAAAAGCGCACGGTAATTTTTGCTACTTTCTAAAATTGAAATTGAAACTATCATCCATCTCAAATGGCATTTCTACCAGCGGTGCTCAGGGGACAGTGTGTCAGCATCAGCGCTTTTTTTCAGTGCAAATAGCCATCAGATCATGTAAAGAAAGGTCTTTGTGTTTTCAGAGGCTGACTACCAATAGACTCAGCGTTTAAGAGCAACCAGGAAATACTGTGCAGCTGGCTACAGCCTCGAGTTCATGCTCTACAATGCATGACAGTTATTATCAGGATAGAGCTCAGCCTAATGCCAACAGAGGACTGGAAGCTGCTGAGTAGAGAGCAAGGCACAGATGAGTTACAGTGATCTCAATTAGAAAATTATTAAAAGAAAATTAACCGTGCACCTGGCAAATGAAGATACTGGGAAACAAACAGAATCAAATCCAAAGACAGAGTAAAGGAAGAGTGCCACATACAGTAAAGAGGTTACCTTGTGCATTCTGGGACTGGACAAAGGTCTTAATGAGTTTGTCTGTAGCCTGCGTGTAAAGAGACAGCGCGTAGTGCAGAGACTGGAGGTCAGGACTCTTCTCCAGGAAAGTCTTCTTCAGACCGACACCGCCAGCATGGAAATATTGCTACGCACGCAAAGACAAAAGCAGACAGATTTTTACCTAAGAGTCTGGACTAACAGAAGACATTTTTTGGGAATACCTTATACTTCACCCTTATTATAGTAAGTAAGTCTGTGCGACACCGGTGCAGCACGTGAACCGTCCGCACTGTCAAACAGACCGTGGTTAGTTTCTAAATCGTTTTCAAAGGGCAGCGTTTACAAGAGTTTACTGTCAGCACTTTGTACATCGACACTCGGACATTTACCGAGCAGAGCGGCGGTCAGCGGTAAAAAACAAGACGATCGGAGCAACAGACGTGGCAGCATTGATCAAGACTTCAGTAAGCACTTCAGTCTCTTGGTCCCTCCGCCTCTCATTTACTTATCCATTAATCTGTTTTATTTATCTTAATGTAAATTTAAAATCTTCTTGGGTTTTGAACAAATACCCTCATTTTAAGCTATATGGAATTGTGATGTGCATTTTTTTACCACTGTATACTTATGTTTATAGACCAAATTATCATTACTTTTTTCTGTAGCAGAAGTTGGAGCCAATTCAGAACTCGTTAACAAGTCGAGGTTCATAATGAAAATTTGACATTGGAACATAAATCTTATACTGTCATTCTGTGTAATCTCCATCGTCCAGCTTGTTCCTTCTCAAACATCAGCACTGACTCCCAACAGTGACGGTCTGTGAACATACGGTTCGTACCTTGATGGTGTCCAGAGCCAGCTCTATCACGGCGCACTGCTTCGGTGTGAGTGCTTTGGCCTCCTCACGAACCATGTGCTCCTGAAGACCACAGCGACAGAAGCACATATACATAAACGGCTCTGCATGTCTCATATTTTTCGAGGCAGCTGCAGTTTTTGATTCGGAGCGCTGATGCCAGGCCCGGAGCACAATGGGGGGAAAACATATTGTACCTTCAGCTTGGACAGCTGTCCCAGCTCCTTGGCAGCGTTAAAGATGAGCTGAGTGCCCTGGAAGAGACAGAAGGAGAGAAGGACGGATGGAAGAAAGGTGGAGAGGAGGAGGGTATTGTTATTATCATGGCAAACGTGGGGCGGCAGTAAACGGCTTGGTGTCACACAGAGGACAGTTTCTGACACACTCATTCCTAAACAGTCACTCTAAGCCGCATTACAGAGGTCGAGGTACTTTTTCCTTCAAATGCTGCTATCATACTAATCTGTGTGTTATTCATTCCAAAAACATCACCAGACACACACACACACACACACACACACACACACACACACACACACACACACACACACACACAGTGAGACATTTCAGTGAGAGAGGGGAAAATGGCTCAGCTCGTATTGAGGGCAAGAGAAAGGACATAATCGTGCACTTATGGACACACACATACACACACATACAACAGCAGCTGTACAGTCCAGCCTGATGCCGTGCTAAAGGAATGTATCACTCTGTGCTGAGCTTTGATTATATTTTAGATTCAGGCAGGTTGACAACACCTGACAGGGTCCCAGGCCAGCAAAGACAAAAGTGAGATTTAAACTGACACAAAGTGAGGTAGATATTTGTGCCCTGTTTTGCAGGGTTGCTGTAATGAGAAGTACTCTGACCCTGCGAAGAGACTCTCCTGGCTAAAATGCACCATGAAGCACAAGTCAAAGTGGCAGCCATCACTTGCTGGCAGCTCTGCCTCACGCAGCTCAGTCACGTTGACTTGCATCGCTTCTTTTAGCTGAATAGTGACCTATTTTTTTTTTTTGCATGAGTTGTTTTATGGTTTGTGACTCCTTGACTCCTTGCTTGTGGTGTGTTTAAAGAACTCAAATATCCACATTAGGCCGTACGTGTGGGCGTCTACTGCTGCAGTATTACTCGGTATATAAACAGCACCATGGATGAATGCTGTTTTCAAAATCAATGTGAAAAACGTATTTCCTCTGCTTTGTTTGACTGGCGAGCTGAGGAGGAGAGACGGAGACACAGAGAGGAGACATAGAGGAGGAAGACAGGACACATTGATCTGAAGGGGTTTAGTCCTTACATCACTGTGAGAAGCACTCTTCAGCCTCCCCTGGAAAGAGAGCATGTGGTTAATACTTCAAGCAGTAGCCGGTCCGCGCATGCTGACTTCACTTTCACTTCATGAGAATAGACCATCAAAAGTGCATACGCTGCTTTTCAAAAAGGTTGTTTTGTTTTTGTTTTTTTTTAGGATTGTCACTGCCTGAGATGAAACCTACATTCAGCTCAGTAATAAGCTTCCTCGCCAAAGCCTTACCACTAAACAAATAAAATATATTTTAGCAAATCACTGGTTGGCAAGAGGGAATAGTATTAATGCTGAAAAATAAATCCATCTAACATCTAACTACTGTGGTATTTTTTAGCCTCCTGCCTCCTTTTTTATAACATTATATGAACACACAATGTGATTTAATGTTAGGGTCTTATCTCTTCTAAATAGTTCTCATGTTATGTTAAAAGCTTGTAAAATTCCATTGTAGTTGTCCTATTGATGCATTTTTGATACACTTAATGAATGAAACATAGTGAATTTGTAAACTTTGGAGAAGGCCAGGCCTGCTGTTTCCCCCAGTTTCTGTCCTTCTTCAAAGCCAAGCTAAGCTAATCAACCCTCTGCTCTCACTGTATACCCAGATGGTGGCATTGATCTTATCTTAACCTGGTCCTACAAAAGAAGACATAGAGATAGAAATTAATCAAACTATTCAATTAAATACAGAAAATTCTTAGGTATCATCTGATCAGCTTATGAATTGTTTTGTACGTATATCGATAGATTTTTATGTCTAACGGCGTAAAAAATTTACATTTTGCCGTCGACAATAAAATGCTACTTACACATCTGTGAAAATAACACTCACAGCCACATTTTTCTGCCTAGTAAGTAGCTGTTTGATATGGTTGATTTGAGTACATTTTGCTGATAAAACGGTGCTTTATCTCATTTCCTAAAAAGACTTTAACTTCTGCCACTTCTTTTAAAGTAGTTAATACTTCCACCATCGACAGAGAAGCACTGAGATCACAGCTACTGAGAAACAGACATTAATTTTGATTAGAAGAAAAAATAACACATCACTTCCTGTACAGCACTATATTTTCCTATATCCATCATCAACCAGAGTTGACTTTTCTAAATATTGCTATAGTAAAGTGGATATTTATTATATCTTGTAGAAATCAGTTACAACAACATTAAAAATGAAAAGTTTTTAAGACCCTGAAAGTAACTTTTTCTTTCATAGTACATTGAATGCACCCTTAGTGACCTACATCAGTTCAAACCAGGGACATCTTGTCAGAAAGAAGCCTTTCTGTGCATCGGGAACGCTGACATAATACCATCATAGTAACCACAGAACATGAACTGGAACCAGGACAGACCAACATGACGGTCTGCACAGACAAACAGTACAGTACAGTGTTGTATACTGAGAGAAGACTGCAGTGTTGAAATAGATCAGATGCAAGCAACAAACCCACAGTGGGCGGTGTAAGGGTGGGGGCAGAACACAGTTCAAACAGGTGGGAAAGGTAAGGACAGTGGGGGGGCAAACAGGGCGGGGCGGAACACCAGAAACCAAGCCACCAAGAGATCAGAGTCGCCCCACCGGAGTCTCAGTAAAAGGATGCATGAGAAGAAACGAGGTAACACCAGACGCAACAGAGGAGTTCCACTTCCTGTTTGAGGAGAGTGTTTCGGATAAAAAGACAGCAGAAGGGGGGCGGGGGGTGGGGGGTAGGGGGGCGTTGATTGGTGGAGACTGCTGAGGGGTAGTGGAGCCTATCGGAACTAGTCAGGGAATGCACCATGCGCCTGTCTTCTCAAAGTGAGAGACAGAGACAGAGTTGGAGAGGAAGAGGAGAAGGAGAACAGAAGAGAGCAGGAAGAGGAGATCAATGAGGGATGGGACAGCTGTGAGAGGTGAGCGGGCGTGATGTGGGGTAGAAAACAGGGAGAGATCGCAGCCACACATAGCAGAGAACCAACCACCGTGGACGGACAGACAGACACACACGCAGGAGTGCTGTACTTACAATCATCTGTGGAGGGAGAGCGGTGGGAGCGGGATGTAATAGCAATCACAACAACAACCAGAGAGAAGGGTCAGTCAAGCTGCAAAGAGCCCCACATCAATCAAGAAAAAAACAAAACAAAACAAAAAACACAAGTTTGGGCTCCAGGACTGGAGGGACGAGGGCCAATTGATACCTTTCCAAAGCCTGGACTGAGTACAGGGAGGGAAAATAACTCTACTCCTACAGAATATCGCAGTTAGTGTTTCACTTTTTAACAGCAACTTGAAATAAAAAATAGCAAGTCCTCTCCATCCTGTGTGTTTTTTTTCTTTTTTAATTGGACAAGTGACAAACAATAGACTCTATGGCTCAACCCGAGCAATGATATGAGGCTCTTTAATAACTCAACACAAATAAGAACACATATATCCAAAGCAAAAGAAAACAAGTGGCTGCTTTCCAAAATGCGTGATTCTTTTTAGAAGTAGGCCAGATCCACTGGGCCCCCCAAAAAAAGAGAAGAAGAAGAAAAAAAGAAAGAGAATTCAATTCTGTCACTCTGTTCAGAGTTACTCATAAATCAAGAATCGTTCCAAATAAATTCCTGGCTGACATACTGGAGAGCAGCCTTGTGTCAAAATGATATGGTGCACTCCTTTTTTTAAAAATCCTTTTTCCCATCTTGATTGTCTGGATGAATGATGGCACTTGGGGCGATGTTAAATTTAATATGCGTAGGGGGTCAGGATGTGAATATGGTGCCGTGTGCGTGTGACATAAAAGCCGTTTGATCTTTGTTTGTAAGAGGGCCATTTTGAATTGCGATACACACAAAATGTCTGCCTTTGTATTCTTTCAGTATTCTCCTCCTCCTCCTCCTCTTCCTCCTCCTCGCTTTTGAAGCTGTAGTCGGAGCATGTTTGTGCTCATGCCTGCGGTTTACATCTGTAAACATTTGTCCTGCTTTCTATCACATTTCTGCGCTTGTTATCATTATATGACTTATTTTTTTATAGCAACGTTCACACGTGCTTCAGCATCCCGCCCTTCATGTGCAGCAGGCGCAGTCAGCACTGAGGACCAACCTCACACATGCATCTTAGCACTAATACCCTGAGCGTTGGAGTGGCTGCGTGTGCGGGGGGGGGCTCTCACCGTTTGGTCTGTGAGTGGCGGCAGAACGATGGTCTTCTCCATGGTGTTCATCACCAGCTTCCACAGCTCCTTCAGCACGCGCTTCAGCACAGTCTTCTCGCAGATCTTGGCAAACAGTGTCAGGCTGGCAGGAGGTGGACACAGAAGGAGGGGACAGGGAGATGAATAAGAATAAGTAGACAAACTGCTTTCCTGAAGAACAGATGAAAAAGAGGGAGAGGCAGCTTAACTGCCTTGGTGCCTTTGTGTAATATCTCAACTGAGTGATATTGTTAGCTTGAAACGATCCATACACGAATGTGGAATCAAGTGTCAGTTCCTCTCAAATGTGTGTGAGGGTTGCTGGTCTAACTCCTGAGTAATATTTCCTTCAGCTTTTAGTGCTACTAATTCATATACACTTTTTCCATGTGAGAAGCTCTGCATTTTCTCTGATTGCATTTGTGCTGTGGTGCTCAAAGCCCCAATAAAATACACTTTAAATACCTGACAGCATTGAATCGTTAATGAAATCATGACCCGATGACACTCAAGATAAACAATAGATAGATCTCAAGAACAATCATCTTATATCACTGCCTGACCTACAGACATCTAAATACCAACATAAGCTTTGAAAACCTGCCCATTCAACCTACCTTCAAATAGCATTCAGATACAAAAGTGGCCATCTGTGACTTTGTCTAACCCCAAGCAAGTACGGAAAATAATAAAATGTGTCATGGTTTCACCACTGTGGCAGGATCTCTCCTTCCATTTTCTCTTTTATTGTCCAAATTTGTTTGAGGGGCGTTTCCTTTTGCTCGCCCTGTTTCTCTCTGTCTCTGCAGAGGGGTGTGGTTAAGCTCCCCGGCTGCTGGTAGTGTTACACACCTGCGATCCATCTACAGACCTTCGGCTCTTCCCGTCACTGATCGACAGTTCTACTGACATGTTCAGCGGTATAGCCGGTTGTCCTTCACAGTTAACCACCCTGACAAAAGATTCTTTTAAACCTCCACATCTGACTATACCAAAACTAAACCGAGCAAAAATGGCCTCAAAGCTGAACTAAAAAACGGCAGACATCCTCACTTGCTGTCCAGAAACTCCATGATGGGCTGGAGGACATTGTCAGCATCCTGGGCTACGCTGCTGGCATTTCCCACGTTTGACGTTCCCTTCACCTGAGCCAAGATGTCTCCCATCTGCTTCACATTCTCCTCTATGTGTGGCTGGAAGCTACAGAGGAGAAGCAGAGGAAGCGTTTGATGATGCCAGTCAATGTGGATACACAGCATAAAGCAGCGCTGGAGTGTGTTCCTACCTGACGGAGAAGACCCTACTCAGATCATCCATGACGTTGTTGAGCTTAACCTGCAGGTCTTTCAGGATGTCGCTGGCCTCCACACACAGCTTTAGTACACACATGGAAACACACGGATTGTCTTAATGAGACACATGCAAAGTGGACAGAATCTTGGGAATATGCTGGATCAGAGTTGGAGCAGAAATTCACTCACGTCTTTCCCCCCCATGGCTTCAAACATTTTCTCCAGCTGAACCCTCAGCTGTTGAATGTTGTTGATCAGGATGCAGGGCTGAGGAAAGAAACAGTCTGCTCAATAAAACAAGCAAAGCAATATCCTTCATCAAAGAAACCACCCTCACAACACAAATGATTAAAATTAAAACGATTAGAAACAAAGTTATTCTTAAAACTAAATAAATCATCGTATCTCCTCGGGACTACTCACCACTTTCTCCATGCTGACATAGTTGGCGAACAACTTGGAGATGATATCAGCGTAGGACAGAAGTACATTGCTGATAGTCTGGAGAGAAAAACAAAAAATAAATGAGTGTTTGAAAATTGTGATGTTACCTGTTTATAAACCTTTGTTCATGAGCTTACCTTGGCAAATCGCTTCATGTAGTGTCCCACAATCTGCGGATCGGGACACTCTAACTTCCTGATGATCTCAAAGCTCTGGTTTAGCTGGGAAAACACATCCACCACAGAGCAGGAGAACAGAGCATGTTCTGATGTAACCTGGAACTGAAAGGGAGAAAATAGCGTGGAAGAAGATTTAAAAACGGAGAATAAAGTGAAAATACATTGGGTGTTGGGAATCTGCAGATGTAGCAGGTGTGGCATCAAGGATTGCTGGCGAGATGTGAGCTCTCAGCACCTCAGACATATTTGATGTCATATCAAACTGGAACATTTATCTTTCACCAAAGCCTGAGTGTTCTTTGTGTCAACCAGCCATACAGTTAGTTAGACAGCCATCCAGTGACAGGTGGGAACTCCTGTCCGTCTCCTTGTAATTGGCTGCTGGTAAGCCTGTTCCCTAATTGGCTGGAGGGGAGTGAGAAGGTGCTCCTCTGGGGAGTCTTGGTAATGAGGTGAGGACAGCTCTCCTGCAATCCAAAGTCTGGAATAAGCCTATTGATTTACAGAATCCTGCTTTCACAGAGCTTTCTCCCTCTTGGAGAACATGCACACTTCAAACTATGCTTCTTTAAACATCCGCAGAGTCGCTTTGTACCTAACACACTTTCTGCGCCGCAGCGTCCGTGCTTCTGTTGTCGCCTTTGAAGAGTGTGCGAGGGTGGGAGGTAGAGGGAGGTTGAAACTTTAAGCTGATCATTTTGATCGGGACGGAGGAAGCACAAAGGATGGATTACAGAACGACAACAGAGAGTCAGCGGTTCCAGAGGAGCGGAAGGTAGATAAGAGGAAGAAGGGCTGGAAACTTTTACCCCATCTTTTTTGTCTCTCTCCAAAGCACCGTGCAGAAAGTCTCGAGACACTTCCTCATTTTCGTCCAGCCACTGAATGACAAATGGCTCAAACCACCTATGGAGAGCAGAGAACACGAAATTTCGAATAAACAGTGGACCGAACAAGATGAGGGTTTCTAACACTTATTACTCCTTGTTTTCAGGTCTAATGTTGCAGAGGCGTTGTGGGCGAGCTGCTACTCACGCAGGATATTCTGGCACTCTGCTCTTGAAGAAGGGCAGGTCTTTGCAGTACTCGTTGTACAGCCACTTGACCTTGAAGTGCAGGTTCATGTAATCCGCACTCTTGCACAAGCGATTTTTTTCATGTTCTGAGGGAGTAAAGCAGAGAAATCCGTGTTAGGAAAAAAAAGAATATTTCTCTCTGTGTTTAAGATATGTTTCCTGCAAAGCTACATACACATTCTGATGGAATCGCTGAATATAATCAATGTTTAATTAATCACAAAATCGGGTTTGGTTATGAGAACTTTTTCATAAGCCAGTGCAATTCAAGATCATTGTAAAAATGAAAAATCACACCAATTTTATTAATGAATATTGATCAAACCTGACTGAATATTCAGGCTTTGTACATTTTGAGAAAACATCTGTACTCCTAAAACAAATTCATTACTCATTTTTCTGTGAATGTGGACATTTCTAATCTATTTTTTACAATCTCTCTTTTTAGTTAGAAATTGGTTTGTCGGTTCGTCCTGTTTGTTTATCATAAAAATGAACCATAACTCAGAACTGTGTATAATCATACTACACTCGATGAGCTTGTGCAACAGATGACAAATGAGAGTTTCATCAGCCATCCTCAGTATATTATATTTAAGAGTTTTATAAGGAACACCATTAAAGATAGTAAATCAATATCTTTAAATCCTTTGACCAAGTAAACGCATGTTAACCCACACCAGCTGAAGGTATTGGGAAGCTTGCATTATTGAAGTTATAGTATGCAGAATTTATCAGATGCTGTTTGCAAACACAAATTTACAGTTGTGAAACACAGAAAACCTCTGAATGAGACAATCAACAGTCTTTTTCTTTAATTGCCGGCGCCCAGAAATGTAAATAAGATAAGTCTGTTGGCGTGGATGACCACATATTAACATGGATGTTAAACATTTAATTTAAGTCAGACGATGATCAAAACGAGCACATCTTCTGATCGATGGAAAATGGTTAATTCAACTCTCTAAGTATCAATATGAAGTAGAACTAAACTCGTGCTGCTTTGCGTGGCTGCCTGCATTTGGTAATTAGTGCCAATAGTTTAATCATTAATCTAACAAATCTCCAGAACATCTCTGATATTTACTTACCCTCCATTGCATATTTCATATCCTGAGCAAACAGGTTCCACATCACCTCAGCACTGATTTTACCCACGTTGAGCTCCTGGGGAAATCTTAATGGAGGAGAGAAGAGGAAAAGCTTACTGTGGAGAAGGTAAAACTGAGGAAACAGATAATAGACAGAAAGGATACTTTCAGAGGCCCTAACAGAATGATGACATGTTATAAATGGAGAAAAACTGAAATGCCAGTGAAAGGGAACGTGATCAGGACTACAGAGACATACTGGTTCAGGCAGGGAGTGTAGGAGTTCTTGTCCTCCTCGATAATGGAGACGATGAGTGTGATGAGCTTGGACCAAAAGTCCAGATTCTTGATGCTTGGCCCCTGCTCCTCCGGAGGCACGGCTCCCTGTTTGGCCTGAAAAAACAGAGTCACGCTGAAACTCCAGTTTGAAATTGCACTCTGCTCCATCACAAAAGTTTTCAGGTTAAACCCTCATGATGTACATATTTGGCTATACTGCACATATCAAACCTCCAATTACAGGTTTGATAAGAAAACAAACTGTGTGTGGTAACTGCCATTCAAGAGCTCATAATGTGAATTTATATACTTTTTTTTTTTCCCCCCCAATAAAGAGACTTAAGAAATCTTCATTGCACTGCTCATGAATATTTGCTGCTCAGACAGCTCCTAAACAGCAAATCAGCTGTCTGGAGAGCTACTTTGAAATAGCTGAAGATGTGCAAAAATGAGCTGAGCGCCGCAGGGGTTGAAGAGTGGAGAATTATCTTGCAGAGATTTGAACAAAATATAGCATCGTCCCTCAGGATGAACTGTTTTCAAAGGAAAGAAAGTGCTTATTTGAAATTCACGAGGATGGGGGGATATGAACAGGGCTGGTGCTTTAATGAGGACTTAAAGCAAGTTCTACAGATCCCTGCTGAAATCCGTCATGGAGTGATGGATGGAAGAGCCCGGCCTACCAAGAATAACTGGGTGAACTCCAAGAAACTCCATACTGATATCCACACATTATTTCATATGAGCATTCTGAGCGGTCAGGGACCCCTCTCTTTGTACTGATGATTTATGAAGGAAACTGCTGGCCAACATTTAATAGATTAGTATGAGTGAAGTCACTCAGTGAGTTAGGAAATGATTTATGCTGCTTGTTCCCTCTGAAAAAGTGAAAGAAAAAAAGTCCAAAATGAAAAGAAACACATCAAGCATTGGACTAAAATAGATAAACTTCAATAATAATTTTAATAATAATAGTAGCAGACAATATACTTAATGTTTGGAATCTGGGTTACATTATAGAATACTGTAAAGAAAAATTCAAATAGCCTTTGGCAATACTGTCCTTTTGTCAAGCCAATAAAGGAAAAAGGAAAGAGAGAGAGGGATATTGACTCACACCCAACCAGATATTGAATAAACTGCTGCTGCTTCTTACCGGGTCTGTCTGATACTCGCGACTGTACAGCTCATGACAGTTGTTAAAGATGTACTCGTAGGTGGAGTTGAGACAGGCTTTGACACAATCCTTCACCACCTGACTCGCACGGGGTGGAGACTGGAGCTCTTGGACCTGAACGCACACACACCACAGAGATGAAGTTGACACTGACATTACATTCATCATTCAGATGTTGTGTAAAAAGCTGTGGCTGTAATGCGTAACAGTCTTTATTGATACTCTGAAAGACAAGGATGAAGGCAGGGACGGTACCTTCATTCTGAAGAAGGTAATACTGGTGAGGAGGTCCACTGTGGATTTGAGGTCCTGCAGCCTCTCTGGACTGCTGGCGGGGAAGTTGTTCTGCAATCATATGGAAAAAAAAAAATTAAAAAATACTGTATACAGCGAGCCACAACACATGACATCACATCCATCCTTGCCCGGCGTGTTATTATGTCCTTGGGCACGATAAAGCACAGCAACACAATTTCTACTGTGAGATCCAACACTTGTTTCTGTGTGGGTGTGTTTCCCGAATATGAGGAGCTGTCACTGTAATTAACACATCCGCCTGCTTTGTTTGTGCTGGCTCTCACACGGAGAGGACTGAGGGAGGAGGAAGAGCAGAGAAAGAATTAGACAAGAAGAGGGGAGGTGAGCTGATGTTCTTCCATGCAGTGTGGCCAGCAGATGTCATTTCTACTTTTGGAAGATGATCAAAACAGTGAGATAAAGAGTATTCTTACTCTGTACATGGACAGGTCAATCCTTAGAGAGTTGTGAAGCTGGTCTAGGAGCTTGACAAATCGCTCTTTCTGTGGGCACACACAGATATTAATGTTAATAAAAAAATAGCAGTTATATGCAGCATAAAGGATACGCCATTCACCAGCAGGACAATAAATGTGTATTAACAAGGAAACTATGAATACAAAAAACAAAAACAAAAAAACTACATCAGCCTCTTCATGCCTCATTTAGTGATTCTGATCAATGTTCCAGACTCACCCCAAAGTTGGAGGCAGCAAAGCGGTCAGAGGCAGAGACATTGTTGGTTGCCTGGGTGGTGTGAGCGTAGTAGGCATTGATGTTGGCCAGCAGCGTGCTCATCACCGCAGGAACACCTGGGCACATGTACTTAGACGACAGGCAGGCAAAGTGACTGCAAATGAGAGACGGATGTGTAAGAACTTTGAGTGTGACACCAACCAACAGTGTGGTCTTGAGAATGACATTCTGAAACCAGGCCTACAAACGGTAACATACGTCATGGCCTGGTAGATGGACTCCACTCCATAACGCATGGCAAACTCATCGACAATCTCCTGGGGAGTCTCCTCAAAGTACACCTTCCATGCATCATCCCCTTTGGCGTCAGGGATCTTCACCACACCGTTGTTCTGGATATCTGTCACATAGTGGAAGAGGTTCTACACATGGTAGAAAGGAAAAAGAGTGGGAGGAAAAGCAGAAGAGAAGGTAGAAGAAAGACAAAAGAAACTATAAGGAAATTATAGAGGCTTAATATACAAAGAACAAAAAAGAAATGCTGTTACTTATATCATGTTTAATCATATATTTGAAAACCTATGACATGATGACAAGGGGGCAGCCATTGTTGTTTGTGCCTTAATTAGCTAAATAAATGTTCCTTTATCGTCATTTTGAGGCTTAGCTGACCATTCACACACCCCTCAGCTATAATCAACCCGTATGTTACATTGTATAACAACAGAGCAGATTACAACATACGATCTGATTATCTTTAGATGTCCGTACTGCTTGGAGAGCCACTAACCACAAGATGTGGTCTTGACTGCTCGACTGTAAAGCTGCTGTAAAACATTCAGAGTTGGCCATGTGGTTGATGGCCACTTAGGTGCTGCAATAACAGCTGTCATTTGTCTGTTGAAGTTCAGCTAAAGCGATCTGTTGAGTAATGGGCCGAGTAATGACTCCGCGCCAGGCTGCTATTGGTCGACAATCAGGAGCCGCACTGGAAATGTGTCGGATGTCTTCACGTGGTCTTATGAGAACAAAGCAAACTTCATGGAATATTACTTTTAGTTTAATTTGGAATGGATCTGTTATGAAAGCGAACGTCAGTCAGGTAAATTAACCTGTTTGGCTTGGCTCATTAGTATGACTTTTCACGGAGACAAGCATAATGGTTTGAAAAGTACTTTAGGTTTGAATTCCCAGTATTCCCAACAAATTGACCAAACATTTATTTAAAAAGTTGTAGAGACTCATGACCTGTACAATGCTGTGCATATTGTTAACTGCAGATTAAGCCTTTGAGTAAAACCACAGTAATAAGTTGATAAAATATCAAAAGAGACATGACATATTTGTTATTCTGGAAGAATAGCCATTGGTATAGATATAGTGGAGGAAAATTTACAAGGATGTAGGAGGTAAGTAAAGGTATAAAATCTCACAAAGTGGCAATATAAAACACAAACTCATTATCAGTTTTCAAGTGTTAAAAAGATATAATTCATTACTTTCTGCCTGAGCTTACTTCATGCAGACAGGTGTACTGAACGTGATAGGGGGCGACCGTCTCCTCTCCTTTGATCTCCACGTTAATGTGCATGCGGATAGCTCCGGAAACAGCTGATTTGTCCGTACGCTTGTCTGTAAAGACGACAAGACATGGAGCAGTGAGGTAAGATCAGCCCGGTGATCTGAGCTCACAGCAGGCTGTGTTATCAACGCATTAATCCGACTGACCCAGATTGTACCACACATCCATCTCTCCGCTCAGAGTGCGGACCTCGATGATGGTTTGACCGAGGAAGTCGTCGGACTCCCGCTTGAACTTCTGCTTCACGCGAGACTTGATGTCGTCGTCCTCATCCCACACGCGCACCTTAATGCGGTCTGAGGAGTTGTGACATTCGCTGAAGTGACAGAGGTGAAGAGTCAGTCACTGGTCGCTGGCTGAGAAGAGCTGGCTTACTAACATGAATCAGTCAATTCCACGAGTGCAAGCAAAAACAAATTTAAATATATTTGATTTAATCAACTGAAAGCAGATAGATGTTTAACAGCTAGACAAAGACAGTTTGGTTGATCGACATTATTATCTATCACTATTTTTAACAGATGTCACATATCACTTACAAGTTAAACGTCTCCTCCCAGACAGGGTTGAGGTTGCCATAGATGGTCTTGGTCCTCTTTTTGGTCTTTCCTACCTGGACAGTCACATAAGGATCACTGGAGCCAGTTTTATCCTTGGCCTGAAGACCCTGGGCACACAACACTGACAAGGAGGGGGAAAAAAAGCGAGCTGGTCAGCTACTATCTGTGTGTTTGTGTGTCTGTGTATGTTGGTGAACAGATGCCTCTTAAATCAACTGCCCTTCTGCTCTACTACCCCACAAACACCACCTGTGCTCGGTTCAAACGCTGGCCCGTCTCTTTTTATAGACCCAAAAACCTGACATGTGCCATCTCCTGGGACTTCGATGAGGACAGCGCTGGCGCTAAAAGCTATCGTAACAGTGCTAATTTGACTGGGCTCTCACCCGTGATGCTGATCTTAGCTGACCACTTAGAGGTTCCGTCGAGCACGCTCTGCTTGATCTGCTTCATCTGAGTGACGTGGGTGGCCTTGACAACGGCGAACACCTCCTGAATGAGCTCGAAGATCTCGGGCTTGTTCCTCTCGCGGATCTTCATGCGATCTTTTAGAACCATGATGATATTCTGGGTTCGGTCCTCCGCGCCATGTTTGGAGCTCTTCTCTGCAGCTCCTGGTCGGTGTGAAAAATCAGACGACAAATGAGACTTCAGATGAAAGTGTCATCAAATGAGAGATACTGTCATTAATGAGGGTAAAATCTGAATTGCATGGAACATTACAGAGATTTCAAGAGCAGGAAGAAAGACTCTGTACATTATGAAAAACTTAATGAACAAGAGGCGGACGTGTGCAGAGCTATGAAGTGCCAAGTAGCGGAATAGGGGACGACAAGAAAAAGACAAATAGCTTTTAATATCCTCTCAATAAAACAAAGAAAATATGAAAGTAGGAGTGAGAGGAGGAGGATTGTGCTTGGTACTGACAAATAGACATACGAGAAAAAAGATGGACCACCTAGTTTATGATATCTATAATAGCTTCGCACTGAACAATGTAGCCAAACAGTAAACATAATTAAACATTTAAAGGAATAAAAGAAAGGTTTTTAGATGAGAAGACTGATACCACCCTCATATATACTCCCTTATTTACTGTCTTGGTAACACTTTACAATAAGCGTAGATTAATTCACATCAGTTAATTCACAATAAGCATTTACTAACGGTTATTAATGTGTTAAGGTCACAAAGATCGTTAATAAATGGTTGATTCAGGTTAATAAAAGCTTTATTAGGGTTAGGGGGCTGTCTGTGTCAAAATGCTTCTCGTATTATTTACTGTTAGTTAATAGGCATTACTGTGCTAACAAATGTTATATATAATGGTATGGTTAGAAAGTATTGAATAACTACCTAAGTTACCACGGGGACAGTTAGTAAGGGATCACATGACATATGAATTAACTTGTTGTAAAGTGTTACCCCAGTCTTTATGCTAAACTAAGCATCCACTGGGTGGAGCCTTGGATTTAATCCACAAGCATGACGGAGGTATTGAGTTTTTCCACATGTTTGCAATCCACTCTCTCATCAGCGCTTTGGGGCCTCCAGTGTGAGTAATTTTTTCAAGTATTTTGCTTACTTTGCAGACAATCAGCGTTGAGCAGATCTTGGCACTTCTCGTGGCATTTGACACCACACTCGGTACAGCGCATGCCCTGGCGAGCGATACCCCACAGCAGTCCCTCGCACTCGTAGCAGTAAGTGGGCGTCGTGGCTGTCCACACCTCAAAATTGTGTGGGGTGGTGCAGGAGATGGGATATATGAGTGCCTGGAGGGTCTTCTTGTAGACATGGCTCTTCTACATGGGCACAAAGGGAAAGAAGTGCAGGGTCAGCGGTGGACTGTTAAGTGTGCTACAGCAGGGGGGGCTAGGGGTAGGATTGTACATGTGAACTAACCAGTTCTTCATTATGAAGGGTGCTAGACGTCAAAGCTGATGTGATGCCTGCCTTCCTTGAGTTCTGAACCAAGGACTGAATAGCAGAAGAGAGGACGGTCAGCGACTTCCAGTTCCCACCTCATCTCATCATTCTTTAATCAAGATAAAATCTCAGAGCAGCCTCTGAGGCAGTGTGTATTAGTCTTGCCATATTCTGCTGAATAATTACAGCAAACTAGAGGCGAAGCCTACAGATTTCCTCTCAATTGAGTAATCAATTTGCAAATGATGTTACTCACCATTGCCTGTGGCAGTGCAGTTAAAGTAGGACGAAAAGAGGAGATTTAATATTAGAAAATGGCGGCAAAAAGAGGGGGGACACAGAAGAGAAGAGACAGTTAGAAATGCAAGATGCTGAAAATTATGCATTGGTTGTGTGTAAACTTTAGTAATTGGGATTAAAATGTGTGGACATCAGCAATAAAAGCATGGGGAGTAAGGAAATAAAGCTAAATATGAAGCCTAAAATTGGGACCTGAGTTTAAAATAACTGAATGAAACAGCGTGCAATCACTGCTCATTCAGCCAGGACCCCACCCTGTCTGATCAGCTACTGACAGGTTGTGATTGTGCGTGTGCAGATTGGTGAGCACACACAATCCTGTGTTTAATTTGCTTGATCTGTGCAAAAACTAAAGAATAAAAAAAGAACATTTTCGGCTTTATGGAAGGTTGGCCAGGTAAGTTGTTTCCAAATAAGATTATTTCTGAAAGGCTGAAACATAATGATTCTAATGTGAGCTTAATGTGTATCTCCAGTCATAAGTCACAATGCTGATGTGTAATAGTACAGGATTTTCTGAGAAACTTGTATTTCTCCAGAGGATTTATATTACTCAGTCTTATCCCTAATGAGGCAGTGTCAGAAAGTAGTTAATGAATGCTGTGTCATATGACAGCGTCGAGCAGATGTCACTGTCAGGGACAGGAAATCTCTGGCCTTCTATGTGTGGCCCCTTGGCCCTGCAGCTCATGTGCAGTGGCATATGTGACAGAGATGAAGAGTAAAAGAAGTAGACAATATTTAAGAAAAAAAAAGGCAAAGAGAATAAGAGAGGACTGATGAGAATCAGAGAGAAAACAGTAGGAGAAGGTGAGGTTGCTGACTGCAGAGCCGAGAGAGAGATGTACCGGGGAGATGCGAGACACTTAGTCTGGGGGAATATATAAATAGATTAGTGTAGAAACTCACCAGATCTCTGACCAGAGGCATAGCTTTTCTCTTCCTGAGGTCTGGCATGCTGTCGATGCTATACAGAGCACCGCCCATCCTGGAGACAAAACATGTACGGCACAAGATTCACTCTCAGCTACTGTTTTCAGTTAAATACAACCTGGACACATTGGACAATGGAGACATTAAAGCCATGGACTCCCCTTTCACTTGGCAAGTTATAGATTTTCAGAGATGGTGGTCCAAACAGCGTCATGGTTACTTACCCTGCTGATAACAGAAGAGAGGCGATGCCAACACTTTCTCCTCGGGCCTGAGGAGAAAGAGAGAGATTAGATAAGAGACAAGCAGGGTCCCATAAGAGTTGTGGTCAGACAAAATTGAAAGTGTTGTATATTGTTATTGTTATTATACTGAGAACAACAGACCTGAGATGCTGTTTCTTAGTGAAGCAATTTTTGTGGTGGGTTTAAGTAGTAGCTGTAGCCACAATGGCTGCAGGTGTTCACAAATGATTAATACAACAGTGGTGCAGAAGAAGGGAGGAAGAAAAAGCAGGAGAGTAGCTGATTTGTGTCTTTCTGAGTGTATTTGGCTAATTGACATTGTCAATGGCTTCTCTGTGTTCAAAAATCATTGTAAAAGTAGATTAGAGCCAGATGGCCCACCATGTAATCGCTATTCTAATTCTATCTGCCCAATTATCAAAAGACATGTTCTCTGTCTGCTCACTGGTTTGAAGAATGACACACAGCATTGATGCTCACGTCACACTTACGCACAGAAAGATTGACGGTGGACATAAACGTCAGGCTTGATTGATTAACACTGGCCACACCCACCTGAGCGTCCGCTCCGGGCCGTGGATAATCAGAACGGACTACATGCAAATCGCTACGAGGATGGCAAACAACTGAAAAGAAAACAATAAGATGGCAAAAACAGTACAAGGGGTTGAACAGAAACCATCAAATCAACACAAAGAAATTTAATAACCAAATAATAAATTGGGAAAACATGGTGAACCAGTTCACAAAAGCTGGAAAATAAAAACAAACTGACAACAGGACATGCGGGGACTAATGCGAGTCAGCGAACTTAAATAGTAGACTTGTGAACTGAAGCGGATTAACGACGCAAAAGACACATTAACAACTCTTATGGGCTCAGGCATTCACCTGCAATGAAACACGCACACCACAAAAAACACAAAACACACAGGTTTGTACCTCTTGCAGCTGTAGTCGTACTCTGCTGAAGAGCCGAAGCCAGTTGGCTTTGGCTCTGGCGGGACCAGGTTCCATGATTTCTCTCTTTGGGAAGCTTTAAATAATCAATGGAGAAGGAACAACATTTTCAAAAAACTATCCATACACTGCCTAAGTTATGTGTTTTTTAGAAGCGACATTTGCTAATGTGAATGAAACTCATTAAAAGTGCAAGACTAAATTACAGGGAAGCCCTTTAACAATCTCAACCATGATGTACACATATCTACTATTGAGCTAGTATTAAAGAAAAGCAGCCCTTGTAGGTAACTATTTGCACACTTGAATTGGATGTACCACTAGAATGGTTAATCTGCACAGACCCCAAATGCTGTCTTATCCCTCCCCTACGCCTTCCCCTAAGTCTGCGCCCTATGTTTCTCTAAGGTAACCGACTGTATGTTTTTCAGTGTTATTTGAATGACTGGCCACATGAACGTTTTTGCCCTAAGATGCAGTGTTGACAGTGTGGAGCTTATTGGTGCTCTGTGAAGCTGAACAGTCTTCACCTTGGAACAGGTGGCTCTGCTGGTTTCTCCTCAGGAGCTGGAGGGCCGCTCTCTGCCGCACGAGTCTCCTCTGGGGGTTGACATTCCTCCTGAATGTCAACCCCATTCCTTCCTTCCTTGGGCTCAGCCTCTCGGGACTTGATCTCTGGAGCCAGGACCTGTGGCGTAGTAATAGGGGTGGGTGCGGCAGTTGTAGACAAAGCTGGTTGGGTGGGTGCAAATGGGGGCTTGGTGGATTCTGTGCTGAAGGGGGGCAGAGAGCCCTCCTGTGTGACTGGAGGTAGTCCAGGAGCTGAGCTGGGGGGCTGGAGTTGGTCGTGGGCTGTGGGCTGCTGCTGATGCAATGACGCCTGCTTCTCCAGCGGCGGCCTGGTGGATGACAGACTGTCAGAGGTGGGCATCAGGGTGGGGGCAGTGCTTGTAGGTGTGGGGGTGTAGGGTGGTTCCTGGTCCTCGCTGAGAGTGCCGTCAAGAGGATACATATCTTCGTCTTCCTCATAAGGCATCTCCTCCTCGTCCTCATAATTGTACTCGCCTTCATCCCCGTACATGTCACCCTCCTCTTCGGCATACAGCGCTCCCTCTTCCCCTCCATCCTTGAGGTAGCCTCCCTCGTCGCTGTAGATGCCTTGGGGATCCTCGCCATCCCAGCCTGGGGAATCCTCTTTGCCATAGCTGACAGACGAGTGACAGGAGTGGTAAGAGTCATTCTCATCGTAGAACTCCGAACCTCGCAAGCTCTCGCCGTCCTCGGGAACGAACTCCTCGCTGAGCTGAGAGCTGCCTCGACTTAGCTCGCCCGATGAGGCGTAACGGCTGTCTGTGGGACTGAAGGGAGGGGGGAGATACAGAGAGCTGTTACGCGATCACACCCACACAGGTTTAAAGGTAAACTAGGAGACCTCCCATACTTAAAATAAAATAAGGATTGGCTGTCACAGTGATGGTTTGGGAATTTGTGTTGGGGTGAGGACAGGGAAAAGTTAACCAACAAGAAATGAGGACTTTAAAATCAACCAGTAAGAAAACTCAGACCAGGTGTGAGGGTGTGATGTATCTTAAACTGCAAGGGAAATCATTACTATGGCCACTAATACGCAAGCAAATTAACATAAAAACACACACTATAGAAAAAAAAAGATTTAAATAAAACTATTCACATGAAAGGGAGTGAAGCTGATGGAAGATAATTTATTACCATGGCAGGACAAAAACAGTCCCCCTTTTCGCTGATAAATAAGTGAACAATATTTATTCACGATGATGAATGAGACTGTTTGACATCGAGACAGAAACAGGCAAAAACAGTTTCCAACACACGCACTTCATCGTCCCTATTGATTACAGTCATGTTGGTTCAATAATGCATGGTGCAGGAGCAGCAAAGGAGAGAACTGTATCACAGCTTCAGGCTCTGAGCCAGAGGGAACAAGTACAAGTGAACGGACACATGAACACTCAATCACAACACCTCTCTTCTTTCCTGTTCTCTGTTTATCTCACAATCACAGTCTCATCCAACACAAAGACTGAAACAGAAAATGACAAATGCTTGCATGACAGGCATCTAAATACACGTCAGCCCTGTTTCTTTGTGAAAATAGAAATATTGGGTGGGACTAAGATGAAAAGTGATCTTTCTTGACCTCTTGGCTTGGGCTCCTTTCTTGGGCTGAAGGTGTCCTGCTGATTAATATGTGGAAATGAAATGTATATAATGAACAAGTGTTTAACACCCAGCACAAGGCAGAGCTCATCTTAAAGTCTCACGCACAGGGCGAGGCCGTAATAACAGGCTGTTGCATACACACACAAAGGCTCTCCCACAAATTTCAACCAACAATTAATCTGTCTGTCTCTGACTGTTACAAAGCAACACACAGATAAACACACATCTCTTCAATTACTTGCCCACACAACCACGCACACTTCACACAGATAAACACAAAACTGCACGGAGCTTTCAAAAGTTCAACAATGGTGGAGATGAGTATAATACATCATTTAGGACAGTAAATTCGTGAGTATTCACCAGCAACACAGTCAATAAGAGTGCGGGACCAGTGGTTTTCTATAAAAAAATTATACAATATACATATAGAGAGAGAGGGTAAGAGCGCATGCATGCAAGCATAGCGAGCGAGGGGGACGGGACAAGTCCATCACTGACGTCACAGCGAGACGGAGTCACAGGCCGGAGCAGGAGAAGGAAAAGGAAGAGGAGGTGGAGGTGGAGAGGAGGTACAGAGACCCACCTATCGGACAGTGAATGCCTACTGTCTAGAGAATACTGACGACTGGTGTGCCGGCTCGACCCCGAGCCTGAGTCGATATCGCTGCGCCCGTTGGTGGCCGACTCTAAACTATCATAGCGTCTGGTAAGAGGAGCAGGGAGGGAGGTGGGGAGGAGGGGAGAGGTAGGAGAGGAGCATCAGTAGAGCTCAGTGCAAATCTTTGAAAGACAACTCCAACCAAACTAAGTGTCTGCATTGCCTGCTTAAAGGGTAGGTTCACACTTTTTTGAGGATAGGTTTGAGTTTTTAAGTGTTCATTTGAATATTGAAGCCAGTTTTTTGTTTTAATTACTGAAATGATTTCATAAATGAAGTCAAAATTAAATTAATTGACAAAAATGTAACCAGATCAAGTGGCTATTTCCATAGTTACTATGTTTTTGTCCATTTTGTTTTGCTGTCCTTCCACTGTAAGGAGAAAAGGGAAAACTATGAAAAGATTTTAAATTAAATGATATAATATATTGGAATATACCCACCTAAGTTGAAAGTGCAAGGTGATTAGTTTCCTGAGGGCTGCTACAAACGTGAGGAATTTTTCCAGCAACTTTTCAGTGTTTTAAACATCTGACTATAGTTTAAAGACCATAAAAATGCAAACTTATCCTTTCACTTGATAATCTATTTAATCAAACCCAAAATATCAGCTTTTCTGATGCAATGCATGACGTTTGATCATTTGCCGCCTTTGAAAACATGTCTAAAATTGTTCAGCAACACTCACATCCAGCATGTCATTGATTTTCTGCATAACAGTTGTGTGCACAGGAGATCACACGTGGGTTCTGATGCTCACACACTCGACATGCACACGAGGATGCAGGCACACGCACTCTCACTCACACATGCGCATACACACACACAGAGAAAATAACCACAACAGCACACTTCATACAGAACCTGTATACAAGAACTGTGCGCCTTGGCGTGCTTGTATACACTGAGGCGGGGTTATTCTCTAAAGGAGGAGAGCACAGTGGGACATGTTACCACAGTCCAGAAAAACAAAACAAGGCCGCAGGGGGCTGAGTTGTCTCATGACTTAACCCTCCACTTCAAATGAATTTTCTTAAGATGGGAAGTGTGATATTACGTTAACATTAAACACTTTATGTCTCGCCAAAACAGAAGCCTTTTTCCATCTTTCTGCTACACTGCCACAGCCCGCCGTGGCATTCAATTGGAAATGTAACGCATCAGTCCCAGCTGCAGGGTCTACAGGGCGCTTGTTACCTCATGGCTCTGTGGTCGTAGTCCAGATCATGGATTTCATCAGTGTAGGAGTGCCTGTAGTGCTGGTGCCTCATGGGATATTGGTGCATGGAAGCATTGGGCTGGGAGGTGGTGTAGTAGGGAGGCGGGATGCTGTTACTGGTCTCGCTGCGGTAGTCACTGTCCCTGTCATCCACGGCGCTGTCTGGATCATCGTCTGTGACAGGACAAAGCGAGGACAGAAAAATATTAAGCAACGTGTATGGTAAATAAATCTCTAGAATTTAAAGTTAATACAATTTATTTAAGACCAGGCAGGATGTGTATCACAGGGCAAGTTTGTACACTGACTTTCATATATTTGGTTGTTTGGTTTCAGGAGCAGTGACAAAACTGTTTTAAAACAATAAAGCAAAAAGAAATTATGCTAAAATTGATTATTGGTGATGAATAAATACAGACGTTAATCAAAAACTCTTTTATTGTCTGTGTAAACGTCTATGTTGTTCCCCTACTTACATCTTTAATTTCCTTAGATACTTTATACATGCTAACTAAGATCACTATCTACGAGTATTTATTATCTCATTTTTGACAAATACAAGCACCTTTTATGGGAGGATATTACTCAAACTTTAATATAGATTATATAATATTTGTATGTACTCTGCTGAGCCTGTTTCCTGCCCAAGGTATAATGTGCAGGTATTCATTTCAGGGCTGAGCTGACAAAACTCCAGCAATGAGGTAAGGAAGCCTGCATGCAGCCTGCTTTTTAAGCCTTGGGGGGTGGGGAACTTATGCATCATTAACAAACACCATTATTGTTTCAATTGTTCAATTTCAGTCTAGCAGAATGACTTTAAATTGACAGGAGTGGAAAGTTCAAGCTCAGAGGATGTGTGGGGAATACAACCCCATACATTTTCATTACATTAAGATTCAACAAGGAGGCCATTACTTTAAGTGAGACATGAACAGTGAATACAGAATTATTCACCCAACCCAATTCCAAGTCATTGGCAAATGCACATGATATACACCTACTTTGCTGATCCCCCCACAGACTCCAATTACCTGTAAAGAGAACAAAGGGTTGGAATAATTAGATTTGGCTCATCGAAATCAGGGAAACAAACATGTGGTGACTCTTAGTCCTGAGTGTGTCTGCACATTTTGTGAGTGAATAAAAGCATGAAGTCTTCAGAGAATCCTGGATGTAGATCAGCTTTTGTGAAAATCCAGCTGGCCTTGGTGCCGCTATGTAATGATAAAAACACACAAATGCTGTTTTCATCTATGCACACACACACTCACACACAACACATTTGTCTACCTGCTCCCACTTGTCAGACCAGACAGACAGCCGGACACGGTGGTGTGAGTATGACAACCCCGCGTCTGTCACATCTCATTCATTGTACATCTAGCAACTATAAGTACATCTAGTGTGTATGCAGGATTCGTCCCATCAGCTTCCCTTCCCGGCATGCTGTGCTTCATCTATCAGCCTCGTTCTTACCAATTGTCTAGTCCAGTTCAAGGTACAAGTGCGTGAGATGGAGTGGAGGGAGTGAGGACAGGAAGCGGAGGAGGGATTAATAAGAAGAAGACACAGCGGGGGGAGGGGCAGGAGGTGGTGGACGCAGGAGCAGCATTTGATACTCACAGCACTGTGTGGATGGTGCATGGAGAGGTCGCTCGTGTTCTTCCTGGTAGGCATACTGAGGATAACGGAGAAAACAAGAACAATGACTTCTTAGAAAACATCCTGCACTTATTTTGAGGAGAAATTACTCTAGCGATTCTCCAATTATTGGCAGTCATAGAGCGTAATGAGAGTAAGTGTGGAAGATAAAGTGGGACTGAAAGACAGAGATGGGATGTGGTTATAAAAAAACCCCAAAAAACAGAGCAAATAAATGAGTAAAAACACAGACAACAGATGGTGCAGGGAAAGTGATGCGGATCTTACATCTTGATCTCTCATGGCGTTTAGTTGTTCAAGTTTCTTGGCCCAGTATCTAGCCTCTTCCTCTGGAATATCTGCAGCACAAAAGACAAACAGCACTTCGAACATAGTATCTTGTGTTGTGAATTTTAGATATCAAGTAACAGCACCAGAAGGTCATAGTACTTTAGCAGTGGAAATAATAATAATAATAATATCATAAGAATAACAGCAGAAGCAAACACCCATATAAATGAACTCTTAGTGATATAAAGGTAAGAATAAAGCTCCGGTCGGGAAAAATACAACTATACTGAAAAGCCAAACCTAGTGGCAGTTCAAAGCGGGTGTCGAGCAGCAGCCGGTGAAAGGTTGGGTCTTTGGTTCCACATATCTCATTCTCAGCCATGATCGCGTTAGAGTCCAGGGTCAGCCACTGGCCCGGACCCTCCTGGACAACAATACAGGAAGGGAAATATGAGTGCAAGAATACTTAGTACATTACAAATAGGGCTTATATGTGCTGAGACTTTGAAAGCAAAAATTAAATTCTGATTATTGCCTCACAGTAACAGCTTCAGTAAAGTAACATTAAATGTTATGTGTTTTCATATGTTTATTAGGTTATAACAAGTGCTTTATTCATCAATCTGACTGGAGCGTGTGTGTGTGTGTGTACCTCATTGGACTGCCGTATGCTGCGCAGGGGTATCCATAAGGTGCCCACCATGGTGTCCCAGATCAGCCCTTTATTCCACACCTCCACTGTCAGGCCCAGATCAAGGCGGTTTATCTCGCTGCAAGTCATGGGAGAGGAATATGTTAACAAACAGCAGTGGAGAGAGAGTAAAACAACACAGAAAGAGCTGAGTTGTGATACAGACACCTTAAAAGAAATACAGTCTGTGCCATCAGGGGCTTAAATCTGGTGATGGATATGCGCTGTGATTCAATCTGCTAAGGGAAATGAGTCATTCAGCACGAAGATGGAAAGAGCAGGTGATCGTCAACAAGGCCGCCGGCAGGATATAAGAGAGAGCGCAGATAGGACCACAGAAAAGGCTGTCTGTGTTTGTGCATGGCAAACAACAACGCCTAATTTTTCCATCAAGCGGCACGCTATAGTTTGTATAGCTCAGGTCGGGACTGTAGATCTGAGCTGAGCGGTCAGACTGACTGACTGACAGACTGAATATCAGCTCAATAAGCATCTCTCATTTTCCAACAGTGCCTCATCTAAAGCCTGTTGGTTTTGTTAAGTGAATCAATACATAACAATAATAGCACTGATATGAAAATGCATCTTTCGGCTGAATGGTGTTGCTTTACAAAAACAAAAAAACAAGCAGATGAGAGCAAAGAAGAGGGGTGGTTTGTTTTCAGTTTGATGTAAGATGGCAAGTTTTTTTTTTTATAGGATGTGTTTGGTAGGTTTTTTTCCTCCGCCATTTTGTAGACCTGTTAAAGTGTGATTTATCCTGGAGAGCGGGTGAAAATAACTTACTTTAGGTATTAGTAAGGTATAAGGTACAAGTATAAACGGTCACAGCTGACCCTGCTGTCTTGCGTTTTACAACATCTGTGTCATCTAAGCGCTTAAGAACTGAGTTCCTGAGGTGATTTTTCCATTTATGTGAATTAAAAGAGTTCATTCCTTATTTGTTTGAGATTGTTCATATGTGCATATGGTCTTGGAATTGCCGAGTGACATTCACACTAGATGTTTTTGGAGCTATGTTGGGCTAAATTTATGACCATAATTTTAACTGAAAACATAATACACCTTTTAATTCCAATAATTAAATACAGCTTTGTTGCATCAAAGTCCATTTGAAAAGACTTTTAAAGAATAAAACAATATGTTCCAGTTAAGAAGCTAATGCCAGAAAAGATGGAGCTGTTGGAAAAGCAAGCAGGAAGCGCAATAGTTAAAAGAGTATATAAAACACTGCACTCACAATGACTGGTATTAAAATAATACACACAGACACAATGCACCTCAACTACCAACGATTCTATCCAGAGATGTGTGACATGCTAATATTGGCTAATGCAGTCTTAAAAGGTGCAATGTGTAACATTGTTGAATCTCATGCCCAGGTCATCAAAAACCGTCGAGAAGGGTTTTGTGAGCGCTGCAGATACTGATAATCTGGGTTGGTGGATGGCCCAAACTGCCAACCCAAGGCGTCGCTGTTTGACCATCCAGCGAGAAGGCTCTTACAAACTGCTCCTTTAAACCACTAAGGATCAACTGACTTTGACTGACTCTAGAAACAAAAAATGTGTATATCAGCCCAGTATACACTGCGAAAAGTTTGGAACCCTTCAAGTTAAAATTCAAGTAACACTTTAAATTATGGGTCCTTTCTTGATGCTTTATCTGCCTGAATATGTAGTTGTTCGTCATTCATTTTCAGTCTAACTTCAAAGTGACTTATGCAGTAGCAAGCAATGCTCTATCAGATAGATATTTGGGGTCAATACACTACAGGTCTTCTTTAAAAAAGGAGAGCAGCAAGGGAGGGCAAGAGAAGCAGGTGAGAAAGTAAGTAAGAGATATGGAGTTGAAATAGTGCAACAATAGCTGGGTTTCCATCTTGCAAATCTTAACAGAATTTTAAAATCTGAAACTCGAAAAAAAAGAATACGCATTGATGTGTTTCCATCCACTTAACGTTGTGCTAATTTTTTCAGTGTTTCCATTCAGGTTTTTTTGTATAAATCAAAAATTCGCATAAAAATAAACTTATTGAAACCCATCTATTGACTGCTGTTCAAATGATCGCCAATGGACATGTTGATTCACAAACAGAAGTGCTAAAGGGGGGGAAAAACGTGGAGACAAGCACTCACAACATAAAATCCTGCTCCCAGCATGGCTGACTGCTGCGCACAGCGATGGTTGTGCTCTTAACATTCTGCACCTTCAGGGTCACGTATGTGTTAAATTTCTCTGCAGAAAGTACAATACAAACATCATTAATCACGCTACTGTTTATACGAAACAACCTGATTCAGTTGAAAAAAAGGCAACAAATGGATGATATCCGCAGCTCACAACTCACCCTGTGGTCCATCTAGCTTGGCTTTCTTCACTGCAAACAAATAAAGAAGAAATCAGTTTAAGGTAAAGTCCAATATAACGTTTTCAAACATGCTAACGCCACAGTTTTCATGATGCAAAGGCTTCTCTCCTCTTCCCTTCCAGGCTTCTGCCTATAATGTTTCACGTGTACCAAAGTATGGGGAGCTGGTGATTGACGAGAGCCTGTCATCAGAGTGTGTGGGGGGAGGCTGGGACTCTGTGTAAACTTTGGACAGAATGGCAAAATCTTAATATTAAAGACTGCATCCCATCAGGAAGGCGTGTCAGAATCTGCCAGGTGGGTGGATGGCCTTGTGTCTCGTCGTCTCTGAATGATATGTATTCCAGCATAGCACACCAAAGGGGCTGGTGGATAAGACACTAAGCAGCACTGTTTTGTGTCTAATACATAAGGCTATGCTTAGGTGCCTCTGCCAGCTCCTCCACACAGGGACCTCTGATGGCACCAGAGTGACTTTTTAAAACCAGTGACGTCAAAAGCATATTCATTATTCATTCAATCCGGTACCCTGCTGATGCACAGCATCCCCACATTCAGCAGTCAGCCAATAATATTGAGAACTCTGGTTTTTAATCCCTTTCTCCTTTTCACAGATGTTATATTGTAATAACACAAGTACAAGTAATAACAAAAAAAAATCGATCTAACTGGACCTCAACAACAACCTCCCTGAGCATTTGTGCTCAAAAAATGACTTTATAATGTATGACCTACAGTCCAGCTCTCTGTAATAGAACTAAGTTTATTCAATTAAGCATCATCAACACATAGCAAAATTGCTGACAAACAAATCATTTTTGAGTCAGTGACACCAGCACGTGTGATAATTGTAGACAAACTGGCCTCTAAAAATAGCATCAACCCATGGAACCACTGGGATGATGCGCATCACTAAAATATCGGTCTGATTCCTGAGGCAGGTCCCACAGAGAGTGGTCTGGTGGAGCGTGTGCCTTTTATTCGACTTCAGAGTAGATCCCCCTTCCTGATGTTTTAGCTGCGGACAAGGCAGTCACGCCTGGGGGGTCCGGAAGATTCTTTCCCATGGAAGCGCTCAATGTGCGCCTACCAAAGAGGCGTTCAAATGAGACATTTCTTTGCTTTAAATAGAGGGGAGATGACAAAATGTAGCCTGGGTGCACCCTTGCCAACACTCTTCCCATCTCACACACTGTCCTCTGCACATCATCAGCCCTCTCTCTCTCCCGTCCCACTCGCCCACTCCCACAAGCTCTCCCTGCCATGTGGCGACGGCGCACGTGCGCTCCCTTTCTATCTCTTTCTCTCGTGCTCCATTAATCTCTCCGTGCAGCCGGATGTGGGCAGAGCGAGCTGCATCCCCGACACCTAAAAATAACCACTTCAGTGTGACAGGGGTGGGGGGTGCCTGAAAGGGGTGCGTGAGTGTGGTGGTGGTGGTGGGGGATACTTAACAGCTCTCAGGCAGAAAACTAAACTGCAGCTACAGCACAGGGGAAGGAGTGACGGGGAGACGGTGAGAAAAAAAACGTGTTATATATTTTCTGCAACCCCTCAACAGTAAATGTCGAGTATAGCCGCCATTGCAAACACAGAATCTCATTTCCTCTTCCATTGCTTGGGAAAATTGGACAAATCCATTCACTCATGCCCCGGTGTAGAGGAGCTAAAGGTGACTTTTATTTCTGGAGGTTTTCCAATCAAAAGCTTTCAAACAGCACCCAATTCATAGCAACTACACCAACACCAGGGACAACAATATAAAATATAAACCTGCAGGCAGATTAAGCTAAGCTAGATAATTCTATTAAACAATGTATCTTTGCTATTAACTATTTCCAGACTTCTAGTCACGCTTTTATTTTATTATAATACAGCACTGTGTTTTAAATGCTAATAAGGCAAAGAAAAAACCAAGGGCAGTTTGGTGCGACATTTTTAATCCCACATTTTTGGACCTCTTTGGGGGAAAAAAAAAAAAAAAAAAAAAAAAATTACACTAATGATCTGAATACATATGTCAATTAAACGGGGCATCCAGTGAGCTCCATCCCTGTACAGCAGCAGCAATGCTTTCACAGCAGCACCTGCACAACGAGTCCTAATCACCCGTTTAACAGTTGTTTCTCCATTCATCATTCCATCAGATTTTACTCCCTTTTTAAATCTGAAGCCTTCATTCTGGGGATTGGCTACAGCAAAGTCAGCTCAGCAACTACAGTCAAGATCTTAGCTGTGAAAACAAGTCACCGTCGGCTTCAGTTGTTTGAAAGAATGCTGCAGCACTGCTCAGATGGGAAGATTTTATTGAACTGTTCCTTTAAACAGATATCTGAATGGTGTTTCGGTGAAAGAAGGTGACGTAAATGACAGTGTGTCTCATTCCTTACCTGGTTATTAAGTGTGAAATGGCATCTCATTACAGGGGCTGAGAGAAAGAGGATGATCTCCATTTCTGAATATGCCTACTCAGCTTTTGTGGCACTGCGTATCAAGCCAAAGGCTACATCCAACATCCTGAGACATGGAATTACAGGATACAGGCTAATACGCTGGTCATCTCTGACTAGGCCATGCCACCTTGCTACTGCTGCAATGTTTATCTGCTCACATGTGCTACCACACAGCACAAGGTAAGTCGCCAAGAACATCATACTTCAATCTTCTCACAGCCGCAGTGAAAATGAAAAAAATATAATATCACAGTAATAACCTACAGGGCAACAACAGACTGTATAAAAGCTCATGAGAAAATACTGGCAGACACCCAGAATACCAGCCCCGAAGCTTTTATAACAACAGCTTCAGGACATAAAGGGACCAGCAACCAGCCTGAATTTCTGCTGTGACATCTGTGCCACCAGCTCTAGCACCTGTGTCAGCAATGCAGCGGCCTCTTCATAGGCACGACTGGCCTGTTCAATCCTCTCTGAAGAAGCCCTTTCCTATCGTTTCTTCACTGCTCCCCAATAAATCAGGCACTATGTTAATCAAATGCTGCGGAGTGGGAAATGAGCCCAAACTGCGCTCACAATTAGCTTCAAGTCCCCTCTTGTGGTTGTTTTATAATTATTTGTCATATGCCAAAATTACAAATCCCCATAAGCAGGAAAAAAGTAAACATGAAACTAGAAATGATGCTCCCAACAAACATGAGCCCTATCAGCCTGATGGTGGTGCTGAAGGTGAAAGGCCACGCCCTTCACAAGTCTCATTAACCACACAGAGTGAACACACACACACACACACACACACACACACACACACACACACACACACATTGCTTCCTCTATCTTTGTGAGGACTCTCCCTTACCCTAAAAGCAAGTTTAGCCCCTCAAAAAGTCCTTTAAAGTTGTGAGAACCCCCAAAAAATGTCACAACATTGGTTTAAAGGCCAGACTTTGACCAAAGACAGCAAAGCATGGTCATGGTCACGGGCACACACACAAAATCAACGACTTGAAAAATGGTTCCGCTTGGGAAGCAAGTCTATGTAATTCATTCATTTTTAGCTTGGCTTATAGTGGGAGCCACAAATACCAAAAATGTGTCTCTAACCCCCTGTTTGCATGTTTTTGGAATGTGGGAGGAAGTTGGAGTACCCAGAGAGAACCCGAGCAGAACATGCAAACTCTGCACAGAAAGGCCCTGACCCGGGAATCAAACCCAGTACCTTCTTGCTGTGAGGTGACAGCTAACCGCTGTGCCACTGCGCCGCTCCCAAAGCTTAATTCAAATGAGACAAATGGGCTGAGGTGGTAAAACTTCATTTTAAGGTTCTCAGACTTGTTAAACACAAGAACCTCCCCCTGCAAAACGACAGACAGCACCCTCAAATAAATACTTTAAAAGGGGGGGGGATTTTTATTCTGTAGAACAATTGGTGCACAAGTTCAATAACAGGATGTGCATGTGTTGAAAGCTTTTAACTTTTGGCTGACAAAGTGGGATGCAGTGATGAGCTGAGGTTACTGGTAACAGGAGAAACCAAGGATAATGGTACTTCACTCTCATGACATTTGTACCACCCACCCACCTCGCTTCTTCTAATGCAATTCAATTTAAATCATGTCAGCATCATACTCGGATTTAGTTGATAAATACAGCCTGAGAACGTAAACATTTTCAGTATTTCGCTCCAACTGGACCTCCTAATACCAAAATTTCTCCATCATCAACCCAAACCATGACAACTTGACATCATAGACAAGGCCACATATACACTGCCCGTAAATGTTCACTCATTAAACGACCGAACGACATTCATCAGCTTGAAAGTGTAACAGAAACAGCCTTTTTTTGGGGTTCTATCTGCTTGTTTTTCTCTACAAAAGACAACATAACACAGTTGAAAAACACTCCATCGATAACTGAAAAGAGATGTTGACATGTCCTTATACATTAGAAAAAACAATTTGAACCCCACGGGGGATTATTTTTATTACTCCAAGTCAGAACATGTTGTTGTGGTAGCCATTACAGAGCTCAATCAATAGAAGAAATAAAACTTAAGAATGTTGTGACCGTTTTTTGTGACTCCAAAGGTAATATTTTCATAGCAGGGTTCTCAGGACTCTGTAATTACTTCTGGCTGTAATCAAGACTGCCATCCCACGGGAGCGGCTCTGCCATCAAAGGATGACTGGATTGCATTAGTCAATGACATAAACTTCATGGAGAGACTGACCTTTTCCTGACCTATATATGACAGTCTGGGATAAAAAATGGACTGTGTCTTATGTGGAATGTAACCCACTTTAACTGGATATTACTGTTTACTGTTTGTCTGTATTTTATTTTGCACCAATGTATGGCTCACCCCATCTCTTACATCTCTATTACCCTCTTTATTTCCGTTTTTTTTTCCCTTTACCCTTAAAATGATTTTTTTTTTTTTTAGATAAATAGCAAGTTCCAAGTGAAGAATGTCCCAGTGTTCAGAAACCTTTCAGGCACACGCCTGTTTGATTTACTCCGCGCAATCACGCATGAAACCCGAGATAAAATACCTGCACAAGAGGTGAACCGCAATCTTAATATGCTTTTCGACACGAAGCGGGGACAGACGGAATGGGATAGTTCTTGCTTCACTATCTTTCTGACAGAAAGCGTAGCTACAACTACTTTATCAACGGAACCGGTCGTAGCATCATCACGTTTTGTCCGGTGAAGCCGCGACCGCAGGAGCGGAATTTCTCAGGCTGAGTTAAAGTCAGGAAACAGATCTAATACAGCATGTAAAATCAGGGTGAGTGGTGTGAAATATTGGCCGCATTAAACGCATTTTGGCTGGTCATTTAAGGGACAGGTAAAATACCCCAACAGCTGTAAAGATCAGACCAAAAAGCCACTCACACTACAGCAAGTCGTGCCAAAAAGTGGATTTTTAATTCTAGAACTCTTACCTCCAACGCACAACAATGACATCTCTTGTCTGCGCCTTTAGCGCAGGGCTCCAGCTTCTTCGGCCGGGGAATGAGCCACTGATGCCGGAGATGGAGAAGCCCTCCGTCGCCTCTCACACGGGGCCTGGCAGAGGCTCGTCACGCTCGACAGTAAAAAAAAAAATAAATAACTATTCACACTTCTGGGGGGAACGCCGGGGTCGCTGTCCTGCTTCTCTCTGCTTTCTTCTAAACTACCTGTCTTCCTGAAATCCTTTCTTTTCGCCCGCTTGCCTCAGCTCTGGGCTCCCCGACTCACAGCCATCTTGTTCAGCCTCAGCACCGCCGCTACTGTGGGCAGCTCCTGCCGCCTGTGACGTCAGACCACGTGACTACTAGCCCCTCCTTTCTCGTTTTCTGCAGGTTCCTCAAAAATGTCAGAGCTCTTTAGTTCCCGTCTTTAGTATCCTCATGACATCACATTATGACAGTGAAGTATTTTGATGGTCAACAGTATCCAGGCTTACCACTGAGGAACTCCAGGGGAATTCTGGGTAGTTAGTGAATCACTTACAGGACGTTCGTGTTCACACACACACTGTGTCAGGTACAAGACAACGTATGCAGCCCCTTATGATGTTTTATTTTTTTTCCTCAGCCTATCTTCAACTTCTATTTCAATTTTAGGTCAAATCACAGTATTAAAGGCAGTCTTACCGAGACCTACCAGTGCAACTTGTGAAATAACAAAAAATATATTTACCGTCATAACTTACTGGATGGAATGCACCAGGAATTAAAATAAAAAGTTAAGCTTTCAGTGTCTGGGACTTGACTGTCAGAAGGTTACGATGACACACATGAATGATGCAGGAGTTAGGCACCAAAAGCTTCAGTGCAGTCTCGCTTAACTTTATAAAATATAGTAAAAATCAAAATAGAGCCAGGTTTAGCAATATTAATCACAGGTCATCCTACTTCGATGTTTCCACAACCTTATTTTAGCCTGGTCCAAGAACTTGTGTGGGTCAACAGCACCCCCTGCAGGATCCACTGCATCTCTACACTCTCTCCTTTAGGGTTCCAGTCAAACCATGTAAGAGCACATTTTGGCAGTTATTTCTAGTATGTAACCTATACTAGCCTGCTCAAGAGGGGAAAAGTTTGTTTTGTGATTAGATTTAAACATTAGATACCGCATGTTGAACAACTAAAGGTGTCTAACAACAACTGTGACAACAGGAAAACTTCACATTCACTGTGGGTTGAAAGCTTTTTCTGTATTGTTTAATGAACATTTCAGAAAATGCAAACGTACATCACAAATATAAAATATTGTGACAGCATGTGACATTGTATTTTAACAAAACTATCATTATCATTTTAAATCCAAACATGTACACACCAGCATTTTCCTTTTCACTTTCCAGTTTTTTTTGCCATGCGCTCTAAATAACACTAAATACACATCCCCCACCCGCTAAATGCCAAAGGGGATATATTGTAAACTAAAAATAATTAGGCCTGTCTTTTTGGACAGGTCATCGGCCTGTAGTATTTGTTGAAACTACACAATATGCTTGAATCCAAATCTATTTAGTATGAGCAGTTCAGAAGATAAAATTGCATTTAATAAATTTCCTGAACTGTATAAACACACTCACCAATGCCACACAATTTTACATTTACAAAATCTTGTGTGCATGAATACACAAATTTATAGAGAAGAGGCATTTACACATGGAATCTGCGTGCGTGTGTCTGTGTGTGAGGTATTTGTATTAGTACCCTTGTCTTTACTATCTTTGAGATATCCACAAGTCATGTTGAACAGCACCGACTTGATCTAAACACACAGAGGCCGTCACGTGTCCATTCTGGTGCAGGTCTCCAGCTGAAGTCTTCTCATAACTTCTCACTGACAATAAATTCAAGCATGCAGTTATGGAAAGCAATGCTATTTGGAAATTGTAAACACTGTGAAAGTAGGAGCAAGGTCCAATAACAGTGTGGAGAATCAACTTAATTCAAACTATACAATGCTATACTGTGCAAGAACCAGTCCAGCAAGCCGATTTGAAAAAACATCTGTTGACTCTTTTTTTCCAACATGAGAAACTGCATGAAATAAAGTAGAATAAGTCTGAGCTCATCTCATGCTGTGATGATAAGCAAAGATGACTGTACGCACATTCGGTGCTATATTACCTGTCCAGATGAGAGAGGACTTCGCAGAGCTGGCTGAGCAGGACGCGATGCTTGTGAGGGTTCCCCTCCAGAAATCCACTCAGACGACTCAGGTACGAATCCAAGTTACCAAGAGACGCTGTCTCACCCGTACCTGTTCAGGGTGGACGGAATAATTAACCCACACAGACTCACAAGCTGACATATCTGAGAATTTAAGCAGTGGAAGGTCCAATCCAATGTTAGGAGCAGAGCCCTTGAGAAGAGAAGAGTCGTGTCACCTCCACTGACTCCTTCAGGCCAATTATTTTACAGCAATGGTGGAGAGCAGATCCAGTCAACAGTTCCAAACGCTGGGAGCTAGTGGAAGCGATAACGTGGAAAACAGCACTTCGGCTTAGTGTTTTGAAGGTAAGAAGAGAAAAACAGGAGAACTCTGACAGTTTCCTTAATGAACACATTTTATCGGCAATATCTACCAATAAAAACAATATATTTTATTGCAGGTTAGCCCAACGTGCCCACTAAATTAGGTTAAATTCCATTAGATTCAGGACAAAATGGTTAGCAGGTTTATTGGAAGGTCATCTGTGGCTCATATCACTGTTGATTACTTCTACTTCAACTCGGGACAATGAAGAATGATGAATGATAATGGCTGTTTGTAGGTGATTGTGGTCCATGGCTGTCTATATGTATGAGTTTGGTTAGAATGTACAGAGAAAAGTGACATTTTGTTTGTAGAATTGCATATTCCTATGACCAACCCTGTACATGTTTGCATTTTTAGCTTAAATGTATCGTCATTTATGAGCTGGAGCACTATAACGTCAGGTCAAATGTAGTGCTGTTGTCATCTGTCAATCTACTCTTATTATGGTGTTAGCTTAATCCCATTTTTTATTACAGCGGATGCGTATTGCCAGCATCCTGTTCTTTATTATTATTATTATTATTATTATTCCATTTCTGTATGTTTTTTGGCACCTTTCTTCTTCTGCACTTTTGCCTATTCTTGTCTTTTCCATTTCTCTACCATTTGTACTTTTAGAAATGTTCACCTTTTGCAGGGATTTTTCCTTTATATCATGTTGGTATTCCCTTTTCCAGGTTATATCTTCTATGGTGCTGCTTTGACCTGTGGAGTACTACAGACATCCGATATGTCGGTATGCAATACTGTAAATTAATTTAAATCTGGTT